>OY783214.1:12067302-13267302 GCA_963678705.1 Panorpa germanica
AGGGATATAGAAATGTAGCAGCAGGAAAGAATGAAGCAGTAAATTGTAAGAAGGAATCAAAGTACATTGTAAGATAGAGAAGCTGTGGACGAAGAGGAGGCCAGTATGCGTAGAGCAAGAAGTAAAGAAACCGGAATGATTGCGATATTTAGGATAGAAAACGAAGAAAGAGGAAGCTAATATTGGAGAGGAGAGGAAGAAAGGCACTGCAGGGTATCTGGAGAAAAGCATTAAAAACTGGAGCACATAAGGTGTAGGGGTAGAAAGCAGAGTGAATCTGGAATACTGTTGTAAGGAAACAAAGAAGGAAGAAGATGGATAGCGGAAGTAACAAGGAGGAGAAGAGAGAAGGAGAAGAACAGGAATGAGTAATACTGATAAGAAAGAAAAGAATTTAAAATGTTTAAATTTTGTAAGCTAAATAAAATGTAAAGTGATTGTAAGGCCATAAAAACATATACAATAAAATATAATACATACTATATTTTAACTTTTACTCACGGTCGCATCAAATGCACCCCATTTATCTACGACCCCTACGGCTGTATTGAATTTTAAAGGATGATGATTCGGAGAGCAACTCGATCTTAGACTGCCGATCTCAGATTTTTCTCGTAATATCCATAGTGGTCGTGCAAACACCTTTCCTTCCTTATTTAATACGATAAATCCAATGCTTTTAATGCGAGCTGTGAAGACCATCGAAGTCAACACTGTTCGGTTAAATTGAGGGCTGCAGTAAGTACATTTTTTGGTACCAATTTGTTATTTAAAGGCATTAAATAACGCAAGGTCAGTCCAAAAAGAAATTCAACCCCGCCTGCTCCACTGGGGGACGGAGGAATGAATACCGTAGCCTTATATTATTTTTGTACCCTGAGTGCGAGTCTAATTGTTTTCATATAGAATGATGGTAGGTACACCATGTACTCTATGTACTTTGTACTATGTATTATGTATGTACTCTATGCTATCCTGATGAAATTGTGTTTGATATTTAAACATGATATGCCGAGGAAGATTATGGTGTTATTATTGCTATATTTTTGTTTATCTTTCTACTGTGTTAGATTTGTATTTAAACATTCACTGCGGTCAACATTTGCATGAAACAGACTATAAAATTATTCCCGAGCTGATGTTTGTAATATATTACTATATAAATAATAAAATGTAGCAAAAACATTTGATGTTGCTTTAATGTCAACATTTTTATTTTTATATACTTGAAGTTTTATTACAATATGAGCAATTTAAAAAAGTAGCGTTGAATTAAAGATGGCTTTGAAATATAACTTGAATTGTTGTGGAAAAAAACATATGTTTATAAAAAAGTTAATTATAAGAACGTTGATGTAAGGTTACCATGTTTTTAGGTTTGATTGGATGAACCCAAACTTTCTTTTTAGCTTAGGATTTCCACAAAGTTTAATTTAATTTGTAAGATCCAATTTTGTACGTTTAGAAAGAAAAATGATAAATGACGACACAGTTGGGTGAGAGCAATGATGCTTGACTCTGACTACTGTGTTCTCGGGTTCGATCCCCGGGCCAGAGTTATATATTCTGGGTTTGATAAAATGAGATTTAATTGGTTGTGTGCAACCATAGAAAAATGAATATTGAAAAAAAATGATCATAAAAAGAAAAATTCGAGAACGAAAATAGAAAAAGGAAAAAAAAAGAAAATGAAAGAAGAAGAAAAAGAACAGCTTGGAGAGAGAGGATGAAGAAGAGATTGGATGGAAATGGGAACATATAGTTAAGGCAATTGCTGTATCATATCGAGATGCTGAAATAGGAAAAGAATGAGGAACTTGAAGTTGAATGAGGAGGTGATTGATGAAGCACCAATGGAGTACTTTGAAATGGAATAAGGAAAGAAGCTAAAACATAGAAAAAGAAAGAATTATATTATATTGTATAAGTTATATGTTATAAGAAAAATGTATATAAAATGTAATATTTATTTAAAAGTGCTAATAACTACTAACAGTTGATGCACTGAAAAATAAATATTAAAAAAAAAAAAGTTTAATTTGCGCTTTATAATACGTTGTCGAACGGTTGTATTGAAGGTTCTCAGATTTCCAATTAGGTCTCAGGATAACAATTAAAATTGAAATGTTACATTTGTTTGGGTGTTAAAGATTTAAAGTCAGATGCGAAGTAATTGTTACTACTTCTGATCATTAGCGCTTCTGAATTAAAGAGCATAGACAATTAGTGCTGCCCAGTGGCGGCCTTAGCCTTTGCGAGGCCCCGGGCTGCAGATCTTTAGAAGTTTCATAAAAGTGCGGATTACTGAACGTTGCAATGGTTAAAGGTTAAAAAACAAAAGGGACCTTTAAAATTTTCAAAACAATTTATGGTTTGTCAGACATGTAACTAAACTAATAAACCAAGTTCAAGCATAATAAAAAAAATAATATTTTCGCCGCAAAAATTTATAAATAAATATTTTTTTCGCTAATTAATATATGTATATTTTTGCGCCCCTACTGACCCTTGAACAAAAAGCGATAATTTAAAAAGTAGACATGGTTCAAAATCATGCTAATCCCGCGCATTCCGGACATTTGGTGACCCTTGTGAGCTACCCCTAAATCTAATAAACATTAATATTTCATTACATTTCTATTGCCATCTAAGCAGCAACAGGACTGATTTACCATTTTTATATTTAGACATACTTTTGAGTGTAAGACTTACTTGTAATACATCAAGCAGACCACAGCGTGTAGAACCAGGTTGACGAAGTGATACCCGGCAGGGTCCAAACCATTTACCAGATAATTCCATCGAAAGGTCAAAACGCAGAGGGGGCGGTAAGACTTATGGCTTTGTTCCTGAAAAAAAAAACATTGTGTTAAGGGCAATGTAAACGAAATTAAATGAATATCAAGAAACAACGAAAATTCATCACGTGCAATTTGAAACAGATTACCAAAATTATGTGTATGTATTAATAGAACAGAGAGAAGTTAGATAGAAATTAACATTTTAGTAAAGGGTAATGAATGGGAGCAAGAGGAGTCAGACGAAAAGAGCAGTTGATTATTTTTAATATTCATGTTCGTTGGAAACAACGGATTTAATATCTTAGTTCAGCTAATTACTTGTAAGTAAATGTACTGTAGTAAATTTAGTAAAAGTATTAAATTAAAATTACTATAAGATAAATATGTATTATATACAAGATAAATATATATTTTCTTGATATAATCTCAAAACTAAATGTCTTAAACTTCAGTAAAGGTCATTCAAAATAAATAACCTATCAATTAGTCAGCATATTTGCTAATCCTAAATTGATAATTAGACAGATATGACTTTCGTTGAAATATTTATATTTACGTTAAAATTAATTATTTTATCATTATAATTATCTATTTTGCAATTCACCAGAATACGAGTCAATGAATTATTTATTTTGATATAACTAATTGGTAAAATAAATAATATTTTATATTTAAATGAATGTAGTTATTACTATTTTAATTCATCAGATATTAAAGGTGACTAAGTGTGGATTGATATGGTTGAGTAAGGTAATGAGAAGCTATTAGTAACATTAGAAATATATTGACTACTATACAGTATTTTAAGAAACAACTAAAATGAATTTTCGGATGTTTTAAAAGAGATAGTGTACATTATACAAACTGTAAATCATAACGAAATAACTATTAAAACGGAGTAATTTTCCATGCACAATGTCATATAAATTAAATTAATAAAATATACTTAAAAAAAATTATTTAGTTCTTAAAAAAGGGATTCTTTATTTTACCGTTTCGAAAAAAATTCAATTACTTTTTAAGATCATACAGTTTTCTTACACTACATCTACACCAATATTTTAGCCGGATATATATGGACGCCTACATCTATAGTAAGGACCATTAGTGAGACAAATTCGAATATTGAGTTTTGAGATAACGACGAAAGCAATATTCGAGTTGTATGTATTCCAGGGAGTTTATATGCAATATTATTTTGTTGCTTTTATGAGTTATCTGATTATTGCATCAGATAGAGCATATAAATAAATATATAACTCAATATTCAACTCAAATTTATATATTCGGACAGTCACAATAATGAACTAAACGATCGATATATTTAACAACTTTTTTCTTTGTTGTTTATTTTTACGTTCATAATCTTTAAACTTTAACACGTAAATTTTCCAAAAACTATTATTCTTAAAATTTTAGAGGAATCACACGTTTCCACACTTGTTGTTAATTATATTAATTGTTAGTTAATCAATTTTAAACCGTCAAATTTCATCATCAAATACGCCAACTTTGAAAACAGTTTTAAATCGAAAGAGCTAAAAATTAGTATTTATATCGGATGAAATGATTCACGAATAGCTTTTTCTTTGCATATTTATGTTTTATGTTTATTATTATGTTTAATTTCTTTAAATTATGATGTCATTGGACTACATCTTGAAGAAAAAACGACACTGTAGAAGCTATTTGACTGATCCTGCGGTTTAGACATAAGAATATTAGTGAGATGTTCTCCCAGTATTAGTTTATATTCAAATAGATATTAAATATGATTTTAAGAGTAAAAGAAAGAATTTATTTGCTAGTAGTGTGCAAGCGCTGCTTTCAACGCCTCTGATATAACATATATATGTTCCATATTTACAATATAATGATTAGTTTTCTTTCTTCTTATTTCTTCTTATTATATATATATATATATATATATATATATATATATATATATATATATATATTCCATATTTACAATATAATGATTACTTTCCAGAATATTAGAATGTTTGGGGGTAATTCAAAGGGTTAAAACAATGTGTCAAAAACAGATGACAGTTTATCGCATAAAGTTAGACGGTTTATATAAAATAATAACTACGTTATATACTATATGTATGTATGTAGAGATGTATATAAAATATTTATCCATTAGTAGAACCCTTATAATGGAAACAAAGTATACAAGTATGTATATACATATATATAAAAGATACAAATACACACAAACTTGTATACTGGTACAAAACAATAGAAATAGTCACCTTTTGTATTGGAGTTCCCCAAAAGTCGTTAGCAAACACATTTTTAATTGGTGTATGGGGTCGAATATCTCTGTTATCTTTTATTGCACTGATGTCGTCAAACACAAAACCACAGTAGCAACTGTTGTGATAACATATCAAGCAGGTTAATACTATAATGGCTTTTAGAACTTGCTTCTCTGCCATATTTATATATTATGTCCCTTTTACGTTTTATGGGTATATACACTTTAATAATTTCAAATGTCACTTTTATTTTACAGCTTCAAATATTTTTTTATAGTTATACACATTTTTTTATGACATAATGTTTTTTTAATATCAATTAGATATTTGTCTATTTAGTAGTATAGTAATGTTTAAAGTAGTTATTTCAAACTAACACCAATACTTTTATAGGATATAGTTAGTTATTCTGAAAAAAAAATGCATTTATGTAACCATAACTACTATTAACTTTATTTTTTTTAATAATTGAACGTACGTTTTTTATTACGACTTACAGTTACTTAAAAAAATTTGTTACCAAATATTATAAAAGTTGATTGATTTGTCGAATCAATTTTATTTTTACTGATTTGTTTTACAGTACAATCTTTTACGAACTAGACTACTCTGCTTAATAAATACTGTTCAATAATAATTCGACTCCGAAATTAGGAATTGAAAACTAATTTCGTAATAGTAACTAATAATAATTCTATTTTTAAGTCTTATACATTCTTTTAAGTTTATAACCTACTAAATATATACATCTGTCGAGTTTACGATTCTAATAATTTGAAAAACGCTTTTATATGATTTTGTTAATTGTAAAAGAGTTATGATTAATTAGCATTAACGAAAATTATACATATATAAATAAGAAACATTACCCGCTAAACAAAGTTACGTATATGTAACGTTAACTTAACATAAAAATGTTTACCTTTTAGTTATATTTCTTAGAGTAATACATAATAAAAGTTGTCGTTTTATGCAAGATTACATAATGTTTCATATGAAATAATTCTATTAGTAAAAGGTTTTGCATATATTTAATAATGACTATGTAACAAAATTATGTTAAAAATTATATAAAAAATATTACGTTAAACAATATATGAGTTTACATTTTATGTTTAGCGGTAATAACTCTGTGCAGTATTAAAAAAATATCTGTTTGTTTTGATAAAAATATTTCATAATTTTTTAAATTACAATTTTTTAAATATAAATAAATTGTGGTTTCATTATAAAAATAAATAACAAATATAAACGCAATACGTCATTAAAAATGTACATTTGTGTTAACAATAATGTACGTCATCAGCTTAAGTTAAATTAAAACTAGCAATTACAATAATTTAAAATTATTATAGTTTTTATTTATGTATAAAAAATGCTAGAGTAATTAATTGAATATATGAAGCGTGATATATGTTGAATATAAAAACATGTGTGTGTGTTATATGTACCTATACATATACAACAAATAAAAGGCTTTTATATACAGTACTACGTGTTGCTTCATAAAATTCTATTATAATTTTTTTGAATATATTAAACATTATTATAAAACAACATTTAATAATATCGTAATATACGTACGTCTGTTAAATAAAACATGAGTGCCTTATAAAAATATCCTCGACAAACTTAAAACAATGTAATAATGAAAATAATATAAACATGAGCTTCTCGCAAAGTGAGGTTAGGAATAGGAATATACCTGACACAGTGCCTGCCTGCTTGGCTTGCCTTGTTTACTTAGTAAACAACATTCTGATATTTCAAATACATATTATAATTTTTAATTTGAATATTTATGTGTTTATCCTTTGTTTTCTTTTCTTTTATATTCTTGTTTCTGACGTCATAGAAATAACTCTACGTTATAACTTTTTTCTTTCTACTTTTCTTTTGATTATATATTTTATATGAACATAAACCGTTTTATATCATATTATTTTTTAATCATACTTTAACAATATTTCATATTTATTAGTACCTAAAATATTACTTATTATGTATAAAAAAACACTTTTTATTAGTTTTATATAATAATTATTAGCTATATGATTTTACATTTATTGAAATTGTTATTAAAGATGTACTATATGCATTATTTTATAGAAACACAGCGAAAGAACAGACGAACATTACGTCACGTCCAACCTCGAGAGTAACCCAAATTCGACTGCCTCTTGCAAAAGTAAGTCGTTCATCTAGTTCGGGGTTCTATATTTTGCATCGGCGCATTAAAATGACTGCCATGGTTGAATGAAAACAGGTATGGTCAAAGCACTTTTGATCGAACACAATTTTTTTTTGTAACATTTAAGTAACGCTTACACATTAATATTACATAATAAATATATTTGTAAATGCATTTAGTAATGCAAATGCAAATTTAAAGGATAATTATCTCTGTCCATGAAAAAGAAGAAAGCAGAGTAAAAAGATTTTATTTGCCTCTTTTAAAGCAAGAAAAAATATCAGTTATATAGAAAATGGTATCACTTTCCTTTTCGCAGACGTTACTAAAATCGGTAAGAACAGTCTTGCCAACTAGCAATAAGTGAAAACGTTGGTTTCAAGAAGTGATACTCTGTTATTTTCAAAAAAATACTAGGTGTTTTTTGAATTGTGTGTGTGGAGTTGATATAGATGAATAATGGATGATAATTTAAAAGTTAATTGGAAAAATGATTGATAAAAATGAAATGATAAAAAATGCTGTGTGCAATTTTTGCTACGACATTGTAAAGGTAATAAGCTTAAAGGCGGAAATTGTTGACTTCATGGTATAAATATGTTAAATAAAATATATTTAGTTTGTAGTATACCAAATTTGACGACTAAATATATGATTGTCTTTCAAAATAATGCAATTATCAAGCTTAAGGAATAATGCCGCACTGTTATAAAAACCGCGTGGAAATAAATCCGCTATTCTGTTACAAATGGAATCATATTAACGTACATGGCGTACTGGCGATTTAAAATTGGAGCGAATAAATCTGCAATGTTATACAAATTTATTACAACATTAATAAAGTATCATTTTCCAAGCATAAATTATTACAAAATGATTGAAAATTCTAGAAGCATACCTATGACTATTTCACTAAATATTGCAAAGCTGTCACGCATGCGCGTTTATTAGAGCTTTTGTATAAACTTCGAAAAGCATAGCGGATATCAACCCCGATGGTCTGAGGATTGTTTTGACCGTGGTTCTTTATGAAGGAAAGAAAATTTAGTTTCTTATTGCTTCAAGTAAACGTAAAACTTACAGAAAAAGCTATGTAAGTTTTCTTATTACATGTAATTTGACAAAATAACACTTTTTCCTAGAGACAAGTTTTATTTACAAAATATATATAAAAAAGCGTCTAATACATTGAACTTTGCTTTTTAAAAAATCACTTCTTTAGTTACTCACTTTCTTTTCTAGATTACGAGCTTAATACAAAAACAATATGTATAATAACAAGTGATTAATGTGGATTTCAGTTAATATTTTAAGACTCAATTTTATATGAAAAGCATGAAAGTGAACTTTAACATGCAACGAAATTTTTTTTTTCTAAAGCAGTATTCACCTCTCTTTAGCCTATAACAGAAAGCCTTGTGTAGCAATAAGCTGCTAAACACAAAATATGAATATTACATTAAATATATGAAGCATTTTACTAACACCTAGTAAATAACATAATATATTAAAAGATTTAAATTTTTCCCTCGACTTATGCAGATTGTCAGAAGCAAATGTTTGTTTGAAAATGCTTGAAAAGTAATTTTTCCACAATTTAAAAACAAAACTAAAAGCTGCTACTATTTGTTATATTCTACATTCTACATACAACTCTAAAACTATTACTTTTTAATTTACACGAAAACCGTTGGAATGAATTTAGATACCATTTTTTACATAAATGGCCAATTGTTTTATGTTAAATAAACTGTAAATACATAACTATTAACTGCATTCAGTGAGAGATATGTATATACTTTGTACGATAACTACATGTACAATTTCTTCTTTTTTTTAACGTAATGTTAAAATTACTTTAGACACATTCATTGCCAAATAAAATTTCAATCGGAATGCACTAAAGCTATTACTCGCATTACTTTTGTTTGGAGAGCTCTTGCATCTGTTATCCCCTAATTGATGTAAAACTTTTCATTATCATTCTGCACAAACGATTCAAACAAAGGTTTATTTTTCAGTTGGATAGGCATAGTAGCATTCATGTATTTCCAATTACATTCGAACATTATTTTTCCATATCTAGAAGTACATAGAATATAAAACATATCTATAAAAAATAACGTGAATTTCATTTAAACCCATTCTGATTTTTCTCTTTGATAAAATAAAATAGCAAATGAATCTATGATTTTGGCAATTGTGTATTTTCATACAATGAGTATGTTTATATTTATAAAAATATGCACTCGTATAATGTGAAAGTTCGTATTTAGATTGCTGTGCTCTAATCTGTAGCATATAATCAATGATTCTATTTAAACAGTATTGATTGTATTTTATTATTATGTAAAAATAGTGTGGAATATTTTTGGGTAACTGAAAGGTAACCTACGGTAACTGATAATTGGAAAATATATATTGTTATGAGTATAGTATTATGTGTATTCGAATCCGAAAATGATTTTTTCTAAACTTTCTGGATATATTTATACGAGGTATGATAAAGTTAGCAGAATTTGTAATTTAAAAAGACCCGTACATTTTCGTAAATTGAGTAAAATCTGCTAACCAGTACGTTTACAGTTGGTGGAAGCAGGCTACGTCAGTATCGTATGTATTTGATTTCGATATAATCCCCAAAATAATATTTCTTTTCTCCGAACTCAACTCTTTACTTCTTTCTTCTTCTATTCTTGTTACTTCTTCTCTTTCTTTCCTGGTCCTTTACTTTTCTACTACTTCCACTGTTTGTTTATGTTTTTCATATTTTTTCTCGTTACCTACCTTTTCTGGGTTGGTTATTTCTTCCTTGCTTTTTATTCTCTCATATTCATTCCTTCTTTTTATCTCTCCTTTTTTAATTCTTGATCCTATTTTCAAAGTGTATTTAATCTCTTCTCTAGTTATTCCTTGCATTCTTCTAAAACACTTTCCTTCAGTTCCCATTGTTTATCACGTTTCTGACTGTACTTTTCCCCGTTATTTTTCTTCAATATCTATAATCACCCCAGGAATATTTTCAATTCTTCAATCTGTTCCAAAAACCAGTTTCACTTTTTATCTTTCCTTAAATTGCTAAATTATCTTTGACTCCTTACTAACATCACGGATTAAATTATATGCAGCATAAATTTGTTATAGGCTTTACCTATCCGACATATATAGGTTTAAGGCCCTCCGCACATGAGGCGACTGAATGCAAACTAGTCGAGCCGTGTTTCGTGACTCTATAGAATTTTTAGCAATAGCATAATAGGAGATTTTATTGTGTCGTATTTGTATGTATGTATGTATTTAAATACTTTTGTTCCAATAGTATTTGTGAACATCTCTGTTCATGATCTCACAATCAAAAGCATGCAATCAAGCATGCCCTGCGATCGAGAAACAGAGTCCCTCAAAACTTGCTCAAAACCAGTTTAGTTTCGTTCGTGCCGTGTGTTTTCTCTCACTCAGATATACGTTCGCTCACTAACAACACAGTTCCATTCTCATTCGGTTCGGACAGATTCGGGACGCCTTAACTTTACGTATAACCCTTCCCCTCTAACCCTCCTCCCATTATGTTGATGCCCTTCAACACATGTGAAGCAAATATCAACATAATTCCCATGTGCGCCACTGTTTCATGCTTTATGCAACTTATTTACAATTCTAATAAGCTTAATTCAAATTATGAAACTTTCAAGGATAATGAAAGCTCATTCAAATGCATTTTGCTCATATCACGTAGATTGATACGAGTTCTCTTATATAAGAAATAGTATTATTATACACCGGAAATAACAGACAATGAATTATCATCAACACAAGATGGCGTTTGTAGTTAGCAACATCCGGTTGTTATATACACAAGCATCAGATGTATATATATATATATATATATACATAAATATATATATATATATATATATATATATATATACGTAAGTTTGGCAAACCCTATTTGAATACAAATAATATTTTTATAGCATAATATAACTTCACCATCTACATAATATAACACTGTTACCACCATCACTACCCACCACACCCCCCACCCATCAAACTGTAGTATGTTCTGCATCAGTGAATGCTGTGAAACTATGAGCGAGTTTATGGTACTGGTGCTGGTGCTGGTGCTGGTACTGCTACGAGTACAGTTTCCATAACTTGGTTCAACACATTCAAAAACATGGTGCACATTACTGGTATTTTGAGTTCAACACTATAACCGATACCGATGCAGTTAAATAGGGATAGTTCACTAGTTTCTACGGTTCTATACAGTTTAAGGTATTCAATTAGTCGCAGGTACATCATCATTATAATCGCAAACTATTAAATAGCGATTTATTTGTAATACCGTGGTCCTGTGTACAAGACTTGCCACGAAAGTAACGCTCTTAATGAGAGACTAATCGCATACTACGTTTTTAGCTCACCAGGATCGCATCAAGTTACAGTTAACATATGGCACATCATATTTTATAAATATGCTGGCGATTTCTAACCTAAATTTAGTGTTAGGGCGTCTGCACATGGGTCGACTGATTGCAAACGCGAGCCCCGAATCTGCCCGAACCCGAATGAGAATGCAACTGTGTTGTTAGTGTGAGAACACACACGGCACGAACGAAACTAAACTGATTTGAAATTGGTTTTGAGCAGTTTTGAGCGACTGTGTTTCTTGGTCGCATGCCAATATGCATGCTTTTGATGGTGACATTATAAGCAGAGATGTGCACAAATACTATTCAAAAGTTTTTAAATACATACATATATACAAATACCTCATAATACGACACAATAAAATCACCTATTATGCTATTGTTAAAAATTCTTTAATCACGAAATAAGGCTCGGCATGGCTCGTTTTGCAATCCGTCGACCCGTGTGCAGACGGCCTTAGTGTAAACCGAAAGTGTTCTTACTATTATATAATTTACAATAAATTAATTAACACTAATAACAATTTAAAGTTCTTTAAAAATGTTATAAATTTCGAACAATTTTTTTGCATTCTAATTACATGTAAGGAATATAATTTACTAAACCGGTCATCAGTTTTACTTATTGATGATATCAAAAACTAATAAATATTTATCGTGTAAATAAACTTACGAGTATATTACATTCATATTGATTAGTTTTTATATAGAGCACCTTCTGCAGAGTAGGTTCTCTGACCAATATGTTTGGTTCTTGCTAATTAGAAGAAATGTTGTTATATACTGGTACATAACTGTGCTGCAACATTCTTTGTTTCAGCTGTTGTTTAGTTTTTTCAATATACGCTGAAAGACAGTCCTGTTGATAACATTATTTTGTTTCAGGGTTTCTGATTTGAGTTTCAATGGCATGTAGAGCTTAGTAAAATTATTTGCATATTAGCAGCATGTTTGTATTTTATGACAAATAGATTGACGTAAATATGATATAGTACTTTACATCTTTGCCGCTAAATACATTTTTGTACACATATTTTCGTAAAGTTATAAATATTTACTACATTTTTTAGTTCCATTTTTGGCATATTTATTCCATTTTATCTAATCGCAAATACAAAAAACTTTATTTAGTTTATAGATCTTACAACAAAGTGAGCGAAGGGCTAGTTTACTCTGTCAGGCTAACCTAAAGGATTAATCCTTGACTGATAACATAATTAGTTAAATATCTATTTCAATATAACTTTCACAAACCCCGGGCGAATCCGGATTCTCTAGCTTTATGAAAACGGACATGTTTTCTCACTTACTATAAAAATATGTTTACAACTAGAAACTTTTCTGACGTTATAAAATATGAAATATACACTCGTATTTGAAACTTTGTTCTCATTAATTTTACTTTGTATTTATGCATTCTACTGCAACGTAATGCAATGTAGAACTGAGCGATGTAATGCAATGTTGTTTGCTGATAACTTTAATTATGGGCTTCATTTACTTTAAATAAATATCAATAAATTTTATTATAAACTAACTAATTATATTAATTATGTCTAGTTGCAAATTAAATACATACATATTTTAAAATATAGTTTGTAAATATAAATATAACTTATTAATTACATAATTTGTGTATAAAATTCATGTTTTACATATTTTAACTAAATTAATGGTATGAATGTTAATTATTTAAAAATTAATGTAATAGCTGTCCACCCGACATTTCACAAAATTCAGATTTTTTAAGTGTTTTGAAAATTACAAAAGTAGCGTCACTAAAACCACTGTAAATCGTAAACTAATGATCGAAGTATTATGAAATTTTAACACATATCGTTTAATGGTTAGTACTATGTAAAAATCATAAAGATTTTTCAATGATTAAGCGTTAAATGTATTAAATCCAAGAATCCCAAACTTCCATTAAAAAGCGAACGAAGTTGGATAGCTGATATGAGTTCTTCATTCACCCAATCTCTTCCATAGTTAGACGATAAATGCTATACGATCGATGCATCTAGTGGATGCGTACCTTAAGATATATTCCTGAATTCTGGATTGAAAATATGTTTCTTGAGCCTCACAAAAAAATATAGAATTATATAATTGAGAACGAAATAATTTCAAGTAGTTAGTTGTATTACTCATGGCTGTATGCCTGCCTTTCACCCTCCCACCCCGCCTATCATATTATAGATGTAATATATACGTATTATACGTGCTTTAATCAACGATTTCTTTATTCCATTCAAGACTTGAATCCTCACAACGGAAGATAACTAACAATATTATGTACACAGCAAAAATATCTATGTATCTAAAAATATTACTTGCACTTGCTTTGGCTTTGGATATTGATAAAATTGGAAATGACAAATTAAGGAAAAAAACATATTGTGAGATGACGTTCGGTCCAACATTTCTTCGTCCAACATTTGTTATTTGACATTTAAACCCACCTCACAATTTTTCAGTGCTTTTATATGTTATACTGCATGTGACGTCACAACGCTTCTGACGTCTCTCCCCATCAGTGGCGTAGCTACCGCTGTATCAATGATACGGGGTACCCATTGTACCCAGGCTACAAGAGCCCTAAATATGTGTCTTTGTTCCTTTTGTGAAAAATCTTTACCCATCATTTGGGCCCCTCAACAAATTTTGATACGGGGCCCGTCTAAGGCACGCTACTGCCACTGCTCTCCATTGTCACATCTTGTCACATTTTGTGGACACCTCTCCCTTCATTACGTGTGACGTAATTTACGGATAGACCCCTTTGTCTAAATAACGTCAGCTTATATATCGCATGTTAAAGTCGCACTAGTTTGGATCGGACTCAATGTCGTTAAAATTTAACGCCATCTTTTGTCGACACAGAACTCGATACATATTATATGACAACGAATTACAGCGCGAATAGTTACTTAATTAATCCACTGGGTACAGATGGACTTTCTCTGTAATAGAAAAAGCTGCCTTTAAACCTATTAAAACAATATTTATTATTGATAATATTAACAGTGTGGCGTGCTTTAGACTAGAGCTTCTGAATAAGGGAATAAGGATATAGATAGTTCGTAGAATGAAATAAAGATAGTACACATAAAGGGGTAATGCAATGGGTTAAGTAAAGGAACAAGAAGAAGAAGTAATATGGCGCCACCACCACAGGCAATAGCAACTGCTAGTCGACAGGCGTTGTTGTCGGTGGTCGGTGGTAGAGTCGACGTCGACGTTGGCGTCTACTATGGTGTCATTATTTTCTATGAGAGGATAAAAGGTATAAACTGCACTATGCACTTGTGGTTGCAGCTTGCAATCTGCAGCTAAATTCGTATTTTAACACATTTTATAGTGTCCTTGTTACACCCATACAAACCGATGAAGCTTTTAGAATATAACAATATTGTGAAACTCTTGCGACAGAGCAGGATTTGTAAAGGAATTGATAGGGCAGCTCACTTTATTAAATAAATTTAAAATACACGTATTTGTAAGCAAAGAACGACATTATTATATATTACATAAATATAAAAACACCCAGGTAGAAAATTGTCTTGAAGTACCAGGTTCACACTGGCTAGCTTGCTACAAATTAATTCTATGGTTCATTTTATACTTTTCATATAGAAATTGTCTTACAGAGCAAGGTTTATACTTGCTAATTTGCTATAAACTAATTTGAAGGTTCCTTTTTTACTTGGGCAGGGATAAAAGTATAGGAAAAGTTCTTTGGATGACCGAGGTTAATGGTAAGTAGTAGGTGCATCACTCAGCTATGCTTGGGTCGAAGTTCGATTTCCGGAGATAAAATAAATTTATTGCATGGCTGGGACAGAAATAAGCACATCAAATGATAAACACACTACAAAATACACAATTATTATATTGCAAGTAATGCGAGAAATAACCTAGCTCTTGAAATCGCAGTAATATAATAAATAAAAAGAAGAAAGAAGGAAAAAAAGAAATGTAAAGAAATTAGATTAAATCAGTTGAGGGAGAGCACAAAAAAAGCAAGAAAGAATTTTGTGCTTTTGGATAAAGTTTGGATAAAATAGAACAGATTTTGCGGATTAGTAAACATAATGAAAAGCAACACAAAGAATAAAAACAAAAAGATGAAAATAGTGGTAATGTTTTGTAGGATGATATACGAGTATATATGACGCCATTATTGACAAATCATAATCATATTTAGATAGTACCAACCTTCAAAAGATATGTGTCAAAATTTCACGACATTCCGAGCATTACTTTATGAGTTAAAGTGGTTTTAGTGATGCTACTTTTATTTATTTTTCACAAAAATGGAAAAATCTGAATTTCGTGTTTTAATATACATTTATATGTCATCGTTCAATCTTATTGACATGATACTCACACAAAAACTTTTTAACACAAGTAATTCACGATTAATACTCTGCACATTTAGATTCTAAAAGATACATACCATAAATCCATCCCTGTACGTAACAGCGTTTCATTTACGGTAGCATTCTTTCTACACAAGTCATTCTTACGTTAAAGATTTTGTTGTTACAGGAAGTTATTATGCAGAACTAATATAAACATATTTATGAAGATGATGCAAGCGTATACCATTCATATTTTTCTCATTATATGCAAAACTTTCTAAATATCTTTACTTGTCACATTATCAGTAAATATTTCAAACTTAACTAGCTGCAAACTTATTTTCTATAATGGTTTTCCTGCATTATACATACACTTACACATCTTGCAACATAATTTAGTTTCAATGTACATAATGGAGTTTCTTCTTATCAGAACTTGTATTTTACACTACTTAACTTGTTTCGGAATACTTATACATATTTATTATATTATGTATTTATGTATACAGAGTGTTAGGTAAATAGGCGCAACTTTTTTTTAATATACAAAATATAACAACAAACAATATATATATGTATATATTAATATTAATCTACCTATTATAATGTTCGTAATTGTCAAAATGTTCTACCGTTTGTATGAAAAACCCATAAGCACGCATGTTTATATAGGACGATAGAACGATATTTATCCGGTACCAAAATCTTATATGGTATCTTCTAAGCGGCGAGAACCAGAAATATCAAAACGGGAAAGTACTCTAAGGAGCGACGATGGTCAAGGAAGGAGTGATACAGAGCTACTCAGCATGTGCCGTTGTGCTGGAAGTGGGCGCTCAGGGGCAGACGTGCAGAGGAATAAATTTGAAAGTGCGGGAACGATACAGAGCAGAGAGCCAATATGTAATGATTGGTGTTTTAGGGGCGGGGAACTGGACATTGTTCAATATTAAAATATAAAAAAACATAAATTTTAGCACAAATTATTCAAAAATAATATTTTGCATTAAGTTTAATTTAGCAAATAACTTTTACTTAAGCACAAATATTATATACATGTCGCTTTGCGACGGGGCGACATTTATAATGTGACAATGTAATTATCAAACGATGTGTTAAAATTTCATAAAACTCCGACCATTAGTTTACAAGTTGCATTCGTTTTAGTGGAGTTACTTTTGTAATTTTCAAAACAATGTAAAACTCTGAATTTCGTGTGTTGACAAAGTATTGCTTTTAATGAGAAAAAATACCGTTGAAGCAAAGCCATTGTCAATGTATTGTTTCCCTACGAACTTATTGAGTGATGTGATATTAACTGTAACACTAACATAGCTACAATCAATCTACGATGAAGTAATTACCAGAAAATATTTAATGGAGAAGAAAATGTTTTCTAGAAAACAATATAAAATATATTATATTTGAAGAGTTCTATGAATAGAACAAAGAATACGTATAACAAGACAATGTATAAGGGTAGTCAACATGGAACATAATTAAGGGCGTACAAGTACCTATCTATCGTGGCATCCCTCTACACGGGGGGACGGTGCGGTGTTCAAATACTTTAATATAACTGAGATACGATGGTAAATAATCAAAGGAATATTTTCAGTAACCATAGTGAAATCATTTATATGGAATAACAAGGATTTAGTCAACTAAGTAAATCGTAATATGTTTGTAACACAGAGAATAATATTAAGTTCATCGATACAAGGACCAAAGGACGTTATATTAAGTCTTGTTAAGTGCTACAAATGAATAATTAATTAATATGCTCAGTACTTGTTGACTATAATTGCTTCAATATAAACTTGGAGATGAGCATTACTAATTAAACCAGCTTTGATGTTGTTAAAGATGGTACACATCTACATGGAGAGATATACATGCAAATACTGCAAACAAAATATAGGGACACTCTCTGGTAAAAATGGAGAAATTTGTGAAGCCATTTCCTAGAATATACTAATTACCAGAGTGTAACCCCGTTTTTAGTGTGCATGATTTGAATTCAACAAAATAATTCGTAATTTCATTTCAATTTTTAATTCTATTTTCAAAGTTGAAATATTTAACTACCACTAAAGTTTTCTACCAGGAAACGTCCTACCCTTTGCCAATTTTCAATTTCTAATTTTCAAAAAAAGTTAGCATTGAACACCGTAATATACGAGACAAATTTCAACTTTCTGTCTTTTACGAATTAAAAGTGATAGAGCAAAAAGAAATTTTTTTTTTAGTTTTTCCAAAATCACGGGTTTCCAGGAAATTCAGGGGAAAATCTGAGGACGCCAAAAGTCTTACAATTTTTTTCTCTACGAAATAGGAAATTTTCATGAAGATCGCATAATGGCATAAATATTTAAAATAAGTAATAAGTAAAAATTATCTAGTAGGGCAAGGCTCACAGTCGCTAGGTTGCCACAAGTTAATTCCAAGATTTCTTTTCTATCTGGGTTTCGCATTAGTATATTCATATTTTTAAGATAAATATTACTAGGATTCATACTTTTTATTCAGCTGAGAATAATTGGATTATCAATATAATTTTGTAATATTAAATTTTTATTTAGTTTTATTCAATTATGTGCATCATTTTGAATATAAAATAGGTCAACACTTATTTTGGATATTGGTGCAATAGCTAGTAGTAAGATTATCATATTTGTATCGTATAAAATAAATCTTCCAAACTTGTTTAAATTGGTTTCCAGACATAATACACGTGTAAAGAGGAAACCAATAATTGGATTATTCACAGATGAACAGATTTGTCTTCTCTCACTCTCCCACCACTCCTGTACCTCCCTCTACCTCCCACACTTTACTCAGACTCACAACAGATACATCAGACGATCTAATAACTGTTACGTGTTTGACGTGACTATTTTATGACGTTGATTATTTGTCCAAAAGAAACAAAAAATAAAGCTAAGCTGAACTAAACGATGTAGGTATGTGTTAGGTTCCTTTTTGCTTCAGTGAACTGTTTGTACGAGTATCTTGTAGTCGCTACAATAGAATGTTTGCAGAGTAAGCGTGGTGCGATCATTGTTAATCTTGGTTTTTGTAAAAACTCAACCAACGCCTCCGGTACGGAATGTGCGGTGTGATGATTTCCTTTGTGGATGTATTGTGTCCTTCGTAGCTTCTTAACAACTGACGTTTGCTTTAATAGCTATGTAAACTTAGAAAGCAAAATATAATGAAGCCCTATTCAAAAAAATGTTTTCTTGTATTAAGGATTAGAATTAATAATTAATTATTAATGTGATGAAACCTAATTGTGGATAGATGTAGCGAGATACACATGCTGTGATGAAATTCATTATAAGTTTAATGTATAATTTTACAATACCATTTGAAGACCTAAATTTTTAAAAGCTTATTATTATTATTTTATTTAAATTTAGTTCAAAGATAATTTATTTTCATTTATTAATTTTGTATCTAGTAAAATTTGTAGTAGTGATGAAGTATATCAGAAATGTTGTTGTCTAGTTGTATAATTTGTCTTATATGGTGAAATCTATTACATTGTAGTAGTAGGTGTTCAATTGTTAATTCCTTATTACAAGTATCGCAAATAGATTGTCTTTGTCTCTTGAGGATATATTCATGTGTAATTTGTGTGTGTCCTATATTGAGTCTCTTCAATTTAATTGCTTATTGTACATTTAATGATTTTACATAGTTTATAATAATGTATAATAATGATATGATGAAGTTTTATAATCTAATGGTAAAATTATTGAATAATATATATTGTATTATTTTTAAGGGGAATCTAACACCACCAAATTTAACTGTTACGTAAACAATCTTACATACTATACAACGTTGTGACTAATTTTTCGACTATTTGGAAAACAAGTCTATCTTTTTGCTTATCAAAACTAAATCATAAATTTTTTAATAAAATATGTGTTTTAATAGCAGGGATTCTTTATTAAACCACATAATTTTTACGGCAAAACAATGAAATAGATTTTATACAAAAGAAGGCCATTAACAGGCTAATATGTCTATAGACAAGGTTGAGGCGGCAATTAAAACGGAAGGGTTAACGCTAGCAGTTGTCGATCATACGACTTTGACGCAAGTATAGTACGTCTGTAGTATCATTAGTGTCACTTAGAAAGAGACACACCTCGTACATGTATTGATAAAATTTGTTTTGTAAATTTGTGTTTAGGAATATATTTAAAAAAAAGATTAATATATGAGTTTTACCCGCTGAACAACACAATTGCATAAGTATATCTTACATAATCTTTTTAAGATAAATACATATGTACTACATGAATCTTACGTCAAATATCGGTAAGGTATTTCACGTAAAATAAAAATAAATAAAAATTCTATTTCATTTACTGTTTAGTTTTCTTTAATAAAAGTTTTTTTGAAGTAACATGAATAAGTTGCTGAGGTAACACCCTCTGTATTTTAACTGAGGGTATTAAGCTCTTCTGCAAAGCTTTTTTTAGCTACTGTCGTATATTTTATAATACATATAACAACGAAGTCGTTTCACGACATATGACTTTTGACACAACTTTTCTAAGCACCTACTCCATAAATATTATTTAATATTTTTGTATACGATCTTATATTTTATTTATAAATGTATGTCACATCTTCTCTATGGAACATTGTTTTATGTTGACAACTTTAGCTGTCACTTTTATAAAAGCTCTAAGATGCTTTGTACATCACTTGCTTTATAGTTTAACGGCCTTCCTGTTCTAGGTACAGCTGACACACCTGGGGCACGATAATCCTCTAGAGTATTAAACTGTTCGTCAGTCTCCAACGATCCGACGGCGACGGCGACGGCGATGGGCGACGCGATGGCAACGGTAGTGCTCACAGCACATCTCTGAATATATTACTAGTACTTGTTTCGGCTTATAAAGTGAACTTCCCTTATTCGCGATTGATTAATATTACTGTTATTATTTTATTTTAATGTTTTTGACATTAAGCACTACATTCTTCCGCCTTAAATCATTAAGTTACATATCATTGTGATTAATTTCGTTTGTGTTTCTTATTTTATGTACCCATACTGTATCTCTCTTCCTGCTACTCTTCCTCCTGTTTCTACTCTACCATTCCTTCTCTTTCCTCGCTCCTTCTCTCTATTTTCACCTCACTTTAATAACTGCAGAATCTTCTTTTAACTTTTTACTCTTTTCTCACATGAATTCTTAATGTAGTCCAGCGCTTCTACCATATATCTCTCCAGAACATGTTACACATCCGTTCTCTCTCTATTTTCCAAGTATCTGCTGCCTTTCTTTTCATTTCCCAATCTAAATCTTGCGATTCTTCTTATGTTCTTATTATATTCGATTGATGAATATATTTTGTTTGCTTAATATTTGAATTTACGTTCAATTGCGCTATGAGTAGAAGAAAATATATCTTTGATAAATAATTTATTAAATGAATGGAATTTCTACTAGAGAGATGTACTTATGTAAGTGTATGACTTGAAATGAATCAGCTATGTCAAGATAGATCCAGCTTCTCTTAAAACACTATATCAACATTTTATTGAACACAGATTTAAGACAGGCACAATTTCATGTTGTTCCTATTCAATTTACAAAGATTAAAGCTGTGTAATAATGATGCTCTATTTTAGCAAATTCTAATACGTTTAGAAATAAAATTAAGATAATGAGATTTATTGAAGCATTATACACCCCTATTATGTAATTGCGTCCGTTAATTTCTAGGACTATATTTTCAAAATTACGTTATCTGAGCTTACTCAAAACTCTCAGCCGACCTTATATAAAAAGCATATTAGATCCCATCCCCAGGATCGGGCATAAGTAGCCTGGATAGCTAGTAATGGATATTGCCCAAATTGCCTATTAATGGAACAAAAATAAAAAATTCAATTTAGTTAAAAAGTGACCATACTTCATGACAAGCAGGAAGTCATCTTTATGAGCCACTGGTTTAGTAGTAGCCAGGGTTCTGACCATAACATTGAGGCCAAATTTTTAGAAATATATTGGTTGATACAGGATTATTCTTAATGAACCGTTTTTGTATTGGAAATTAAACCTTATTACATATCAATGGAATAGTAATACAAGTGTATTTTTGTTCGATATACGTCGACATTTCTATAGAAATATTCCTCCTTATAAAAGGTTACTTGTGTATTCATTTTCCACTAAGATTAATAATCTGAAAAAGTCTGAAAAACGTCGTTTGTAAAAGTTTCCAGATTACTGAGATAATATCCGTTGTTATATCAGGTAGATCTATATAATTGTATTCGATTGCTATATGCCTTTTTTCTTATTTTGTAATTGAATTTCGGGAATAAGGTGGGTTTACTATACTTATATATCATATATTAGATCTCGAGAGGGTTTACCATAGACTGCATGGTCTGCATGAAAATAAAAGAAGTTCGGAAATGCAATTTGTTGATAAAAATTTTCCATTTGTAATATATTTGCTTGCTCACCGCTTATCGGTTGCATTATTTAATCCGATTTTAATATTTTTATAATATTTTAAATGTAGTTCTATATAAACCTATTTGAAATATACTGTAAACTTAAATTGCACTTTAATGCTAAATAAAGTATATATTAGCAGTGTCGCATTAAGACGTTGGAGGCCACTTGGTTACCAGAACTTGACTGTTTCTCAATTTTTACTTCTTCTTTCAAATTAGTTATTTTGTTCTCACGCCGAATTTAATTCTATTCAGTGAAGACTAGTACAGTTTAAATAACTGTCAGTAAAATGATGAGTAACTCATTGCTCTTCAACAATAAAATGCAATTCGATAATCCTATTCTATCTTCAATTATCCTATTAAAAAGAATATAAGATTTTTTTTCTTTTTCTTTTTATTGTACTATTTTAATTTACCATCTATTAAGATTAAAAAAAAAACATAAGTACTCTTTTAAATAATAAAAAGAATTACGTAATAATTTTAGTAAAATAGTATATGCTTTATGTTTTCTTATCAAATTTAAATTTCCTCGTTAGATATTTTGTGTGTTACTAGAAATATAAAAATATTTTCCCATTGGTCTATCAACTAAATTACCTTAGAATCAAAATAAAGTTTCATTCATGCGAGAGTTTGAGAAATAAATTTCAAAAGTTTCCTATAACTTTGAATATACACTTGAGATGATTCATTCAAGTTTCTGGTTGACTTCCAGGTTTCTGGAAAGAGGAGAGCAAGAGGAGATCTATGGAATTCTACAATACACAATCAGTTCATAACTACATATTTATATTTTCTGTGCTCTAGAATTTAACTACCATACAGTATATATACATATATATATATATATATATAAATATATAAGTATAAATGTAATCTATTAACTACATAATAAAATTTGTAAAGTTTTTCTGTGGAGTTTTCTTTTAGAAAAAAAGAGATATTATAAACGGTACAGCATCTAGTCAACTTTCTAGAGAATTGTAATGGATGAAAGCAGGAAGAACTTGCGATTTTTTCAGTAGAGTGTAGTCGCTTTAGCACACTTTAGAATGAGAGAAGATTGCTATTTTAATGTTTAATAATACACTACTGTATGTATTTTTGTATGCTAGTATGTATAATATGGTTCAATTATATTATGGTTCATATGTCTTGAAGTCAAAGTGTCGTACGACCGTCTACTCAGATAATTTCGAACAATAGTGTGAAACACGAATTTCTGTAGATAACGTGAGCAGTGTCGATAGTGTTCTTTGTATTTATTATGTCATTGAGTACGAAAAGGTGAGACGGTAAGAAATATTATAGCAGAAAGAAATGTAAAACAACTTGAATAAACCTTGCTCATGTTTCCATATACATGTAATACCTGTTTTTTACTTAAAAAAAACTTAGTAATACTTCTTATAAAATATAATAATTATACAGCTATTCTTAAAGCCTTTAATCCTTAAAAATGACTTCTTTAGATGGAGCGGTAGCCTAATAAAATGGTCCTATACAGATTTTTTAGGTTTTGTAATCCTAAAAAAGGTGTTCTTATGAAGTTTTATGAGTATTATATTTAGTAAAAGGGTCAAGAAGCTGCAATATATATACATATATATGATAGGTAAAATTTTTGACATACCAGGTTTTTTTCTATCGTTATCAGCAAGAAGATTACAAGATCATCCAAATGAACACAGACAAATAAGGAGGCTGAAACGTAAAAATTCAATAAACTTATAAACAACAGCATAGAAGTTAGTTGCATAATACTTGTATTAAATTAATAGGTTAATCCAAAGAATACGTCATCGGTGAATTGAAAACTGACCAGACATTTTCGAGTCACCGAAATTTGATGAATGCTCGTTGTGATAGATTGTAAATTATGAATTAAAATAAATAAGAAACAAAGATATCTTTTATACCTTAGATAAACCTTAAATTCACGTAACTGAGTTTACCGGGTATACGAACCATGCATATTTTATATTACAAACCTTTATATAATTTATTACACGTTTCCATGTTAAACTTTTAGGTATTTTACACTAGAAATGCATATATATTTTTGTTCATGATATATTTGTTCTATTATACAAAGAAAATGTTTTAACTCTTAAAATACACAAAGAATGTAAACAGGTATGGAAATAATATTTCACTGACAAAGATTATTTAATCCTAGGTTTAAAAAAACAAACCAAAGTCATCTATCTCGATTAGAAATGAAATAGATTTGGAAAAACAGGCAATGGAAAACGGGTTGAATTTTTCTTTCATTTGTGGTCTTATTTAGAATGATAGATGGTGGATGGAAAAGCAGCACTATAGGCAATGGAAATAAATACAGATGTTGCTTTTTTGACTATTCAGGACTTTTGTATATAAATAAGAAAAACGAAAAATTTAATATAAAGCTAAAAAAGTCACTATATAAATTTTCAAAGGAATGTTTTATTGGAAAAACTTTGCAGATGATAAACTTGTATCTATTTCAATATATTGAGTAATCATGTGTGAAAGAATGATTCCAATAATGTTGAATGAATATTTTCATTTGTTTGCTTATTCAAAAGAAGAAAAAGAAAACATTGGATTCTTAAATGACATACCTCTATTCATGTTGAATAATTTATACTTTATATAGAATTTTGCAATGGAAGTATGTTTTTGTTTTATAATTAAAAATAAATTATATGGAATACATATTATTTAAATTAAAGGTTAAAAGTATGATAATTATATGTGAAAAACAATATCTGACAAATTGTATGTTTTTGTACAAAAATTCGACACATTTTTCGCACTTTTAAAGAAGTATGGTTATCAATGGACAATAACAAGATGTCATGGCAGACGATCCGGTTATAATTGTAACACTACAAGAGTTCTAAACCTCTTTAATAAGTTATAAAAGGATAACAATCGCCGTAAACATTAAAGAAAAAAGTAGAAATTAAGGGCCTCCGCATACGAGATAATTGGTTGCAAACCTTAGCCCCGAATCTGCCCGAACCGAATGTGAATACAACTGTGTTGTTAGTGAGAGAAAGAACGTGTATACGAGTAAGAGAAAACACACGGCACGAACGTAACTAAACTGATTTCAAACTGGTTTTAAGTACGTTTGCTGTGAGTCTATTTCTCGGTCGCAGAGCATCCTTGGTTGCATGGTTTTGATGATGACATAATCAACAGATATGTTTACGAATACTATTGAAAAGTATTTAAATACATACATACAATCAAATACAACACAAAAGAATCCCCTGTTTTGCTATTGTTAAAAATTCTATAGTCACGATACACGGCTCGACTACCAGTTTAGTTTCATTCGTGCTTTGTGTTTTCTCTCACTTGTATACACGTTCGTTCTCTCACTAACAACACAGTTGTATTCACATTCGGTTCGGGCAGATTCGAGGCTAAAGTTTGCAACCAGTCGCCTCATGTGCTAAGGCCTAATAACACTACTACATCAAACTATTGTGAATTTCTTAATTATGAATTCTTGTCCAATATTAAAAATGTATTAACTTTTAAAGACAAAATGGATGTAGTGTATGTGACCGTGGGCAAAAGCATATATAAAAACCACCAATACGTTTACGTAGGCGAGGTTTTTATGCAACTTTTGCACCTGATACCTACTAAAAGGGCGTCGTTTCCAAGCTAGTAAATGCGCTTACTTTCTTTAATTACACTATTTATTCCCAAAATTTCAGCTTTGCTAAAAGGTATACGTAAGTCTGAGGTATCTGATATCTTGGGACTATATTTCTTTATCCCTATTTGTAAATCAAAAGATTAAACACTACACTATAGAAAACTAAAACTTAATACAGACAAAGTTTAAATTCAGTAGCAACATTACTATGATATACTATCAATGTTTAAACGTGTCGTGTGAAAAAAGTTGATAAAGTGCAGTTGTTTGTAACGTTAGAACTTACAAGTTTAAAGTTAAAAAATCAATTTGTTACTGTTTAGTATTAATGGGTATAACTTAGAAGAGTCTATGACCATATATCTTTGAAGTAGAAAAGAAAAAAAATAACTTTTCTTCTTAGAAGGATATAATATATCAAATAAAGCTAGGCTATGATTATTTATACAGGGTATCCAACGGGAAATCTTAATTTATTTTTGTTTTATCATGATTTTAACAACTTGTTTATATTCGCTCAGTTTTTTTGTATCTTATTGAACAGGTCTGATCTTGAACGGATTACTTGTGATGGTATCCTAAAATTATTGTTTGATGTGGCAAGAACCAGTACATGATGTATTGTACCATATAGAAAATACAGTACTTTTCTGTGAATCAAACCCGAAGACACACTATCTTAGAAACAAACTACCAATATTAACAAACAAATGAGTATCGCATAAACATTGCCAGGTTGAAATCTTAGAGCATATATATATGAATAGCCTATATTTCCTACAGATTAAAAGTGTGTCCAAAATGTGTGCGAGAGAGAAAAGTATATTCCTATTTGTTCTCTATGCACATGCGTCGAAAGTGACAGCTGTCTAAAGATTATTAAAGATATTAATATTATATTAAGATATAATAACTATTAAATATGTAAAGAAATTATATTTCTTTAGTTGGTACAAAGCTCGTCTGTATCGGTAAAAAAATCAGTGAAAACATATACTCATGAACGCCATAGATGTTCCTGTAGGGATAACGACCAACACAGTTGATCTTTGGAGTGGACAGAACTCATATTTTAATTATATTTATATTTACATATAGATTATTTATATTTATATATATCTACATTATTCTACATCCATATAATGTTATATTTAACAGCTGTCACGTATTATATCTAGACAGCTCTGACTTGACAACTGTCACTTTCGACGCGTGCGTATAGAAAACAAATAGGAACATATACTTTCTCTCTCGCACACATTTTGGACACACTTTCAGATCCAGCATTCTCTCTCCATATATTTATATGCTCTAAGGTTGAACTGCACAGCTTGAGTTATAGCTTATAGAACGCCAGTAGAATCTTGCACACTGCGATACAATTTTAATGTGTGAGATAAAAAATAATTAATGGAACTACCTTGTAGCAAGCTTTGACTTGCACTCTAAGACAATTGACTAACTGGGTCAAAATAAGAAGTAAAAAGGTGTATCGTTAAGCGTTCATTACCCGCAATTTTAACGCTCTTTTATCCACAACCAACTTTCTTATTTTATATAAAATGTTGAACTTTTCCGCTGGACTACTAACATATATAGTACATACTATATATATATATATACGTAGAAATTGCACAGTTGTTCGTCTCCCACGTGATTTACAAAGCAGACATGGCACTCTATCTTTGTGGTATACAGTATATGTGTGTAAATCGTCTTGTACGGTTTGAAATACATTTTATTCCGTATAAATCCAATGGTTAGTGGTTGTGAGCAAGATGGTTATACATTTATATGGTGCAGCTCATTTTATACGTGACTTGAGTCGTTCCAAAATAAGATAACAAACAAAATCGTTAAATTATATAGCAAACTTTATTTGTTTCAAATAAAAATAAATAATTAATACAATTGTTTTATTAGAATAAAAGGATTTTTAATTTATTATGTCACGCTATTTTTGTATCCCGTCAAACCATAAAAATATGTTTCATTTTCATTACTTTTAACTAATAAATCTATATTTAAAAATAAATATCGCAATTGTAAATGACATAAATGACAGTTCATTTTATATTTATTTCATTCTGGTAAAAACTATTTCAATTGACATGGAGCATTGAAAACTGCTTTCCTCCTTGTCACTCCTAGTGATTTCACACTTTTCTAATACGTCTGATATAGCGATCTTCCATAAAAAATTAAGGTAAAGAAATATCCGTAAAAAATATGCATTGAAAATATACCTTGTCTTTAACTTTTAACGTAGGCGTTCACAGATATGCATGGCTAGCATCGAACTCATTGGATTTACTGTATCATACATGAAAGAAAAGACAAAAACGGAAACAACGGAGATCAAGTTGCTCTTCGAAGCAACTTCGTTTGAAAATGATGACAACACATTTACTTGCGACAATAATACAATACTTGCTGCATACGCCTTCTCTTCAGCTTCTCTTATTTTCTACGTTTCATACGATAAATCCAATGCGTTTGACGCAAGCCACGCATACCTTTAAGAGTTAAGTCATAATACAGAAAAATGTTACCTTTCTTTTACATTTATGTTCTACCAATACAGAGTATATATTTTTTTATAACAAGTTAAATTGTACAGAATAAGTTATACTTAAAAGCCAGATAGAAAATGTAATGCAATGTTTAATTAGCTTGTAGTAAGCTAGCAAGTGTCAATCAGCTATATGAGAAGTAAAAAATAAACATCGAATTTAGCCTGTATCAAGCTAGTAAGTGTGCAACTGCATTGCAAGACGTAACTTGCAGATAAGGATGACTTCATTACATATTATTCGAACAATTTACCGTGTAGTTAAGCCTATAGTAAATCCTAGTGCCCGGGAAATTGTTGACTTCTCACAAGAAAAACTTAACAGAAAATAGATAGTAAAGGAACCCCATAAAAATTTAGTTTAGGTCATTAAACCAAAGTTTCTAATTTCTATCTCATATTTCATTCTAACCAAAACCAATTAAATTAATAAACAAAATCTTTTGGTAAAATAATTTCAATGAAGTACGTAGAACAATAATCTCATTAAATAAATTGAAGTAGTAAACAATTCTCCCCTTACCCCATTGCACCCCCGTCATAACAAATACTCTATTAAAGTCTTAATCAAGAAGTCTCCTCCACAAGTTGGTTTCCACCCCTTCTTTCAAACAAAACTTATCAAATAACTATACCCGGTTTTTGTCATTATGCTGCAACTTTTTCTGTAGTTTCTGAATTTTAAACTGTGTAATTTTATCCCATGCTGACTGACTGAATAGACGGGCAAACATTTGATAAAACTCTCTTAGTGTATGTATTTCACACTGTTATTTATTTAACGATATTTTAATAAGAATTTTATAGTGGAATCATACCAAAAACCAATAGAAATTCAAAACAACTGCATCTGATACATTATTTACTGACAAACTTCAAGTCCCTTGTACCACTAAAGCCATTAGATATTTCAAACTACTAATATTAATTCAAAACTCTAAAACTAAATTCTATATACAGCAATTTAGATTTCATTTCAAATCACTCTGAAAGCTGAGCTTTTATGAATAAAGCTCTCACGTTTCATTTCAGTAGTTTCCGTTTGAAACAGTAAAACATTTTAGTGCTTTCACTTTATAGATTATTTAATGATTTCTCTGTATTGAACCGTATGACTTGTTATAGTTTATCGTTTTTAGTTTATTATTATGACGACATGTTTTCTTAACTTTTTCTTATTTGCCAGCGCAGCTTTTAGTGTGGTAATTAGAGATTCTATAAATTTTTGATAAAGAATTTATTTCTAATACTGTTAAGAGCTTTCATAAAGCAGAAATAATTAAATACTGATTTATTCGTAGAATGTTAAATGTTAATAAAATATATATGAAGTTAGCAGGCGATAACAAGAAAGTAGCAGCAATATTTTATATAATGCTACGACATTCGAGTTCTATTCATCTCAAGCACACAGAAAACGTATAAACTAAAGTATTGTCTTTCGATATTAAAAGTTTGAATTGAAATTTTACTGTATACTTACAATAATATTGAAGTGTAAGCCAGATTAAATTTAAGAGTGTATTTCCAGATAAGAATTAAAGAAAAGAGATGCAACTCGACTTTGTGTTCGTTCTATAACTATCTAGTTCTAGTAGACTAACGGATTTCTACACGAAGGATGTCGGTAAAGAAAATAAAAGAAAGTTTTTGTTTCGGAAATGTCGGATAATGCTGGTTGGCTGAAGTTAGCCTCTGAGTTCTCAGTTCTCGAGATAGAAGAGAATTAGTATTACTTGAAACATAGAAATTGTGCACATGTGAAGATTTTATTAGGAACATTTGGTAGTCTTTTTATAATTCAACGTATTTTGTTGAATTTTTAATTTGACTGGATTAGATTGAAACACGAATAAATACGACTTTGAGAAAATATCACGATATTAATGCGTCAAATCTTGTTAAATCACTTAGCGAAGGAAAAGGTCATACACAGTTAGTATTTTCAAAAAAAAAATTTCACCGATAAATATTTTTTTATAAACAATTTAAGGCCAAAATTTTGGTCAAAAATCGATGTTTTTTTTTTTGAGAAACTACCATTTTGTGAAATAAAATATTTTTTAATTTCTATGATTAATTACTAGATTATACATTACTTTAAACGAAATCCGTTTGGTTTTTTCATTTTAGATGATTCAGTCCAGAGATATCGTGTTCACCGCAAGATGCCTTTTTTCACCCTAATTTTCTCAACAACGTAATACTCGTACATATCCAATATTTCAACTTTCTAGCTTTTACGGATTAACAATTATAAAGTAAAAAGTACCCGCTGTTTTTTCAGTTTTTCTAAAATTATAGGTTTCCAGGAAATTCGGGGGGAAATTCGAGGATGCATGGAGCCGTTTTCGAGCCACCATACGAATCGGGTAAACATAAACAAATAAACGTGTAAACAAATAAACATAACTTGGATGATGATGATGTAATTATTTTTCAGCTACTTTGAGAGGTGTATAACTGGGACACCATCTCATGCCTGACGTTTTTCATGCATGTGATATATCCAGTCCTGAATAACTGATTTTATACGAAACTCGAGTTAAAATATGTTGAATTATATTTATATGAGTCACATTATATATTTAAATATAGGTTTCTTCACAAGAAAAGAGAAAATTCAATATGGACATTAAAATATTACCTAGTATAACACATGAATAATATATGGCAAATAGTACTTTATAAAAAGTTCAATTGAAAATATAGTTTTATGTTTGGGTAGAGGATACATACAAATGGCTTTATTATGAAATATATTTTAATATAAAACATAGCACGTACTGGCAAAGCCAATTTCGATTTAGTGGAGTTTATAGACAAATAAATAACCGCACTGCATGGTGGTTACTCATACTCAAGCTAATAAAAAAAATTATTTGAATAAAAATGGAGAGAAGGAGGCTTTGAAATTTCACAAATTGAAATATTTTTTTCGTATAATGGGTTTAGTACATATTTCTAGTTCAATAAATATGATATGATATTTTTAATATTAATATAGTATTATTAAAAGCCTTTATATGATTGGCATGATTGAATATTTATACTAAATGATATTACATTGACAACCGATAGGGGCATGCTACGTTATGCAACTCACACCACATATATTGCAGTACTTTTTTTATACCTATTTCGGTACACTTTTAATATATTTTCAGAATGATACACAGTCAATATGCTAATAATTTTTTCATAAAAATCCAAGAAGAAATAAGTTCATAGTTCAAGTAAGGTAATCGCAGGTAGATACGATATTGTAGGTATATGCGATATCGCAGGTAGATACGATATTGTAGGTTGATGCGAAATCGCAGGTAGATTCGATATCGTAAGTGATTACGATATAGCAGGTAGATATGATATTATAAATTTAATATTGCAGGTAGATACGATATAGCAGGTAGATACGATATCGCAGGTAGATACGATATCATAGATTTAATATCGCAGCTAGATACGATATAGTAGGTAGATAGTTACCACAGCTAGGTATATCTATATAAATATAAAAGTACGCCTCTATTATATAATGTCTCATGTTGTCTCTAAAAAGCAACAGGGAATTTCCAACATTAATTACTTTGGCTGCAGTGTAAGCCGCGATTCTAAACAGAAAGGTGTCAGAAGGAAGATACTAAAATATTTAATTAATACATAATACACACACACATACAAACACACATTTGCCACATAGACAGCTGGTGATATACGACTATATTTATTTGAAGGTGTACTTTACAGGAAATTAAAGATGGTGGTTTATTTCTTGTTAATTAGAAATCTAATTAAAACTTTTCTCTCGTGTTATTCAACCACTATAAAAACTATAGAGTATTTTTATAACGTAGTTGTTATTTTTCTTTTATAAAGTAAGATCTGGTATCGTTATCATATTGATTGTGTATAAAATAGCTGCTTTATGATACGATTATTAAGTGATTTTATTTTATTTCTCGTAGTTGCTATCATTCATAAATATATTTCATTTATTGGGTCCACGCAGAGCCTAAGACAGTAAGACGAGATTGTTATTCATAATTGATGATATTCTCTTATATGATTCAACATTTTGAAAAAAGCTTTTACAAAATAAAGATTTCGGTTATATTCGTATCCATACATAAGGAAAATATATTTTATGTATTGGCTTTATGTTATATCACTTTTTTACCTTAGACGGCTCAATAAGTATTAGGTTATATACGAGTATAAGTCTGGTAATAGTCAGAATGTTTTGAAAAAACTCATTTCGACCTACTGCTTTAGCTTTATAAGTATTCATACTCAAACCTTTCTAAAACTTAAAACATAATACATATCAGCACAGTTTTCTGTCATACAACGTAACAACTTTATAAAATAGATTTAAAGATATAAAATAAAATTTGTATTAAATTGATATTCTATTTAATACAATTAATTAATGCAAATTTCATTCTCCCTTTTTGATTATTATCACAGCCTAAGAATGTTGTAAATTGCAATTTAGAATAAAGTACATTACAGCAGCATACTAATACATTGAAGAAAACTAATTATAATTACTGTGCTTAATGTTTTTAAACCCGCACAATATCTAGTCTTAATCCGCTATTAAATCACTAACAAGATTGTCAGTTAGAATTATAGTCTTATTGCATTAAGAAAGCACGAGCAAAATATCTCATTAACTGTAGCCCAAATCCAGTTACTGCGAAGCAAGTGTAGCGCTGCATTATTAATAATAATTACATGTTGATGCGATGGCAATATATCACATGCTGCTTGTCTTCCATGCTGTACTGGTTGCGGCGTGCCGAGCCGTGCCGTACCGTGACGATGCTCGCATGCATAGTTTATCAGCAACGCAGTACCAACTCTACAGAAAGCTAATAAATCTAATGTACATTGTTAATTTTTTAGAAGTTTGTCTCTGAGTCTTACTTCTTGCTGTGTCACTACATATAAAAGTCAAATGTTCTAAGTAATTATAACGTGTAAGCAGACACACACATACACATATATGTATATGGCGCGGTCGACCCATAGAAACTGTGAAAGCAGAGCTTACCTAAAGCAATAAAGTAAAGATTTCTTTTAATGGTAAAATAATATTTTGAATCTATTTCAGAAGACATATTTGCTGACTGTTATATATATATATATTTGGGTGAAATCTTCGGACCAGAATACTATTTTCTGGGTTTGGTTGTTATCTAGTTAAATTAATTGTGTGTTAAATTAATTAATTAAATGTGTAGTCGTAAAAATAAATCGAGCATACAAAGTAATCATAACTATAACACCCGAGCTAAAAAAGTCGTAAAATAATGTGATTAATAAGTGTATATTGTGAACGGAAACAAAGTCAAAGGTTAAAGCAATTAAAATGTATGAAACTTTAAACCACTGATTGATTACGTGAAGGAATGTGCTTACCGTAATTAACTAAACGCATTCTCAAAAGTAATAAAAATAAACCTATTAAATCTAGCTAATGTAGGACTGAGTATATAATAACTAGAATTTAAGATGGTTTGTTCATTCATTGTTCTGTATTTGTAAAGTAAATACGATTGTGACATTGTATTGGTACTTAAAGAAAAGTTGTACCACACCGAAAAAGCGTGTAAAGAGTGATAGGTTTTTTCTGGGTTTACTTAAGTTGCAATCTAGGTTTATTTAAAATTTGTAGATGGGAACACTGCCACACATTTTCTTGTCTAGCGCAGCATCTTACAAACCTCCCCTGATATATATACAAGCTCGTGTTTATATATTGTTTTTCTTCTCCCAAACAATGCCACTGAATGTGTAATATCGGTTTGGAAAGCTTTCACGTTCAACTCAATACGAGTAAGGTAAACTCATTCCTTGGTAGGTGACGTGAATAATAATATGAGAGTTTATTGAATATTTTGCTTTGGAAGTTTATACTTAAAGAGAAGAGCGGAGAGGTACTATTTGTATTTCAAAGTTTCACAAAACTTTGTGCTTCAATATACAAACTTGAATACTATAATAATAAGTATTTTGCAAATATATTCATTTAACAAATGTTATTAAAATTATTAAAACTTACGATTATGCTAATGTAATACAAATGTTAAAATATAAAAAAAAAAATTAGTGGTGGAAACGTCGGATACTATACATGCGAGGATACTCTGAAACATTTCCAGCTTAAACATGAAGATGATGTTATTTGTTAAAAATATTCTGGTAATATAATTGCGCATGTGTTGAAATATACCCTTTGAAATATCAGCCATATTAGACGGTTAGTTTTTGTTTGTCAGGCGCTGTTAGTAGAAAAAATCGAATATCGAACCGTCATTATATTTTTGACGGCTACGCAAATTATATCCGAGGTGGATACTGTTGACGGGAACTCAGCACCGTCAACTGTTTTTGATTTTCTGGGCAGATGAATTTAAACGTGGGATAGCTACTAAAAACTGTTTCTACTACCAATAAAAATAAGAAAAATCACAAAATGTTGATAGACGACCGTCTAATGTGAGCAGGGGCACCCTCAGCCATTGCGAGGCCCCGGGCAGCAGATCTTTGCGAAGCCCCGGGGCGGCAGATCTTTCCGATGCCCTTGTTCTTTGCATAATTTATGTAAATTGTAAGTAAGTAATTTTGATGATAATTGACAAGAAACAAAATTTTATATTGGAATTTTTATAAAAGTTAACAAGCACAAGGACGACAAATAATAATAATGATAAACTAAGGCACATGAATGCCTTAAAAGATATACGCCGTGATTCTAGTGGAATTTCTGAAGAGCGAGACGCGAGATTCAAATATATATATAGTAATGAATTTTTCTATTTGGGTTGTTGCGCGAAAATGCGAGGCCACACCCGATTGCCCTGCTTGCTACCCCCTAAGGCCGCCTCTGGTTGTGAGCGTCTCGATATAACGTATTTATCATGTATTGACTAAAGAACTGGGCATGAAACAGCTAACCACGCTCGGGACAGATTGGTATTTGAAAATCACGAATTAGAAAGCCGATAGTGACTTTTTTCTCTTTCCTAAACTCAAAATTTCGCTTGAGGACAAAGATTTTCATTGAATAATGAGGCCTGCACTTTCGTAAAGGATTATTCTAAAGAACATGATGTCAATTACTATTTGGACGGATTAAGGAGATGGAAGCATTGCTCGAAAAAGTGTACACCATTACAATGCCGAGAAATAAAACTATATTTGAGTAAAAAATGTTAGTTCTTATTTTAGGCTACAATCTTTTCAGACACCCTGGTATATGAAAAAAAATAGTGGTGGAAACGCTGGATATATACATATTTTGGTTTTTGATATATAATTATCCGATTTTCGTGTAATTTCTGCAGTATTAAGATTTCTATGAACATATTACATTTACTAAAGAATAAATATTTGTAAAATATAATAAATATCATATTAACTTAAAAACAAAACAAACAAAGTAACTTTACAGGAGAAATGTGAAGTATTTTCACTTATCTAAACAATTCATATTTGGTAAGTTATATTTTCTTCAAGTTTCATACAAAATTTTAAATTGAAAATTCTTCTATGAGTTTCTGATTGTATATATACATAAGTAACACAACGTACATTTCAGAAGACAGTGGAGCACCCATATTGAAATAATGAAACTTTGTGATAAGATTTATTACTTATAATAAAAGTCATACGCAAGAATGTAAGCTGTATACTTAAGCACACATAGTTGTTAAGGACATTTATATTCTCCAGACACAGTCTCGTGCTTCTTGCCTTTCTTTACATGCCACACACACATATATCTGTGTTAGTGTTGGTGTGTGCTTTTTACTGCGATGTTCATACTACCCGACCGATTTAATGTCATCGTAAGGCATACGACGTTGCTTGTTTCCGCACTTCGCTTATTGGTTTGTGTCAAGAAGCTCTTCAAAGCTTTTACAGGGTTAAGAAACACGGACCTTTACCCTATCAATTTTATAATGTAAAACCTATGAACCAGCATGTATTTATGAAGGTGAGCTTTTACAAAATCGAGCTTTCAGATAATTTTAAATGTATCATAATATTATTACAGCTTAAAGTGATATTTAATCCCAGGTTTACTGTTATTATAAAAGTATACTTAATGTTTAAGTAATATTAAAGATAAAAATTATATAAGGAAGAAAAAATATGTTTTCCAAGCACAATAGATGTTGAAAATTAGATTCCTTTATTCAGAGAAGAATGCTTTTAGTACTTGAGACAAAGATGAAAATGTTTACTCGCAATCAAAATATTATAACGAACAAAGCTAGAGCGAGCTTTGCTGCTGAAAATTTATAAATCGCTACTGAAGTTAGGATATTATTTTGCAAATAACTCATTTAGCAATCAGCGCCTCTTTCAGCATATTACGTCATAGGCTGGTTCAATATTTATAGAAATATCTGCATCGACAAATATGATTTCTTCCAATTTTTGTGGCGATTTTAGCAATTTCGATTGTGTGTTTCAGGTCTGTCTAAATTATGATCAAAGGGCATAATGCCATGGCATCCTATAATTGTCGCTTAATGTGTATTCTTCTTCACATATTTCACAAGATATTAGTAAATGATTTACTATTATTTAACAGTATTACGTTTTAGTATAGGGTAATGAATACAAAATCACTATTGGTAAAAATAATATTTATAAGCCACTGTATAATATGTTAATATGTCGACCTATACTATAAACCTCTTAATATAAAGAAACATACATGTTACCTTAAATACTTATAACAATTTACTTAACGTTACGTTATATGTCATGATTCGAAAGATACTTCATAAGTCTTTAATTCTTAAAAACCTTCTTATGATTTTAACAATTCAAAAAAAGATATAACTACGAGTATATAATTTTAATAGCAATAGAATAGGTCACAAAATATTACATAATGGATAATAATGTAATAGTAGCATATTATTAACAGATAATAAAAACAAAAAAAAAAATACATTTTTACCAAGTTGTATCCATTGGAATGTATTTTCAATTACTTGTACTTGTCTAAAAGAGATCTAAACCTTCAAAAAATGGACTTGGACTTATTTTAAAACGTATAAAGTTAAAGAAACGTGTTATACCTGTTATCAACGGTCTAATAAAGAAGAGTCATATTTTATGAACCGAAAAAGATGTCTAAATCAAAAAACCATGCATAAATATTATATAAAACGCTGCCAATATATCCTGAGGTTATTTTACTTATTCTTTGATGTTTACAACGTCTAACACGTCCATCGAAACGTTGAATTCATCACAGACACGGAAAACATAAGAACACCTTCTTTGTCTGCTTTTCCAATCGAATAACTTCTGCATAGTATGCTTGAATAAACATTAAATCAGATATTGTCATACTGGTCAGGTATTTTGTGTGAAGGTGTTACATCTAGTATAAAAATATAAAGATGAAATATAATTGAAAACATATTCAAACTAAAATATAAGTATACATAAAATAAAAATGAAATTAGCAAAACAGAACGCCATGATTATTTTCTAAAAAAAAAAACAATCTTCAAAAACTACAGTGTAATAATGCTGACAAAGATATGGTAATAGATTTAAATGTATTACCCATAATTCCTGCTTCTTAGTATTAAAGTAAGAATGGTTTAACCTTATAAATTCTGTCATAAAAAAACCTATGAGTAAACACGTTGTGTTAAGTGCATGATTTAAATATTATATCACAAAGGTTTTTATTCAGATATTCTCCCTTTAAAAGGTCGACAATCCAAGTTTCAAACCTTTACCATTATTTATTGTCAAAGGTAAAAACCACATCGTAAAAAAGCGATTTTATGGTTGAGTCGTCTTGTGACGTCAACGTCACGGCTCCAATCGACGGTGAACAGATTGTGTGCAGGTTGCAAGAAAATATATTTCAAGAATATTAAAATAGAACCGTTTTTCTACCTGTTTTAGAAAGAGAATATATTCCTAATTCTAAGATTACGATATATGTATGTTCTACAAGTATATATTCGCTAAGATAAAAAGAACAATAAGTTTTTAGAATAAATACATTTAGAAGAAAAGTTTAGGGAATAAAGAAGTTGGAATACTAGAGTAAGAGGATTATTAAAAGCATTGTAGTGCTTATAGTCAATCTCTGTGTTCTGCTTATTCAGTCATTTTGAAGGGTTGTACTTTTACATGTATAGAAAGAACCCTCTAGTCATCAGTATCAAAGAATTTGTCATCAACTTTTTACCGTAAAAGCTTGCCATTAAATGAAATGTTTTAGGTTAAAAGTTTAATAACACCTTTAGTGCTCGGGCTTTATTTTTGCGTTCGGTTGCGTTGCTTTTGTTCAATCGTCCCTTTTCTTGGAAATTCAATGATAGATTGTAGAGACTATGAATTGTATTATGCTCACGTTATGAGCAATTAAATCCTAAATAGCATCTACTAAGTTACAATGATGTACTACTAGACTTTTATCTTAAACAAAAGAAAATCGATTAGTAGAAATTGTAAATATCCATGTAAATAACATACAAAACATGCATGCTAATACATTCAACTAATATTTTACTTAAGCAAAACCTTGTTAAATTTAATCTAAAAGGGTATTATTTTATAATTATTCCAATAGCAATTAATTCTTATAAAAGGCTTCTTAACATTTTATATAATTTATTGTAAAAACCGTCAACATAGTACGAGAACTCAGCATTAGAAACAGGCCCACGTTAGATAAATTAAAATAAAAAAAGAAATGCATCATATTTTTTTGTGGCTTAACATTGGATAGTTATTAGCACTAAATTATTACATTCATTTAAAAATACGTCTAGATTTTAACAAACTGTATACCTCAATTAATATATTTAATAGTTTAAAATCACGATGTTTGTGTGCTCTGTTATTTTATAACAGTTTCATATCAAAGCAAATGTTCCTTAAAATTTTAAACTTTTTTAATGAAAATAATTTTACTGAAAAAGAAATATCATGTCAAGAATTATAAACCCTTTAACTTCTTCCTAAATGACCCTTAAAAAGAGAGAAATCATAATATATGACATCTCTACATCGTCTCTAAAAGGGTTGTCATACAACACGAAAAAAGGAAATGGAAACCAAGGAAAAGCAAGTTAAATGGAATATATTGGTATAGTGTCCCGTTTTATTTATTTACTGAAGAACCATAAAAAATAATTGACTCTTATATAGCTTTATACTCGTATATTTATGTTATGTGAAATTAATGGTGATATTTAAATACTCACTTAGCCTTAATATGGGCCATTAAATGAAACGTTATAATAAATATAAAATACAGATTTCTTGTATTTATTTTATTTGTAATTAAATTGTGGAATTTTAATTTATGTGAATATTCGACGCGAAGTGTTCACGGCAGACAGAATTACTATAAATAAAATTAAGAAAACATTTTTACTTTCATATTTTCTTATATGTTTCATCGAAATTGAATTTTAAATGGTAGTTTGAAAGCGGCCCCATGAATGCTTTTAAAAGTAAATTATTTGGTAGAGATAAAAACCTTTTGCCATTCTCGAATTTTTTTCTAAATTTTCAGCAAACCCGTAATTTAAAAACATTAAAAATATTTAATGATATTTTACTATATAATATTTAATTCGAAATACATAGATAGAAAGTTGAAATTTAGAATATTTGTTTCTAATTGTAAAATAATTCAGAAATTGGAAATAGAGGTTTTGAGAAAATAAGTGGGCCCTGAAAAAGCTAAAGGTTTGGCTTATGTAGAAATTGAGTAAAACTATAATTCAGTGGCATTAGAGCAGTGGTTGACGAGGTTAAAAATAGTGTTTATGAATTGAGAATTTGATATATAGGTTAACTTATTGTTCTATTTAAGTTTCTCTGAACAAGAAACTTTAACTATATGCAAATAATGCCATAAATAAATATATAGTACTACACAAATACGGGGCTTTAACACCATAAATGAAGTCAGATACTCGGATTTGTTTTGTTTCATTAATACCATATACAGTATAAATAAAAAACAATGGGTCATATATTTTACGTTCATTCCTTTCTATAAAAATTACACAACTACATTGAATAAAACATTTCAACAAAAGAATATTACGAGTCTAATTAGTTTTCAACTTTACCTCACATATTTTAATTAAATATTGAAGTCATAGTAATGATTTATATAATTGGAATAATTTCATTCGCAATAACTTTGTCGAACAAAATTCCACAATTCAAAAACTTTAGAATATTCCGAGTATTTCAAGAAGTATAATAATGTATAATTCAACGTTATAAAGAAATATAAAGGAAACCCTTAAACCGCTTTTAACTTAATGCAGTTTTTATTCAAATGAAGTTGCAATTCTGTCGTTGTGTACCTCTAGAATTCAACCAATGACGACGTATTGCTGTATTTTTGTGGCATATTTATCCGACAATCCTAAGGGAGTGGATGTTAGGTAATTTGATTTCATTGCCTAGCAATTGATAAATATATTTCGCTATCTACGAGTACGTACTAACCTCAAATGGTTCTATTTTGTTTTAAATTGTCTTGAAATACTACGCTATAAAATAGTTTATACAGTCACTGTCTTTATTGGTTTTCGTACAATTTTATATACAGGTATTTCATCATTGTTATATTTTTAGTGATGTACAAAATTTTTGTTATGAAGACAGTCTAAAAGTTTTATATTGTGACTGCTTATACTGATTCTTCTTAAAATATCTGTTATGCCATTGTAACAAATTTAACAGATTACTTGACATTTAAATTTAAAACAATTGCAGTTTCAACATTTGGTAAAAATTACTGAAGCTATGCATTATGTGCAACATTGTTGTAGGTTATTGTAGAACATAGAAATTATCTTGCAATGCAAGTTTCATACTTTTTAGCTACCCACAAAATAATTTCAAGATTTATTTTCTGCCTGGAATACGACTTACTTTCACTTACGATTGTCACTATTTAACTAGCTTAAATAATATTTAAATGTATATGATGGTGAAAAGTTTAACTAATAAATTAACTAGCAGCTTTTCTTAAAATCTCCAAAAGAAAATAATAGACAAAATTACAGATAATATTACAGACAATTCAGCGCGCCTAGCTTTAAGTTAATATAAAAACTTTAGTAATTATTTTCAAAATGAAAATATAAATAGTTTAAAAGAAAATAAAATTTAAATATATTTACAGTTTCATGAATTCAATTTTCCTGATTTCGATTTCCCCTTCAAAGTATTTAAGCATAATGGTATATACATTGAAAATAACGTTAGACTGATTTTCCTTTTGTTGGGAAAATATTTTCTTCTATTGTATACTCGTTCATTTATTTCATCCAGAGGGACCCAAGAAACTGTTTATATCTCGTTTAATCCCGAGTGGAAAAAAATACTCAAAATGGACTTACGAAGGAAAAACAGAAGAGATTGTAAATTGCCAAGGAAATGTTTATCTAGAAAAACCATAGAAAGTTAAAGAAAAAACAAAATAATACAAGACAATGTACAAGGAGTTTTTAAGATGTTGAATCTCCTGCAAAGTGATGCGGAATTGCCGCAGGTTCTATCCTTACGTAAATTGCTTCAAAAAATACTATTTCCTAGTTTTGCTTTATTTTATCCTGTAATAAAAGTAAATTGTACTAAAATATGTATAACTATAAAACTTATTGCTACTATTTAAGAAGGGGGGCGGGAACGGGGATGAAGACGAAGAGACATTTATGTAATTTTACTATTTATTGTTTCAAAGGGGATTTTATGGATTATCTTGTTATTTTATTACACAGTTAAAAAGAAAACTTTACTTATCTAAACTAAATATTTATCTTTTTAACTATAAAATTTACTTGTGACTTGAAAATTTTCTACGTTACAAATAAATTTACTTCTCTTCTTACCTGTAACCTGTTGTTATACTTAACTGTAATTTGAACCGTTCTAATAATCGCCGTAATGTGCTTTTGTCCTCATTTTTTAGTGGTCAATTTTTCAATTGTTGATTGAAATTGATGTTAATAAATGTGTATTGACGTGTCTATTTTATTAAATATCTAAATATTGACGGAGATATAGCAATTAAAAGTTTGAATTGTAGTTTTAGCGCTAGAAATGGTCGGCCATATTTGTGTGACGTGAAATGCATTTTAACGTCAGTTATTTGTTGAGTAGGTCAGTGTTGTGGTAATGTTCTGTAGCTGTTGGTAGTCAAATAATCAAGTCAAATCAAAGAATAATAAGTTTTTATTTTATTTAACCTTGCTAAGGCAGACATAATATTGAAATTTTATTAATCCTTGAACTAGCTGTAAATAATATTTGATATTTTGATATATAAATACATATAGCAGAGATTTATGAGCTGTAAGGTTGGTAACCTTACACAAGAATTGTGATGTCACATGCACTTGAAATGTTGTACAACGTTGAATCCCTTTAATAATTAAAGAGACAAAATGACTTTTTTAATTGTTAATATCTCTTAACATATAAGGAGTTATTAAAAAATAATAGAACATTTGAGGTTCGAGTTTTGCGAGCACAAACATACGCTAACACTTTTAATTTTTTTATTTACACGGATACAATTAGTAACACTATTAAAGTTATTATTCTTTTAACAATTCAATTCAAACCTTTTTCGAATTGAACCTACTCGTATGTACTTTATTTATTAAAAATTAACGAACAAATGTTTTTAATGATCGCCGAACTGAAATGGATATGATCGAAGTCCTTTAAATGATTAATTTGAAAGGAGTTTCAACTTGTATGCACTTTCCGTAGCTGAATTATTTAACCGTTTTATTGAGCAGAGTTTAGTTCTTGTTCGAGCTTTTATTTAATTTTCAATTAGGAATTAGTATCTGTATTTTTAAAACCCAGTTGATTGCTTTCCATCTAGTCTGGAAAATTTTTAATTATCAAGGAGCATTAAACAATTAAGTTTTCATTACATGGTGCCTCTGTTTCTACTCTATATTCGTTGATTATCTCTCGAGCATGTGAGATTGGAATTGGATAATAATTTACTTTGATGGATTTTCTCTTCCCGTTTAAATTCAATTTTTAGATGTGCATTTGCTCTTAATGTAAGTTAGCATTATGCTGATAATATCATTACTTTTAGTAGCATATTTTTAACTTTCATAAATACATGAAGCGATTGTTTGTATGCAAACACAGTAGTTTTAAAACTTATCTACGACTGCTTTTAGGTAGATTTGTTTTTGTTAGAAAATCTCTACAAACACAATTTTAAAGATTAACTATGTAAATACATACATAACTTTTAATTCGTAAAAGATAGAAAGTTGAAATGTGGTATGTGTATTACGGTATTCAATGCTAACATTTTTTGAAAATTAGAAATTGAAAAATTGGAAAAGGTAGGAAACTTTAAAGTAGAGTCAAATTTTGGATTACTTAACAATAAATTATGTTTAAAAAAAAAAAATTCAAAAATTTAATTGGGGGCACGGGAGTAGTTTTTGCCGAGAGTAAGAATTGTGCTAGAAAGTTGAAATTTTGTATTTTGGGAACTTATTTACGAATCAAAAAAAAAAAAATTCCAAATTTTGAAAAAAAAAGTTAGAAAAACGCATAAATGGAAAATATTTTTTATTTTGTTTATATGAAAAATTATTCTATTATAGTTGAACGAGTTAAATATTTCAATTCAAAAATGGAATATATATATGACATCAAATTAAAGCCACACACAAAAGACAGTCATCGCTTGCGACGGGGGTAAACTAGTTTATTATAAGTATACGGAATACAGTAGACTTGTGCGCACTGTTCCTCTCGAACACCTGTAACGTCGTTAATTCTTTGAATTTCAAGGTCCGTTATGTTGTCTCTGAGAATTGAAAAAGAGAAAATTAAAAATATTGAGTCTCAAATTGACAATTCTAAAGTTTAGAATTATTGACATGTAAGTTGTTATTTTTTATGAAAAATTCTTATATAAAAATTATATAGAAAATACAATCATACTTCTCTTCTATATTTGACACATAAAGATTAAAGAAAAATGGATCGAGAGAAGCGGAGAGAGTGTTTGAGGAGATGGAATGGGGTCAGAAGTCACAGACTTGATGTTTTATGTATATTACATTATTATACATTTATAGTTATAAAAAGTTTCCAGACTGTATCAACATAAAATAAAGATTAACTTTAGAAAATGGATCACATAATCGTAACATTTATCTTTTCAATTTAAAACGTCAATATAACGTTTCCGTCTTAATCTGCTAATTGAAATATTAATCTAGTATTAATGTACAACAGTCGAACAGAACGAAAATTAATGGAATCGAGTTCCTCATAAGAACAACCAGCCATTACGCTGTCTCGAAATACAAAGAACTTATCTTAAATGAAATCCTATTATGATGCTGTCTGTAGCCAGTGTAATTAAGATTGGAATCGGTCGAATCGACAATTAAAACTTAGAGGCTGCCATTCGCGTGAAATGACCCGAGGATAATGTAAGGAGGCTGACTACAGTAAGAGAGAGAGTACTGAGTACAGCGTGAGTGCTATTCCATTCGTTTTATGCAATGGGATTTGGGAAGAGCTAAATGGTTTCCTATTCTCCATGGATAATTTTTTGCACTCTGTTAGAACAAGGAGATATACATTAAACTCTGTAATTACATTTAAGAGCATGCTCTAGAATCTCTTCAACGGATGGTCCAGCCTCGTTTAGTTGTTTTTTTAAGCAAGCAAGATGATAGCTTGGCTTAAATAGACATCTGCTTTAATTACTTAATCCTGATATGAATATTAAACTACTTAAGTTTTAATGCATTTCTTTTACATGTTTTCTATTGGCAAGCATTATAACCTTAATAAAACAAAAAAGTATTCTATAGAAGAACATTTTTACGACCCATACATACGTAAATTTAAATCAATAATTTACCGACATCGCAATCCTTTTACACTGCCGTTGAAGGATTGAAACATTTTTGTTTCATAAAAATACTACCTAGAATTCTTTAAAATAGCATGAGTAAGGGTTTTATTAGTGTCGCAATAGTCTGAAAGTTAAAAGAACAACACATTTAGTACACTTATGTCTATATAATATCAACTTATGAATGAAAATATATAAATGTTGGATGTCGCATGTTTAAGTTGAACCAGTGTGTACGACACATTACTATTTCGTACACAATAGTGTGTACTAGTAACGTGTTCTTTTATTTTTAAAAGTAAGTATATCATATGAAATTCTATATTAACAACATTATTTAAGAGCAATGGTAAAATAACATTACCTGTGTTTAATATTTCTTCAGCTTAATTTTGTTTTGTAACTTCTGCAGCCATGGTAGATTAAATCTTTGAGTATACTTAACATAAATTACCTTATATTATATGAGAACTTATACATGTATACATATACAATTAAAGTAATGCAAGTGCAAAACATTCATTTTACAAAGTTGAAGCATAAAGTTGTTAGTTTATGTCTACCGTCTACCATTTACCATCTACCGTCTAAGTAACCTTTGACCTCATTAGATTATTCCTTGAAACTTTCAGTTATTATAAGTTTAATGAAATTGTTGCTTATAGACAACTTATGATTTATAAAAATAATGAAATAAATGCAACATCATTAATAAAATACTTTTAAATAAGACCACCATATATCTAATATGATTATCATTTTAGTTTCTTGCTCGGAACAGAGAACAATTCGATCAATTCTAAATTAAGCATATATTTTTATTCTAAATTCATAATTTTAACATTTTATTCTAAATTAAATAAATCATGAAAATAAAAAGAGGAAAGAATCTAAGGTCAATCAGACAGACAATTTTGAAAACAGTTTTGTGGTCAAAAAACAAAACAGAATCATGTTTTGTTTTATTTTAAAACGGTCCTGTTTTCGAAAACAGACTGTTCACACTGAAAAGACTGGTATTGCTTTTAGTATTTTTCTGTGTGAGTGTACTATAAATATTATAAACCTGATAAACAACAACTGACAAGCGCAAATGTTCACAAAAAACAAAACTGCGTGTTCAAACCAAGCAGACTAAAAAACAACAAACGTGTTTTGTTTACTAAAACAGTTTTTAAAGACAAAAATGATTTAAGAACTGTCTCATTGGTGTAAACATTGATTTTTATTCCATGTTTTTGTTCAGAAAAACAAGTTTTTGTGCGTGTTTTATTGAACTGTCTCTCTGGTGTAAAACGGGCGTAAGATTCATTACAACCTCTTTCTAGGCTGAGATTCAAGGTTTCCACTTAGTCTGTCATAGGGTTAATACAGGACTGATAAGATGATCACATTTATTTATACAAATCCAAACAGAATATGAAAGAACAACGAATATGTATTATATGTTATAAGAGCAGGAGGTTACTTTAACCATATAATGGTGTCGATATTTTGTATGTAGTAAAGTCAAAACGATGCTGTTATATAAAAACATCCTTTTACACATTATAAAACAATCTTTTCTTTATAGTAAAAATTAATTGGATAAAGAAAATGAGGAAATACAAAATGTATTCTATTTCTAAGAGTATATTATGTTAAATTATTATTTTATTTTTCACATTTCTTTTATCGGCTTAGTTGAAACTAATTTTGCCAACTATGGTATAGTTAAAGAGTACAATATTACTTATATCTAAAGAATGAAATGAAATATAGCTCCTCCCTTAATCTTTCTTCAAAAACGATTACGTAACAAAGCTCTCGCGTGCAATAAAACAATTCGTTTCGGTTTTTTTTTTCTTTTTTTTCGAGTTCTATTTCAGTTCATATCATGTACAACTCATACAATATGAATGTACAAAAAAAAATTCTATATTATTTCCTTTTATATTTCACACAATGTCAGCCTGTTCAGCCTCTGCCTCACGATTCAGACAACGGATCTGATCTTTTAGCAAAACGGAAGCCTGGTAATTCAATTTCGTAACGGTTTTTATCTGACGACTGATCTTTTACGCAATTGACGAGCTTGACTGCACATTTAAGAAGGATATTTCCTGAAAGGAACATCATCTATAAGTGCTATAGACTGCTATAGATATAAAAGTATTTAAATCCTACAACTCCACTGTAAAAGCACCATGTATTTTACTAAAAATGTTTTAAGAGAATTATATAGAAAATAAATACAAAAATATTTCAATGTTGATATTCATTTAAATAAAGCACTGCAAAATACTCGTTTCTGATTTTCAGGGACAGTCCCTTATGGTTTTCGAAAATACATAGAAGCATATTTTTAAAATGTATTTAACGTGAAACCATTAAAATATCTTTGTAGTATATTTATAAAATACATAAAATAATAAAACTTAAATCTTGTTTGATAAAAGCTTTATTATATTGTTTAACTTGGGAGCTTTATAACGAAACTTAAAGCTCTACAATGTATGCGAGTAGCATGTACTGGTTATAAGAAAAAGCCTTTTACTTTATTTGTTTATATTCGTTCGCATAAACAAGGTAATAAAATTATTTATGCCCAGAACTTTGTTGAATAATTTCTAGTATATTTAGCGAAAGGAAAATATTTCAAATATTATTATTACAGAAGATTTAAAAACTTACGAGAGTGCATAAGAGAGAGAGAGAAGACAAGATACTCTTATAAAAAACCTTTTTGACTTACCCATACTAGTATTTATAAACTATAAATTATGTATTAGAAATGTTTATAAATGTATATATTGTTTTAGTGCTAATAACTATCGAAAGTCGATGCACTCAAATAAATATTTAAAAAAAGAGATATAAGCGATTGTGCACGAGGAAGATACTCGAGAATCTAGTAAAACAGAGAATAAGAGGAGGAAGAGAGGAAAGGGTGCAGAGTATGTGTCGAGGATGAAGAAAAACAGCTAGCATATTATGATTGTAAATGTAAAGTGAAGGTGAAAAGTGGAAGGAGTTTGGAGGAACAGTTACTGGAAGAGAGGGTATGGAAAAGATAGACGGATAAAATAAGGAGGAAGCAGAGAGGAAGAGGAAGCAAATTTTGTGGAACTGTGGAGATGGTTGTCGGAAATAAAGAGGAGACCGAGAGGAAGAGGGAAGAAGCGTACTTGGAGGACGGAGGAAGCGAACTTGGAGAAACATTTCTAGAAGAGAAAGAGGGAGATATATGAAAGAACAAAGAAGGTGTACATATTAGTAAGTAACGAAGAAACAAAATGTAATCACAATAATGTAAGGCCTAACGGCAAAAATACATTTAAATAAATAAATACAAGTTTACAAAAATATAAATTTTCCTTTTCGAACGTATATCTGTAACTAGCGCGTTTATTTCAATATAAAAATTCTTCTTTTATATAGTTTTTGAATACAATTGAATCCATAATGAAACCGGCTACTTTGCTTTACACAACATGGAATTAAATACGACCTGACATTTAAAAATATCAACTAATTAATTATACGTTTTACATTAGTAGCAGAATATAAATTGCCCACATGAAATGTTAATTAACAAAAAAATAATTCATGCATGAAATAAACAATACAGCATAACACAATACATGTTGTTCAACCTTTTGGTAAAAAGAGAATGGAATAAACATGAAAGCAAGTCTGCCAGAAAAATTGTTTAGATAAGGTAGAATAGGTAAGCCCTGACCATTATTTACTAAAATATAAAGAATTGTATAATTTTATGTCTCATTTATTTCTAATCTTTTATGAAGTACATTCAGAGATTGTATAATTCAATAAATAACGGGTTATTCTGATTTTCAAAAATGGATCTAAAGTACCTGTCACAAGACTAAAAATTATATATGTATATACATTCATGACATTTTTTCTGATAAACTATATTCGCAATATTTTTATTTTGTTTGTATTTTTATAAAAAGTATTTTTCATATTTCAAAAAATATAGCACACAGTATTTAAGATTTGTCTATGATACTGCATCTATATATATGTACAGTAAGAGTTATTTTTAATACAATTTCTAAGATAAGAAGATTTATACATAAATGTTCGTAGCCGAGTACTAAATTATACGTCTCGGCGAGAAGTTTGCCTACGGCGGGAAGTCAGCTTCAATCTTGCTGTTCCAATCTTCGCTCAAAATAAACTCACGTTTTAAAGATATAATTTTATTTTTATTTTATTCTAATAAATATAAGAAATGAGTTATTTATAAATAAATATAGATAAGGAATAAGAAATTCAACAAATAAAAATGTTATTATATTTGAATCTCAGAATCATAAATTCGTCCACAAAAAAGAAATAACACTTAACTTTATTAATTTTTGATACTTGATTAATTTAAATTGAATAGAATTTGTGTTTAAAGATTTGACTGCGCTTAGATGTTGCCGGTTCGGCGTTAACATAGCTCGATTAAAGGTAACGAAAAGTGAATCACGGAAACACACGAATTAGAAATACGAATGATAGCTATTTAAAAAGTACTTAATGCCATATCTTTACCTCATCATCAGTTACAAGTGTTTTACGCTCGTTTTATTTTTTATGAGTATGACAAATTTATCTACTAAAACAATTAAAAATTAATTGTTTAATTAGTGAATTCCGATGGGTATAAAAAAGCTTTAATTGCACACAAAATAGTGAAACTAATGTTATGAAAACAGGTTAACAGCGTCATAAATATGTTCGTGTAGTTGCGGAAAGTAAGATATATTGGTAGACATAAATATTAAGGGGTTGTATAACCCATAGTAGACGCAGAGTCGTTATTAGCCGATAAAAACACGATGTTATAACCCCATTGCCTTACGAGCATTGTGAGTCTCGAAAGGACATCGTTACAGCTACAGCTACAGCATGGTCATAATGTCCTGTTGCTAACTGGATACATTTTTTATTTTTAATAAAATTCAATAAAATTGTCTGTCAGAACCAAAGATTATATGAAAAACTATTCTTTAATTAGCTACTCTATTATAAAAGTTATTAGCATTTTAATTAGATTAAACATTCATTAAAAAGACAAACGTTACGTCATTTACGATTTAGTAATGTTTCGGCATGGGTTTTAGGGTTTTATCCGAGAGAAAATATAAAAATTAATTTACTAGAAGATTAATATTAGTGAACATTTTTTTCAGTTACTTCTATAAAATTAATAAACCATCATCATCACCATCTTGATGCTAAACATGTCGTAGAGCACTGGCTCAACTTCATCTTCCAATTCAAATAAATAAGCGCTGTAATTTAACATTACTAAAAACGTTTATGTTTATTTAACATAATGAAAGTTATCTGTTACATAAACAATGTTACCGTTAAATTAATATTAATTAACGTTTAATTAATGTTAATAATACAACGTTTTATGGGTTATCTTACTGTTATTATAATACTATTCTTGATACATATAATAATAGGTAAATTGGTAAATACTAAAATAAATATTATAGAACAAGCTCTTATAATATATTGAAATTAATATTATTTTAAACTAAAAGAATTAGTAAATTTAAATTTTGTGGCAGAAAATAGATTAGTATCGTTGGAAACCAAAATACTATAAATAAAATATAAAACATAACTTCTACGGAAATATTCATTGACCATAACTATACTATTAAATTTTTTTTTATGAGATTTCATAACATATCTGAAGTATATTTCGAACCAGTGAATTGATCCCGCATATAATTTTTTATAACATATACAATGCATTATATGCTAAGTGTATATATGATATCAAGACGAAAACTTACAAAAATCAACCAGGGCTTACTAATAATTTTTACTTTTTTAAAACCTCTACAATAAATAAGTCAATTTATAACTTTCTATCCACCCTGTCTCGTGTAAATAGATTTTGTTTAGAACAGCACTGGCTAGCAAAGTAAATGAGGTTGGTTCAGTATTGTTTGTTCAGACAAGCTATCAAAAAAAATACCAGACCTATATTTGTATTTCAAGTAATACTATTGGTTAAGGACAACATAAAAAAAAGAATTTTAGAAAATATCGAGACATTGGAATAAATAAACAACTCCGTTACATTGGAAATGTAAGATAGTAAATATTGGATTTAATATGATTTCTGAACATTTCTGTTCTAGCTGAGGCCTCCATGTTTGTTTTTCTTTACACACAATAAAATTGACAGAGTAATAAGAGTATCCAAGCCTCCTATATGTGTACTCGAATTGATAATTGGTTTTAGCAATCAATCGGTGATATACGTCGAAGATCTGATAACACAACACTCAAACAGGTTCTTTTCGCATTCGCTGCCGGTGTATCGCTGGCTGAAATAATGTTTGTAATCGAAAAGTTAACACTATTAATAGTGTTCCCAAAAAAAAATTGTTATGAATTCGGGAAATTATTTTTTTTACTTTTATGTTTAGAACAAAAAATTCTAATCGGTGTGGTTAAATGCGAGTGTGAGACAGCCTTATATATTTCAAGTCTTATATATTTTAAAAGAGCATTAAGGTTTAATACAGTTAATATGAATAAACATCCTTCATTTACTGTTCGTAACCCCTATTTATTGTTTCTATTTCAGCTATTTTATTGGGTTAAATAAAATCGGTATTATTTCGAAGCGCATGCCGCCATGTTGACCAAATGACTAGAGAAATAGACTACCCAGCTAATGTAAGAAAATAAAACTATTTATAACACTTGCGACATTATCAAATAAACTATTGAGTCTCTTAGAGAGTTACTGAACAAATACTTTTGTAAACTTTTCTAATATTATAAAAATGAACCTTTCAGATATATTTTACGAGTTTTACCTGAATTAAATTTTTATCTTATCAAAAGTGCACGTTATTAGAGAATAGCTACGATACAGCTAAAATAAAACTAAAATGCGACCTGATAAAGTGTACCTGACATATCAATATACAAAATGAGAAAAAAAAGAAGTAATATTTCATTTTTCAATTACAGTGATGGAGCTTAGCAGATTTGTAATTAAGTTAATTCATGAAGCCTTCTTTTCCAATTGTTAAGGCAAGTACGAAGACCGAGAATGAACTCAAGTAATATCCGTTCCATTTTTATTTTATCTGAAAGCACAACGGAAGTGTATACGTCCCACCCACGGTTCGACCCTTCCGCTTTAAGGAAAGAAGTAACGCATCAAAAAATACTTCACAATCAATCTTTATTACAAACAAAAAATAAATTCACATAGAAAAATTTGCTACCTATACGTTAGCTACGTGCTACCGTACCGTACCGTAGCATATCGGTATAAACCGACGAAACCATTATGAGAATTAATATAAAAAGTATGATATTATAAAATTATTTTTCTGAACGATAGACTAATTGAAATTAACTTTGCACAAAAATACTTGCAAGAAATAAATGGTTACAGTGCCGAACTAGAGAACTAACAGTAGTAAAAAATGCATATAATAGATAAAATTAAACTTACCCTCAAAAGCTCAACTAAGGGGATCATACTGAATGGAGCACATTTAGATCTGAAATTTAAATAAAATAAATTTTATACATTTAATTTGTAAAATTTTACAAAAACTGCCAGCATCGAAAATAGGCCGACGTTATATAAATTAAATTAAAGCCAGATATTTTACATTACAATTAAAGCAAAATTTAGCAAACTAGAGCAAGTATTGCAAAATACCAATATTATTGCAATACACTACAACCCTTCCTCTTAAAAAATAATAATAATTTCTTTAACCAGGGTTTGTTTTAGCTTTATAAAACTACTTGCTATTTAAAACTTAGCAATTTTCTGAGAGACCTGTTAACGCCAACATTAAATTCTTAGCTAAAGAGTTTCTTCTACTGTCATGTATTAAGACAATTACTAAGAAAGCAACCACGAAACATTTGGATATACATACTTTATTCAAGGTATATACATTCATGTATATTGCATATCCTATGTATATACTGTTGTGATATAAAATCTACACTGTATGTCTTATGTATGTGCAAATGCAAAGGTACTGTTATGCCTATGCTATTATTTTCACATTATACAGCATTGTATTAGTTCTATTTCCCGACAGATGCAAATTATGTGCATTAATTTGAAATTTCTTAACCAGTATAAGCAGTTCTATAAATATTGAATATCAGCAAGATAATTTACTATATGTATATAGTTATATCCACATCTTATATACATTTTCATATACATTTATATAATAAATGGGTATGTATTCAAGCTAGCTACAAAATAATATTGATATGATGTCAGTAACATAATATTTCAACCGTTAGCAAAGTTATTCCAGCAAGTCAGTCGAATCGAGTCCGTATCATTTCCGGAGTGTATCAGTCTATCGAATCTTAGCAGTTTTTTATAAATCCAAGTTTGATACATTTCTTTATCGAGAATTTTGACAAGTGTCCGTTACAGCAACAGTAACACTAGCTGTAGCAGAAAATTCTTATAGTTTAGTAACATATTTCATATAGAATTCAAGAACTTGACCGTTTATTGATTTTCCTCCTTCTATATTATATTATATTTATTTGTTCAAATATACAACATACTTGGCACCATTCAGTACACTCACTTCAATCTATTATTATAGGATTCTTTTCTACATTTTTTACAATAAAATAGTTTTCTATAGAATTTAAATAAGATATATTTTAGATAGAAATAAGAATAAAAAGCCTTTGAATTCGTCAAGAAAATGCATAAAAAACTCAATAATGTAGACGACTATCATTCTACTTGTATTTTATTTTATAGAGAATAGAATATCAATTTCAATTGTCTATCAAATTTATAAACGATCATACGAAAAAGTACTCGTATATCGACTAACAGAAATAATTTGTTTTTTTTAATATCAGATGAATCTATCAAGATTAATCTGACAGCGCCAATTTTGAGGGATCACAAGAAATGAGGTTCCAATGGCAGAAATTTCCATATTTTGAAAAGAAAATCACAAAATAATTGTAAAATGTTTTTCTTTGATATATTGAAAACCATGAATAAAATAACTCATTTATTGTATTAGAAAAAAATTAGAGAAAATAGGCCATTTTTAGGCTTCGAAACATTATATATTCGAACATATATATTTATGTCGAAAGATAAATTTTGTTACGTAAATCTTATATTATCCTAACAAGTTTTATATAGAAAGTAAATCTTATGTTGTGCTAAATGTATTACATGTAAATGCAGAGGCGGCCTTAGGGGGTTGCAAGCAGGGAAACCGCCCAGGGCCTCGCTCTTGTTCGCATTCTTGCGCAACAACCCAAGTAGAAAAATTCATTACTATATATGTATTTGAATCTCGCGCCTCGCTCTTTAGAAAACCCACTAGAATCACTGCGTATATCTTTTAAGGCATTCATGTGCCTTAGTTTATCATCAATAATATTTGTCGTCTTTGTGCTTGTTAACTTTTATAACAGTTCCAATATCAAATTTTATTTCTCGCCAATTATCATCAAAAATACTTACTTACAATTTACATAAATTATACAAAGAACAAGTGCCTCGCAAATATCTGCCGCCCAGGGGCCTCGCAAATATCTGCCACCCCGGGCCTCGTAAAGATCTGCTGCCCGGGGCCTCGCAATGGCTAAGGCCGCTGTATAAATGTTTTACATATACGTAACTGTGATTAATGGGTTATTTAAAATAAGCCCATGTCCTTATCTTTTTACAAATGTGCGTTAATTAATGCCAGATAACCAAAGTGTTTTATATTAAATCTTACAATCGATTCAAGAAATTAGTATGTTAATTTTTCTTATATGCAGGTCCTAATTACTAACACTACGTTAGGTCTACAAACAACGTTATATGCGGTAACAAGCCAAGCAATAAAATAAACTCATCCTGTTGGTGCTATCACACGTACATAGGATTTATTTTGATACAAACTTTAAACAACTACCTATGTGCCAAGCATTATAATTTAAGTCAATTTCCTAAGATCTCGGTTAGAGTAACATGCCCTCTACTATTCACTGCCGTTGTAACATTAGTTATCACACTTTTTTCTTTGTTTAAACAAGATGTACCTAGAGCTAAATGTGACTTGAATTTAATTTTTAACCATGAAAATATTACTTGAAAAATTATAAACTGTAAAATAATGTTGCTGGATATTGAATTCGTGTTAAAAATATTATATATTTTACATATTAAATTTTAACTTGGTAGCACTGAAAACATTTGGATGTACATACGATATGCAAGGTATATACATTCTGGTATATTATATATTCTATGTATATGCTGTTGTGATGTAAAACCTACACTGTATGTCATATGTATGTGCCTATAGATATGCATGTACATAGTATGTATAACGTTATGTTTATTCATTTCATGTACATGCAATATATATACAGGATATTATTTTCACATTATGAAGCATTAATGAATATACAAGGAATATTTGCTACAAGTTCATAGTTCTGTACAACTTCAAAATGTTGAATGTAGTTTTATTTTAATCAATAAATTAGAAAATACTCGTACATTATGGCCTATACCTTTCATAAGTAATTTGAAATATATTTATGTGATATGTTTGTAGTCATAGTGCAATTTTACAAATGGAATTTATTTTTATACTAAAGCCGTCCAATAAAACCAATATATTGAGCTTATATAAACTAATAGTCGTATATTCTAGTCACATATACATTTTGTTTATCTCTCGAATTTTATAGCGTTGGGTATTTTAACAGTATAACTGTTTGCAATAGAAATAATACAATAATACAGGGTTAATATTCTTGCTAGTCGTGATGCTATTCCCATGTGATTTGCATTATGAACCAACAAATGGAATCCGTCGCACCGTGCCGCCTATGGATTATTGATTTATAGATTTCAATGAATTATGTCGATGCGTTATCAATATTTATAGAAGGACATAATAATTAAAACACTATTTATTTTTATGTAATTAGAACTGATTGATGTTTGTTCATTCACGTTGAAATATTTGTACATATGGCAATTCACACATATTTGTAACAGCTCGAATAATCTACGAGAGGAAAGTTTATTGAAACCATGGGCGTCCTTAGAAGAGTAATAACCCTCCCCCTGTTTTCTTGAATATTAAGTAAAATATACATCAGGTTGCAGATAGATTGAAGTCTGTGACAAAATAATATTGGATAGATTATAGTTTGTTGTAAGTGTACACTAGATAGAATGGATATCTATGCATCATATATTTTTATCATATATATTTTACTATACTATAAATCTTTATAAAACAGCTAATGGAAATGGATGAAAGCACCGGTATGAAGAGGCAGGAAGAAGAAAGGAAGAAGAATGAAGAGAGTGAGAGACAATTAGTTTAAAACGGAGAGTGGTTGATTAGAGTAGTGTAAACGTTTCCATGATGCGATTATTACGATACACGTTGTATGAAAATCGCTTATTAGGACATCGTATACAAAAATAACATTTTAAATACATTTTTGGAAAATCTCATAAAGTGAACGGGTGATTGCAGTACTCATAAAAGTTTATCAACGATAAATCGCTCGGCCGATTTAGTCGGAACGACTTACCATTATTTTTATTTAACTGTTTATGCTAACTAACTATTGCGCTAACTTTGAGTAGAGCAACCGGCCCTAAATTAGATTTTATATTTATTTTTACAAGAATTTCTGTCATAATATTTCTATCGACTAGTAGGACATCGAGTTATAATAGTTGTATTATTTAAGCTCGTAAATAAATGGAATCTCCTATTTTATAAGAAAGTTCTTAGAGATTAAAGACATTCCCTGAATTTAAACTAGATTGAAATGAGATTCTTCAGACAATAAAAGTATCGTCGAAGTTTCAAATTGAAAAAATTAAATATTTTTGTTTTGTGCGACATTCGTTAAATATTTTGCGGACGGTAATGATTGCTGCCATAGATTATAAAGTTTTTAGTATTGGTATAGTAAAATATAATTACGTTTCTGTATATATGTATTCATATGTATATATATTTATATATAAAGTCATTCTTTGATAAAGCTTCACTATAACAGGAGTCATTTTGTGTTAATTCTGATTCCCAATGTTTTAAAGTGAAGACCAATATTGATAAGGGAATAGTGTGTCAGTAGAGAAGGTAATTTTATAATTTGTTTTAGATGAAGATGACCTCGCATTGGAGACAAAATTCAGCTAGTATCTTTTTATAATAAAGTTAAGTTTTCTATGATAAAAGGATTGTTTTATTCAACATATACCTAGTTGTAGTAATTGGATGGTGATTCTAAATCTTTACTTAAAATTATTTATACACACAAAGAGATGCATCTACATTGTACGGTGTTACTATTAGACTACTGTTATTACTCGTATTTTCCAAATAATCTTGTTTCGTATTATCGTATTTTTCTATCTAAATGTCACCGCTGTTTATTTATTCCCTTCTGTTTTTATTTTATCATAATCCTTTTTGTGTTTTATACAAATAACATTTTTAAATCAAATTTCTTTTACTGGTTTTATCTACACCCTCTCATCGCATCGCAGATGTTACAACAACAGAAAACAAAAAAACCGGCTTCTATAAATATATATGCACGAGTATGTAGTGTATGTGGTTGAATTTCTCATATTTATTACAATATATGCAACATTTCACATAACCGTCAATTTCCATTATGTTGTATTTTAATTATGCTTTTAAACATCTCATTAACTAACCCCCCCCTCACCCTCTCATTACAGATGGCATTGTATATCACAGTGTAACATAAACAAACATTTATTAACTATATTGTTTTTCATAATTATGAATACTGAACATACCTCTGCTAATCATTCATTTATTGACTGCAATGTATTATTCAAATCAATTATTAATATTCACAATGGCTTGACAAGTATTATTCGGACCCGATATTTTTTCTCATTAAAAATCAATTCTTTATTAACACACGAAATTTAGATTTTTACATTGTTTTGAAAATCACAAAAGTAGCGTTATTAAAAACAATGTAACTCGTAAAGTAATAGTCAAAATTTCATATTATTTTGATGCATATCGTTTGAAGGTTGGTACTATCTAAAAATCATATGGATTTGTCAATAGTGGCGCTATTTACGAGATGTCATCCTACGAACTTATTGAGTCATGTATTACAAATGTACATGTAATGTTTTCTTTTGTTTTATTATCCTGTACTTTTAACGTATAGTATAGTTATATTATAGGATACATTTTAATTATATGAAACATTAAATATTATTATTATTTATTATTTTATTTTTTTAATGTTTTTGCCATTTGGCACTACATTCGTGTGCCTTAACTTATTTATATACATGTCATTGTGCTTAATTCAATTTTGATTCTTATTAAATCTAAACACTCTCATTTTTTTCAAACGAGAAAAAAAAATTCCTTATAAAAATAAAAACAAAACTGCAACTGCTTCGCTCCTCCTGCTACTGTCCCTCCTGTTTCTACTCTGCCATTCCTTCTCTTTCCTAGTATTTTTTCTCTATCTCCGCCATCCACCTCTTCCCTTCACTTTCGGCATTACATTCTTCTGCCTTAAAAAGATTTGAAAAGCTTCAGCAGCATGAAACATTAAATATAACCAAAGATAGTACCAGACTTCTACAAAAACACACCAATGATCCTAAGAAATTTGGTAACAGGTTAAGCTTATTGTACCACAATTTAGAACACAAAAGTGTTAACAAAATCAGCAGAATAATTAAATCAATAAAACATATATATATCTTGTTTATCATTTAACATATTATTATTATATCAAAATGAACAATCAATATGTAATATCGAAAACACCTTCTAACATTAATTTGTGCACGTGTTGTAAATATATGTATACATGGCATGTTCATAATACTCTTCGACCCAATAAAGTTTCTATATGGTTTGGTTCTTTCAGTATTCGGTATAATGTTTCGAATAATGTACGACTTGTTTTTCAGAAACTGATAGCTATTGTTGTAATATATAATGGGATGTTATTACGATGGCTCAGTTCAAATCTGTACGTCTAAATATATAGGGTGGCCAAACGGTTAAGTTTTATACAAACATTTGGTTTGGTCTAAAAATACGATTTATTATAAGACACATTTTCTGCTACTCAAATAATTTACTTCGAGAAAATCCTCTTTGAATATTTATTTCATTATCATCCATAAATTACGTCACACAAATTTCATGATTTTTACACATGTCCATGTGTATTTTATCGGTTTAGTTTATTTTAAAATTTAATCTGAGGCGCTCTTAGTTCCGGTAGACTTATATCTAGTTTGAACAATTATTTAGTTAGTATACTGGAGCTGGAGCCTGGAGGGTGCATGCAATAGCGATTTACTCGTATTTATATAACACTGCAATTTCTGCAAGATTAATATTATGTGTCACCCTACATCTTATGCCATTATTGAAGCTTTTATTGTTATATGAAGAAGAAGAAGAAGATTGATTACATTATTATAAACTAAAGTAAACTAAAAGTAATAAAATACAGCAAAATATTTATTTCTTGAAAATCGTTACAATATTTCTCTAAGATGCAACAAAAAATATATATAATAAAAATGAATGTTGGGTTAGTAAAGAATATATAGATTATTCTAAGATATATGTATAAATATTATAGAATTCAGTTCCATTTGTACTTTGTACTTTGGTTAAAAATTTTAGCTATGGCCTTAATGTAATAATTTGTATATTAATTATTTAATGTAGTAGGTCTACGTTTAACATAGAATATTGGTTTCTGCGGATAAATTATGAGAAACTTATTCAAGTTTTAGAAGGTGACATTATGTACAAATCTCTAACGTATCAATAAACGATCAAAATGAAAGAAATATAAAGTAATCCAAGAATTACTCAGTTGCTTGATTAGTTCCAGAAATGTGAAACAATTATCAGGCTGCTCTTTTGGGTTTTAATTCAAATAAACAAAAGTCTGCTATGATTAATTACGCGGTAATGTCAACTAAAGAATAGTGGTGATAAAACATCCCGCTCAGCACAACTCAGTTCAGTTCATTCGTTATAATCTGACGGATATAGAATAACTTCATTAATTAAATGAAATGAAAATAAATACATAATTTATGGTCTCGTCATGGGTTTCATAATATTTCATTTCATAACTAAAATACACTGCATTATGTATTTAAACAAAGTAAATAATATATACGAGTAAAGTAGGTAGTTGTTTAATGCACAATTCCAATAAAAATATTAAATTTAGTTAAACTTAATAATTGAATAACTATAGTACTAATTGATAAAAGATAATTTATTAAAAATCTAATTTAAACATAAATAGAAATATTTGTAAAATGAGAAATAAATACACTTTTATTTAGGCATATACTTTTTTCGAATCTGTCTCAAAATTTGTGTATGTGCCGGCAAGTAGAGGTAGTGTATCCGCTATATTAAATATTTTGGAACAATAATATAAGTTTAACGTTTATTGGAATGACTGTGCAAAAATTTATAGTACTTTTAAGGTTGTCGATGGTTTCTTCTTTCTTACATTGTGAGAAATATTCAGTAAAAACTATTAAAGTGACTTGTGCCATAGTACCAAGGTGTTGTATTGATTTTGTGACAAAAATTCCTATAGCATCAAATAAAAATTACTGTAGTCAATAGAATTATTGTCATAAAATAATAATAGCAGAAAAAAAATTAGGTATGTCAGGGAAATAGCTGCTAAGAGGAGCCAGAGAAGGAAGAAGGTTTTTTTATATTATTAATTGTTTGCCTTTCTGCATTACATTAATTTACATTAATATTTCTCACACATTTCATAGAATTTCTACTTTTAATTAATCTTAACTATTTTAGACCTTTCTCTTTTCAACAGTATTTTCTGCTCCTTTTTCTCATTAACCTCTCTCTTCCTGTTCTCTACACCTCCTTCCTTCTCACCGTTTCCTGCTTCTCCTTCCTTTTTGCCTGTACCTCCGTCGCTCAACATTTGCCTTCCTTGATACATCTAGACAAACCCTCTTTCTATTATCTTTGCACTATTCTTTCTTCCTTTCAGACTTCATTTTCCCATTCCTGCTTTTTACCTCTATCACTCTGTTCAGACATAAACCCTCTGGTTTTTCATTTGCTGCTTCTAATTACTTTCAATAGCTGTTCCACCTCTGAGGAAGAAGGTAAATGGAAGAGATACAAAGAGGAAGAAGGAGAAGAGACATGGAGTTTAGAATGATGAAGTTGATGAGTAGAACAAAGAGAAAGTGACACAAGAAGAAGAAGAAGAAGTTAGAGATATCATTAGTTTAAGTTAAATTAGAACTTAGAATACTTTTAAGTCACTTTATTAAAATGTAATTAACGATTAAATGTGAAAGAATGTAAAGCGTAGAAGCACAAATAGCAGAGACAATTTTGGTAATTCTTTCACGCTGGAGATATTGTAGAAACGCAGCAATTTCTAATCACCCTATACTTATCTCAGAAACATAAAGATATTGGAGAAGTATGAGATGCTTGTTATAAAGCCCTTAAATTTAATTAACTCTTAATAGAATTAATATCAGTAAGACGATAATATTTCCATCCATTATTTAAAACCCTTTATTCAAAACACAAAAGATCTGATCAGCGAGTATTTTATGAATATCTACTTATACAACTACAAGCAGAGTACATTTAAAAAATGAACATAACAATAACGTAATTTAATTTACTTTGTCATTGTGAATCGTTTCATTGTATTGTTCTTCTCCTATTTGTTGTTCTAGTTCTGTCAGACATGTTGGTAAAGTCTGTGTGTTTCCAAATATAACTGATACCCCTTCAACGTGCTCCTCAAATACCCTCCTCACTCTCATCGACGATGAGGAGTGGAGTAGGAGTGGTTCGAACCAGACTATTTGGGTTTAAGGGTGAAACCTCACTTCTGTTTAGTTTGCTAATCTCCACTTTAATACCCCAATGATAATTTATAACTGAGGTTACACCAGGGGTGCGTCAAGAAGAAAGGAAAAGTAAATACGACGTAGTTAAATTGTGGGCACAGGCTTACCACCTATTTGTAAGGCCAAATATTTAACACTATGCTTTGTGCTTTTAAAAGATTCTGCTTTGAAGTTCTCAACATTTAAATAATTAATTATTTTATATACTAATTGGTTGATTTTTCTCACAAAATGTCACTAATTTGAAGCCACTTGACAACATATTTCTTCCAGTAAATTATATTTGAATCAATAAATAATTTATACATTTTTGAAAATCCATCTACTAAGTGGTACTATTAAATTTATCTCCATTAATTCATAAATATTTATTATAATTAATAGTTAATTTAAATCCATGTATTATAAACAATAATTGAAATAACATACGTTAAAATCTGTGGTCTTGCATCGTAAAATCTAATTACCATCTACACTAATTGCAAAACTACTCTAGCAACAAACTAATTCCCCAGTTAAAATCCTAATCCTCAAAAACATGGTTAGAATAAATTTTGTAGCGAGATTATGTGTCGGATCATCCGGCAATGGTTTTGTAAGCCCCTAATTAGTAAGACCACCGCTAAACGTGATACATTGTGTAAATAACGCAATAGTTTTAACGCACAAATTTCAAATGAAAAAATGTTTCTCATATACGTTGCGCTTGCGTAGTACGTGTCCAACTGAACACGGGCATAAAAGCGCAAATTATAAATCAGTTTTGTTTTCTCCTCTCAACGATTAGCTGTCTATGAAATCGTAAACACAAAGAAAACCGCATTCGTTCTGTACGAAGCCTGCATGTCTCCAAGAGAGTTAGGGAATATACGACTGCGCGTAGAGCATAAGGTGTTACTTCTCTTTCACTCTTATTGGACTCCATGCAAACAAATCGAACTTTAATTATTTTTATCTCGAGTGCGAAACGGTCAATCGACTTCTAATGTTCAGGATAATTACAAATTGATAATTTTTATAATTAATCAAAAATGTAAAACATTTTACCGACGAGGCTTGTAGTTTGGCAACTACCTTATACACAAAGTATTTATATTTAACCTTGAATTCCAACCTCAACTAGTTATCAATGTACAACAGCAAAAGAGAATGGAAAAATGTAATGATATATTTGTATGCCCTAGCAACAGAATAATCAGTTTAATTCGTAAAAGCAGGTACAAAAAAAACAAAGACTAAAGCATCTGTAGTCTACTGGTATTCGTCAAATATACTAGCTTCGAGCTAACAGACAACGAGACTAATGAGACCCTTTTGTTTCTAAAATGTAATTTAAACACAAAAAGTGAACCAACGGACTGATGTTTTTAGAGGTATAGAGCTGACAAAGTAGCAACTACTAGCAAACAGTTTTAGTTCCAATGATATTAGAGGATTCAAAGTATAATTTATATTTTAAAAAATATCAACATATCCTATCTCATTTTTAGTAGAAGTAAATGTAAAATTATATGTATATCAAAACAGAGTATCAATATTTTAAATTGAAATAAAACAAAAACTATTTGAAATGTTTGAATAATTCTTTTTTTTCTTTTTGTTTCTTTAATGATGCCGGTTTCACACTAGAGAGACAGTTTTGAAAACAGTTTTGTTGTCAAAAAACAAAACAAAATCATGTTTCGTCATTGAACAGACTGGTTTTGTTTTTAGTGTTTTTCTGTGTGTCCCATAAAAATTATAAACATGATAAACAACAACTGACAAGCGCAAATGTTCACAAAAAACAAAACTGCGTGTTCAAACCAAGCAGATGAAAAAACAACAAATGTGTTTTCTTTTGATCTTACCGACTCCAGATGGGAATGTGTTTTGTTTACTAAAACAGCACCAAAAGACAAAAATGTTTTAAGAACTGTCACTTTAGTGTAAATATTTGTGTTTTTGCTTAGAAAAACAAGTTTTTGTTCGTGTTTTATTGAACTGTCTCTATGGTGTGAAACCGGCATAACAGTTCAAGATCACGGAGCCACCAAACCTACGTCGTTTTAGTAAAGCTGAAATTTTGAGGCTTTGGGATCTTACTCTATAAGGTTTGACAAATCATCCATGGATCGCTTGACGCAATAACAACATATTCCTAAATAATAAAAATGTATTATTACATTCAATTATCATCATAGCGCTATAGCCCATGTAGAAACTAGCCTTCTATAAATTGTTTTTGCATTCTTTCCAATTTGCCGCCTTCGTCTTCCAATTTATCACTCAAATGTATTCTTAATAACCGTAATGAATATGATAATGCGCTAAATTAGTCACAAACGGTTTCATATTCGGTAAAATCGTTTATGTAAAATGTAACTTTGTTGTGGTAGACAAACCTTGTCTATCTTAATTGTCTAGATGCAACGCAGAACTCAAAAACAACTGCACTACATGTGAATTATTATAAGTTATTTAAAGCTTTCAATTCGTTAAGTTTTATATTGTAGATTAAATAAATACAAGGTAATCACCATTAAAATAATACATTTCTTTTCACTTCAACAAAAGTCATTATTTCACAACTTTAAACCTGTCTTAATAGTATTTTAAAACACTTATGTATTTTACACTCAAGTTTTAAGAGAATTAATTAATTTATTGGTTAATTATATTTGTTTTTCTAAGCAGTTTTACTTTTCTCTTGCTTTCCTTTTAGTATTTGCTTTTACAATTAAGTTTTCTACAATTGTCTGCTGAAGTAACATGAAATCGTCATAAAACTCTTTGTGTTACCCAGTATTTTAAATTAAAACAAACTCAAGCAGCTCGTTGAGGATGCTATAACGGTGTAATGGATGTGCAGAACGTGAACAAGAGCTGCCTGCATCCTTGCACTACTCGAATAATAATAGAAGAATATCTCTTGAGGAAAAATAAGTTTCAATAAGAAAATATTTTTAATTTATGTTTATTTTCTATTGATCATATGGAATAGAAAACAAGTTAAATATTATTAAAAATTAATATTATTTTTTCTGTAATAAAGCTTTTTTTAATTAATGTTAATTATTACTTTTAAGTATTGTTTAAATACATTAAACACAATATCGAGATGCTTTAATCGGTGAGTTTAAATCTCAGCAGAGGAGAGTGTCACCTTTGGAATTAGCGCTGGCATTTGTATATGTGTACAAGGTATTATGTTCCAGGTCGATGTTTGTTTATACTGCACATATACTTGACGTCATACCATTTTCAGTGCCGTAACGAGAAAGTGGCGAAGAAGGCGCAAAGCAAAGAATACCGGCCTTATACCGGAATTCCTATGATACTTTTTCCGGTGCAGGGATGGACTAACCTCTTTAAAAAGGTCCTATCTTATTAATCGAAAGATACAAAAATGTTGTTTTTTTTTGTACTAAATATAAAAACCATTATTATACTAAAGATTAAGAAAGATTACTTATTTTATGCATGAACAACTTTAAAAAGATTGTTGTATGATTCTAATAGAACAAAATAAAGTTAGTGAATTTATTGTATATGTGCTAATAACTTCTAAAAGTTGATGCACCAACAAAATAAATAAAAAAAAAAAAAAAAAGTTAGTGAACATTATATTTACATTTGTTTATGTAAACAGTAACTTTTTATGTTAAATAAATAATAATTATAACTTATGTCTACTGCTATAGTCGAGAAGAAATAGTATTAGATTTTAAACCTGACATTAAATGAAGAGAGTATATTTTTGTCATGAGTTAGTTTTACAAGATGAAAAAACTTAACTTAATTATAAAAAATGTAATGTTACAGAAGTTCTACTTACTAAATAACTCCGCTTTTATCGGTTTTGACAATATTAACAGTATTAATATAAATTGAAACCACTTCAGTTAAGTCGAACTATAAAGTTACGATGATGTTAGTAGTTTTCCTTATACTCCCACCACCTTCAATATGGAATCCGTATAACATGGAATTTATTTTCATAACAGCTTGTAGGTACCCGAAAGCACACGAAACTACTTATAAGTAGTTTGCCATATTACTGCTCAATTATAACTTGATACTTTTAGCGCTGTTTGTATTAAGTCATTGACTCTGTACACGTAACGTTTAAGGGGGAACAACAATGTCAAAATCAAAATTAAAATATAGTTTTCAAAACCATATTATATGTGAAAAAATTTAAATGTACTTTAAACTATGATTCTTCTTAAAAAAGATCGATTTTTTAATCGATTCGAATCAAAACATAAAAAATCGATTCAGAAAAAAATCGAAGTTTAGGTCGATTCTTTTTGAGTTTTTATATAAAGAAAAAAGACACTAACCAATAGAAAAAAAAATCTTTTACCCATATAACTTTTATTAAATTTGTAAAAAGAATATGCCTTTCATGTAATTAAAGAATAAGTGAAGAGTGATTTTTTATTAGTTCATTTTTTTCTAAATTTTAGTATTTGAAGCAATTTCAACAAGGTCATATTCGTCTGAAGTTAATTTATTATAATTAAATTTGATTATTATATTTATGTCTGTAAGGAAAGTAATTTTTTATGTACGTTATTTATTATAGAATAAATAGTTGCATTCTTACAAAACAAACCGAATATCGATTTACGGGATCGATCCATTGTTTAAAATAGACTAAACAAATCGATTTTTTGACTCAAACAATCGATTCTTCGATTAATCGATCTCGCATCGCCATCCCTACTTTAAACTACTTTGTATTTTGAAATTATAAAAAAAACCCGTTTTGAAATCCTTTAGGTTTTTCTCGTCAGATGGACCGTATGATTTCCAGGTATTCTGAAGATTGAATTTGAAGAGAGAGAGAAAAAAAAGGAGATGCGCGCATAATTCAAGAAATTGAAAACATGCAACACAATTTGTATTATTGAAATGTCCTGTTACGATAAAGATTGTTAAAAAGACTATATTAAAAAAGTCACAGATACGTAAACGGTTCAGTGTGAGAGAGTCCTTAAACCCTTCCCAAACCCCTCCACTCACATCCTAATACACACTCGAATACGTAGTAAGGATTTTAAGGGTACAGTAAAGGATTCTGTAGCTTGAAAGGATTCTCGAATGGTAAATTGACCTTTTGATTCATGGATCAAGATTTGACCCTATTAAAAAAAGGGTGTAGCACCTTAAAGGTTGAAAGACACTAAGGGAAGTGATTCCTATTGATAGAGGATTTTGTGATAGTAGTTTTCTGTTGGGATGCAATCAACTATTTTAGTGTTTTTAGTTATAGCTTACTTATCTCTCGGCAGATCTTTGGACTTGTTATTTCACGATTCTTTTCTCAGGCTTTGTTTAGTAAATTAACTTGGATCTATAAAAATAGATTTAAAAACTATAGGACTAATCCTGTATTATCCGTCGCTTAAAATTTAACAGTTTTGATATAAAACGTATTAGAAATAAAACTTGATTAAACCATGTTAAAAAATAGCTTTATTGTTCAAGATATGGTATGTGTGATAAATATTAATTAAAAAGTGTTTAGACCGAATCTGTTCGAACTGAATGAGAATGTAACTGTGTTGTTAGTGAGAGAACGCACTTGTATACGAGTCAGAAAAAACACACGGCACGAACGAAACTAAACTGGTTTTGAGCGACTCAGTTTCTCGGTCGCAGGGCATGCTTGGTTGCATGCTTTTGATGGTGACATTATGAACAGAGATGTGCACGACTACTATTCAAAATACGACACAATAAAATCCCCTATTATACTATTGTTAAAAATTCTATAGAGCCACGAAACACGGCTCGACTAATTTGCAATCAGTCGACTTGTGTGCGGAGTGCTTTATATTAAGAATTTTGTTTTTGTTTAAAATTGTTGATTCACTTTTACGTGAATCTTTATTCTTCAATAATCTAATTCGTATTTATAATAATTCCAGCATAATTTGAAATATAACACTGTTATGGTATAAAACAAATAAAATTTGTTGCTTTCACTTTCTTAACCTATAACGTATTCATGAAGCTTCAAATTTATAAACGATGTAGCTAATCAAATTAGAATCTCGGTTATTCAATATCTTGTGAGTGATGTCTTCTATAAGACGTATAAAATACTCGTTTAGAAATCGTTTCAGATTGAATAAATACAAATAGGAACTCCCACCATGTTACTATGCTATTCAAAACTAATAGTGCATGCTAAATCATATTTATGAGAGTGATAAAACATAATAAATATGAAATGAGAGCAAATACGCCTGCTGTAATAAATACCCGCAACGATGATAACACATTTTATGGAATAATAATATGTTTATATGACATAAAAATTACAGCTATTATAGCTCTAATGTTTAAATATATCACATCAACAGGTTTAAATTATGTGAAATTTTAGGGAATTTAACACTATGTAATGTGACATGATTTGAAACGTCACGGTTTGATAATATGGATGATACGGCGAATAAATTTCTGTCTAACAGTTTAAGTAGTCAAAAATCTAAATATACTCTTATGTAGTTTACAAAACAAAATCGGGGCAAAAATTTCTTAGACTACTAGAAGAAAATAAAGATAAGAATTTTAATTGTTTGTAATAATAGAACTTCTTAATTACTAAAAAAGACACAACAAAATTATTTGATTAATTTATGAGAATTTATGAAAAAAAATTATTTTGTAAAATATAAAAATTACTATTACTGTAATAAATTTTATTTGATACTATAGTAATTTTTGTTATAAGATGATTATACTCCGATGTTAACTGACATAGTAATTTTGCTGTTTATTATTCATCTTCATCTTAATATATAAAAATTCAGCCTGCTCACAAAAAGTAGTCGGGCCGATTGACTTGAAATTTTGACACAACTTTGAAGTCAAATACGTGCGTATTTTCTAAAATCGAATTCGTTTTTTTCCAGTTGATCGTCGTCTGTGTTTTTCTGTGTGTTCCTGGTTTAGTTAGTACATCATAATAAACAGCGTACTACTTGTTGTTTTGATTAAGAAAACTAAAAATGGCACCAGAAGAAAGGATAAATAGTTACGAACATTTTAAAGGTAAGTTAAGACGTTAAGATATACCTCGCTCTTGCAAGACGAAACTTTTTATAACAAGAAACCTGGTTCTATCAAATGTTGTAGTACTTTCAAATTATTTGACATGTCTAGGCACAATCAAATGTATAAATTAAGCAAAAATATGATAGTAGAAGATAATTTCATTAATACGTTTTAATTCATTAATAAAAGTAATAAATTATCAAATTATACTTCAATAATTTGTGAATTTTCCTATGAGCCACGTGGTTTAAACCCCATTATATTAGTAACATCTGGTTCTCCTTAAAACGCACTTAAACCTAACAACTTCTTCAATTTCTCTAATTATTGATTTTTATGGTAATATCCAAGCATCATCTTGGCAATAGTCAGTACCTAATTTAATTTAATTTATAAGTAACGCATGTAATTCCAATATATATAATAATAACTTATAATAAAATAAGGTATATATTAGCCAACGCTGAGGTAAAACATAAATTAAAAAAATAATTATAAATAACTTATTATTAATAAGTTATTAAATTATAAAATACTTTCTCACCCTTTCTTATAATATAATAGTATATTCCACAAGGGTTAATGTACCTTCTGCTCTAATCAGACTATCCTACTTTCTCACCATATCGTTGTAATACATTTTCTATCCCCCTCCTTCTTTATCTAATCTCTTAACTTATCTACATTAGCTTTTCTTTATTCCTTCGCACCAATTATTAGTTACTGCTCTTGTCATTTTGTAATCTGTATCTTGCTATGATTTTTAGACTTCTATTCTCTTACTCGCCTATGCACATTTCCTCCAACTATACATTTCCTTTGCTTTCTCTTTGTAACTTGAATCTTTTATCTCTTTTGCAAAACTTACATACCAATGCTAATTAATAGCACACATCAAAATAAATTTACATTGGTTATAACTGGAACGTATCTAAAGTTTATCAACAATAACTAAACATTGAAATGAAATCTACTCGTAACATATAGAGAGTTGGTTCGGTCTACGGTCGTACATCAAAGCACATTCTGTCAGACGTCCTCTGCTAGAATTACTCAACCTTAACGAGCTTAGTTGCCAAAAGCTCTGTCGTTACATGACGTTTATATACCTGCATCTGAATACATGCTTTTAGGAATATTTATGCACACACACACATGCACATGCACATGCATATTCGAGAGGTATACTCGTTCATCATGCACATTAAACGTTTTCAGGAATTTAAAAGAGATGTGCATTTAGAGATATTGCTGACTAAATTGGAAATACCTACTAGTACTGTACGGTATGAATTAAAGTACATACATTTTCATAGTATGTGCGCTGTGCTCTTTATATGCACGGGTCAATATGTTATGTGAACTAAAATATATCTAATTCTAAGATACTATTAAGTTTTATTCAGATTTATCTATTCAGACCACTCGCAATGAACGGCGCTGACCCACAGTTGACTTCACGTGTGTGTGAAATATTAAATAACGAGACTGACGCTGTAAAACATTTGATTTTGATTTTATACATATTTACTTATTATCACTTTCAAAATACCCCCTCTTTTATCAATTCCTGCAGTTTCAGCAATCGCACGAATACATAACCGAGTGTCAGATCAAATCAGATTACCGATCTTTTTATTATTGTCATGCGTTTTTAATGTGAAGAGCGTGATAAACATTAATTGCCATACACTTCTTTCAATAAATGGGCTTGTGTCCTATGTCTTAATTTCTATAAAAGTGTACTATATATTGATAAAGTGGGTTACTAGAATCTCAAATGTTCAATTATTTTTTAATAACTCCTTATATGTTAAGAGATATTAACCATTAAAAAAGTCATTTTGTCTCTTTAATTATTAAAGGAATTCAACGTTGTACACATTCCAGGTGCATGTGACATCACAATCCTTGTGTAAGGTTACCAACCTTACAGATCATAAATCTCTGCTATATGTATTTATATATCAAAATATTAAATATGACTTACAGCTATTTCAAGTAACAATCAAATTTCAATATTATGTCTGCCTTAGCACGGTTAAATAAAATAAAAACTTAATATTCTTTGATTTGACTTGATTATTTGACTACCAACAGCTACTGAACATTACCACAGCACTGACTTACTCAACAAATAACTGACGTATACAATGCATTTCACGTCATACAAATATGGCCGACCATTTCTAGTGCTAAAACTACAATTCAAACTTTTAATTGATATAGCTCCGTCAATATTTAGATATTTAATAAAATTGAAACGTTAATACACATTATTGACATCAATTTCAATCAACAATTGAAAAATTGGCTACTAAAAAATGAGGAGACAAGCCCATTATAAGTTTCACTTTAAGTGATAACTTATTTATACTTAATATTTTTCCGGTGAAACAAAAAAACAACTCTAATGCGAACGACTATGCTGATTTGTTTACAGAAGCGAGAAGCACTGCATTCGAAAGAGATGCATACACACTTCTTCTATAGCAGCACCAGTCTCGTTATTTAATAAGCGCACCTCGTAAGTCACGTTATTTGTATATAGTGAATATAAAACTATATTTAATATAGAAATTACTATATTTATTTAATGTCTACCAATGAATGTCAATTTGATGCTTTTTGAAACACTGGTCAAATGTATTTAATGTAGGTACATGAGTTTGTGTGTGTGTACGAACTTTATTAGTGTTTCTGCAATGCAAATGTGTTTAATTAGCGTTGCTAAAGAAGCTCGAAGCAGTTTCATACGGTATTGAATCTCAACACAAAGCTGAAGCCCAGCTTCAAAGTGACCATACTAGGATAATCTGCTAATTAAATGCACTGACCAACTATGCAGATCTTGCAACAAGTACGAGAATAATGAAGCTCGACATCGTAGCAGAGAATGGAGCAGGGGTGGACATGGGGCTAATTAAATTTAACTCTGCAGGAAGTATAACGAGCATGAAGAGAAGTGACATGATTAATTACTTGAGAAATATTCACTGAAGCATTCATTATAACATATAATATGGATTGTTACTTTTTATTTGTTAAAGAACTACGCTTTAAATTGTTGAAATGGAAACACTTTTTGACCGCAAAAGAAACCATAAAAAATAACAATTTCAATTTTTTCTTAATTTATAAAATATAATACAAAAATCAATCTTTAATGATGGATAAAATGATGAAAATAATATAGCTTCATTTTTTATGTAAATATATTAATAAATATATACAGTATTTAATGATAACAAAAGAAAAAAACTATAACAAATCTCCAGGGTTTAAGAAGTGCAAGAAAAGGACAGTGGTCCTAAGAAGCCCGTGAATTATTATTAAAAAAAATATATATATCCAGTGTGATCTAGCCCTTTAAGTAAAATATTACATAGATTTAAGGTAATACCTAGCGTGTATATATGGATAGAAAACTATTTAAAACAAATACAGAATTTTTTTTTTATTTATTCACTTATTTGCCTTGACTTTCTTTCGTCATAGCCACCATCAAACATTTTTTATACATCTTTTATAACAAATACAGAATTATTTAACAATATTTGTTAGAAAAAATATAATTTAATATAAATTTGAACAATTACCAAAGTCATTAACAGCAAATTACAATTATTATAATTTATTGTACTAATTATCAGATTGAAATTAAATACCTCTAAATACCGCGTTTGGTTCACTGTAAATAAATTCCAATAAATAAACCGCATATTCACTTTATATATACTTTGTTTACTGCAAACAAATAGTTCATATTAAATTCGCAGCAATCGTTTCATATACAGAATGCAAATATTTTAGGAAACACTCGTTTACAAACATATAAATAAACAAACAAGTAAATATATATATATATATATATATATATGTGTGTGTGTGTGTGTGTGGAGTGATGATTAGTAATTAAATATAGTTATAAGTTTTAAATTTATTATAATTATTCTTTGGTAATTTAAGGATGCTTCATGTTGTAGGTAACATTTTCTGAAAGTATTAAAGATTTATTATAAGTAGGTAATATTTCTAGATAAGGATAAAGTATTTAGACAAGCTTATTTAAAGCTTAAAGTGGGTCAGGTCAGACAAATGTCTAAATATATCAATTGGATTTATTTAGTTTTTTTATGTATAGTTTCTCGGGCTTCCTAGGCACGTAGCCTTTTATCGCCCCTAACACTGTCCTGCTTCTTCTTATACTTTATATCCAGACAACAAGATGGCTACTACAGTTATAAATTTCGGTTTCTCAACCAAAAAGGCGGTGTTAACAGGAAGCGTCTGCGAAGTCTTTAGCACCGCCCTTTGGAGTCCATTTCTTGCCGATTTATGGATTATTATAAGTATTAGGTATTATGTGAAATTCGAATTAGTGATTACGTTTAAGCGATATATATAAATATTCGTTTAATGAATATTAACGATAGATGAAAAAACAGTAAAAATTTAATTCAAAATGAATTTTTGAAAGAATCTTAATTATTAAATAAAGTACCCCCCAAGCTGGCGCTTGTTTAAATTGTGTTCTAATGGAATTTAAATTATATCTTTACCCTACGCTGACATTGTGTGAAAGGGTTGAACCGTGATCATTCATCCCTCAACCCCCTGGTGTACGAATAATGTGACAGCGAATGGTTGGTCGTAGAAACATAAATGAAAATACTCATACTAGTTAACACACGATATCTTGAATAATAAAGAAAGATCTTAAAGAAACTAGTGTTAATTTCGATATATCATTTTCGTTATGAAATATAATTTTCTTTTATATAATACAATGCTACTTGCAATCTTAGCTAGAACTGTACATCTTAAGACTGTTTTCACTTAAGAGGAAATTTTTACTTCATACTCGAAACTGTGACAGTGTTAAATATTCACTCTTTAACTTATAAGTTTTAGTTTTAATTTTATATTTTAATCTTAAATTATATGCTTTAGTCGCAGAATATCTATTCTAATAGTATTCGTTTCTTGTTGTATTTAAATTTGTAAAGTTCTTATTTTGAAAGTAATTGGTACGCATGCGTCGTGCGTTAGTTAATATGTTTAACATAACTATTTTTATTACAGATATAGGTTATAAATACAGTTTTTAGTTTTAATTTTAAAAAGTTTGTAGTTTGCGCATTTTTAAAATTAAAACATAACAATAATTTTAAAATTAAGCTTCAATATTTAAAGGCAAGGATTACGCAAGTAAAACTAAAACAGATGCTGTAAAGTATCAGTAAATTAAATAACTAGTCGCGAAAGGAAAATGTCTTTACAGAAAGAGGGCTGAGTTCAAATGTGTTCTAATACTAAATTAATCAAAACCAACCAAATCAAAACTTGTAATTATCCGTTTGTTTTGAGATTTTTTTTTTTAATATCGACAATAACATTTTAATTAGTGTACCTGTAGTATGGCTCTGAACTAATAAAATAATCCATCACGATAACGCTCCACGTAGATTAATCCGGGAATAATATTATTAGTATAAGCAACATGCTGAATAAACATTTTGAATTTACATTTTGTTATTCCACGATATTGTATATAGTAGCACTTTAATTCTTATTGCTAGAACGAGATAGCTTTATTCACGTACAATACACATGTATATTATATGGGTAAAACAGAGATAGACATACTTATATTTTAATGCTTACTATACAAGCCGAATTAAGACAAGAATTATATTACAAGATTTGCCCTTTTGCATTGTTTTAAGAGTTCATATTGTATATCCTTCTTAGGGAAAGGTTTTTGAGCTTTAAGCTGCCTTTATATTTAATGGTTTCACATCGTAAAATCCATGTACTTAGAAATGCTTTTTCAGAAACTATGTCACAAGCTCTAGATATGCGCATCTGCGTCTAATCCCTTTTAGGGGATCAAATGTTAGGTGAGTTGACACTCCCAGGAGGGATAATAACCTCCGACCCTTTTCCAATATAGAAAACATTGTTTCCAATTTAAGGAACTCTAAATATATAAACGAAAATCTTCAAAAATTTATAATGTCATTGGAAATAAGTAGACTTGATGGAAAATGAAAGCGACGGTTCTTATTAAAGATGCTTTTACTTGATGATAAACGTAGGAGGAAAATACTGCGAGAAGAAAACTTATTTTCTTTATCTTTATTGATCAGTTTTCTTTTTCGAATTATTTCTTAGGATAATATCTAAATAGAGGAAAAAGTTTTCTGGTGTGGAAAATAGAGCTTACTGATTAAAATAATACTGGGGTGGGCTCGAATTTTATATGAAATGCTTATAATTCAACAGCATAAAAATAAAATTTATTTTTGAGCTTTTGAAAGCTTATGTAGTAGTATTTCACACCAGTTCAATAAAACACGAACAAAAACTTGTTTTTTTGAACAAAAACAGCAATGTTTACACCAAAGAGACAGTGTTTAAAACATTTTTGTCTTTTGGTGCTGTTTTACTAAAGAAAACACATTCCCATCTGGAGTCGGTAAGAACAAGTTTGTTGTTGTATTTTAGTTTACTTGGTTTGAACACGCAATTTTGTTTTTTGAGAACATTTGCGCTTGTCAGTTGTTGTTTATCATGTTTATAATTTTTATGGGACACAAAGAAAAACACTTAAAACAAAATGCCAGTCTGTTCAGTCTGTTTTCGAGAAACAAAACTGTTTTAAAATAAAACAAAACATATGTTTTTGTTTTGTTTTTTGACAGCAAAGCTCTTTTCAAAACTGTCTCTCTGATGTGAAACCGGCATAACACTGGATAGACAACCTACCGCCTACAATCTCGGCCCGAAGGAAATTTCCCGCTTAAATAGATCTGGACTACTAAAAATGGAATTTGAAGCAAGAATTAGAGACCTCACCACATTTTGTTTGAGCTTAAACCCTTAATATCCATCAGTTTTTGCAAGCATATTGTTCTAGTGTGGCAACCAACGTGTTGAAACATGTTCCGTAAGATACCCATATAATATAATCGTCTCCACAGACAGATGCGAATCCTCTAGTATTCCCAATTACATGGTTCAGATAGCTGTGAGATTACTTCGAATTTTTAGAGCTAAATAAAAAATAAATACAATTGTTGAAGGTATTAAATGGTATTATGATACAATTTCCAATTCCAAAGTATTTATTTTAAGTTGTCATATAATGGATGGAACAAATAAAACAGACAATCATAAAATCTATTTTTGGTGTGTTATTATAGGAAATCCAAATATTTCGTGGTTTTTATAACCGGAAATTTATAAAAACTGTATCGTATCAAGAGTAGCATGTCATAAACATGCCAATAAAATATTTTGTATACTTCGATGACGCTTTTATTTTGCTATCATTTCAAGATGTCGAAAACAGTTGCGAAATACAAAAATAATAATAGATTCTGAAATTGGTATTGTTATATTTAAATTCGTGTCTCATTTTTTGTCAGAGAGTCTTCATTGTGGCCAAAGTGGTACAGTTTTTGTTTAGTGTCCATTTGATCGTAGTGTAGGCGTGTATTTATTGTTACCAGACTGGAAAATAATAAATATACTTCAAGAAACTAAACAAAAAGTAACTAAGAATCAGTATACAAACTAAATCAACGACGTGTTATTATTAATTCACTTGACATGGTACAAAATAAAACGCACAGTGCATTTGTCAACGATTTACCTTCTGTACCTGGCGTACCAGTGCTACATGACTCAATAAGTTCGAAGGATGACATGTAAATGGCATCAAATATATAATGTCTACTGTGTACCAAGCTTCAAACGATATGTGTCAAAATGTCATAACTTCCGACCATCATTTTACAAGTTCTAACGGTTTTTGTGACGCTACTTTTCTAATTTTCAAAACTATGTAAAAATCTGAATTTCCTATGCTATTAAAACTAATATAAAAGGAACCATGCCTTAATTTCTTTAAGTATATTTTTATTTGACACAACAGTACCTTTGACATGAATGTCTCTTTTGACAAATTGACCATTGGTAGTGATCTACTAGTATCAGAGAGCTTCGTCGTCTACTTTATCACATTAAAGTGATATTGATAAATTACTTTTAAGCTTATACTACTTACATGCTTTAATACAGATTGACTTCTGCTTTATACACACCGTTAGTTCAATTTAAAGAAGCTTTCATGTTTAAAATAAAGATACAAGCACTACAAAAAACTTCATAACATTTCTAAAACAGATTTTATAAGCTAATTATAATAAATAATTATAAATGCTCGAAATTTATTAATGAAAAAGTGTGTCTGTTTTCAAATTATTCCATGATTTATCAATTTAACAAATTGTGAAAAAATAATTCTTTACTTACGTACACAGAAAGCATGAAAAAGCCAAAGTGAATTCACCTGAAAATAAAAGAAAAGCAAATTATTAAATACACTCTGAAAATACAATGAATGGTTTTGAATTAAGTCTTTTTGTTTTTTACTCGTAGCTTTGTCGTGGAACACATATAGACCCGATGTGCAATAACTCACACAAAACGCACGTCTGCACCATATGTTTATTATAGTTGGAATAGTCATAAAAGGACAATTAATCCCTCCCCCCTGCAAACAACAATATAAACACTCTTTTAAAAAATTCTTATAACATTACTGAAGCATATTTAAGAACCAGTATTTAACCTAACTTTCTTCCTCAGCTTATGACTTTAAATGAGCCTATCCCTTATTAGACCTAGAATATAAAATTTTACACAGAAAGTGCACAATTTAAATAATTGATGATGGTAAACCAGTATATCAAAAAAAAGTTACAAATTATCACTTCGTATTCTTAATTGCAAATGAATTTGTTAAAAAAAATTCACAACACAAAATGCAGAAAATAGAGAACTATATATTAAAATCAGCAAAAGGTAATTTTAGAATTACAATATTGTCGAAATAATCCGCAAATTAATGAATTCAAACCTACAAAAATCAATGTTGGTTGATGTTTCCATTTAATAGTTTTACATGTACCTCAAAACAACTATCAATTTATAATTATACCGCAACATAATTATACGTCATTTACACTTAATTGAGTTTGTCACAAATGTTTTATCAAAGTTTATTGTCAATTACACAGTGTCATGTAAACTACAACTGTAATTGTTACATATTTTACATAACCAACAAGATAGCCAACGAGTCCGTTACACAAATACGAAATATAAAGTTTGAATGAACTAATTTTGTTGTCCTATAGAAATGACAAAATAATTTCTGAGCAATATTTTGTATAATAAGCCTAAAACAACTATTACTGTTAACATTAAGTTCAAATATGGTCCCTTAATGGCGTGGGATATACGTTTAACAACAAAAGTGAACATTACAACGTCCCTGGTGTCAAGGGTCATTGTAGTGAGAGCTTACTACTTCAGCAATAGTCCAGTCAAATTTCGTATCTAAGAATTTACAACCTAAATATATTTCTTTAATTTTGCAGTGTAACACCTAGCGTTGCAAATATAAAAATACTGGAAAGATTCTAACTAAGACTAATAGCTAAATATTTCAAGTATCTTCCTGTTCAAATTTTAGTTGCAACTTATGAAGTTTAGGATATATTTCTATTTCTATTACCAGTTATCCAAGTTAAAAGTGTGAGCAGTAACGATATATATTAGATTTCATCTCTTACGCATTTAAATGAATAAATAAATTACTATCATTGTAGTAAGCAATCTCTTACGATATTAACTCTTTGTGTCAGAATATATAGTTAGAACATTAACTGTTATCAGAAATGCAAAACCTCTGCACTCGAATACCAAAATGCATTAATACCATCAAATTACCATTCTTTATTCTACACTACCCGAGATAATTTTGCGCGCAGAATTTCCAAATCACTATTGTCCATGAAAAAAAAATCTCGATATAGACTCGGATACAAAACAGTGAAGTGCTATTTCTTAATTTGTTTTAAAAACATTTTTCGTTACTCTCTTAATGTTGTTCAAAATTCTATCGAGAGATTTTAGTGTTTAATAGAAAATAGTTAAAGGGACAGGAAGTTTTATATGCTTCAACTGAGAGGTGAGCCTGAAAATTGTTAACTTTGCTTTTAATTAATTGTATTTAATTTGTTGGATTCTAAACGGTAAAAAATTATGATACTTCGCGATTTATAAGTAAATGTTATTATTAGCCTATAAACAGAAATTTAAAAAATCTATTGTAAAGGGGTTTCGTGCTGGAACTTAAACCTTAAACAATAAAAGATTACCCAGTAATACAGGGTAAGAATTGTAAATGAAAGTTTTTCTTAATACATTAACTTTAATTAATAATTGTAAAAAGAAATAATTTACCAGCAATTAAAAATTGAAAAATAACTCTCTGTGTTCTGTTCATAGTCAAAAAGAGTAAAAAATGAGTTAAAAACAGTAAAATAAAATTCAAAACTCTTAAAATGTTCCACTCTGATGGTGTATAGAGAGGACAGAACTGAATCCCTAAAGGAAAATTACATCAGTCTTATCACATTTAAAACTCTGTTACTTTTTCATTTATTCTATCACGACTGGACTAATCAGAGGTCATTTCTCAGACACGTAACGCTGTTATACAACTCGTCGCATCCAGCCAGCAACAGGGAGCTGCAAATGTATGATAGTCTTACAGACATGATTCCGTTTTAATTGAAGTTGTGACAAAATTAATGGCGATGTTCTCTTATTGCCAGTTTTACTTCTTTTGGTGTAATGTTCCATCTAAATTAGATGTGTAGAACAAAATGCAATTAAGTGAGTCTTTAAGATAACATAAATTGAATTAAATTACTTGTTTAATGCATAGACACTTCATAAGGTAATTAGTTTAATTAATAATTGTAATTAGTAATTATCTTTTTGAAAAAAAGGAATGCTTCCTTCTCAATAAGTCTCGTTTTATATAGTTTCGCTTCAACCCAGGTAGATAATAAATGCAGTGAATTTTCACACTTGCTAGCTTGGCAGAAGATAATTCCAAAGTTCATTATGTTCTTTTTATATAGGTAACGTGTAGGTATGTGTAAGACCAGGAAGAAAATGAGAGTAATGCTAATAAATTCATCCGAAACAATTGTTATCGAAATTCACAAAGGTATTTTATCCCAATATATTTTTTGCAAAGGTTTCAGCTTGTTGTGTATCAAAATGAACCTGCTCGTACACATCTGTCATACTTAGTTGACAACGTTTATTGCCCCATTCCTATATGAGTATATGAGAGTAATTATGATACTAATTACAACATTGTCAAATATGACTTGTAATATAAAGATATGACCGTGTTATTACTGGCCCGGCCCGGCACAGCTCCCCACGTGTGCACGTGTGCATCAAACACGTTACAATGAAAATGTTACAAGTCAGGTTTAAACGAGTGATACTAGCATATCTGTTTCATCATCTCATTTGGAATTGCAGGCGTATATGTTATTCATATAGTGTTTTCAGTATTCGTTTCATAGTATACCAGTGATTCTTCATCATCTCTTCTTGTTTGAACTTGAAAATATTGAGTTTTAAGACAACAATTTTGAAAATATTGAGTTGTATGCATTTCGACGAAATGAATTTAAATTTTGTTTGATTATCGTGTCGGCGGAGTATTGATTCAAATAGAAGATACAGTTTTACATATAACGGCATACTTAACCGAAAATTGGTCTGTCTCACTAATGAACTGGACGACCGAAACGTACGACATCGACTCCATAGTGTGGATATTTTGTACTTATTTACATTTAGTAGAAAAGTAAGTAGGAATAAAATACCAGAACAAATACTTATTCTTCACCATTAGAATAAAAACAGAGAAATATAAAATGAAAACAATTTTTAATTTTTATTATGATTTTTCGGGCTTCCTAGGCATGTAATTGCTCCTAATAATGTTCTCTTTCTTTTTTTTAAACTTTATATCCTGACAACAAGAACGATCTACTCATGACCACTGCTGTTATAAATTTCGGTGTTGCAATCAAAAAGGCGGTGTTAACAGGAAGCGTCAGCGCAGTCTGTAACACCGCCCTTTGAAGTTCAACATTTGCCCATTGAAAACATTTTGATTTTACAAAATCAGTCAGTCAGTGACGCGGGACCTAAAGCAGACACATGCGAATGTCAGGCCGTCTGCAAACGGGTCGACTGATTGCAAACAAATCGCGCAACGAAGTTTCCAATGAAATCGAAAAACGAGCCATGTCGAGTTGTGTTTCGTGACTCTATAGAATTTTTAATAATAGGCGATTTTATTGTGTCGTATTGTGAGCTATTTGTATGTATGTATGTATTTAAATACTTTTGAATAGTATTTGTGCACATATCTGCTCATGATGTCACCATCAAAAGCATGCAACGTAATTGCCCTGCGACCAAGAAACATAGTCACTCAAAACCAATATCAAATCAGTTTAGTTTCGTTTATAGCGTGTGTGCAATCATTCGATCCATGTGCGGACGGCTTAAATTTCTATATATGACTCACGGTTTTAGAATCTCTTTGAAACAATACGAAGTACAGATAGTATATATATATATTTTAAACTGAATCAGGCAATTACGAAAGGGATTGATGTGATGCTACATTCGTAAAAGCCTTTCTATTGTTAACTTGGATCAACGATAGGTAGAGCAGAGTTGGTAGATCGTAGAATACAGTACAATACAGTATAGTACGGAACCATACTGTACAAATCAGGTAAATGAATCTGAAACTGGTATTAAAATGCAATGTAGTTATATGGAATGGCTGTAAAAGTCCATTTAAATCACATAAAATTAGACATGATACTCGTATGGTTCGAGAAACGTGAAACCAGATACATTACACTCGGTAGCTTAATGGTCCGAGGTTAAAGCAAATGTAGATTTATGACACGGTACACAGTGGAACATTGCTATTCGTGTAGCAAAATGTTAAATAGTAAATAATTGTTATTCTATTCTGTTTCGTTTTGTTTTGTTTTGTTTTATTTGTATAAAAGGTGGAGTTAATTTATCCAAAACAAAACAAAACTATCACGTACAAAACTAGTAAGTAGACAAAATAGTTTATTTATCTGCTATTGATTGTGATAATTAGGAGCAGAACCGAATTGAACTATGTGTGGACAAAAAAAATTGTGTCTCGCTCTTTGACACTATTTTCTTAAAAATCATACAATTAGTGCCATTCTTTCTAATCGTGATACTATTGATTTCTAATTCATAACCATTCATAGTTTATGTCTTTAAACTCGGGACATTAGGCTTAATGTAACGGGTAATTCAGAAATCAGGACTGATCATAAGTTCAAATAAAACCCATAAATGCAAGCGAATTTAAGGTTACCTGTTACGTAAACAATGTTACCTAATATGCAACATTTTGCTACCTATTCTACATACGAAAATAAATCTATATTTTAGCCTATATATACATAATGATAACATTTCTGATGTTTTTACACCTTTTTAAAGATTTTAAAATCCTAAAATAGTTTTTTAGAATTAAAGGTTTTTAAAATAGTTATAAAAGGTGGCAATTATATTTGAATCGGAAGTAAGAGCTATGATAATTTTATGATATTATACTTTTATATTTTGATTTTTGTTATTTTAAATAGCGTGAAGTTATCCTACTCTTCTATTAGGTATCTCCTGTTTTTTATATTCTTCAACATAGATTATACATTTCAACTACAATATAGAAAATGTTCATCGACTAATATAAGTAATATAAAAATATATCTCTGAAGTAACAACAAATATGACGATTGTATGAAGCTATGTCAGTCAAACTTGGCATATCGTAAAGATTTATTATAAATATTTTGTAATTTATGAAAGCAATATATTCTTTGGTTATAATTTTTAGTTTTTCCAATTGAGCAAACAATGAATAAAACAATTGAACAGAATTTGGACTTCCTGTATCTTTTGATTGATGTTTACTACAATACCGTCCACGCACACTGTCTGCGTTTGTCCAAAAAGCTTTTTTATTTGATCTCTAAAAGTAAATAAATTAATCTCTACAAAGCGTATAAAAAAAGCTTTCACTGAAATCCGCGAATATAAATTTATTTCTTTTGTCTAAAATTGTCATTGCTGTGTAAACAGATTTACTCTCAATATATGGCACGAGATATTATAGTGGGAGTGATTTTCATTTGAGATATTACTTCCTTGGATTCTGCTGACACGGCTGACTTACTTCAAATGTCAATTTATCTTTGAAACGTAAATTTAAGGGGTTTTCAAACTGAATAGCTGACCATATATATTATTCAAAGTTTGCATTACTTTAATATAGAACCAATAACGAATGGTTATTGCAAATCGATCTCAATTCTTTTTGTCAAACCTCAATCCTATATATTTCACGTAACCCCCGTCAAGTGAACCTCTCACTCACTCCACAATCCCATAAGGAGATGGAGAGGGAGGGATGATGCGAAGAATGAGCTAGCGGTGCAAACCGAGTACACAGGAAGTGCTTTATTAGAAATATTCTAAAGGTAAAATGAAATGTAATATTTTTCTTATAGAAGATGTAAAATTTGATATTGAATTTTATCCGTATATTGCGAAGGTCTTATTATAAAATCTATTGACGGATTCTTGTCATATTTATATCATAGTAATATTAGATTTTTATTGCGTGTTGCTAAGAGAAATAAAATAGTCCTTGATATCGCCCGATATCCCCATCTATTTGATATTGATATGAGATTGAAACATTATTAATATTTGGAATATTTTTCTTATATATCGGCAGTATACCTTTGTATAATGTATTAGACCCGCTATCTGTAATAAATACCTAAATAAATACAAGTGGTAACCAATTCTCAGTTAACAGAGGTTTATTGTAAACCTTAGTTAATAGTTTGTGCTTCACTCTCATGTTTGTTAAAGTCGAATATAAGTGTATCTTATAACCAAGAAAAATATCTCGGTCACATTTTACATCACTCAGATGTGGTTTCTGAGAAAACTAGAATTGAAAAAACATCCGACAAGTCAGCATGATGATTTTAGGTATGTTGAATATATCTCTATTCCGAATTTGCCACTTTTTGCGAGTGTAATATGTAAAGTACTAAAAAAAAGTACTTAATACCTAAAAATAAAACATGGACATTGCCTTGTTACATGTTACTTGAACGAAATCTAACAATATTTAACCCAAAAAGGTATAAATTTCACAAACAGTATATTTCTTCAAAAAGTTTAAAAGTTATTAGCTCTTAAAAGAATATATAAATTTGTAAACATTTACAACTTATAGATACTAGTAAGAGTACTTAAAATAAAGAGATTAAATTAGCTTTATTTATAAAGTCAATAAGGTTTATCAGACCTTTCCTGCTTTCAAACATTTGCCTATATTTCTCAGGTATATTACAGCCTTGTCCGTAGATGTGTACCTTGCGTATCAAAGAATAATTTGCTTTACCGTTAGTGGACTATTACATTGTTCATATATTGGTTGAGGTTCTTTTTTGAGTTTAATTTTTCAAAAGCTTCCTTTAATCCAAAAAGGAATATTTACGATTATTCTAAGAAAAGAGATTTTTACGATTGTAATAGCAATAAATGAAGTTAGAGAACGTTATATTTAGGTAAATCTTAAATACACATAACTATATCCTTTATAAAAGGTGAGAGTTTACAAGGTCGCACGGTAAGCATCAGACACATTAGAATTATCGTATTAAACATGAAAGGAAATAAAAAAGGTGATACGATAAATCCAATGCGTACGCATACCTTAACTGTACAGATTAGTTAATAATAAAGTTAGAAAATCCAGCTATACAACCCAATATATAAAGACTAATCTTAATAGGCAGCTTTCTCTATACAAAGCAAATTTTATATAAATTAAGACTGAGAGCATAACCCAATTAGTATAAGTTTGTTAACCAGACACAATACTTACGGAAGACTGCTTCGCGTTCAATCTTAATTTGCATAAAGAAATGAGAAAATTGTATTTGATTATGGCGAAGTATATCTCAACAACAAAACGAGGACGAGTCTATTGTACAAGTATATATTAGTCCTATATATTTATGAGCAACTATTTAAAACATAGTTTTTGATTATTTGACTTTTGTCCATGTTGTAAAACTTGGAATAACATCATATTTAATACAGTTTTCTCTTTTAATGCAATTTTATGGTACTTGTTTTCCACATGCTCTGCTACGTGGTACATGCTATGAGTCATGTATTTTACAAGTCCAGCAATTTGCATAACGGCGCGTGACTTATATTTTGTATTCTGTGTGAGTTAATGTCGTATCGGGTGTATTATTTCAATGCTCTTGCTAATGAAGTACGTTCTATATTTACTGAACAAAATCTTTGAGCTATTTATAGGCGATACATTGCAAAGGGTAACACTACCTCCCTCAGAAGTTGTATTTTGCTGATAAACTTATGCTTCATTTTTGTTATCACAAACTCAAATGTTTTCAGTTCCTTAAATATATTTTTTAAATCTACGAAATCTTACGAATATCAAGATTCAGAATGGGAAAGGAAGAGAAGAGTAATTGGTACTAAAAGAAATAGAAAGGAGAGTATGAAGAATGTGTAAGCGAGCAAAATGACAACGTTATAACGTTTAAATGAGGTTCACACAGTTTGAGTTAAAATAAAACGAGGATCATAATTTCATTTAGGATTAGGCGAGGGTCATATAATACAGTTTAGGATGAGACAAGGTTTACCTGACTGTTTTTTGTATGAAAAGAGGGGCAATGATCCATTTTAGGACCAGGATAGGTCTAAAATTCGGCATAAAGGTGGAAATATGAATACAGGATTGTTAATGACAAGAAGATAGAGGATTTTTTAAAAGGAGACAGTGAAAGAAGGAGGTGGATGGTAGGAGAAACATGGAGTAAAAAGCAAAAGTGTAAGAAACGTGGAGGAAATGTCATTGAGAGGGAAGTAGACAGGATATGTAAAGTTTAAGGAAGTTTAAAGGAAGAGAGTTTTATTTTATTCTATAGTTATTATTTGTTATTATATCATAGGTTTGAGTGGATGTAATTACATTTTATACACTAAGAAGTATGATAGAGAACTTAACTGTACAAATAGATTGTATCGCCGGCAGGAATATCAATTTGAATATCAATCTAGCCTGGGGTTAGAATTGGTTCGGTGATGGTATCTAGATTAGATAGATCTACAATTTCGTTAGGCAACAAATTCCCGAATTCCATTCTTCGCTAACAAATTTATAATAAATAATACAAATACATACTCGTATCTTGGTGTGAATTTAGAGCTCTACCCTTTTGTAACACATACTTGTATTTTCATATACATTTACTGAAAGTATGTGCTCCGATGACCATATAATGAGACCCAAAAGTTAAACTAATTAAACAAAAGTAAATGAAAAAAAACATTGTCCGTTTTTATTAGACGTAAAGTAATTTTAAAGTTAGTAGATGGTCGGGCTCGGGTTCGGGCTTGGGCTCGGGCTCCAGCTCGAGCTAGGGTAAAGGCACGACCCAAAAAGTTCTCACGCAGAAAGAGGTTGTGGATTTGCGCGCAGAAAGTAACTGTGGCAGTTTTATTCCGGTCCACTTCTCGCTGAGTTCACGTCGTTCCGTTCAACTCATTTCATCCCAGATAAGAGGAGAAATGTCCACATAACATTTAACAGTCCGGAAACTATGTCAGAGAATTGTTCTATTCCGTGAAATGTCGTAAAACTACATACGTTCTTTCACGTCCGAGTTGAAGTTGAAGTTGAAGGAGACGAAATGATATAAGAATTTATGAAATTTACTATGTATATATGTAAGATATTATGTAATCTTTTCAATTTTATAACTTTTTCTTGAATATTAAATATACATCAAATACTTTTATTTCTTATACTGATGCAACATTTTCTTATAACACTAACATTATTCACCTGCAATGTTTCACGGGATAAAAGCAGCATTATTGCGTCGTACAAATACGTTCACAAGATGCTCGTTTTTAGACATAACTGTACTAAATTTGTTGAACTTTTATGATCTAAAGCTATGCGACATTAATATAAATAGATGCAATATTAAAAATTCGTCAAATCATTGGTTGTGTACCATTACGCGAAGTGTTAAATATAATCCGGAACTTTCTACTTCTGTCAGTTATTTTTGAATATGTTTGTTTGATTCGATATGTTGTGGGATCTTAGAATGTAATTTGTTAACTAATTTTAAGTCAATTAAACGACCGTTTAAAAAGTGAAGTACGCACATAGAGAAAGTAGAGATGGTGCTTTATATTTGTGAATGTGAAGTTAAGTTCATATATGCCACCATTAGCTACAAAGTTTCCAAAGAAAATAAATAAGTACATTTCAATACTACTATGTATCAGTATGTCACACCAATATTGAACCATGTAGGATAGAATTACAGTTCAGACGATGCCCAGAGACTAGAAGCTACAGCTACGAGACCATAGAGACCAGATAGTGAAAGACGAGACATAACTAATATTGTGGTTGCTCGGATAAGCTCCTAAGCTAGGTCATAAGACGGGATGAAGGGGATTGTGTCCAAGATATTTAAACTTTTCCAACTGAAATAGAAATAGAGTTGCTTAAGTCAAAAAAACTTGTTCGTTCTAACTCTAAGAAGAAAATGTAATACCAAAAGATTAGCTCAACCATAACATTTGAATATTATGACGAGTTTATTAAGATAAGTGTTAGGCGGTGGACATGGATTTGTATTATAAAGAAAGGAAGATTTATATATCAGTAGGAGTATGTACTTTGTTATGAAACTTATTTCGTTTATCAACTTTGATTTATTCTCGTATTCTTAAAATATATCTAAGAGACTGTTCACACTGCGATTTAAATCGCAGCGAGCGTTTCTGGTGGCTTTATAACACAAAGAAAATTAAAAACCCGTGGTGTGTGCATGCTCATATGATTCCATGTGTTACAAAACTACGCGATTTAAATCGCTGCGACTTAAATCGCAGTGTGTTCCAGCTCTAAGAAGTATTAGATTAGCATAATAATATAAGTATCATATTGGAATATGAATCTATAATCAAGATAATTGTGATGTACTTAAACAAACGTCCTTTAAGCAGTCTGTCAAAAATGGCAGCAACACATAAATATATTGCATAATGTTGAATAATTGTCAGAAATAATTAGGATTTACTAATTACAAATAATAAGCCGAACATAATATTATTATTAACAAATATAAGAACTGTATATAAAGCAAGATCTAATGATATAAGATATAATGAATGATGCAAAAAAGTCGCACCCCTTCTATACGAGGTCTATGTGCATTCCAGAGTTGTCTATATTAAGATAAGACTGAAACAGGGTCAGAGTAGCACCAGGATTGTACGGGGAGTCTTACAGTGCAATATCGCAAACAATAAATAATTAAAAATAGAATAAATCCGCGAAGGACAATTTGATATGTAATATCTATGTAAAATAAGATAATTTACGTTTTATATAATTCTCCTTTAGATTAATATAATATAAAATTACGTAACATGATTATCTTTCGTCAAATATATGTCTGTCTGTTAAGGTTAATAAAGCTTTTTACGAGAGATTGACGAGAGAGTAAAATAATTTTAATGCCTTTTACATTTATTTAATGATAATGTATCAGAATTATGTTAAACTACGATAAATAGTAAAGCGCATACTTAACTTAGGTAAAAAATATTACATTAAAAGAGTCTTTGTTTTGAGTGTAGCGGGAAAAATTGATTTTGTAGAAGTTTGTTTTAATTGAATATCTATGGAATTTTTTCGATTCATGCTAATATATTATTCAAAAAATTAATGTATTTCGTATTTATTTAATGGCTTTAAACTTGCCAGTTTGTTATAATCCAATTCCAAGTCCTAATACATCAACACACGAAATTCAGATTTTTTTCATTGTTTTGAAAATACAAAAGTAACGTCACTAAAATTACTGTAACTAATAAACTAATGGTTGGAATATCATGCAATTTTGACATATATCATGAAGGTTAGTACTATCTAAATAATATAGATTTTCAATAGTGGCGCCATCATCCTACGAACTTATTGAGTGAGGACTTGTACTATACATGAGCACCTGTTATTTTAGATGTACTCTATATTAAATAGAAATGGTTTTACACATTGATAACACAACAGCGTACATCTAACAAAAACATTTCAACTACAACTAATATTGTGCTACATATTTTGTTACTAGTTGCATGAATGTACAAGAGCACGTAATGTAAACTTCAATTCGAACATCCCAGTCAGCTAGTCAGGCAGCAGCTAGCTGTATGATAATTACATGTAAAAACCATTTGATTGATCTAACAAAACAATGAAAACAGAACACAACATGCACGTGGCACTAATATGTGTTTAATACCGGTCATTTGGCTATTTGGGTATGTGATGGCGTTGGTGATGGAAATGGCGCTGACGTTGGTGACGGTAATGCGAAAAGCATGTGCTATGGCATGATTTTGGTGTGGCATATATGAATATGTGATAGGTGCCGCATTTATCTTTTTGTAAATCTGGCTTAAATTATGATCTTTTAACATACTCCCCACTCCTCAAATTATCACGTCTTGTCACACATTGCGAACAGTTGTAACGTCACACATTCGAAAAAATAATTTCTTTAGTCATGTTTCATTTTTTTTCATTCTTTGAAATATTAAGTCAAGTGACGATTATGACTCAAGTCCCTGGCTATGTCTTGTCACACTTTAGAAACCCTTCTTTCACCTATGCATATTAGGTAATTAATACGTGAGTTAAAAATATTGTCTTACGCGAAAAAAGTGAATTGTATCCAAGCACAATTACCCTTAACTAAACCCTTTATCTAGTCGCAATTCCCTTTTACGGCACATTTCAAAAATAATCCTGGCACAAATATGCCACTGTTAGTTCGGTTCTGTATGTTAGGACCATAATTTAATATCGTGTCATAGTTATATATATTACAATAGATTTGGAATGCCATGGACGACTATTGTGTAATATAATGAAAAATTTAATTTGATATTAATTATAATAATACATAATTAAAATATTTTCATTTTGAATATTTGTTATTGATTATATATTAACATAAATTACTATAAAATTGTAAGCATTGTATTGGTTAAATAAATATACATTATATACATAACATTGTATGAGTATTTTTACAACATTTTGAGAATCGATCTAAACATTATAAACAACCAAACTCAGTAAATTCCGCTTCTTTATTTTATATATTACTAAAAATTTAGGCCTATTCTATCGTTTGTAATACTTGAGCTAAAGATCTTTCGAAAAAGTTTAGATTATATTATAGGTGTAGTAAGCCGGCATCGAGCCCTGCATTTTGGGCCTCAACTTTTTTGGTCATAATGGAAAAAGGTCAAAATTTTGGCGGTGCTGCTTCATTGTACTGCATTGTGTTTCTTACCTTTTTGTTGACAATTAAGCCCATTCCCACTTACTATTTTTAGTTTTAATTTAAAGTATTTACCTTAAATGTAGTTTTGAACTTGTGAAATCATGCGTCAGTAACATACATTTTTTGGTAATAATTATTATCTTTATTTAATATAAATTATTGTATTTAGCATAATTACTTTTATTTATTTATATTTCAAAATGTGAAACCTACATTTTAGGTTAAAACCTTAAATTAACACTAAAACTCTGTGACTGGAATGGGGCTTTATGTTTTTAACGCCAGATTTATTAAACTATTATTTTCAGCATGAATATATTGAAATTAATAACCTTCTTTAAAGTTATCAGATTTTATACGCATATGAGAAGCATTTGTGTAATTACATATATAGGAAAAGGAAGTAATTCTTTTTTATTTTCACGTGATATGCTACATTACAATCTGAACAATTGGACACTAAATACCTATACTAAATATAAATAAAGATTTTAATAATTTGGACATTTAAAATTCAATAATCTTAGCAAATACACTATTTAAATGAAGGAAAAGTCGAAATTTTATATGGGAATTTCTCCGTATCTAACATATCTAAATTTGATACTGAAACATATGTAACAGTGACCACAATGTGAATGGGGAGGGAATATTTTTCCCAGTATCAACGCAATGGTCGAACAAAACAAATGTAGATAAATGTGATAGACGTAAAAGGCGGGAGAAGTGAAAATGAAGACAGAAGGGAAGAAGTACAGTGAAAATATAATAGAGGGTTTGTCGAGAGGAGACAAAGAAGACAAGAGGTCAAGAAACGGTGAGAATGAAGGAAGACTAGGGTAAAATGAAAGGAGAGGGTCCAGAGAATAAGAAGCAGAAATTACTTTTGGAAATAGAATAGTTTTAAGTTTAATTTCAAGTTGAAGTTCTATGAAATGTATTAAGAATGTACATTGTAAAGCCGAAAGGCACACAATTAATATAATATAATAAAATAATAATAATAAATATGTAACAGTGTTTCAAATTCATCAAACATTAGTCTTACTATGGTCTCAGTATGTTGAGTAAAAATCCAGATTTATGTTAGATCCACTACTATAAAGTTAGAAAGAAATATTATATGAAATAATTTGTATATAACTTCTATATTATATTAAGTTTTATATAACCTATTTGACGTTGAACTTATCGATTCATTCAAAGTGCTATTACAGTGTGACCAGTATTTAATCCCTCGTGATCAACTAGTGATGTTCAGAGAAACTAGAACTGGAAACTGGGAAACTAACAACTTGCTCGTTACATACAAATGTTACTCGACTCAAAACTATCTGACCTTTTGCTACTGGTACTTTAACAGATGTTCGGTTTTGCAAATCACTAAACTCATATTAGTTATAAATAAATGATGGCAATAAAGTTTCATCTCAAATGGTTTAACGGTTTAATGTTATAAGTATAACTGTACATGTAACATGGGTTAGTTATATGATATATTTTTAAGAGTAATGGTTTGTTCAGTGAATTTAATAGTTCGCTCGGCTTTATATGAAAGTGTCATGATATATATAAAAGCACAACGTGAGAGCATGTTACATGACGATTTGTAGTGTTATAAAATCTTATAAAGATAGTAATTTTTGCTAGAACTTAACAAGATTTTACCTTATTTAATATCATCCTTGTTTCATTGCTAGATGTATTTTTTTAAATATAGAAAGTTAAAAATAATGTAATTAGATTGTGAACAGGGCGTTACTTTTTATAAAATTGTACTCATATCCCGGTTAACTCAGTTATGTATATTTAAGGTTTATCTAACATAAAAAGTAACTTACGTAAATAATTTTACCTAATATACACCGTTTTGTAAAGTATTTTACGACTTTTTAACCATTAACATAATCTTCTAAAAAGATAAAGCTACTTTCAAGGATTAAAATTCTTTAAAATTACTAGAACCTTTTAGATTAAATATTGCTACGTCTTTTTTAAGTAAAACTAAGAAAGGGAAATAGAAGAATTGCTGACAGAAGGCAAATAGGGAAGAAGGTGGGTGACAGAATTAAAAGGGCAGAGATTGCACGAGAGTGAAACAAAAAAGAGTAGAGGACCGACATACGAGAGCAAAATTTTTTTGAATGTTGTAAACACATTAAATAAGTACAATACATACTAAAAAATATTAAATTGAATATTAGTTTGAGACTCGGCCTGAGGGTACGAAATCCCGGTGCAATCTTTACCGGATATGTACCTATAAATGTTTTGTTTGTATTCTATTAAAAACATATAATCAGTATACCGGCATATAATCAATGTTTTAGAAATATTTTCTTTTCTTTAACGAATTGTAAACAAACCAATGTTATTATATGTTGTAACCATCTGTTAGAACACTTGATTTTCCCACCTTCCTTTCGCATGTTGGGGCCTTTGAGGGTACACTAAGGGTTTTAAAGAGTTTTAGATTATAAAAGACCTGAAACTTTTGCTACAGCTCCAATGATGATGAGTATGATATATTTTAAAGTATAAATTTACCAAAAATAGATTTATAATTTAAAAAAATAATATATGGATGGAAAATATTGTTGCAACTTGTCTTAAACTGGCTAATTTCACCACAATTTAAGTTAGATGAATTAAAATTTAAACTTTACCTTCAAAGAAACAGTATCTCAGTTACAATATAGATGCAAAAATAGACAGAGTTAGATAAATGCATTACTCAATAAAATTAATAAAACTTATATATCTGTAAAGAAATTGTAGTGTGTGCCAACGGCCAACAGACTCACTGTTTATGTTGTTAAGTTATTATAAAAATAGATAAAAACGAATTGACAATTTAAATAATAAACTTTAAATGTCGTTTCTTTTATTTCAGGTAAGATTGTATGATTTAAGTTAAACAGTTAACAGTGTAATTATAATGTGTGTACTGTGTAGATTTGTGTATGTAAATTACTGAAATAAAAGTTTTTGATTTCAGAAGCAACGCATAAGTTTGATTAAAAATTTACAATTCATAAAATGTCTTATATATCTATCTATACTTGTGAATGTTTTATTTTTTATATCAGATGTAAGAAATGATTTTTTTTGTGCTATTTATAATGGACCAACAAATAGATATATAAGTTAAACATAGTTAAAAGTATAGAAAATTTCTATAGTTTTTATAATTGATATATTTAGAAAAGAAGGTTGAAAAAGCTAAAGCCAAAATAAAAAGACATAAAAAAGGTTAAATGCATTATGTATTTAAGAGATAACATTTCTTTCTGTGTTAAATAACTTTATACGAGGAGGTATCCAAAAGAAACTAAAATAAAGTTGTGGCAGGCGAAATTTTAGTAACACCGCGTTGTGTCGCTAAAGAATTTTTAGTTTGACATGTGAGCATTTTTACTAACAGTTGTTTTGTATGCTTGTCGAACAGCCTTATTGCCCTGCGGACGCCCTTAAAAGCAAAACATATTACTAATGTGATTTAATGGTAAAATATTACAACATCTCAATCAATTTTGGAGAGGTTTGTTACACTACATAATTTTAATTACATTACCAACATTGATTAAGTAAGAGTGTAATAAAACACGAGTATACAAACATAGTAACTAATTTAAACACTTCAATGAATAGGGTAGTACACTTGTGAAATATTTTAACAAAATGAACATTCCCGTATTACGTTATTTCAAATAAACTATTTCTACGGTATTTTATATGAAGACTTTATTAGAATTTAATGCTTAATTAGACATAGTATTAAATAAACAAAATAATCCACTTTAATTATCCGGAGGTTTCATTTGCAACGGGATGTAGGGGTTAGTGACGTCACGTAGAGAGTTAGAGGATAGAGGGTGGTAGGAAATAGGGGTTGATACTGACGTGAGTAGTGTTGTAGGGAGAATCCGACTTTATCTGACCCATGCGGCCATGCGGGCTCACAATACGCTACGTGACTACACACACACACCCAACACACACATACACACACACACTACGACATTCGTAGCACACAAAATCCGAACACATACAAGGTTGTCTGAATACATATACATTACTCTTCAAACAGGATAGAAGTTTGAATCAAAGCTCAAATGCTTACATCAACAAAAAATAGAGAGTCAAATAAAGCTCCGAGTTACAATTGATATAAACACGAGGGATGGATATATTAGGTAGTTAAAAACAGTAACAAACATACACAGAATATGTCAAGTAAACAACGAAAAAAAATTAGGTAAAATATATAGAGCATATGTGTACGTTAAGCTTCCATATTAAAACTTCTTCTCTAAAAGTTATGTCTATTTAAGGTTTATCTACTATAACAAAAGATACCTATTACGTAAACAATGTTATCTATTATAAAACATGTTGAAACTCTTTGCACTTTGGTTTTTTTTTTAATTTTTTTTTTTTAATAATTCACGGGCTTCTACGTGGTCCTACCACGGTCCTTTACACTTTGGTATATGTACTCAAAAAATTTCTAAACAACTTCTCTTAAGGATTATACAATCTTAACAACCTGTTTTTATATTTGTATGATTTTATTTATTACATTAATTGTGCGTCTTTCGGCTTTGCAATCTACAGTATTATATTTCCTAAAACATTTCATTCTTATCTAAATTCAAACTATAAATTAAACTTAAACTATTCTAAACTTTTACTACTTCCAAAAGTACTTTATACTTCTTCTTCTTCTTTTGATCATTTCCTTCATTCTCAGTGTTTCCTGTATCTCCTTCCTCTTGCCTGTACGTCTGTCTCTCACCTCTTGCCTTCCTTGTCTCCTCTCGACAAATCCTCTATTATTTTTTCACTATCTCTCCTCCGTTCTGACTTCATTTGCACTTCTCCCGCCTTTTAAAAGTTAGATCATTTATTAAATAATTTCTATACCTATTATTTATGTTACTGAACCTTTGTCCACCGACAATAAAAGATTGCTTCTTGACTGGCAACCAATGAAATTTATTAGGTTATGTATAGCCCCATATTTGTACTAAAAGCTGCTAGTTTTTCGTGTTGTGTTACAAGAAAATGAGTAAATTTCTTGAGAAAATGAAAATTTCTTACGAATGTGCCGAAACTCAAAGGTCGCGAAAATTACGACGATTGGGCGTTTACTGTCGAGAATTTGCTAATACTAGAAGGTGCGGATATACCTAAAACAAGAAGTTACCCAAGAAACAGCATATTCCTTCATAAACCCTGTATCCAACAAAATTTAAATCATTATATTAGCATGTATAGTTTACAAAATGTAAACATGACAAATCTTGCTATTTCTTAATTTTGATATGGTTCTAGGCGGATCCGTCAATTTACACATATAAAGCTCTTTTTATAGATTAAAGGATTTTGGAATAATATAAATATTATTAGGTTACGCTTAAGAAAAATAAGGTAATATCCATGTTTTATGTTAAGTGGTATAAAGGCTGTTCTTGACAAACTGACCAATTTGGAAGGTGACCAGAAAAGAAATCTAATCATCTTTTGTAAAGCATGGTAAAGCAAAATCCCCTTTTAATTTAATATATTTTTGAATTTTTTAGTTTAACAGGAGTATTATGTTATTTTCAATTATTTCATTATTTCTTTTTCTATTGTTATGAATATTTAGTTCAATTACTTCTTTGTTGTCTCATATTCAAGGTTTGAACGTACTGTTGCGGGTAAAATCACTCTTAATACGGCTCTCAAACCAGCAACAGCCAAAACAACAAAATAAGAGCAACCTCAAATAAGTTAAGAATAATTACCTTTTGTATTATATATGTATTCTGTTATTTTAATTGTGTGTAATAAAAGTGTGTAAAAATGTAACCAGTGCCATTTCACTTACTAAAACCAAACCCAATCAAATTCAGAAAAGGTTATTCCTTCAACTAAACATTTACAACAAAACAATACAATTGACCTTGATTTTATGTTAAAAGATCTTAATCTTTAACTTAAACGATTTTATGTTTTCTTAAAACAAATTTTAACCGGTATAGCGGGGAAGCCAAACCTACCCGTACCTAAATTTAATTATAAATATATCATAAAAATAAAAGTCCGCTTAAAAACGTCAGTTTTATTGAATGAAACGTAGAAAAGAAGAGAAACGGGAGGAAATCGTATGCGGCGAGTATATTTTCGTATAGAGTATATTTGTGTGACGTAATTTACGGATGGTCCCCTACCTCAAATGTTTTATTTCCGCTACAAACACATATGCAATGTACGAGTTTATATATATGTATACAACTTTAGACTGCACAATTTCCTTCCTTCATAAACTCAACGTTATTATAAATTCTACGAACAAGTAATTCGATCTGATCGTGAGGTTGGTTAAGATACTATACTCGTACGTTTACTTCGCTACTGCTTCCTTGTACGGATATAATCTGTCAAGAATGACATAAAGCACGCTGCGGCATAAGATAGATCATATAACATAGAATGTATGACGTATAACTGAGTTTCGAGAGCTCAGATGAAACGAACTGTGACTCTTGTGAGTAATTAGATACCCATGCTGCCATCTACTAAGGTACATGTCAACTAATATAACACAGCTATTTCAAATATACAATGAACACATAACTAGTACATGCATTAGAAACAATCTCAAACAATATGCTTGTGAACTCATTCTTTAGGGGTTGTTTCTTTTTTCAGATGTATATTGGCGTTTCTATTTAGTTAAATATCGAATAACTATGTAAAATTGTAATATCAGTATCACCACTTGCGCTACTTCTGCGTATGACGTCACAAAAGAAATACGTAACCGAGATAATTTGTATTTTTTCACAACCTTCATAACATAATACTTCATGGAATACACAACCTAACTGTTAGTAGTAAATAACGTATAACACACACTCTTATACATCTCTGTTTTATAAAAGAGTTGGCAAAACGTCGGATCGTTGGATAGCGTTTGGCGGGAAAAAAATAATTTCAAATTTTCAATCAATGTTTAAAAGTTATTTAAATTTAACTTTAAAAAAAAGTTCTATTTTATTATAAGTAATAGTATATATAAGGTATGTACTACAAAACAAAATATTTTGCAGATTTACCACGATGTTTCAAGCTTAAATATAATTTATTTCTAAATTATTTGCATGACATTATATTATCAGTATGACGAGACACATACAAAAAGGTTTACCCATTTAAATCTCCAGTATTTTCAAGCTTTAATTTAAGCTTGTAAATCCTAAAAGCTTGCACTCTAGCATATCAAAACGTCACGTCAGTTTTGTTAACATTTTACGATAAAAACTCCGCAAATAGACAACATAGAAATTAAAGCATTTCCGTAAATTAATTATGTGGTATTAACATAGGACATTATCTCGATTCCTTGTAATATATTTTTACAGGAAGATAATTAAAAAAATTATAAAGCAATTTTAAATAGTATCTATTTTAAGACAAGAATAACGCTAAAGATGTAAGTAAATAGTAAATAAACTTAACTTAATTCCGACACTGAAAATTACAGCCAAAATCATTTTGTGAAACAATTAAATCTATAAGAAAAGATGCTAAGTTGAACAATGATCACTCGCACAACAAAAAAATTATGTAGCAATAGCAGTTTCACATATGGTAGTTTACCTCAAGCTAATTCCAAGGTTCATTATATACTTCTCATATGGAAAATGTCTTGCTGTGTAAGGTCCACACATACTAGCTTGGCAAAGCTGATTCATTTTCTACCTGTGAGGGATCGGGAATCATCTGGCCTGTTGCGTAGTGGTTGATCAACGCATTCTGACGTCACATTTGTAGAATTAATCAGAAATCGTTTTACGTACGTGGTTAAATTAATATTTATTTACATTTTTGTTAGTTACAGTAAGTGAAATACTTAGTGTGGAAGAACGAAAGTCAGAAATTCAAGAAAAAGAATAGAATGGAAATAGACAAAGTCAGAAACCTATGAAAATATAAGCACTAATAAAAAACATGATTTCGTATATTAGTATTTTGGAAAAACAGTTAGATAATTGATAGGATAATAAGAATAAATCATTGGCAATGAATGTAATTAAAATTATAACGCTAAAAAAGATGCAAATGAATTTAGTTTCCAATTCAAACAAATAGCCAATTCATATTACATTTTAATAAACTATATATACTTGAAAAAAGAGTGAATAAATAATTAATTAGAGCGAATTGATATATTAATAATCCCTTTTAATACATTGGTACATAACCCATACAGCTGACAGAAAATAAAGGGATGTTTCCATGTTCGAGCATGATCTGTATTATGCATACACACCAGGTCTACCTGTTATTTGATTTGATGTAATGAACGTTATAAAATGACATGTAATCATTATTGATTCCCACATACCCATTCCCTACGGTAGGGCTGTCGAATATGTAGCAGCACAGAGCCGCATCAGGTAATTTAAACTTTATGAATTATTTCACAATTCTATATACTGTCGTATGGGTGGTGGAGATAGAATTTCTTTCTCTACGAAATAGACAATTTCGACGAAGAAAATGCGCGAAGCCGTTTTCGAGCTGCCGTACAAAATTCGTATCAAACATATACATACACTTGAAACATTATAATATGGGAAGGGTTACACGACATGAAAGATAAAACTATATTACCATAAAGTAAGCTAATCAAGAACTGTTTGCTTATTAATAAATGCAGTTATTAATTGGCAAATATAACGATAAATATAACAGTTAGTATATGGTTAAGTTAAATAAAAGGGGAATCCTCTAGTCCTTGCTGCAACATCCTATCCGACTACCTATATACGTTCCGTTCATCCCTACACGTACAACACGGGATTATAGGAGATGTGGTGGGCGAATTATAACATCAAAACATGTGTGCACTAAGGGTAACTACACCGCCCCCCACACACCCATTCAACATTCAGTAATACTCGTGAAGTGTTCCGTGTATTAAACACTATTTATCGATGTACATACAGGCTTATATAATATAATTTAAAATATATATTTGAAACCTACAACGGACTACCAGAGATTAATTAAACAAAAAGAATGCTCCAGCTGGGCTAGATTTCATACGACTACGTGAAATTATTGGGTAAAGTATTACCATGATAAGTTTTCACAGTATCTATATAATTTGTTCTATATGCTCGCAACAAGGGCGGTCATTTTAAATCAACTGAAAAACGCAATATTTCTGAGACATTTACCAGATATTGTGTTTCAATACTAACCTCAGAGTTTGTACTTTAGATTAAAATAGAAATCACCACTTTTCACGGAATTATTGAGTTTTTCTGTTAATTTAAAATGACCGCTGTTATTGAAAGACCCTATATAATCTAAAAAACGTTATAATTGATATTATTAAATAATTAAATGCATCAATGCACGAGTGCTTGCATCATAAAGTGAGTTTTAAATTAATTAAAACATCAGAGAATCAATCGGACAGATAATGAATGCTTCGTTAAGTTTAATGCAATTAAAAATCAGTGTATTGATTCATTATAAAACATTGTATCTATTATCTATGCGTTACTCGTATGTATGTGATTTATGAACTATATCGTTTGTTTGTGTAAATTGCAACAGCAATTTAAGAGCATCTGTTATCTCTTTTACACTTTGTTTATTGTGACTATCTCTTTCTATCACATTACTTCTACTAGCAAAGTGGATAATTTGGATAATAGATGAATCGCAGCATCAAAACTAAACGTTTTATGCGCTGTATACTATAATGCCTAAGCGTCCATAGATTGCCTATAATATAAGGAGTCTCAAAAGTAGAACTGACCCCTGCCTCAGATGCATCGAATAACCATAGTTTACCTTCAGTAAAAGTCGCATGGTTTTCGAGATATCGTCAGTTTAAAGGTTTTTTTCCTTTTCTCCTTTTTTTGACATTGTTAGTACTAGCGTTTTCTTGGTTAGCTCTCTTTTAGTTTTTTTTTATTTCTACGCTATCGTGAATAGTTACTTAAGACGACACAAATGTTATTTTGTCGATGACTAATCTTGACTTAAATCGTCTGCAACTCATAAACTTCATCTTTAACCAGCTGCCGTGAAAAAAAACTAGAAGTAATTAGCTCATTTCGTGTCTAGTATTTATTTCTTACGGCATAATGCTAAACCTACATATTTCCGAAAATTAAAAATAGCTTCAAAAAGGCACAGATTGAGACGTATGCAAACTGGAAACTTTATACACATATTTTCACATAAAGCGTGAACATAAGGGTGGGACATAAGAATGAAAATAGGATAAAGAAACTAATGAGAGGATGCAAAGAAGAGAAGAGGTGGATGACGGAAGTAGAGAGAAGAAGAGTGTAGAAGTGGAAGGAGCAGAAAATAAATTAAGCATGTAAGGGAAAAAGTGAAAAGAATATTGTGCAGTTACTAAATGGAGGCAGTGATAGAAAGAGGTGGATGACAGAGTAGAAACAGGAGGGAGAGTAGCAGGAAGAGGGAAGCAGTAGTGCTTTAAATTAATATGTTTTGTTTTTATTTTTCTTTTTTCTTTTGGAAAGAGTGAGAATAGTTATATATAATCACAAATGTAATTTAAACACAATGATATTAATTTAATGATTTAAGGCAAAAGAATGTAGTGCCTGATGGCAAAAACATTAAAATAATAAAATGAAATTAAAAAAAAAGTATGTAAGGGAACTTGGTGATGTACTTCATTCACTCACAACTAGAGGGACAATATCTACTTAAATACAATCACCACGTTACAGTATTAAATTTTAGAAAAGGACTATTCAACTATTCTGAAAAATACATTAATTTTATTTTATTTATTTAGCCGTAAACCTAAGTGTCATGCATAACTGGCAAATGTTATTAAAACAAACAAACGCTCATTGTATTCTCTGCACATGATAGTTTCCCAAACAAAAGAGAAACCAAATCATTGAATTCAATCAAATTTTCATTTATTTTTATCTTTTTTCGATACTGTAATAGTAATATTTTGTTATAATTTAATTGAAATCTGATTTTGTTTATGAATTTCAAATAAATTGAAACGATTTTCATGTTACATTTTTATGTGATTTTATTTTTACGTTGATAGACTTGCATTTGTTTTATTACCTAGTTTTATTATCTTTTTTTTATTATTTTAAATTTTACATCAAATGTCAGTTGTAGATAACAAACAATCAGCAAAGCAAAGGGTCTAATCTTCGTAAAAGATTTCGTTGCATGTATCAACTTCTAGTCCTAAGGGTCGTATGCGGTCAAACTTAATCTGAACTATTATACAGTTAATTGAAAAGTTCCTTAATAATATTTTGTGGTCTCGGGGGGAAACCGAGAATTTGAAAGTGGTTTGAAACTTGTAGGTCTTAGCAATAGCAATATATATAAGTATCGCCCAAGGTTGAACCTGAACCCTTACCGCAAAACCAAGAAACTGCGTAGTCCTTAGTTACTCGTACACCGCTTGCGTGTTTACATCGGATGTATCTGTATCTGGACATGCGAGATGTAATTCCTAAATTCTTGGAAAACTTTCATAAATGTGAAGAAATAAATATAAATTATCTTATAGTGTAGCTGAATCAATTCTTGTTTTTAATGTTGATATCTCTTATACATCGATCGTTAAAAAACAACCGATGACGATAATCAGGGGCGGCATTAGCCATTGCGAGGCGCTTGTTTTTTATGTAATTTATGTAAATTGAAGTATCTATTTTTGATGATGATTGGCGAGAAATGTTAAAGTTATAAATAAATAAATAAATAAATAAATAAATAATAACATATTAATGATGAAAAACTAAAGTGTCTTAAAGATATATGCAGCGATTCAAGTGATTTCTAAAGAGAGAGATTTAAATACATATATAGTTATGAATTTTTCTACTTGTTCCGAGAGAGTACAAGGCACCGGGCGGTTGCCCTGCATGCCACCCCCTAAGGCCGCCTCTGACGATAATGTAGTCCAGCGTAAAACCACTTTTCGATACATGTTACAAGTTTTTGTGTATAGGCTAAGAACAATATTTACTAATAAATCTCAAATTTCAGAATACGTGACCGTTTAAAAACCGAGACAATTAATAACAAAATTAGCAATTTTCAGGATCACCTCCTATTTGAAGGAAGTAAAATTTCATACCCACCCAATTTTTTTCTATTATATACAAAAAAAATCTCAAGAGAAAATTTTAGAAAAAATTTAATAGACCACAGAAAAATGTTCTTAAAGAAATTAGAAAAAAAATTGCAATTTACTTTTTTTGTATTTGTAGGTTGCAGAAACTGTTCTGATAGTAATTGATAGAATAGTAATTGTTCTGATTATATTATACCACGCTGGAACTATCTTAACAACGTTAGTGATTCCATCAAGACAGAAGGTTTGTGTTAAGATGTAAATTTTATTTAAAGCAGGCAAAATCCGAATATAAAAAAAGTTCCAAAAAGGGCAAAAAGTGTGCAAAATGTTCTAGAAGTTTTACGCGAATGTTACCAACATAAAGTACATTTGGTAGAAACTCGTAATAATTTAGTACAGCGTCTATCTAAAGCAAACATACGTGATGATTGACAGCAACGCTATACATCAGGTTTGCACTATTTACTAAATTGTTGTTTCGTTGAATCAATATAAGTACGGGTAATAATATTTACTCCACTCATCAAATAATGGCTGCTGCGCTGTATTCAATTCGATACCGTTATGCTTTTTATTTGCTACACTAATATCATCTCGTTGACTTCCATACAGAGGTACAGAAGTACAGAAGCATCCTTGCATTTCATTTAATAATAATACAAATAAGAGCGTATCTCAAGCGTAATTGTCAATACTTCAAATTTGCATTCAATAGGTATTTCATATAGAAGACAGCCAATTATGTATAATTGGCCGGATGCTTATTCTGAAGCACATGTTTGACTTGGATTTGTACGAGAGCATACGAAGTACAGGGTATTTCGAATAATTAGAAACAGCAACTTCTTTCAAAGAAATTCTGTAGAAAATTGTGAAGGCTTATTTTGTAGTATTAACATAGTGGGCGAGAACATTGATGCTTAACACTCACTACTGTGTCTTTGGATTTAATTCACAAACCAGAGTTATATTTTCTTGGTTTCGTCGTTATGAAATTAAATTGATTATGTAGATACATAATAACAAACAAATTAAGCAAGTATTATGGTTAGTTTTTATACATGTTTTACAGAATATTGTTCTTAGTAAAAAATTCAAGATGCGTATGATTTTTTTGTCATGAAACAGAATTTTCATATGAAATGTTTATTTTATTAGCTAGAAATGGCGAAAGCACGATAAAGTTGATGCGAACTATAATTGAAGTGCAATAGTGATAGAAATGTCACAAAACAGGACACTTGTTTACTTGGAAAGAATCCACGAGTATGTACATCGTCTTCATCGGTACCTAACTTAAATTCACAATCTATTGAACAACAGTTGTGTTTTTTACCGAATTTTTATATGAGCTTTAAAGCGTCTGGCAGAAGTTAACGCACACGGGAGGGGTCCTATAATAGTGATAACATACTCTTACAAAGGTGAGTGAGGCTTTTGTGTATCTTTAGCACCTACTACCTATAAAAGTGCCCCAATTTTAAGCTGGCAAGTGCGCATACGTACTTAGCTACATATTACACTATTTATTTCAATATTTCAACCTTTGGTAAAATGACTTAGGTCCTGAGTTCCAGGATTTCACTCTATAAGATATCGAAGTTATTGCAAATTAAGAATCTCTTATAAAATAAGACTTATAAGATTTATCTTAAATCACAGAATTCAATATTAAAATATTCCTGACAAAAAACACTTTTTGGTATTTATTATATTATTCCTAAGAAAGATACCTCTGAAATAACTTTGTAGGGTTCTCAATCCCTTAAGAAATACTTCCCACTCCCACAACATCCAAAGTCAACCTAAGAAAGAAAGGACTACTTGTTATTTCTGTCCTTACCTTTTATCAGCAATTTAAACAATTTTATTCAAAAATTCGTGAATTTTAAAAAAAAAGGGAGTGAAAAAAAACAAAGGTCACAGGTGTATTTTAGCTTGAGGCACACGTGCTCAGGAAGACACGTCACCGTCAGCATTACGTTTGATTCTTCCAACGTAACGGTCGTTGACGGATAAATGTTTATTGCACGTTGGTGACCCTTGAACCCGACCCTTGTCATCAAAGGAAACTGGAGAACACGAAGAGACAACCAAAAGTGATTTATTATGGTGCGATGTGGTATTTGATACGTCACGAATTGCCGTGTGATGTTACGAAATAGATTTATTCTTAAAATTACTACTAAACTTTCATGAAATTCAGCTAGACTTTTGTATCACGGCTACCGATAAATAAGTGCTATTCAGAACGATACATAGCCGTGGCAGTCTGAGCAATTAAGGAGGTATAGGACGTTAACGTAAATGATGAAAACGTTGTGAAATTTGGAGGGTCAATACAAATAGTAAAAATACATGCTGACTCAAAAATTTTAGAGATCTAGGGTTCCTAGTTTTCTTTTTATACATGATTAAAAATAGTCATTTTCCATACAAATCATAGTTTTTAGCTCAATTTCACCACATAATATAACTTTTAACTATGAAAAAATGGTGACACGGCTTTCAAAAACTAGGTGTATATAAAAGAATCTTTTCTGTAACTATTGCAAAAATTATGCTAATTTATCAAAAGGATACCTATATACGAAAATATTTAAATAAAAAACCAGTAAGAAACAGTAATGTAGGTTATAAGCCGGCAACGTTGCAAATGCCAATTTGAGCGGGAAATTCAAAATCTCAATAAATATTATATAAAATATAACAATTTATTTGTCGAAGAACCAAATCACGCATGCGTTAACACACGTAAATTTACTGCGTTGCCAAATTTATTATTCCTTTTTCAACATATTTAATTTGAATTTAAATTGAATTAATATAAATTTGATATTAATTATAGGTAATTTTTCATTTATTAAACTATTATATGCATCAAAAAATCATTTTAACAAGCAAATAGCAGTTTAATAGGGAATTGAAAAATTCATTTTCAAAGATACAGTCCCAATATTTGCTCGTCCCTCATGTACTTCGTATTTTGCATTTCGTATTACCGAGAGATAAACTTTTTGTATTGACGTCGTCCGGGACGAGGTACGTCCTGTACCTCCTTAAACTGTAAGTGTAATTAGGATTTCAGTGTAGGCAAGTGATTTTATTGAGTAAAATAATTGAAAAACATAACATAGTATTCCTTATTTTGTAATTGCGTATTTGATCGAAAATAGGCAATGACGTAAACACGTATTATAATGTAACGTTAAACATATAAAGGATCTGTCAACAAGAGCGGTCATTTTAAATCAATAAGAAAACGCAATATTTCCGTGAACAGTGGTGATATTTTTATTTTAATCTAAAGTACAAACTCTGAGGTTAGTAATGGAACACAATATTTGTTAAATGTCATCGAAATATTACGTTTTCATGTTGATTTAAAATGACAGCTCTTATTGAAAGACTCTATAGACCCGAATTTTGACAGCTCTCAATAAAGCGTCCTAAATATTGTAAAAAAAATTTACCTTTTCATGAATTAATTTCACACAAAAAAAAATCAGAAATATTTGAAAAATTGTGGTCATGGTAGTTAAAAACATCTTAAGGTGTTTCAATTTTCGAAAAAAAAAATTTTTTTTTCTAATTCCTAAACAAAATGAGATAATTTTTTTTTCTTTTTTTCTTGTGTAGTCATGAGCAGGACCACCCTCTGATGCCCGCTTATCGTTAAATATTGGGACACCCTGTATATGTCTAATAGTTGACGGAGTGACAAATTTGAATTTCAGTTTTGGCGCTTCACGTTTTGGCGTTAGCTCTGCGTATGACGTCACAGGAGAAATAAAGAATCGAGATTACTTTTTCTTTTTCGTAACAATCTAAATATAAAACTCGATATCATGCGAAGACCCAGCTGTTAGTAAATAGTAAATCTGTTGTATAAAAGAGATGGAAAATAATCGAATGTAACATCACACGCAGAGTAATATTTTTAAACTCCCTTTAATGAATATAGAGACAAAAATAATTCTTTTATTTGTTAATATCTCCTTTAATATTGTGATTTATTAAAAAAAATTGTTGGGCATTTGAGGTCTTGATTTGAGTCAACTCTATCTACATTTGTATAAATTAGGTTATTATTAATAATACGCAACCCCACTTCATTCAATCTTTATAAAAAAAAAAATTCTATAAAAAAAACATGATTACTACTAATAACACGGATTCTGCCATCTGTTGGATGTTTTACTAACTATATACGTTTAAGGAGCGAATCTTAGATTAAAAAAAATCGAAATCTGTTTATTGAACATGTACAATGTTTTATTACAATACAAACTCAATAATATCCCATCTCCTTACTGCAATTTATTTCCAATCAATATTGTTTGATAAGTGAGTTAAATTTTTAGAAAATACAATATTTGTCGATAATTTGAAACATTTTTCATTGCGGTGAATCTTGATGTTCTTTAATGTATTCAATAAGAGCTGTTAAGTTTTTATAAATATAATTTTGAGGAAATTCTGCCATTCTTAAATCATCTGTGATTTCCAAATAGAAATAATTACTGCTCGTTCTCGGTAGCCAGGAAACGTTATTTAAAACGTCATCTTCAATTGGAGTCGGATTCCTGCAATTTACCGACAACTTACAATATGAACTGCATAGTATAAATAATTAGTTTCAACTTGTATTAAAATCTTACCCAGTTTTTGCAAAATTAGTCAACGTTCTACTCCATATTTTTATCATTTTGAAATCCGGCGAATTTTCTTTTAAATTTCCGTATTCTGATTCAAATTCGCTGCAACGAAATTGATAACATAATTCGTCCACATGATTTGTTCCAGAAATATTAATTGTTTTAATAAGTTTCACTTTATTCAATCCGCCGTAATATGAAAATCGATAGAAGAACAAGGGTTCGTCTGAAACTTCGGAGTGGAATTCTGCTGCTAGCTGAACTCCAAGTGTAATTACGGAATCAGATATGTATTGTATGTAATTTGTTACTCTTGCATCACCACGCTCATTTAAATGGTACAAAGATCTAAGTTCATTCGCAATTTCGTCGTATAGTGACGAATTGAAGCGAACTTTTATTCCTCTTACTGGCATAAATATTACAAGATTGTTAATTGCCGATTCCAAAACTTCCTCGTTATGCAACACCTTCGGAAATAAACTAAGACCTTCCTCTGACGTATGCCCTATTATTACCGGTAATTTAGTAAACTGACCAGTTCTAAGTAACTCTTCAGGATCCTTGGTGATCACAGCAGCTTCTCCAACTTCCACCGGCTCTACAGTAGGAGCAAATTGGTACTGCGGAGGAAGGCTATATTCAGGATTTAACACAGGTATTCTTTCGGCTAATAAAACTAATTCAGAAGCATCTGCAACACGTAAAACTTCTAACAGCTTTTTAGGATCTTTAGTTTCAAGTCCCAACAACTTTCCTAAGAGGAAGGCGTTCTTTTTCAAATAGGGAGATCCTACAGCACAAGCATTCACCACCGTTAGACTCTGACATACAACTTTATGAAACAAACCTTTTGCTAAGGGTGAAACCATAAGTAGATTTGTAAAACTACCACCAGCACTTAGTCCAAATATTGTAACATTATCAGGATCACCACCAAAGTGCTTGATATTCTTCTTCACCCAGCGTAATGCTTCTATCTGATCTTTTACGCCATAATTTCCAGGAGCATCAATGTTTCCTAAAGTTAGAAACCCAAATACACCCAGACGATAATTTATTGTAACAAAAACGACATCTTCTTCTAACAGGAAATCGGGTCCTCGAGTCACGACGCCATCTTCTCCTGTGCCTGTGTGTCCTGAGCCTGATTTGAAACCGCCTCCGTGAATCCAAACCATTACAGCTTTCAGCTTTGGCTTCGCTGACTTTTTTGGCAATTCAGGTGTAAACACGTCTAAGAATAAGCAATCTTCATCACCTACCAATTCTACGTCTGCTTGAGGATCATGAATCTCAGAAACGAAATATTTTGTTTGAATACAAATATTTCCGTATTGCAAAGCGTTACTAATGAACCACCTGGTCGATATTGGTTGGGGGGCCTGTTGTTATAGTTCAATAATATTTTGAAAATATGTCGTTAAATCAATTTCGTTAACTTATAAAAGAACTTACTTGAAATCTTAAGGGTCCAATCGGTGCTTCAGCGTATGGAATTCCTTTGAATGCGTAGTACGTTATATTACGCAAAATAGTGTGTTGAACTTTCCCTATTAAAAATCCATTTTCTATTTTAACTAAGACACGGTTGGCTTCTGTTAGTTGAAGTATTAAACAAAATACCATGAACACCTTGGAAAAATATTCTTTAAGTGCCATTGTAGAAAAAGAAAAAGTAGAAGTATATTTTTAGTTTTTCCTAAATACTTCAAGACAAATTACGAAGAAATATTTTTTTATAATGAAGGACATAGAGTGATAACAAAAATGTAAATGTATTTTAATTTTGTACGTTAAAGTTTATTTCATGAGTTAGCAATAGTTTTTCACAGTTACGAACTAGGGTTATGTATTATAAATAGCGTCAGAGATAAGATCCCGGGACCGAATCAAATACGGCATAATAGAAAAAGTAAAATTTTTATGAATTATTATTGGAGGATACCAATATTTGTTTAAAAACCAATGTTAAAAAAGATTTATCCAATTTCTCAGCCTAGGGCCCCTAAATGTTTAATACGAATCTGATATAGCGATAATTATAGTGTGAACACGCTTTAGCAATTGAAATATATTATTCGTGATTGATGTCACATGATTTATACTATATTAAAAAACTACATATTTTTATTTTCTAGAATATATTTGCCGATAATTTGAAACATTTTTCATTGCGGTGAATCTTGATGTTCTTTAATGTATTCAATAAGAGCTGTTAAGTTTTTATAAATATAATTTTGAGGAAATTCTGCCATTCTTAAATCATCTGTAATTTTCAAATAGAAATAATTACTGCTCGTTCTCGGTAGCCAGGAAACGTTATTTAAAACGTCATCTTCAATTGGAGTTGGATTCCTGCAATTTACCGGCAACTTACAATATAAACTGCATAGTATAAATAATTAGTTTCAACATGTATTAAAAGGTCTTACCCAGTTTTTGCAAAATTAGTCAACGATCTACTCCATATTTTTATCATTTTGAAATCCGGCGAATTTTCTTTTAAATTTCCGTATTCTGATTCAAATTCGCTGCAACGAAATTGATAACATAATTCATCCGCATGATTTGTTCCAGAAATATTAATTGTTTTAATAAGTTTCACTTTATTCAATCCGCCGTCATATGAAAATCGATAGAAGAACAAGGGTTCGTCTGAGACTTCGGAGTGGATTTCTGCAGCTAGCTGAACTCCAAGTGTAATTTGGAAATCAGATATGTATTGTATGTAATTTGTTACTCTCGCATCACCACGCTCATTTAAATGGTACAAAGATCTAACTTCATTCGCAATTTCCTCGTATAGTGACGAATTGAAGCGAACTTTTATTCCTCTTACTGGCATAAATATTACAAGATTGTTAATTGCCGATTCCAAAACTTCCTCGTTATGCAACACCTCCGGAAATAAACTAAGACCTTCCTCTGACGTATGTCCTATTATTACCGGTAATTTAGTAAACTGACCAGTTCTAAGTAACTCTTCAGGATCCTTGGTGATCACAGCAGCTTCTCCAACTTCCACTGGCTCTACAGTAGGAGCAAATTGGAACTGCGGAGGAAGGCTATATTCAGAATTGAACAAAGGTATTCTTTCGGTTAATCGAACTAATTCAGAAGCATCTGCAACACGTAAAACTTCTAACAGCTTTTTAGGATCTTTAGTTTCAAGTCCCAACAACTTTCCTAAGAGGAAGGCGTTCTTTTTCAAATAGGGAGATCCTACAGCCCAAGCATTCACCACCGTTAGACTCTGACATACAACTTTATGAAATAAACCTTTTGCTAAGGGTGAAACCATAAGTAGACTTGTAGAACCACTACCAGCACTTAGTCCAAATATTGTAACATTATCAGGATCACCACCAAAGTGCTTGATATTTTTCTTCACCCAGCGTAATGCTTCTATCTGATCTTTTAAGCCATAATTTCCAGGAGCATCAATGTTTCCTAAAGTTAGAAACCCAAATACACCCAGACGATAATTTACTGTAACAAAAATGACATCTTCTTCTAATAGAAAATCGGGTCCCCGAGTAACGACGCCATCTTCTCCTGTGCTTGTGTGTCCTGAGCCTGCGTTGTAACCGCCTCCGTGAATCCAAACCATTACAGCTTTCAGCTTTGGCTTCGCTGACTTTTTTGGCAATTCAGGTGTAAACACGTCTAAGGATAAGCAATCTTCATCACCTACCAATTCTACGTCTACTTGAGGATCATGACTCTCCGGAACTAAATATTTTGTTTGAATACAAATATTTCCGTATTGCAAAGCGTTACGAGTGAACCACCTAGTCGATATTGGTTGGGGAGCCTGTTGTTATAGTTCAATGATATTTTGAAAATATGTCGTTAAATCAATTTCGTTAACTTATAAAAGAACTTACTTGAAATCTTAAGGGTCCAATCGGTGCTTCAGCGTATGGAATTCCTTTGAATGCGTAGTACGATATATTACGCAAAATAGTGTGTTGAACTTTGCCTATTAAATAACCATTTTCTATTTTAACTAAGACATGGTTGGCTTCTGTTAGTTGAACCATTAAACAAAATACCATGAATACCTTGGAAAAATATTCTTTGAGTGCCATTGTAGAAAAAGAAATAGTAAAAGTATATTTTTAACTTTTCCTAAATATTTCAAGACAAATTACGAGAAAATTCTTTTTTATAATGAAGTACATAGAGTGATAACAGCAAAAATGTAAATGTATATTAATTTTATACGTTGAAGTTTATTTCATGATTAAGCAATAGCTTTTCACAGTTACGAACTGGAGTTATGTGTTCTAAACAGCGTCAGAGATAAGATCTCGGAACCGAATCAAATACGCATAATAGAAAAAGTAAAATTTTAAGAATTATGATTGGAGGATACCAATATTTGTTTAAAAATCAATGTTAAAAAAAGACTTATCCAATTTCTCAGCCTAGGGCCCCTAAATGTATAATACGGATCTGATATAACGATTAATATAGTATGAACACGCTTTAGCAATTCAAATATATTATTCGTGATTGATGTCACATGATTTTTTCTATATTAAAAAAGAAACTACATATTTTTATTTTCTAGAAATGTGTGTTCTTTTTAAATAAAACAAATTAGTATCGTACTGTAATAATACGTAAGATATCAATAGATATTCTTACCTCCATTTCACGGAGTATGAGTCTGAAATACACAGGTTGAAAGTTAGAAATGATGGTAGAAAATTGTCAATAAAAAATATAAGAAAAATTATGGCATCTCTCCATTCAATTTTCCAAGAAAGGAACCATTTCACGCCGGAATTTTAGGTATATAGGTAAATATACTAATAGTTCATACTGTTTCGATAATAACCAAAAGATTATTAGCAACAAAGTAGCTCAAGTGCTAAGAGCCTAATGTACAAAGTAACATATTGCAGTTTGCAGCCCGATATTTATTATATCGATAAGTTAATGAACACGTGCACTTCGCCCATAAAATAAAACGGAAACATGACATCTGTGATTCCTGGTAACTATTATTATAGCAAAATTACAGTGCTGGCGTCTTGAAGTTTTATACGAGATCGATCCTAAAGTATTTAAAGTAAATATTGTAGTGGAGAACAGAACCTTAATTTACAGAATTTGATACCTACCAAGAAACAAACCTACAAACATATATTGCATAATTTTTAACAGTTATTTCTAACTGAGTAACATATGTTACCGCGGGCTAATTATGTCAATAATTAGCCATGCTGCCTATAGTACTGAGCCCATTACTGAGCGCTAGAAAATTTAAAAAGAATCTATCAAGATTTGAACCAAAAATCGTAGAATCCAAAGTAGACTACAGAAACAATCGGTGTACTTAATTTACTTGCGTTTACAGAATAAATAACAAGTTTATTTTCTGTTGAAATTGCGGTAATATAATTAAAAGAAAAAGCAAAAAAAAGTTTATCAACAATAAACATTATGGAGCGTCCATACTTGCATAACACGCAAATTTTGCAATATTTTGTTAAAGGTTCTCAAAAGACAGCAAAGGTGCAAATTTTATTCCTAATACCGATTTGCTAAAAATAAACTATACTTTTTAAAGTACTTTTTCTTGAATGAAATTCTCTCTTTAAAATCTAATAACCGCGACGTAGCAAACCAAAAGGTTTGAAGATTGAAGACAATAATAATGAAGTTTTTTAAAAAGGTTTTACTTGTTTTGAGACGTACCCGTAGTTCTTCGGTACAGGAAGGATGAGTAAATTCTATTATACTACCGGAAGTATACTCCAAAATATAATAAGAAGTATATTATTTTATTTATATCCGTTATTAATTCTTCAATTATGTAATTTAATATCTTCTTTTTAATTGATTTTATGGCGATGATAGAAATATACTAATAGAAATATAACAAAATTTTGTACAAAATAAACATATATTCCCCTTTTTCATAGAAACAATAGTTTCCGCGCAAATTCGAATGAAAGATAAACTGAAATTAAACAAATGAACGAATTGAATAAAGTGGTAAGTATAATATTGGCAGAATTGTTATTTAAGACAAGTTTGCAATCAATTGTGTCTAAAAACAATTGCATTTTTTCACGGGAACGATTATAGATGGAATAAAAAATAAAGTGTGAATAAGTGGGGTAGGCTCACCTACCTACGGCCCTATCTTAAACCCGCCGCACCTCATACAATATCGGCTCTGACTGCAAAACGTTATCGATATTTACGGAGATATATTAGAAACTATAGAAACCATATTTATAGATAAAAACTCAAGAGATCGACAGTTTAAGAGAATTGGACAAGAAAGAGCAGAACCATGTTACCAACCCTCTGAATAAACGACAGTAAACTGCACTTATCCACAATCTCACCATAAAATAGAAAAAAACAAGAAAGCATTCAAGATGTATACGATACAGACCAACCAAGCAAGCAATGCTAGAAATAGTACAAATTGCACGAAAAGTTTTGTACAATTCCAGGTAGAAAAAAGTCATGAACGTTTCACGTATGCTACATTGTCACAGACTAAATTTCTACTTATTCAGAACTTGTTTTGTAGTCATGGTTAGCTTGCCACAAGCTTATTAGTAGGTTAATTTTCTACTTAAGGTACAGCCAAGATTTCAATAACTTAGTAGTAAATTTAGAGTTACGACTTTGTGCTCCAATAGGCAAAAAGTTTTAAAATTTAAATGTATTAAAAAAATATTTTCATAATTTTATGAAATGAAAATTTTATAAGGGTTTGTATTGCACCCCAAACCACAAACACCACTCAACTATTCAATTCTGTCCAATCGCAATCGAGAATTGCGGTAGGGTTGTCGAGCGAGGGCTGAGCAGCCTGATTAGTCAATAGCCAATGGGGAGCCAAGAAGTCAATTGATGAATACAACAGTATGAGCATGCGAATGCTTTTATCTTCTCACACATCATATTTTGGTTAAATGGTCAAACATCAAGAACAGATTTTTTATTCTTCGTTCGTTTCGTTTTCGTATACCATATTTAAATATTTATAAAAGAATTGTTTCGTTATTAATATATCTAATAAATAAAAATATAGCACAATATTTTCGAAAAGATTCCGTGTCAATTTTTGTAATCAATCTTTATTATATACCATCAAACATTTTTTATACATCTTTTATAATTTATAATTCAATTTTACAAATTTCTAAATATTTCAATAATTCACTAATTAATTTTGAATCACTTAACAAAAATTTAGTATTAACAGGAAAATTTTTAATCACTTGATGATGTATTTTACATAAACTCTTCATAAAACTGATAATCCAAGTAATAGGTTTTGGTTAACCGAAATAATATAAAAATTTCCTACTTATTTAAAACCACAGAACCACAATCAATCTGTTAAAAATATAACAGCCCTCTAAAGTAAAGCACACTATTCTTTAATGATCCAAGTTGACTTAATCAATTTATATTTATCAATGTAGCGTGTAGCGTGAACTGTAACGTTATCTTACGTTATATAACGTTACGTATATGTTATATATGTTTATATATTTATTATATAAGTTAGGGGGGGGGGAGGTAGAAGTTATATACATAAGCGTCCACAGGTCCGCACGTAGAAGAGAAGGAACACAAAGGAAGTCGTATACGATCAGCGACAGCTACGGTTTGTGTATTATCTGTTAGGATCAATACTACAAATCTGACATTGCTCGACGAAATTGCTTCGAAAAGCATCATGATCTGATCTGAATCTTTTTCTCATCAAAAACGAAACTTCTGTTTTGAATCCTATTTACTACCCTTATAGCTTTCGCTTCCTCATCCGTTAAGGGCGTGGTATATTTACACGAAGGGTTGGTGAAGACCAATCACAGATCAGCTCTTATCAGTAATACATACAAGGGAATGTGTTTTGACGTTGTGCATACAAAATTACCATGTGACAATTTAAAGAGGTTTTTGATCGACTAGTCACTGGGGGTCGCGTATCTATACGTTCTAGTATATTGACAGTTGTATGGTGTCTATCGGGGATTGATCAGAAAGTTGCCTTTGCCGTCACTACAAACTCCTACAATACATCAGAAAATTAAATAAGACAGTTTTAGTTTGTTAGTAAAATGTGCCATCGCGTACAAGGGTAGATGAATATTAATCAAAAAGAAAAGTGATCATAAAATTGCTAACGTGCTTTGTGAAATATAAGGTAGGAAAATATTTTATTGAATTATTTTTCATGCATATTATTTTTACTAGATGCTAAATTTCTTTTTTTTTAATAAAAACATATTAATTGACAAAATTATGCAGTTTAAAATTAGACACTATTTTGTAAAAGTAACTTTCCAAAAATTAAGTAATTTAAAATAAAATGTATATGATGCTGTTTACTAAAAATTAACTTTGGCTGAACCAAAATTTCTCTTCGTTTAATTCAAAATTTATTTAACTATGTTGCCATTTGTAATGTTTTTAAATATTTCTGTAAATATTACCGAGCCATGTAAGGTTATGTTAAAATCGTAATGGTAAAATTGAAAAAATTAAGAAAATATATAGCATGATTATTCTATCCCTTTGTAACTGTAAGGCCGCGGAAACTTATGGGTTTTCAGTAATTTCAAAAAGCCATAATTAAAAATCAGATAAAAATCGAACCCACCTTACAAATAATCCTGTAATAAAATATATACCAGGTATAAAGCTCGTTAGGCTTATTATCAGTTAATACCTGGTATAAGTTTTATAACAGGTTTATTTGTAAGGCGGTAAAAGTTCTAATAATTTAACCCCTAAAATCGTTTATACATCTCTTGGTTAAATTATACTCGTTTTTAACATTACTTACACTACTTTTTTTAACATTACCGATACTACTTTTACGCTTTTAAAGTATGAAAGATCACATATATGGTCTAAGCAGGCATGGATTTATTATCCAAGCCACGTAAGACAATTATCAAGAACTCCATTCAGTTTGTCAAAATCATTTGTGACTGAATACAACTGATTCCGGGAGAGCAATTGTGGTTAGATAAAATTGATTTTTTACCGTTTGACCAGGACTACAAGAAGGTTAACTCGATCCTGTTTTATAAATTTAAATATATATTTCTAACAAATAAATTATTAGATTTGTAACAAAATCAATTAACTAAAGCACGAAAGTTCAAATCATAGCCCTAAAAACGTAGTATCCCTGATGTTAACGCTTTAATCTTTTGAATTTGAAAAAGTTCTGTACACAAAATCTTTCTAATTTGGTTAGACATACCGTCGTTTAACTGCTTCTTATCACTAAAGTTATATTTATGATTTCAAATCTATTCAATCTAAGACAGATATCATCTTCACCACACCTTTACCGACAATATCAATTCTTTTCGGATTTAAAAAGTCAGAAAAGGACAGACATTATCGTGCGTATATGATTCTCCAGTGACATAGACCAAATTGAACACAACTTATAAATATTTTACTAAATAATATAACTAATTAATCAATAATATTTATTCATAATTCAGTCTATTAAAAAGTACCTCTGACAATAACCACACAAATGATGCAACAAATATTTTATTTCAGCAATTGATTTGATTCATAAACCATATCATGATTAGTAAGTTTATAAAAAAATTGATAATTAAACACCTATAGAAAAAATATCACTCTTCAAATAAAGTACAATACATGACGATGACGATATACTAAAGATATTGTAATATTAAAACCCCTTTAAAAAAAATGTCTACATCGGTTAATAAATTATGAGATCCGTGAAATATTTCTGAATAAATTTCAATAAAGTATAATCAAATAATCATCAGAAACCAATACGCGACACGTTGCGATGGAGAGTGTTGAAAAATGCTAAATCATGCAGAAAACATGAGACAACTTTATAAAATATAGATTGAAAAATACGAATAAATTTAAAGTTGGTATTATAATATTCACATATGGATATGCCATTTGTTTTTGAAGTTTTTTGATCGATTTTAACTTAGCTTTAAGTTAAGTTTAATGTAAAATTTATGTTATTTCTGTTATGTCCGTGTTATGATGTAAATAGGTTACAGAGTTATTAATTATTTTATTGTGTTAAAGATACTTTTCACTGCCGCTATCTAATTTATTAACACCTGGGTAGAAAACTAATTAATTAAAAGCTAATTAGCTATGTAAAAGTGCCAACAAATAGGGGTTGCTAACTATTAAAAAAACATAAGAAAGAGAGAGAGTTAAAGCACCACACCATCCATCAGACAAGGACGCACTGTTTCAGCTGTCCGTCGTTTTGAAACCAAATGACAAACGGCAAACCAACTTCTTAAGTTGTTTACATATCTCTCTATGAAATGAATTATATTTAATTCATAAAACAGGAAAACGAAATTGTTTAAATAAATTAATTAATTAAATTTAAATTAAAAGTACTTGCCGTCACATTTTGAAGGGCTATCTGTCAGAACCGTGTTTCTATGTTGTATTTTGATTAAAAAAACAGATAACTTTCGGTCTCTACTTAACTTTCTGATAACTATTTAAAATTAATAATAGAAATTAGATAGAACTAATACAGGGACTGTAAAATAAAATTGTTACTCATAATCAATTCAAATTAAATATACCAATTTCTTTAATTATTAATTCCATTTCCACTCTCATGTAACCACCGAAAAGACGAACATTTTGTAATTTAAAATACCGTTTAAATATAGGTAATATTCTAGGATCATTTACTTTGTTAGCTTTATGAATAATATATGTTTTATTTGTAATTTGTCTTATTATATTTTACATACGCGGAGCATTTTGTCTTACGTTAAATATGAATGTACAATTGACATAAATCAGTTCTTTCTCAGGAAATATGATTATAGACACGTCTCGTTATCTTTAATAATAAAACATTTCACAATCATGAACCAATTTATGATACGTACACTGCTATTTTGTAAATAAATTTTGAGTTTAATAAAATTATAGAAATGCTTTATCATTTTTATAAAATGCGCTTGTGAACTTATTTTTTTACGTCATTTTTTACTCTATAATTGAACTACAGATTAATATATGTATATTGACGTTTCTAATTTTATAAATAACCAATAGTTCATGAGATTTAGCTATTTAAATTTGAATTTCAGTCTTGACACTTCCTTTAACTCTGCATATGACGTCACAGAAGCAATACTTAATCGGAATTACTTTTCTTTTCTTACACAATTATAATATAAACCTGATGGAATGCACAACCCATTTGTTAGTAGTAAATGAGGTATCACACTTAATAATTTTATTTCTTCTAAACACAAAACGTAAGCTCATGTATTATTTAATACTATAATTCTTTGACAAATATTTAATATATTTCTGTTACATTGTCATTGATAATTGCAAAAATCTGTGATCATAATCTTGGATCATATAAAAGAACAAGAAAATTTTGATCCTAATTTTAACAACTTATGGGTACCGAATTTAATTTACCTTGTCGTAGATTCTGATTAATAAAATTTAACTTTAATAAAAAAGATTTTGAAACAATTTCGTTTATATATTATTGGCCCTATTTCCTTTGTAGTCTTTATGTTCAAAATGTCTTAATTCGACGCTAGACGCTAAGCTTAAAGGTCAAGTAATTTACTTCAATAGAGCTGACAATTTCATTGCGGTAAAAACTATATAAGGTGCTTCAATCGCCTAAACGTTATATTTTCTATTTTCTCTATAAATGAAAAGTACTTAAACACCAATAGACATAATTTCAATAATATATATAATATTATAATTATACGTTAATGGCAATTATTAACCTAAAACTTTGAAATATAACAAAGTTAGAATCGTTCATTCTATTTTCATAATTTTCATGTTTATATATATAAATATACACAGCGTAGATTCTAGAATACTATTATAGGTAAACATATTATTTATTATTCCACCAGGAGTATCATAGATTGCGTGACCGATGGTGACTTCTGGGCTCTGGCTTCGACCACCAAGAACTTATATTATTTATTCAACATTCGAAGCCAACAAACCACCACATTTGTAGCGAAGCAAATGTCGACAAGCACAGATGTTCATCCGCACAAATTAAATCTAAAAGTATAATTATTTCAAAGAGATAATTACTTGTGAGGTATTACGTAAATGGGAGAATTAATTATTCTCATATCTTACTTTGAACTTTATTGTTTAAATGGCGAGCTATAGAAAGGTATTCATATCCACTATGTTAAATTATATTATTTGCAATATTCCATAATACGGAACCCTGCAATAAACTTTAAACCAAGATTCCAGTAAGAGAAGTTGAATATTCATGTGTGTACAAACAGATATTTGTTTAATGTTGATTTGATGTGAATGTTGGTTTGACAATTCCACCTCAATAAAAGCAAATATCACAATGTTACTCCAGTTAATATAATAGTCTTTTACAAAGATGTACTACATAGTTCCAATAAAATAAATCACTTATATATAATTACTAGGTTATCGATATACTCGTGTCGCAGTTTAAAAACAATCTAACTAAGACCGTGACAATCAAAGCTGTTTCCTGTGTGGGAATCAGAGCTTGGGGAATGAGAAGGAGGGGCAGTAATAAGTTAATTACTATCATTTATAAAGTCATGTGCGTTATTTGGTTTAACATATGGCCCTTTGAAATCTAATATTTATAGTCAGTGCAATTGTGTTTTATTGTACAAACAAAAAGAAAACTTTTGATAATAAAAAGTTTTAATAAAAAATTTTAAAAAATTATTTAATATTTAAAATTACCAACATTTTTAAAAAGGGCCATCGAAATTGTATCTGGTTTCAAAATAAAAAGGCTTGCACATTAATTAGTTATGAGTAGAGCAAAATTTAATTCAGCACCGCGTGTTTAATTGATGGGGCTAAATAAGTAGTGCTACTTACGATTATTAGGGGACATGGTTTAAAAAATATAACATTATTGTTAAAGAAGAAGTATACTTGCTGTAGAAGTAAACTAGGCTTAAACTTTTACATGATATTTCATTACAACTGCCCGACGGGTCAGTATTGTGGGCGCCTGACTATGACTTAATCAGGCTAGCTCTGATTAGTCATATTTTGTGAGAATTCTATCCGGTAACATCTAACAAGGCGTTCCTTGTCAGTGACTTTATGTCACGTGCAACATTTCTAATCTGGTAGAACTTACTAAGTTTTGAGTAGCCCCCAGGAGAAAATATTGATGCTTCAACAGATTAGTGCCCCAGTTTAATACTCTGGAGTAATTTTTTATAATTTTTCCTCTTTACTGGATTGGTTATTCACGAATATAGATTTTGTCTGTAGGAAAGCATACTTGTTTACTACTCTCTTTAAGAAATTTTACAAAAATATCAAAACAAAGCAACAATGAAGTCTTATTATATTATATAATTAAGTACTATTAGAAGGAATGAAACAGCGAGGAGAGTTTTTGTTTAAATTGTAATAATAAGTTAACATTAAGTTAAAAAAGTAACTTCGAATACATAATAAAACACATGCATTTTCCACAAGTTACAAACACTAACAACAACCCAATTAGAATTGAAAATTTATGAGATTGTTTATACAATAAAGTTAAATATGTTAACCTGTAATTAAATTACAAGTATTTTCATAACATGGGGCACGTGCTGCGTTTATTTTCTGTTTCGTAACCACATATAATTATATATTGTGTTATGAGAGGGTGGAATGCACCCTGCGCCCTGCGGCGGTCATCTGGGGTTGCGAACGACACGAGCTCAGAGCTCAGGTGGTCACACTTTAGTAACAAATTCTGAACAACAAGTCTATTAGCATATGCTAACCTGATTTACCTGTTAGAAATTTACCTAAGAGAATTAATAGCAACATCAAATTCAGAAAGTGTTGGCTATTGATGCAAAAGCAAATTTATAATTTAGAATCAATAATCGGAATAGAAAAATGACCGGAATAACATTGTATACAGAACTGGTTTGTTCAGAGGAAATATTAAGAGTAATTGTTTTAACATTCTAGATAATTACTCAATATATGGTAACTAGATATAACTTGTTCAATACACTTCAACACTTCTTCTTGATTCTGTTTCTGAAAAGTTTCTGCAAATATAATCTTAGTCATCATACATACATTATACACTTTAATTTCATTATATAGATTATGTAATGGGTTTGTGTCCTATGTCTTAATTTCTATAAAAGTGTACTATATATTGATAAAGTGGGTTACTAGAACCTCAAATGTTCAATTATTTTTTTAATAATTCCTTATATATTAGGAGATATTAACAATTAAAAAAATCATTTTGTCTCTTTAATTATTAAAGAGATTCAACATTGTACAACATTCCAAATGCATGTGGCCTTACAACCGCTATATTGCTATCTCTTTTATACAACAGAGCGTAAAAGAGATATATTCTTGACAGAACTCTGACAAGTTTACAGGTTACCAACATTACAGCTCATAAATCTCTGCTATATCTATTTATATATCAAAATATCAAATATTATTTACAGCTATTTTAAGGAACAATAAAATTTCAATATTATGTCTGCCCTAACAGGGTTAAATAAAATAAAAACTAATTATTCTTTGACTTGACTTGATTATTTCGACTACAAACAACTAAAAACATTACCACAGCACTGACCTACTCAACAAATAACTGACGTATACAATACATTTCACGTCATACAAATGGCCGACATCTCTAGCGCTAAAACTTCAATTCAAATTTTTAATTGCTATATCTTCGTCAACATTTAGATATTTAATAAAATAGACACGTCAATACACATTTATTAACATCAATTTCAATGAACAATTGAAAAATCGACCACTAAAAAATAAGGACACAAGCCCATTCTACCTCGCACACTTAAATAACACAAATTTGTTCAATATTGACTCCGATAACAATCCAGTTAATATCAGAATCGCTGCGTTATTTGCTTTCCTAAATTATTTTACCCTTTCTTCATAGCCTGCCTGATTTGCGTTCTATCTGTGACCCTATAGACTCCAGGGCAAGTTCCAGCCGAATTATTCATGTCAACCAATTCTCCTTTTCTTCTAAGTGCCGAATTTGTGCAAATAATCCTCTTGTACTATCCATTCTTTTGTGCTGACTCCATTTTCAACTGCAAAGATATCTCTTGTCTCAACAATTGTCACTTGCGTGTTGTCTGACATTCTCTAAATACTCTTAAAAAGTTCGTGTGATGACATATAAATGTCATAGCAATTTTCTTATTTTACATAGAAATTTATCTCTTCTTAGTACTACGTTCACATAGTAATTTCTACTGTGTTTTTGTCACAGTGTATACAATCGTCCGATATCAATAATTAGCCTTTTAGTTGCAGAAAGAAGACAACAAACACTAAATACTAATAACTAATGTAGTATAACAATCAAATAAAAGACATACATACACTACATATTTAAATCAATTCCAACATACAATTAAAACTAATAATACTAAATAACTATAAAACTTAATGCACTATTATATGAAAATACTTCGTATTTAAGGGTGATGTTACATAACAAATAATAAAACAGTTTGTTGGCTTTCTGTTGGTGTCTGACTCCACCAAAATATGGAATCTAGGAACCTTCAAATACACTTGCTCATTCCCATGAATCCCCAACCCCTAAATTAAAAACCACCCTCATAAATGTTGGCACGAGCACGAGCGTGGGTCGAGTACTACATCCAACAAATTCAAAGTTCATAACTTAACTCATATCAATCTAGTTAAGATGAACAATATTATTTATACCGTTTATTTCTAGAAGAATAACGAATTTTCTATTTCTAGCAAATAGCATATTTTATTAAATTACAGTGATAAATATAATTCCAATAGTTTATTTGAAACTTGTTTAAACTTTATTTGGAGACCTAGTTTTAATTCAAGACTTAGTTAATGAGGATATTAAGATAGCATGTTATTTTGATTTAACTAAATTGTTAGAAAGCTATAAAAAAAACTAATAACAGGTTGATGAATTTTTGAAATAGGTTACAATTTAAAGTTGTGTATTGTTGCCTATAGAAAAGTTTAAATATAATTATCTGTAGCTCTAACCAATAACTTACTAGTATGTAAACTATTAATGATATGTTTTGAAAGATAATAGAGTTTAGACACACACCCGTACTATAATTGCATTTTCAGTATAATAAGATTTCAGTAGTAGTAGTAGATTCATATTACAAATAATGTAATATTATTAAAAATGTATTAAAAGTATTAAATATCTACGACTGCAGTATATGCAAATATTCTAACCATACATTTTTTTTTCTTCATAATCTTATTTTAAATTATTATTTTATTAATATCTACAAAAGAGTTGCACAACACTTAAGTTTTTGAACTAATAAATTGCAACCACGAAAATTTAAGCAGAACGCATAGAATAATCTTACAATTGTTTTAAAGTTCAGGAGACATGGAAAAAATGATTTTGGTAACTAAGTTTTAAAATAGGACTATATAATACAAGCAGCATTTTTCGCTACGGCAATGCCAGACTACTTGTCTTTAAAAAACCTGTCAAAAATATCGAACTATGAGATGATTTTGCTTTATCCACCGTATCCAGCAAATCGAAAATCTATCAACATCTCTTTTCTCTATGAAACTTCCTTAATAGAGAAATCTAAAGGTAGACTTCCACAAGTGGCCATGGCTCGGATCAAACGCATTAGATTTAATGAAATATGGAAGAGAAGGAATTGGAGAAAAAAGGCGTACGCATGATCTCTACGGGTTTACTGAGACAAGAAACAAATAACCTGTAACAAATTAACCTTGCAAAAGTCTTCTAATTTCTAAAATTTATTACAGAATGGAAGATTCATCCAATCGTAACGGACCCGGAAGTTTGTGCCGTGTGTGTGGAGATAAAGCATCCGGTAAACATTACGGAGTTCCGTCATGCGACGGATGTAGAGGATTCTTCAAACGTAGTATAAGAAGGTATGAATAAAAATGTTCTTAAAATTTATAAAATTCAATTAATTTAAATTTAATAGATATCTTTTAATTTCATTTATAAAATAAACAAGTTTGTTGCAAAACAGGCAATAATAATTGAAATAATTAGGCTAAATTGTAGGAATCTGGAGTACATATGCAAAGAAGGCGGTCGGTGTGTTGTCGACGTGTCAAGGAGGAATCAATGTCAGGCCTGCAGATTTTCCAAGTGTCTTCAAGCAAATATGAGAAAGGATGGTAAGTGTGCCCGGCAATAACCTGGGAACTTTACATTTTACCTTACACGAGGGCTGATACTTTTAATTTTTGGATATATTTTAAAGTTAGGGCTGTTAATAGAGATTCTAAGGTATCCATCAAGGGCGATATCGGCGCGCACCGCCATCTTGAAAAAATGGCATCCAAAAACGGTTTATTCTTATAATGCGACTACACTAGTCGGTTTCAGTAAGAAAGACCCAAGTAAACAACGGAAAATACATTTTTTGGTAAAAGCTGTATGCAATGGCTACTTTACACGTAGACATTAAGCATCAATAGTTAAGACACAATACTGTTCCGAATCAAAAATGCAAATGTCTACGGTAATTATCAAAATGACTCATATAAACACTTTCTATTTAAACAGACCAAATCAAAAGTCGTGATGTCTATGCCATAGTTTATTTATTAGTAAAATAATAATTATATAAGCATCAGTCCACAAGCACATATTTTATTAAATCTTTCGGTGACATATGTCTTTCTCTTCTACACTAGCCACGCCTACTATCACTCTACCCACTGAACTCTGTTGACGTTATTCCTATACCATGGTATATGATTTGTTTTGATGGCCATCAGCGTACGCGGTCGCAGTGGGTGACAGTAGTCGTCGGTGGGCAACCCTTGACGCGGTAAAGGGATACCCGTTGCAGGTGGTGTCGTTCTCATCATTAGCAGACCCCCCTAAACACCGTGAAAAACGACTTATGTCATACCTAGGACTAATATAATAGACGGTAGACCACATCAGAAGTGGGAGTTGTTATTATGTATTGCTGTGGCTGTTACTGGTGTCAATATTGAACATGAAATGTAAATTACCGTCACGATTAATGTAAAGAAGTTTGTGAAAGCTTTAGAATATGAATTATGGTGTTGGTAAGAAAAAAGAACACAATGATGTCAATGAATGTTGCAAACAAAGCCAGAATGAAAATATACTGGAAATAAAAAATACTCTGAGTAAAAGTATTTTAAGTTTTTTTATATGTATAAAATTGAAATGAATGAAGCACCTATTGAGTTTCTTCAAGAAAAAATGGGCAAATAGAATTTTGCTTTAAAACAAAAAAACATATTTTTTGAAGTTGTGAAAAGTTATGTAGCAGATACATTCACTGACAGTCTGATTCAAAAGTATAGCTTACAAATATAAAAATAAATCAGTTTCTATTATATTTTGTAATTTAAACATAAACTGTAGTTTTAAGAACTACAGTTACTACGCGACGGCGTATGTTACATACATATATTTAAATCATTAATCTTCCGAATTTAAAAACCAGATTATTAAGTCAATACCGAGGCTAGACGATTTTATCATTTCACTGTATGTATGCCATTAACTAACATATTCTGCTGATTTTATTTACTTTATTATTAATGGTCGTGACATTTTCATTAAGTAGTGGCAAGTAATAACAATGTAGCATCCGCCTGTTTGCCCGGTTTGTTTGGTAAAGCACTTCAACGTTCAAGTCAGACGCCTGCGAAGATACACTTAGAATAAGTGAATAAATACATGAACAGAGACATATTGTTGGCTGCATGGTATTGACGTAGACATTTATACTATGCTATCCGACAATTGCAAAAAAACTGATTTGTAAACTGTGGTAAACTTCAAAATAAACAATAAACTTTAGTATAGTGCGTTAAAGATATTGCGATGTTATAAAACTCGATTCTCGTACAACGCAAAGATGTCCCATTTGTACTATGTCATATATAGCTTTTTTCATACGACTTTCTACAACACGTGTCGTATTAACCGTATTGTATGAGAGTCTATTGTATTGGATTTATCGTATGAAAGATGGAAGAAAAGGGCAGCGAAAAAAGGTGTATGCAGCGAACACTACGTTTTTTAATAGTATATGTATGGTTAATCGTATAAATGTGTTATCATCGGCATTTTCGTTGATTCAAAGAGCAAATCTACCGGAGATAATCGATCCGAAAGTGATATCACCTAATCTGAATTGACTTGTGTCCTATATCTTAATTTCTATAAAAGTGTACTATATATTGATAAAGTGGGTTACTAGAACCTCAAATGTCCAATTATTTTTTAATAACTCCTTGTATGTTAAGAGATATTAACAATTAAAAAAGTCATTTTGTCTCTTTAATTATTAAAGGGATTCAACGTTGTACACATTCCAAGTGCATGTGACATCACAATCCTTGTGTAAGGTTACCAACCTTACAGGTCATAAATCTCTGCTATATGTATTTATATATCAAAATATCAAATATTATTTACAGCTATTTCAAGGTACAATCAAATTTCAATATTGTGTCTGCCTTAGCAGGGTTAAATAAAATAAAAACTTATTATTCTTTGACTTGATTTGATTATTTGACTACCAACAGCTACAGAACATTACCACAGCACTGATCTACTTAACAAATAACTGACGTAAAAAAGCATTTCACTTCATACAAATATGGCCGACCATTTCTAGCGCTAAAACTACAATTCAAACTTTTAATTGCTATATGTCAGTCAATATTTAGTTATTTAGTAAAATAGACACACCAATACACATTTATTAACATCAATTTCAATCAACAATTGAAAAATCGACCACTAAAAAATGAGGACACAAGCCCATTGTTATGAAATTTTGACACATAACGTTTGAAGGACAATAGAGGCGCCATCTACATGTCATCCTACATTACATACATATGTATGTGTATATATACCTGTTCATTATTACTGAAAAATGTAGAAGTTTTTAAGAAAGTAATTAAGAAAATCCTGTGATGTTTTTGCAATAAATCATACACCAATAAATTGCATCTAACTTCTTCTATATAGAAATTTAAAACCATCGATGGCATGAACAATATTCGATTAGCCGAGTAGTTATTGATAAAGTAACTCCAGAAACACGCAAGAAATTAATAGAAAACGCGATGGAAAGGGTACGTCTTTTAACAATTTAAATGGATCGAGTAATATTTCATACATAATATCATGATTTAAAATAGTACTAATGAAATATAAAACAAACATTTTAATTGAAAAGAATATTTGAATTATAAATAGTATCCAAAGATTCATTCTTTTTGAATTGATAACAGAATTTCTTCTTCTAGTTTTTACAAATCTATGTTTCAATTTGTAATAATTTATATAATATGATCCTATATCTTCTTTATTTAATTTTGTCTACGAGTCTGGTAACTTGAATCGTTGAATTCGAGAAGAGGAAAAGAGGGAGGGTTTGAGGTTCAGGGTTCGAGTACTTTGAGTGGTTTTATTGTGTGAACGACCGCCTGCGTATGACACGCCGATCTTGGTTTTTCACCCTCATTTATTTTTATATCTAAGTGTGACATGTTACGCCGCGAACGGCGCCGAGTGATTATTTAACTTATGTTTACTTTGTAATGTTCATATTCCATTTATATATTTGGTTTATATTAATTGGGAATTGTAAATAGCATCAAAAACATTATTTTATCAAAACATACTTTAAAAGAATAGTACCCCATTTCATCAATTTAATTTTAACAATTGGTTATTTCATTTTAGCGGTGCAGCATGAACGGGCTCCGCGATCATGTGTTCCGCAAACATCTGCAACTCTAGGAGCTTTACATCAGTTTCAAAACTACCGCCGAATGTCGGCATCACCTGGGGGAATGTTCCTCCCACTTCCAATGCATCCTTCAGCAGCATTCACTCTACCACCTCATGGATTCTTTCTTGATAATCACAGATATTTTACAAATCGTCCTCAAGGTAAAGAAAAAGAACTAAGAAAACCATTTGACAACTAAGATAAAATTATATATTGATTTATTATATTTTTGAAGGATATGTCGATACACACTCGCTGGGATTCAATGCGTTGCTAACGAATTATGGAACTCCCGGAATAACCCCGGCAAACTCAGCAAATATTGTTAAACAACCACTATCTGTAAATACAAGCAACGCGAGAAATCATATCGTTTCGCCAATTCCGTCTACCATATTTCCAGGTATGATGAGTTTATAAAATAATGCTGCATTTTAACGAATGTTGGTCAGAAATTCAGTTTTATTTCAGTTACACCTTCCCCCATAACCTTAGCAAAAGATGATGAAGTAACTTCGTCCCAAGAAGCTCAAACTACAGCAGATATGTTAAAATCCCAAAGCGTTCCACCTAGTGCATCATGTCCGCCTTCAGCTACTCCAGAAAACATCTATGAATCAGCAGCCAAATTTCTCTTTATTGCCGTGAAGTGGGCAAGAACAATACCATCGTTTGTGCAGGTAATGAAATATATATCTATTTCAATATCCATCAACTAAAGACTTGTGTAAGACAAAGACAATGTCATTCCCATCATTCACAAACAAAATCAATAATAGTTTCTGTATTTTATTCTACTCGTAGCTCCCAATTAGAGATCAAGCAATTCTTCTGGAGGAAGCATGGGCGGAATTATTCGTATTAACAGCAGCGCAATGGTCACTTCCAATAGACGAAGGTAACTTTTTATAGAAGCTACGAATATTAGCATTCATAAATGAAAGTTTTTAAATTTGTCTTATTCTCTTTTAAGATCTTCTACCAACAGCATCAGATATTCTAAGATCAGATGCCCGAAAACTTAGGGATATTATAAACAGATATTCGATTTTAAGAATTGATCACACTGAAGGTGCGTGTCTTAAAGCGTTGGTGCTCTTCAGACCGGGTAAGTAAATTTACATGATAATATATACTTTAAATATTCTAACATAGTATTAACAAGATCTCATTTGTTTAGACGTACGTAAGTTAACCGCATTTGAGCAAGTGACTATTCTGCAAGAACAAACTTTAGGATTACTTCATGAACGTTGTGGAGGCGGACGTTTGGGAAGACTACTTCTAATATTACCAGCAGTGCGCAGTGCAGCAAATCCTAATACATTACAAGTATGTAAAGAAGGCAAAGAATATTTATTCCAAAGAATTTCCAGTAATTAAAGTAATCTTTGATTTATTTGCAGGAATTGTTATTTAAAAGAACAATAGGCGAAGTTGCTATTGAAAGACTATTAGGGGAAATGCTTCACTCCACTACTCATTAATTAATGTTCTGCTTTCATAACATGGTCTGCAAAAAATTTTCCTAAATAATTAAATATTGGGATTAGGGAATAGGGAATTATAGGGATAAACAAATTGGGATTCTGTAATGGAAAATATAGTTTCCTTTCTAGGTGCAAACGATTTTTGTATGCAATTTCTTAAGACAAATCCTAATTAATGATTATAAATTTGTTTGGTTTTAAGATAATTTCCTTATATGTAACATGAAGAGAATCGCACTCGGTAAATTGAGCAAGACAAGTATAAAACTATGTAAGAACAACTTCTTTAAAGTTCTTTGTTGGATATTACTGTAAATGATAGAATAGGTTTGTTTTAGAGGATATACTATATAAATAACTACTGTATAAGTAACTACCCTGCATCATAACGTTTATATAAGTAATAGGCAGCGCGGCGTCTTACTATTCTAGTCAAATATGTGATGAAATAAATATTATAATAATAATTGTACATGTACTCGTAATAATATATCAATAAAATATTATTTATAATAATTTTTTGGACATTACTTATTTAAGGACATCCCCAAGAGAAATCCTCTTTCTTACGATTATCTTGAAAATTTAAATATATATATATATTTATGAATGTATGTGTATGTATGTGTACATGTGGTAATATATTTTTAGATTTTAACTGTTTTATTTGCATTTTTAGCATATACCATACACTGGCCTATATTGAAACGGATGTTTTATGATATAGTTCAAATTACGAGAGTTCGGCGGCGACTCATACTTAAAACAAGTTGTGTGGTGTAAACTGCCGATATACCTAAAAAGCACTAACTCACTTATTTTTCTATAATGTATATAGAAACGAATAAATATATAAATAAATAAATAAATTCATTATCGTATTATAGATTTATACCGCTTTTATAACCTCTTTTAAGTATAAGTCACCGCCGAAATATCGTGATTTGGACTATACAACAATTTCGGAAACTATATCATCATTCCTTATAAGAAAAAAATATTATTTTTTAAAATTAAAACACAAGGATATGTAAAAAAATTAGTGTAAATAATTATTCGCGAAAACTGATAGATTGACTGAAAAATTACAAAAAAAATACATTAAACACCCAGTTTCAAAAGTAACCACGAATCCTCATATATAATAAATACTATTCCTCACTTTTCATTCAATGAAAAATAGAAATTTAAGTTGAAAATCTATTTAAAGCCATCTATGTAAGAATATTATTACTAATTGTAGATAAAATCAGAATGATGAGAAAATATAATATCTATCAATAATTTTCTAGAAAGTTCTTAGCTTTACTAAATCAATAAAAGTTCGTAGAAAGCTCATGTTACAGGGGATGAAATATAAGGGTAGTTTACAGCGCTCTACTTTACAACATAACGTTTGAATATTTATTCAATAGATGGCTAGTATCCTAAGCAAGTAACTGAACCATAATATTGATGTTTTACAAGTGGCGTTTTCTTTTCAGAGAAATTTACTCTTTTTCGAGCAGTTTCTTTGAACTTGTGGTACAGAACAAATATTATGTGTTCTTATTTATAATTCACGTTACTATCGTGTCGCTAAAAGAAGAGCATTTTTTTTGTTGCATCCATAGCCAAAATCACATCAGAAATGACAGAGCAGACCATGAAAAGAAAACACTATAAATAAAAAATATTATTTTATAAATATGTTTAGCTTATTTACAAAATTTAATTCCGAATACAAAAGAATTATATGTACTGTGGTCAAGTTTTTGTACATAAAAAATACATAAAATAAAAACCAAATATATCGTAAAACAGTGAGCTTCATAATCAAGTACGATAAAATAAACAGTGCTAAATTAGTTTGAGATTTACTTAATAGATGGCAGTAGTTACATTGAATCAACATTTATTAATTCATCGGTATTTTACCGAAACACCAATCTAAATTATAATCCATTATACTAATATTATATTATACTCTTTTATAATATATTTTATAATCGCTTTGTTGAAGCGCAACATATGTTAGTAAACGACCTGATTAGACATTTTGAATAACATTTTAATGAGAGATTACATCATTAGTTTAATTATTGTCACCTAACATCTAATACATTGCTTATAATTATAAAAATCTAGTTATTTTGAAATTTTAATTATTTAGAATCACGTTTTTAAGGATGTCGTATCCAATAAATAAAAAAGCAAATACAAAATGAATACCACGTTGCAGAACAAACAAAATCATATTTTAAGCAGAGTTGAACGAACAGCCTTCGTATCACATTTGAATATTAGATGTTAAACAATCAGTGGATCTTTTGTTCTGGAACAATACAAGATTGAAGACAAATAGTTTACAGTTTGCATTATAAACGGGAGCAGTGGGGCGGCATGTTGAATAGAGAGAAACCTCGACTGAACACAGCAGCTGAACTTACTCCTGCTCATTCATTGTACAATTCTAACAAACTAAACGTATTGCTAAAACGCCGGTACACTAATTTAATTAAAACCAATTAAGAGCAGGTTATTTGCATTGTATTCTTGTACCGCGAGAGTAGAGTAAAGTAAATATTTCTAATTCACTATTTGAAATATGTAGAACAACATCTAACACAATAAATTGGAGCGTTAATGCCAGGTATCTTGTCATTCGATTCCTGAACCGACACTAAATGTTCTATACCTGGTCCTTATTTTCTTTCACCGAAAAAATTTTAGGGGCCTATTTTGTAACTGCTTACCTGACGTCTGTTAACTCCTGGCGATTGTTCAAAGGCCTATATTTTCTAAACTAAGCTATGTAAGTTTACACACAACTATCAGAAGACCTTAAATAAAGCGCAAAATGGATTACATACCCTGAAACTGGCCTAATTTTTAAATTATAGGGCTTTGAAAAATCGTCAGAAGTTAACGACGTCAGATAAGCAGTTACAAAATCTTAGTTTAGTGCCAGGTAAAATAATTTTCTTTTAATTCTTCAATATCTGCGGTCAAAGAGTATTTGCATAGATATGCATTGCAACCATATATTAGAAAAGTATAAATTAAAAATCGTATAAGAAAAATAAATTTTTAAAACAGCGCAATAGTTCAAACTATTCACCATCTAGTACACAACTTTCACAACAAACAAAATTTTTATAGGTTCCCTCTGAAACCGGCATTGCACTAAATGAACAAGTTGATAATTATGCAAAATAAGCAATTCATTCAGGGCGCATGCCACAAAAACAATATCATGTACAGACTTAAAGAACAAAATTAAAAATGTAATAAATATTTCGAGGCAGGAGGAATGGAACGAAGAAATTGATAACAAATTAAGGGAAGTCAAGCCATCACTTTGTAAACGAGAGTTACCGGTCGAACTAAATTAAAGGCTGCAAGTAGGAATATGTAGACTCACAATAGGTCATACAAATCTTACTCATACTGACTTATTCAATAGAGAACCATAACCAATATGTGAACAATGTAATACCCCGCTAATAATAAAGCAAATTATTCTTCAATGCTCCAAGTACTCATCGCACAGACAAAACTATATCATATAAGCATATATTTCATAGCAGATAAAGTCTAAAAAAACCTTATTCACTTTATCATTGAATCTATTTTAATCTTAATCCAAACTCGTATTTATAAACTATAAATTATATATTACAATTGTTTTTAAATGAATCTATTGTTCTAATGCTAATGAAAATTGATGCACTCAAATAAATATATAAACAAAGTTTAAAGCAATACATAAAAATAATAGATATGGTTGCATCTCCCTCCCACAACTGCAAATTACTATATACATGTTTATGCACACAATGAAGTGCAAACTCTATCACAAGTTCAAATTTCTGTATACAAACTTTTACTGCAAAACGTAATAGAATTCAAATTAATCTAAAAGCTAACAAATAATAGAGCTATTAGGAAAATGTCAATTGAATTGAACAAGAAGAGGAGGAGAAAGAGAGGGGTGGTCTAATGTGGCGCCACGACTCGTTGGAAATTTGTGTAATTAATTACTTAACATTGTTATGAATTGGGAATCGGGAATAGAGATCGGAATAGGAAACTACTGTTTGACTTATAGCCAGAATTATATAGTTTACAAATTGAATTGTAATATCTCGTTTTTTAATTTCGCCGTAGTGTTTACCAAATGCATTTAATTATATAAGCCATAACAATTTTATATTTATCACCTTAACAAACGCCTATGCAGTATTTTAAGGTAACTATAATAAAACCTGCTCTGCATTCAACCAGGACAATGTTTTATAACAGTTATGCAAGGTTTTGACATACAGAAGTTTCACAGACTGTTAGATAACCATAAAATAAATGATCTTTATCTAGTTCTATATACCACATATCGTTGTAACTGGTATACAAAATTCACAGTACAAAGATGTATGTTTCAGTTTATTGTATGCACATATATCAAAATAAAAACAGTGTTCTAAATATAGTAAACAAATGGACTCACCATTCAAGCAGGAAACGCAGCGACCTTGGAGACGCTCAGCTCTAGGAGTCACTGCTATAACACCTGCAACAACACAAAAACATTAGTACCGATCACACACTAACAGTTACTGGAACACATTCTGAAACACATTCGAAAACTAGTTACCTTGTTAAATAAATATTTTAAAGAAGCACTAGGTTAGTAAATAGAAAAACATTTGTCAAAAAGTAAGACGTAGTTCATGTTAACCCATAAACATAACCTAAATTATATAACACTCATTATGTCTGAAAACTATCACTGCACATATTATAAAAACATTTGTAAATAGTAATATAAATGTAACTACACATAAATCGAATGTAAATTTAGAAAAATATGAAAAAGGAATTAATTTTTAGGAATGTACGTACGTACGTACCACTATCAACAAGTATTAACATGTTCATCAATTTGTAAATTTCTTTTAAACAAACGCAAAGGTATACAACTAATGCAACTGTACAAATCAACTCGCGACTAATACAATGTTAAGTTTTAATTAACAAAAACAATTATTAAACAAATAATTAATAGAAATATACTCCTCGTTTACTGAGCTGTCACTTATTCAAACTTTAAATACTGTGTGTTAACTGATGTGTTATTAAAGGCTGGTAACACAGTTTGCTAAACGATGTCGGTATTAATGGAAACTTTTGTAATATTTTGTTTGAGTCTTTGCTGAAATCAAATCTATATTTATTACAAATTCGGTGTGATCTAGAAACCCGTTTTGTCCAGTGTAAATTTGTAAATAAAATGGTACAGTATGTAGCAGATATGGAACGTGCCATGTATAATATATATCTAAATAAACATCTTTCAATTTATTCATATATTTTCTCATTATGTACCTACTAATTTACGAATTTATTCATAATGAACTTAGTGCATAAAACTGTCTATCTCTACCTCCATGTAGAAATCTCTTTACAGGATGTTAAAACAAAATACAAATTGTACTCACTAAATCAATTTGCATATATTTTAGTAAATTTAAAATCAATTGGGAATTCAATCAGCACCTCAGGCGGTGAATGTTGGAACTAAAATTATTTGATGCAAGGTTTTGTACTATGACTGAGTACACGTACATTTTGAATTAGGCAATTCAATTACGGATTTCAAATGAATTACCGTACAAATACACTTTCATCAAAATATACTTTGAAATTAATAATAAAATTATGTCATCATCGTATGAAATGAGAATATTTTATTACCTAACACCTACATTCATTTTGAAAATATTAACTCATTTTTATTTTAATATTTGATACGATTTTTAAAATTTGTAATAACACTGGCCACTTGTAAAAATGATAAAAAATTGTGAAAAATGCCGAGACACAATGGCGGCTAAAATTTAAATTGAAAAAGTGCGGAAGAGCTGTGTGATAACTTAAAAATGTGTGCTGAATATGGAGAGTATTTTAAATTTTCAATGAAGTGTTCAACTTTGCAGTGCTACAGCTTTGTATTTGATACAGATAAAAAAAAATTAAAAAAACGAAAATTATAGGAAATGTTGTCTTCTATAAAATTGATTATAAGAATATCTATCGCAAAACTCAGGATCTTATCGTTAATAACCGCCATTTTTTAAAGATAATACTTACAAATTAATTGCAAGATTTTGACCAGAGCCACAAAAAACCACCACAAGACTTATTAAAAAATCCATTTAAAATACTTAACTGTAAATATATTAAAAGATTTACATATTTTGCTTTTAATTAGATCTCAAAGTGTTCGCTCTAGACAAACATTTTTGGGCCAAACGAATATTTAGAATTAATCAAAAGAATTTAATTTTAACAAAACAATAATAAAACAATTTACATATTTATTATAAAGTTTGGTAGCAAAGTTTAAAACCAACAATGTTACAACATTGTTTCCTTGAAACTTTTCTATTTTTCTTTAAGTTTAATCAATTTTACTTCTTTCACGATTTTCATACAAATTATGAAATGAAATAATCAGGTGTTTTGGAATGAAGGAAGTTAAATTACAGACAAGAATTTTATAAGTATTTTACAGTTTTATTTGATAAGCTTCGCTTATTAGTGTTATTGCTTTGCAGTGCAACTTCCAAAGTTGCTACAAGCTAATTCCAACCTCTCATGTAGAAAAAACAAGATTCAACTGCCTAGCGTGCTACGAGATTAAAACATTTCTACGTGGGATTGTGTATAGTTTTCAAAGTAAGAGATAAATTGTCTTTGTGGCATCAGCATTCTAAAAAAGTAACAAAAATATGTGTATTAAAATATATAAAACTCGACAAATAATTTTTCTCTTTATATTTAATTATTTCATTTTCGCAGTGGTGAAGAAGTAGACGCCACATTACTGAGCCGAACCGGGTTATATTCCCGGACCAGAGCTATATTTTCTGTGTTTGGTAGTTATCAAAGTTTCATTATTATTATTGTTATCAAATTAATTATGTGCTCTCATATTTATAAACTTTGCAAACATAGTAGGAGGTTGTCCGTGATAGGATTAGCATTGGAAATAGATCACCGTTAAATAAAAACCCTATAGATCTATATTTTGTTGCTAATTTAAGGTAAGGGACAAGGGTGCTGCAAATGCTTTTCGTCCCACTTCCCTTCTCTTCCATGTTTCATTCTATAAAGCCAATGCGTTGGATGAGAGTCATGCGAACATTTTCGATTATGGTGTTTCGGAAAAGGCTCTTAATCAAATATATATGGGATTTCCAAAAGACTTTGTTACATTATAAAAACCAAGAAAAATAAATTTAAAAAATATGTTTTTTTCTGCGATATTTATTGATTTTAGAATGTCTAAATTTAAAGTTAAACATTGTATCACTTAGAGCCTGTCCATCAGAAAAAAGTTATAAACGAGGAAAGTTTATCAATCGCTATTGACAAGGCAGTGATACAGCGGTGTGGTACAATCGCGGTGGGGTGGTTGGGGTTACAAATACCACAAGCACTACGTTATGCCATGGAGTCCTCGGTGGCCCCAGTCGTAAATAACGTCTTGACCAGTAGATTGGCAGTGGCAAGCGGGTGGCAAATACTGTGATTGGGCATTCATCGTCATACTAACACCCTGTCCTCATCCCCGCTCCCCTCAAACACCCAACTAGTCTACTTCACTCAACCTCAACCTTTGACCTCAGGGTTTTGTGCACTCGTTATAACGTCTGAGTCTGACCACCAAATACGTGACCATAGATCAGACACGTTACAAAGTGTACACCAAAGTATAGGGTGTTAGACTTTATTGTATTATAACTTTAAATATATTTACTTGTATTTATTATTATTTGAGAATAGGGAGCAACCTTTTGGCGCAAGAAAAGAGACTAAATATGTAACATATAACATTTGAGACGTCATATTAATTTATTTACCGTATCAGAAGTTGAACCAAATTCGAATGTTTCGAAATAATTTGGATAAAATCTATCTTAAGTTAATTTTCTCTTTGTCGTATAAAGCTCTATATGAAGTTCGTTCATAGACAACGATAATATTTTGTGTTAAGACTGTTAAGGCATGTGTGCACTTTCCATATGGTTCCATAGCTCATACTGAACAGACAGGTTGTCTTAAGACAGTTGTGTTTCCTTTATTCGACCACTTTATCTTTAATAAAACATTTACTTAAACTATTTAAAAAGAAAATTACATTTTCATTTATAAACAGCATGTTACACCATCTGCAAAGTTTATGTAGTCTAATTTCTCTATCATAAAATATAAATCATCACCTGAATCTTTTCGTAATAAAAATTGGGGTTAAATTAAGGTTTCCAATTAAAGATAACATGCGGGGTTTGATAAGAAAATCTAGAGGTTTGGATCTTAGACAAAATCAATTGTATCTAGTCTAACTGTTGTCTTCTATAGATATTACACATATTAAATCATTTGTGATATCAATTATATCTAGTTCTAATCGTTGGCGTGCAAAATTGTACCGATCCTCTTGTCTATTGATTAATCTGGCACTGTGAGGGACATTTAAATAATAATGCGGGACAATCCCAAACATTCCGAGACGTCCGGCATGAATGTGCCAGTTCTAAAGGTAGAAAAGTTTGATTTGCACTGCTTAATATCAATTTTTTTGAGTGGTGCAAACAATTTTAAAACATATTACAAAAGCAATGACTTTTCAAACAAATAAATCTTTACACATATGACTTTTTACATAAAGTTACGTTTTATTACTTACTAAAATTTATAATAATTTTGTTACATAGTTATTAAATAATCGTAAATGCAAGAAAAATTAAAAAATCTTTTACTAATACATTAAATTAATATGTAACAATATATAATCTTGGAAATTTAAGCCGAAAGGTAAGTTTGTTATGTAACATTACATTATATTAATGTGTTTAGCGGATAAAATGTTTATTTTCGCGTAGTAAACTGATGCTACGTCATAGAACCATATTTTAACTACGTTAAACTTTGTACTAATTTTAAATAAGATTAATATTTTCGTTATTAATAATGAAGTATTGTCGTATTTGAACAATTTACGTGCATGTCCGACAACATTAAGGGTATTCGTGTTTCTAAAGACAATACAGTAACCAGAGAGTTTGTTTTATCATTCACATTGAGACACGTTGTTATTAACAACATAAGTATTAATTAAAATCATCAACTAGTTATAAATATACATTAATATAATAAAACTTCCAATTTGTTTCAGTTTTTCCAACAATGGAAACTTCAATTTCCAAGAATATTTTTCGAGATATCTCAACTTCAATATTCATTAAATATTATTTAAAAAAAAAACTCTAATTAAAGTTATCCTTATAACCAGGTAGATTACATCATCTAGCATGAGAGGATGATCCTTAGGGATAGTTGAGGGGTAAGAGGAAGGAAGTATTCTTCATTCCAAGCACATCAGAAACTTCTCCGTACACACAGTGGCAACTAGGAAGTCGTGGAACGAGAAGGAGTTGTTTCATGAACGCGGTGTCCATGAAGGTGGTGAGGAGTACAGGGGTAGAGAGATGATGGCCTGATTAGGGCGGAAATGAAGAACACCCTGCACATATTGAAGCAGTGGCTGACCTAGCGGTTATAATGCCGCAACGTACTTATTTTATAGCGGCAAAATATTTGAAAGTAATACGAATATGAAGACGAACCTTGGGATTAGCTAGTAGTAGCCTAGCAAGTGTGAAAGACTTGCATTGTAAGATAATTTACTAGAAGTAGAAAAGCTTGAGGCAAGCTAAAAATATAAGCATTAATCACATGATTTAACTATTAACGATTTCTGTTGAAGGCATTCGCTTTAGAAATAACGTGATCGTAAAGTAATATGCCGGATCCACAAATGTTTGTTCGTGCATGAATTGCGAAAACGAATATATACGAACCTACAGTTCGTCTTGTGAACACGAATGTTTATCCCTATACTTATCTTCGTTTATACGCAGTAACCCCGCATTAGGCTTTACGAAAAATAACTTGTCATTTACTAAAATCTGCCGAATGCTGTAAACTTTAAAATCTCTTATTAATGAAAGTTTACTAATTGTAACGACATAATTTAAAATGAAACTTATGTTATCAGTGAGTACTGAATCTTATTAAAAAAAACGTAGATAAGCATTTTTTGATTATAACTGCTGCATTTAAGACACAAGCCTTCAGGGGAACTTTGAACTTTCTCAAACTTACCGTGTAAAAACTCAGAGCTCAAGCGCTTTACAAAAGTTTTGGTCAGTAAAAAATAATTCCTTAGAGCATTTAATAAATGTAAAATGAGAAATAGTACAGGGTGTTACTGAAGCTTCTAAAGTTGTTATTTAGAAATAAAAGAGAAAAGTTATTATTAAAAAATAATAAAAATTCAATGGAATAAAAACTACAAAACCTATATAAGGTTAAATTACTTTCTATTACGAAAGGTGATCATTTTTAGTCACTCAAAATTAGGTAATTTCTAAGTATTTTACCACAATGGCATTATTTGCCATTACTATTGTAATATTTGAAGAGCTATTACCATCAGAGAATAGTTGTGTACTAATCAAATACCAAAACAAGATTAATTTATCGCATTATAAATATTCAAATCGTCGATAATTAACATAAACTAATTAATCAACCTAATTACATCAGCTCCACGTTTCAAAGATCCTCAGCCTTTTGATGTAGTGCACGATTGAACAATGCGTAATATATTGAACACATATTATAATCCCATGCAGATGAAATATCTAATAACATAAACATAAACAGGGGCGTCCGCAGAGTAAGAAATAAGCGGTAATTAGCTCCTTTAAACTATGCTAATTCCTAATCTAAACTTTGCATAAAAATTACGAATTCGTTAGACGACTATAACAGAAAATTTTAATGAAACTATAATATTTCTTTTGTGAAATATATTTAAATTTGTTGTCCATATATTATCGTAAATACACTAAAAAATACTTTTTAAGGAGGTACAGGACGTACCGTCAATGCAAAAAGTTTATCTCTCGGTAATACGAAATGCAAAATACGAAGTACATGAGGGACGAGAAAATATTGAGACTGTATCTTTGAAAATGAATTTTTCAATTCCATATTAAACTGCTATTTGCTAGTTAAAATGACTTTTTTATGCATATAATAGTTAAATAAATGAAAAATTACCTATAATTAATATCAAATTTATATTAATTCAATTTAAATTCAAATTAAATATTTTGAAAAAAGAATAATAAATTTGGCAACGCTGTAAATTTACGTGTGTTGACGCATGCGTGATTTGGTTCTTTGACCAATAGATTGTTATATTTTATAAAATATTTATTCTGATTTTGAATTTCGCGCTCAAATTGGGATTTGCAACGTTGCCGGCTTATAACCTACTCTTACTGTTTCTTACTGGTTTTATTTAAATATTTTCGTATATAGGTATCCTTTTGATAATTTTCTTTTTGCAATAATTACAGAAAAGATTCTTTCATATACACCTAGTTTTTGAAAGCCGTGTCACCATTTTTTCATAGTTAAAAGTTATATTATGTGGTGAAATTGAGCTAAAAAGTATGATTTGTATGGAAAATGACTATTTTTAATCATGTATAAAAAGAAAACTAGGAACCCTAGATCTCTAAAATTTTGAGACAGCATGTATTTTAACTATTTGTATCGACCCTCCAAATTTCACAACGTTTTCATCATTTACGTTAACGTCCTATACCTCCTTAAATATTTATAAAAGAAAACTATTGATATTTAACTCGCAGTGACACTTCAAGATGCTGGGTTCAAAGGACAGGTCATTAAAATATATATGAGTATAAATCAAAGGCATTATTCTATCATTAATATAGGTACAATACTTAAATTTGATTTATGAAGCGCTATGGTTATAATGAAAATAAAAAATATTAATAGGACTCTAATATAATTAATGATCGCATAAATTGATTATAATTTCAATGCTTTATAAGTCTTGAAATATTTTATTATAAGAGTAACGGAGTACCTGATCTTGCTTTTATAAAAGAAAGTCATTAAACTAGGAGTACATTCATTCATTATTCATTTCATACTAAAGCGTAACGTCAAATTATAAAATATTCTTTAGATATTACTTTCAACAGTATTATCATAAAAGTGTTAACTATATTGGGAGAAATACGAGTATACATGAGAGTTATATTTTCTGGGTTTGGTTGTTATCAAATTAAATTAATTATGTGCATATGTAATCGTAAACTTTTTGGGCACTATAAATACTGCCAACATAGTAGAAAGTCGTCGGTGTGGGACTGAGCTCGAAAGTACACCAACGAGAAATAAATTAAATTTAAAAAAAAAACAATTATTATTATTTATGGGCTTGTGTACTTATTTTTTAGTGGTTGATTTTTCAAATGACGATTGAAATTGATGTTAATAAATGTATATTGGTGTTTTTATTTTAATAAATATCTAAATGTTGACGGAGATATAGCAATTAAAAATTCGAATTGTAGTTTTAGCGCTATAGATGTCAGCCAGTCAGCCATATTTATGACGTAACATGTTTGTACTATTAAGGGTAGGTCAGTTATTTTTTCTATGGATAAGAGTTTTGTGTTGAATATACTATCTCTTTTACGCTCTGTTGTATAAGAGAGATTGCAACTTAGCGAACGTGATTTCACATGTCTTGGAATGTTCTATAACGTTGAATCACTTTAATAATTAAATGGACAACATGATTTTTTTAATTGTTAATATCTCCTAACATATGAGGAGTTATTAAAAAATAATTGAACATTTGAGGTTCTAGTTACCAACTCTATCAATATATAGCAAACTTTTATATAAATTAAGACATTGGACACAAGCCCATTGATTATTACATTACTACGATTTCAACAACTTGATAATACAAATAAGGAGATGTATATATTAAGTAATGATCGCTAAAGAACGAGTTCACAATTGTGAAACTCCCTGTAATATTGCGGGAAGTTATGGTACTACAAGTTTCTTACGATACTTATAAGCGGGAAACATGATTTATATATTTGATAGCTTCGAGGAAAACATGTTGCGTTTCATAAGAGCATCGTTTATAGTTGTACCATACAATGTATCCGATTTAGATTCCATGTTTCATCAATTTCTAATATTTTAAAAATATCTACAGTTTTACAAACCGATTTTATTTTTATCGGTTGTTTAGGTTATAAATAGTAAATAAAATTCAGTTTTATTTTGTAGAAGAAACAGTTCCAGTTGAAGTAAGTCAAAGTCTACTTGGATCCACGTCGATTTATATATAAAAAATAAAATAAAACACTTTGACTTATTGTTTTTTTATATTTTTTTACAACACAAATATTTAAAATTCTGTTAGAAACGCTATTAATAATTATATAAAAAAAATATCATTTTCAAAAATGTTGAAATCTGCGGTTTTGATAGGTTCAACAGGTGTTATATTATCTGTAAGTATTATTTTTTGATAATGCCTTGCTTCGTCAAAACCAATGACTTATCTGCTTATGGCGTCACCTGCATCTCGATTAATCTGGCTCTAATTAATTTTTTAGTACTAACGGCAAAACATAATAGGACATAATCTTATTTTATCAGTGCGCATAACCTCAAATTTTATTTCCATAGGTTTTATTTGGAATGCTCTTCATAGAAGAACAAGTACCAATGGTGACTTTAAGTTATTTTTACTTATTTCTAGTACAAGACCCCAGGACCGGCAGACATCACTTATTTTCTGATGGACAAAATGTGTAAAATTGAGTAGTGTTAGTATGTACAATGATCGTATGGCTACCTGCTAACTTGACCAGGTGGCCATTTTCCAGGTATAAGGTAATCAAGGTTTATGTCTCACTCACTCTCATGCGCCCGGATAATGCCTTCTCGCTCCTACTCATAGCGGAATTAAAATTGAGTCTTGGAGATGTTTGGCCCTTTGGATCAATCTGTCCTCTTGTAAAACGTTTTAAAACAGTTGTCTTGTAATATCTTGTATTACCTTGCAGACGCTTTAAAGCTGACAAAAAACTTACTTAAACTTACTTATTTTCTGATGATCCATTTTTATATATGTTAGCGAGACAACTGTTTTAAAACGTTTTACAAGAGGATAGATCGATCCAAGTGGTCAGACATCCCGTAGACCCAATTTTAATTCCGCTATGAGTAGGAGCGAGAGGGCATTATCCGGGCGTCATACGATCATTGTACATACTAACACTACTCAATCTTACACATTTTGTTCATCAGAAAATAAGTGATGTCTGCCGGCTCTGGGATCTCATTCTATTCACTTTAGTTATTAACAATTCATTTTTGCAGGCACACAAAGGGGGCCGTCGCGTACACCCTGTAAAACATTGTCTCAATTTAACAAATGTATCAATGGAGCACTACGAGTTATTTAGAAAATCAAAAGGACTGCTATATGATTGTGATCACAAATTTAAATGTTTCCTGCGATGTTTTTTAATGATGACTGATAAATTAGATAAAAATGGAAAATTTATTGTTCATAATTTAGTATCAGATTTAACTTCCGTTGCAAGTATTGACTTTGCTGAATATGAAAAGCAATTTCAGTTATGTGCAGATAAAAATAATCAAGTAGATCAATGTGAACGTACCGCTGAAACTTTGAAGTGTATGAATGCGTACGAAACCAAAATGGGCAACCCTTGTTCTAACTTTACTGTACAAGCGCATTCTTAAAACATACTTCGTTTTATATTATACAATGAGGAAAGGAAAATAAATTTATTTTTATAATTTTTACTTACTTTTATATATGTTGTAAATAAAGATAAATTTTTGCTATGAAAGATTTTTTTGTATTTGTTTGCGTAGGTAAAAATAGTCGAGTGTATCTAGCGCCTCTCTTTAGGAGTACTATGTAGATAATATTAAATTCGCTACATCCTATTAAACATTGAATTAACTTAGCGATCATGAACGTGTTGTATTGATGGGAGAAAATAATAGTTGACAGGCAATCCGATTATGCACACCATCGATCAGATCCGCACTGAAAATATTGAGTTATCAAACCAGAAAAAATTAGAAAAATATAAATTTTAATACATGTATTATTCTTTCTGATAGGGCTAATTATTTCTTAAGATTACTAAGTTTTGTGTCAAATATGTTATCTTTATTTTCCATTGGTTTTACCGTCATTTCTTAGGGCCCTTTTATATGTAACTGATCAAGTCTGTTTGTCTAAATCTTTATAAGATCATTTGTCATGCTTCTCCAGTAATTATGGTTCGATATTGGTATACAGATATTTACAGATGTACTGTTTTTTTATTTAATTTTTTTTACATCGACATATTTCCAATGCTAAGTGCTATAACCAAAGATATCTTACTATGTTGGTAATCTTTGTACTGTCGTGGGATCATGTATGTAGGCTAAGTTTATGAATATGTATTTACAATGTACATAATCAATTTAAATTGATAACATTTAAATGTAGTTCTATTCCAAGTGCCACATTTACAATTTAAAACATCCTCGTGACGTCATTAGGCGGCTCCCCATTATTCAACACCACATCTTTAATCTAAGCTGCAGGTTTATACAGGGTGTCTTGTCTCCGACTACCGTTGCTATAAGGACGTGTTACACCCTAATCCTGTAGGAATGGCCGCCATTTTAAATTTAATTTTTTATTTTAGGTAACTCTTTTAAAAAATATCGATTTCTCTGGATTTAAAGGTGCTACGGATATGAAAAAAAATGTATTTGAAAGGCAATTATACCAGCTATCAAATAATAAAATCATTTTATAAACTTTCAAATTAAAAATGTCATTAAAAAAATGCTTTATACAAATTTTAGTCCAAAATTTGTCTGTTTTTTTTTACATATCTGGGGAACCCCACGTGTTGATATTTTTGTCGAGAAAATTACGTGTATAACACGTCCTTAAAGTAACGGTAGTCAGAGTCAAGACACCCTGTATGAAATTGAATATTTATAAAAGTAGTTTATTCAAAATCCGTTCCTGCATCGACACAACGCGACGGCGACGGTATCAACAGTTTAACAATTGGCCCAGTCATTTAAGCTTAAATTAGGTAAGAATCTCGGAATCCGAGATACCCAGCTGTAAGTCTGTAAATACTTGTATATTGACACCCTAAAAGTTGTCTCAAAACCTACATATTGTAGGGTGTGCGCAACTATAAAATTTCAAGGTCAAAGGTCACAAAAATCTGTTTTTTGCGCTTTTTTTGTAAATATCTCATTTCCTATGGGTTTTTTGCTATTTGTATTTATTATCAATATTGTAGAATACAAAATTCTCTACAAATTTTGTTTAAAAAAATTTTTTATACGGTGAACCGTTTTCACGATAGAGGGCGAAGAGCGCGCGGTCACAGGATCACTTCAGGTCAACCGGTGCCTCCGGTCGAAAACGCGCCATATATATTTGATGAACTATCGATAAATCAATGATTATAAATATTTGTCAATTTGTATTAACTATTATATTATATTTTATCATTTTCTTCATGCATTAAATCTATATCTATTCAATAATACTGATAACCGTTTCCTATAATTAAAAAATAATTAAGGGAAAAACTTAAATCATAATATAATTCCCATTTACACTAATGACATTTTAAATAGATAATAATTAAGTGCATTGTTTGAACCGCGATTATTTTTGCGATGTTGTACGATGATGTAAGCCGAAAATGTGAAGAAAACCACGTTAATGTTTTTTCGTTTAAAATTAATTTATTCAAACTACAAGCAACTGTGCAAAAAAAGGAATGTCTTTGTTCGTCGAATATAATAGTTAAAGTTAATAGTAAAAAATTAAAATAAACATAAGTACAATACAATCTGAATTACAATGTTACTAGCACAATCCTTAGACTAATAATGAATACAAAATTTACAATCAATTTACATTTATAACAAAAAAAATCTAAAATTAAAGAGCCGATGTGGTCCATCAGCTGGTTCTGTCTATTAAGACTTATAGTACGCAACATGCATCTTCTTTAAAATCTGTAAATTTTAAAATCCTTCCACTACGTTGTTATATCCTGGATATATTTAAAGCTAGAAGAGTATGATTTTCACATGAGTATACTAATAGATCTGCAATGTTATGACCCTAATTAATCTGCAAAGTATTACGTGTAGGTTTAAGTTTCCTCAAACTCAAACCTTATTGGCAGTCTATAATGCTCCGAAATCTGTGAAAAGTCTCGATCATCTTCGTTATATGCATTACGTCAAGTCTACAAAACTTAATAAACCTGTGCAGCTTTCAAATATTCCACCAACAAGTGCAGCTGCTCATCAACATTTCAAACGTGTATATTATCAAGTTCAAACTTGGTTAGGGCATGATTTGGAACCCCAGGTATGGGGTTGGGCAATGCGAAACGATTTTCTGGAGCCTATCATGACAATTTTACCACCTGCTCCAGAAGATTTGCTAAATACAATTTTCTGCAACTGCAAGAGTGGTTGTGGTTCGCGATGCGGATGCAGGAAAGCGGGCTTGCAATGCTCTTTAGCTTGTGGCCAATGTAATGGGCAAGCTTGTCTCAATGCTCTACCATATCAGAGCGACATTAACGAAGATGGAACCTTTGACCCAGAATTCATGGAAGAACTTGAGACAAATGTCGTTGAAGACGATAATGAAGACCAGTTTGAAATTTACCAGCAGCCAGAAGACGACGATGAAGAGGAAGAAGATGATTAAAATTATAAATTGTAGTTTTTGTACCCTTTATTCCATTTTTTTACTTTTAATAAAAATATGTGTATTGAATAATATTTTTTAATAAAAAGATTAATTCATAATTTATTTGTTTTTTTTTTTTCATCATATAACAAGTTATTAATATTAATTAGGTTAAAATTCAAATACGAGTATAATTCCTATATTTTCATTAACAATTTCTGCAATTACATGGACAGGTAAGTGTTGTTAAATAAATTAATACTGAATAAAAAGTGGATAGGTTGGGAAAAAAATGATAAAATATAATATAATAGTTAATACAAATTGACAAATATTTATAATCATTGATTTATCGATAGTTCATCAACTATATATGGCGCGTTTTCGACCGGAGGCACCGGTTGACCTGAAGTGATCCTGTGACCGCGCGCTCTCCGCCCTTTATCGTGAAAACGGTTCACCGTATAAAAAATTTTTTTAAACAAAATTTGTAGAGAATTTTGTATTCTACAATATTGATAATAAATACAAATAGCAAAAAACCCATAGGAAATGAGATATTTACAAAAAAAGCGCAAAAAACAGATTTTTGTGACCTTTGACCTTGAAATTTTATAGTTGCGCACACCCTACCATATGTAGGTTTTGAGACAACTTTTAGGGTGTCAATATACAAGTATTTACAGACTTACAGCTGGGTATCTCGAATTCCGAGGTGAACTTACTAAAGTGACTGGGCTAAATGGTGTGACAGCAAAACCAACAGATCAATGCCAATACGGCTTAACGCTGGACCCTTGTTGGACTCTAGGATAATGCAATCCAGCTAGAAAGTAGAATTAACTTTGAACTCGGCTAACGTTGGAGTGACAGTTTTTGTTATACTCGAACGTCACATCGTAGTCACTGAAACCATAATTGTTTGTGTTTGCAGTCAAGTAGTAATGAAAATCGCGTTAGGTACAAAGGCGAGGGATTAAAATGTGGTACTTTTACTTATAAATGATACTGAACGTAATTAATATTAGAGTATAAATTACATAAATGTTGTAGTTGGTAAAGAATATGGATATTTTTCTTATTAGTGATTATTTGTTAATTCGTTTCATTTTTTTTGTGTTAGTTAAAGTTTTATTTTTTAATATTATGTTTTTTAATTGTTCTTAATGTTATTATTATATGCGGTTCTATGCCTTTGACATCTTTCAGCTTATGATATTATTTCCAATACACTCCACACACACATATATACACGTTGGGGGTGGGGAATAACAGTTACCTCAATAGTTTCCTTTTACGTTTACCCTCGTAAGAAAGGTTGTGACACTTAATTACATATCTTTTTTGATATTTTCACCTCCCCTTCGTTTATTCCACCTTTTCACCCTTATCGAATAGTGACATTTCATCTATATTTATACAATTCTGTTTTAGCTGTAGTTATCAAAACCGGAAATTAGATTTGTGCTGCCTATAACCACAAACATACAGTTAGTTAAACGTCAATCATTAAAATCAAAACATATGTCGATTTGTTGAGCCGATAAATTCGATAAAGTTTATTTCCGGTCAAAATGATGGACATTAGAAGTCAAAAGCATATACAACGTAACGATAACTAACGGCAGAGGTCAGTTAAACTAGACGAAATATTCGATTTTGATCGGAGAATTAATTACTAGAAATAGATGAAATGTTGCGGTCGACGGAGAGCGTTTACAATTGCTGCAAATAGTCATTCAACGTCATTTACAGAAATACACATTTCTATAAAATATAACTAGTGTTTCTCAAAAGTGTTTCTTAAATAGACAATATTTACTGCATTTTCGCAATAACTGGTCAATAAAATAGAAATAGTTATTTGGCTAATAGTCTTCCAACTACAAAATCATTATATTATTAATGCTGCGTATTATTTGTAAGTAGTTCTACATAAGATAGTATTAGGTATGGAAGCTTCCTCGTTCTAGCCACGTCAAAATACGTAGACTCAATTTTTATCTACACAAAGCCAAATCAGTTTTGCGCGTATTTTATAGTATCATAAGTTTTCTTTTCATGATTTAACTCCGAACTTCTCTTTTTACAATGTACAGTTTTCCGTTGTATTTTACAGATTTACACCCGTTTTGTGATTATTCCGGCTATGAACGAACTATATAATAAACAAATGTAAAAAATGCACAATTATTATATTATATTAGGATATGTAAAGTAACTGTTAAAACCGTAGTAATATAATTTAGAAAAATATGCGACATTTTTTTGGTTGGTAATTTATAGTATAGTTGGTATTTGAGTAACTTAAAGTAAAAATTGAAAGTCAAAAATGACAGTGTCTTGATATATAAAAGAATTCAAATTCAGTGTTGCACAGAGTACTACATTTTTTTCCAATAAAACACAGAATACTTACACTGTGCCGGAAATCTAGTGAAACTGCACGAAATAGTGCAAGACTCTTTTTGAAAAGAAAACGATGTTAGGTTTCATTCAATCCAGTGTATGTTTATAACAACAAGTGATACAGATGCGAAAAATCTTTAATTTCATTCTGTCCAGTTTACATTTGACATAGATTTATCACTTGGCATAAAATTTTTGCCAAATAAATTAAGATTACAGTGATTTATCTATGGTATTTCCATTAAAACTATATTAACGTTGGATAATTTAGGAAATCGAATAATTCGGCAAGCTTGTGGTACCGACCATGCCGAATTAACGAGGTTCCATTGCATTTACATATAAACTTACATAACCAATCTGCTACTGATCTTTTCCTTATGCAAGAATTACAGTATATATATATATATAACAAACAAAAATTTTATAAAGAAATGATTAAATTCACCTTTTGCCTTCTTCAATATTTGATTCAACTGACAGATAAGAAGTGAACTTTTGAACTATTAACCTTTAAACATTAATCAATCTTCAGACAAGTTCCCTAACACACCTTAACCTAAATAATATTCTTCTTCTTCTTTCATTATAGATTAATCATACTGTTTTCTCTTGGAACAATATTCCAATTTACTGATAACTATAATAAATATTAAAGATTAGATTCCTAATTTTATAATTATTCTTGAACTTATTCTCCCACCTCCTTCTTCTCATTCTGTTCTCTTTCCTGTTCCGTTGCTCGGAAGGAAACTCGGGTTACGGTTACGGTTTGGTGTTATGAGTTAATAAAGGGTAAACTAACGACTCCATTAGCCTAAACGCCGGATAATTGAGTCTTTCATTAAACGCTGATGTTCAAACTTTGTTCAATTGAAACATATTTTATTTATTGCTTATTCATTATAAACTTTTTAGATTTTCTGTATTTATTTGCATTTATTTATAAAACGTTCCAAACTTTTATATGGTGAAAGTTTATTTATTCTTGAAACGAATAATAAATACTTGAAGAACCAATTATAATAATTATATGCAGGTATGATGAGTAAGTTTAAATTTATTGTAATTAATTATACAACTGCGCGAGTATCTGAAAGTTATTTCAGTAATATTAACTACAGTAAAAACTTATTGATTATAAAAATAAATAAGTCTTATTATAATAACGTTAAAATAGATATAATAATTAACCTCAAAACATAAAACATTATCTATAAGGTTTTACTTAAGTAAATCCTACTAAAACTTAATCTAAGAATCTTATTTTTTTATTTTATAGCCTTTAATACGTAAAAGAACTTTCAAAGATTTCATAATCCTTAAACAGGTGTTCTTGAAGATATATGAGTACGCTAAGTAACAAATTAATTTTAAAACATAGTACATTATGTAAAATTGTTTACGTAACAGGTTTCTTTTGTTATGTTAGATGTACTGAACTGTTTTTAGCAGGAATTTACTTTTAAAAATAGTAAAATAATTTACCATGTCGTTTATTAATAAAAGCGCGAGGCGACTAAATTATTTTTAGGTATTTTGTATATTATTACTAATGACGTGTTGGCATCCATACAGAGAGTGTGTGCACAATTTGAGTTGATCCGTCACGAAATAGTTTAATTAACAATTACAAATTTTTGATCATAACGACTAACGAACGAATGAATGATTTGTATAAAAAGCTTATATTAGAAATATTCATAAAAAATTTCACTGCAGTCTTCTGTCTTATATACAAATTGAGTAAACGTTTTGTTTTTTCTAAAAAACTTATTTTCTCTCAAATTAAAACGTTTTTAACATTCCGCGAGTGGTACACTCGGGTATACCACCAAATGGACGCTAAATCCACGTCTGAGCCCAAGATAATCAGATAATATTATAGAATTAGATAAACAGAAGACGAGTGTTCATTAATTACGTTTCGACAACACAGTAGACTGAACATTACACATAAAGTATATGCCTCAAAACAGATTGCCATTTTCATTATATTCTAAGGGTATAATAAATAATTCAAACTAGAAAAAGAAACAAAAATTTATTGTAATTTTGTTTCACTTAACATGAAATTACACACAAATATTTTTAAACTACGTAACATCAAAGTTTAGCAAGCTATGTTCGTTTATATTTCCTTTTACCTAACCAATGATGATTTCCTGTGACGCTATGAATACCCGTTTCGCATACGTCTTCCCGACGGGCAGAAACAGGAAGTCATCAAATCGAAGGAAGGTGTCAGAAAACGGGGTGCCTCTACCGCTATGTAGATAATTAATCATAATGAACCCAACAATAGATCCTGACCTGACTTTAATGACTTCTGTTGTTATAACAGGTGAGATAACATGACCAGGACAGGCCATACCACGAGGAAGCTTCTATTATTAATTACTAAATTATTTGGAATAATAGAAACGTAAAAATAAACGTTTTAAGTGAAATATTAATAAAACTAGTATCATAAAAAATGTCAAAAGTTTTTAAATTAAATAGGACAACATCTTAAGCTTCATTCCCACTCACTGTTTTGATATTTAATTTACTGTTTTTATTTAATATTGTAATCTAGAATTCAGGTTTTAGTTTGAGCATTCCTTTTCACATTTGTGTTTTAATTTAAGTTTAGTTAATTTAGTTGGTGCGTATGCATCGCTAGTAATATACATTTTGACAGTTCGACAAAATTGTATGTGAAATAATTAAATTTGCTATTTTTAATAATAATTAGTAATAGAAATTGTTTTCATTTCTATATTAAAAAAAAACTGATATTAAACTTCTTTTAAAAGTAAATCCTACTGCATTTTGATAAATTATTACAGTTTGGACGTTATGATATAATATAGTTTTTCTTAATTTAATATTTTTAATTTGTAAAGTTCTAAAAAAATGGGAATACTTTAGGTAACACCCAAATTAGATTTATACGTATATTCTATGTATGTGTATTTCTACTACATAATATATTGGGTTGCTGCACATTTTCTTCTGTGATCTTGTACCGCCTGATTCACGTGTCGGACTCTGCGCTTGAAAGTGTGATGACAGATTCTCCTTTGAGTATTCCTTCCGACTAGATATGCTTACTTAATGTCTGGTTATACTTTTTCCAACTATTACCACTCCACCGTGAAACGTTAAAATATAAACAAAACTACACATATCTCGGCATTACAATACAATTGCAATGGCAATTACAATACAAGATAAAAAACATAAGGACAGCAAGGTTTAGATTAGGAAATGAGGAAAAAGGAAACAGATACTGGGAAAGTAGAGAGGAAAGAATGTGTAGAGTGTGCGGAACGGAGGACGAAACACTGGAGCACATTAAGTTTGATTGTAAGGAAAAAGTAGGGAGTGAGATGAATATTGGGCAGCTCTGAAAAGGGGGTAAGGAAGGCAACAGATGGATGGCAGAAATAACCAGAAGAAGGAAGGCTGAAGCTATTTAAATCTTTTTAAAATGTGCAAAACCATTTATTTTCTTGTAGATATTAGGAGAATTGAGGTTTTTGTTTTTGGTTCTGGTAGAAGGAAATATATATATATATATTTAAGGAATAAAATGTATTGTACTAAGGCATAAGAATGTAATGCCGACAGGTAAAACATAATAATAATAATACACATATCTCGGAATTCGATGCGGTGCAGTGAGTTATAATTAAAAAATAAAATAGTTCATTAATGCATCCCCATCTTCATTTGATTCAGAAAATAGAATATAAAAAGGAAACCCACAAAGTTTAATGTACGGCATTCCATTATAAATTACATGAGTATAATATTACCAGAATTTTCCACTTAAATGTACAATTACACTAAACACATCGCCAATGACACATTAGGAAACGTTAAGGGCATTCTGGGTAAAGTAGTAAACTGTATTCCAACCTCTTCTATCTCCCTTACAACAAAATATACTATCAGTAAGAGGGGTAGTACATAGAATCTAGCCTAGAGGGTGATAATGACAACATAGAACCTTAAGGCCCTTTGTTTAGACGTTGACGTCGATGTCGACATCGGGTTAGGCACTGCGACGTCCAATTTAACTTCACACTTCGACGCTTGTGATGAAGAGTGTTCATTGTGTAAAAGTCATAGGCCACGAATGTGTGAAAAACTTAAAGGAAATGTATCTACCCTACAGTCTGATGTAAAAACTGATGTGAAAACTTAAAGAAAATCTAAAAACATTTAAACAGATATTAAAGATATCGGAATGAGTTTTTGAAAGAGAATGAGAACTACTTCTTTTCTTTTATTTATTTATTTAGACAATCTAATGGTTCTAGCTTATTTCTTATTTGTATATATATATATTGGTAATATAAATTATTTCTTTGGTTGTTCATCTTTCTTATGCAATATAATTAAAATAGCCGACTACTGCTGTATTCTTACCAAAATTGGAATACTAACCTGAAAATTTCGTATAGGCAATTTCAGTCTAGGCTGAGCAATAACTTTTTCATATTTATGTTTCTCTTTTCAACCTTCTTACCATTTATTTGCTAGTTGGAATGACGAAGTGTCTTTTCTTTTCTTTATTTTCCCATTTTGGACTAGCCTAATGTATTTAAAGATGAGTTCTATCGTCCGGTGTGTTACAAAATCAGTAAGGATAAAGACTTCAATAATTTGGCGTGGATAGAGTAAATATTTTCAAATTTACAAAACTGTTATTTATAAATATGTGTCAACAAAGAATCAGGAAAACTGTCAACTTTGGTTAAAGTTTTCCAACCCAAATATTTCAGCACGTTGTTCACACTGATAGCATCTTAACCTACGTAGAATCTTCTCTGATTCTTGTCATTAACTTTATTATCCCTTTTATTTTATTGCGCAATTGTGCTGATTAAAAATACGCCACAATATTGCCCCGATTCAATTTGTGATATAGCTATCCCTCTCTATTAAACCAATTTATACTTTTATATAGTTAAAAGAAAGAGATAGTTATAATAGACAACGTGCTTGGTAAATTAGATCTTAGAAAATTGGATTCTATAAATGTTGCAATTCATTTAAAATGGTGCATCGATTTTTCTAGTAATAAACAATATGCATCGTATATATTTTATTTTATTCTGTTTTATTGCTAAAAATTTAATTAACTAAATATTTTTAACATTCCTTTGATAATTAAAATGCCATTTTGTAAATTCGTTTAAATTTAGCTGTGATTCACATTCGAAATATTTATTTGAACAAAAGTATTTCATTTGAGAACTACGTTATTTTACTATTTAGTAGGAGTAAAGCATTTTGATTAAAATCATCTGTATAAACAGTGGCGAACTGGAGCTTGCCGAATTCGAGAAAATTTCGATTAAACTAAAGTTCTTAGGATGACATATAGATGACGCCGATTTACAAATTCATATGATTTTTAGATAGTACTAACCTTTGAACAATATGTCTCAAAATTTCATGACATTAAGACTATTAGTTTACAAGTTACAGTAGTTTCAGTGACGCTACTTTAAATTTAATTTACAAAGCAATGGAAAAACCTAAATTTCGTGTGTTGATAAAACATTACTTTTTAATTGGAAACGGTATTTTTTCCCATGGAAAAGTAATGCTGTATATATCACTATTCTAAATTATTTCAGAATACCATATTACATATCAATAAATGACTATTACATATTTTTCTAATTTAAAATACATTAACTTCAGAATTCACAAACATTTGTATTACCAACATAACATGTAGTGTCACATGGTGTCACGAGATGTCAGGAGTCACGCCACGCTGTATCCGCGACGTGGTGCCTCTTCGTGGATCACTAACTCAAACTCATCTCTGTTGCTATTCCCTGTTCCCATATTACCCGTCAAAGTGACACACCAGCACCATCTATCAGCGATCGCGCATTCGTACTTTTTCAATTTGGGATACCTAATTTATTTTCTACACTACGAGTATGTTATAATATTATGGAATTGATCGATTATTATTTATTATATTAATATTATAGATGCTGGTCCTATAATAACGACAACTTTGAACCTCCTATTGTTGTACTATATGGTTGTATACTAAGCTTGCGAGGAGTGCTATAGAATAACGCAAGTCCTGCTACTGAAACCCGATTCGAAATTTTGGCCCTATTGTCGACCTAAAAGAACTAGTTTCTGGGTTCATGCAGGTCGAAAAGAGGATCGCTTACATAGGATTTTTGCTCCTCATTTGAGCCTAAATGTGGAACTTATCGGACAAATTATGATGTTGGGTTCAATATCTTAAGATATTGATTTTGAATCGATTTCGAATCATTTCCATTTTTGATAGATTTACACAGGTAGAAAATTGATGCAAGTTCGCTCGCTAGCTTCAATCTTGATTATTAATTGTATCGAAATACATACACATATTATACAGATTTATTTATAATTTAAAAAGTTTTTATTTAACTTAAAATAAACTTCTTTTTATATATTTTGCATTTGTTAAATACCACAGAAAATACTTTGAAAAATTCTTCCTTCTGTAAAATTTCCAACAAACAATTAATTATTGCATTTCAAAGTTTCAACTAAATAACATTAATCATAATTTTATTTGATTGTTTTATGAAACGAGTATTTTTTACTATTTTTAAACTGGTTCTTGTTGCTACATTTTTTGCAGAATCTACTGTCGTGGACCACCCAGCGTGTCACTGTTCTCCTCCTTCTGACATGGTGACAGATGTCAGTCTATATCACCACCATACATCTCTCAAGTCTTCATGCAAAAGCATTGAAGGCAAAACGATGTACAAAATATCTATGGAGATCTAGCGGACTAGTTTGTGCAGCTGCTTGCATTTTGTACTTGTTTGTTTTAATGTGAATTTATTATGGGTAGCTATTTCTAAGCAGCTATATTTGCATTTGAACTTTAATCTTGGGATTTCGAAATCACGACAACTCAAAACTTGCATTTAAATTCGTAACTAAGACATTTTTAATCTGAAATATTACTTTATTTGGGTTGTAAACTAATATTTATTAGGTAGTCAAATAACCCAGTAAACATTTTGGAGTCACTTCGCCTTCATCATATTGAAGATGTGCATGACTTTTTTGTCATGAAAGGGTTCATTTACAATTCAGTTTCTCACAGTAGTTTATATGAAATGTCTATTTTATCGGCTACAAATGGCGAAACCACTGCATTTGTCAGAGTACAAATAAAGATAAAGTTTATCACAAAAAGAGGCACTTCACCGAATTGTTTACTGGGAACCCCCAAATATCAAAGACATCAACTGATGTCTACGCATCATAGGGAGATGAATGAATGACAAATATAAAGGATATCTAATTATCCTACAAAATTTGAAATCGATTGACCGTTTCGAACTCAAAACGTTTTAATTAAAGTCGAATCATTTGCAGGAGGAGCAATTAGAGTGAATGAAAAGAGGTAAATACATTTGACGTGTGGTTCATAGAAAAACAATTATGTAGATTTTCTAATAAAAGTAACTCATTACAGAGTGATATTTTTGGTGTATGTATAAAACAAAAGAAAAAACTAACCATTTCGTTTTATAAACAATACAATGTCCTTAAATACCATTCTTTATTTGCAATTTCTAGCGATCTAATGCAATAGTGGTCTGAAATTAGATTCATAAGTTTATTTTGGATATTATCAAATTACTTAATAAGTTCGCAGGATGACAAATAGATAGCGCTTTCGTTTTGAAAATTACAAACGTAATATTAATAAGACCACTCTAAAACTGCTAAAGTAATGGTAGGAATGTCATGAAACTTTGACATGTACCGTTTGAAAGTTGGTACTATCGAAAAATTATATGGATTTATCAATAGTAGCGCTTACTATGTGTCATCCTTTAAACTTATTAAAATTAAACATAATTAAATGCAGAAGTAACGACATATAATGACACGTCATTTGCCACGTCAAAGTTGCCTTAAGTGAGTTAGAAACTAAGACCTTTACTTTGTAATTATTTAAGTGTTGTTGTAAAAAGTTGATTTTTCATAGGCCTATATTTTCTAAATTAGGACTTTGTTTTTAGTGGCTTCTTTGGTCACTTTTTATTTTGACCTTTTATAGTCAGCAAATGGATAACTCAACTATGATTTAGTAGAACAGTTAATAGTGATCCTAATTGCTAAACTCAGTGTATTTACAAAAGGTTATGTAAAATAATAGCATTATTATTCTGTTATCGTTGTAGCTATGTATTCGTATATTCGTATTCGTATTTCCACCACTAATGTAAATCAACCTTAACACGTTGGTGCTAACACGTGCGGACATCGTAATATTCGCCCTCCTTGTATTTGATGTCTGTTTAATACAACGCCACGTCGAAGAAGATGGTTCGGTTCTTTCGCGGTATATCGTACATCTGTGGCTACAAACTTGTCAAGTACAATCCAAACAATAAATGTGTATATATTTATATATATGTGCTTGATACACCCAGTGTTTCTCAGAGAAAGAGGCAGAAAAATTGTATCTAGTCATCATTCATTAAGTTAAAGGTCCCTAACTATGTGAAGCTCACAGTACTACTAATGGAAAGATCGATATCAATTTTAAAAAGGATAATGGAGAACGTAAACATATAATTTAGTCGTAGTGCACAGTTTTTGAGATATCGGTGACTACTAAATTCGTATTAGGCATTTTGTTCCTTCACATTTGCTGTAGTATTTTACAAATAAGAATTATATAAGACACAGATCATTTATGTCTCGGGTTCTTCCCGGAACATTGTCATTGTTTAAACACTTTGTACTTGTGCAAGGGCAATATGTTGTTTTGCCTTAAATGATTTAATAACCATTCGTTTACTATTTTATTTGGTATACTAATGGCTGATTGTATGGTCCTTTTTTACTAATAACTTTGCAGATCCTAATGTGTCCCAAGCACAGTTAAAATATAACTTTAATATGAGGTATGATTCTCAAAACACAAAAATGTTGCGTCATGCAAGATAAGTTATTTTAGTTATTGAATCAGTATTGTTTTCCAATAATAATCTGCTTGAAAATTCATTAGATTTATCTACTAGCGGCGACTATATTCAATAAAATATTATTTTCAAACAAAGCACAGTGCCAACAGACTTTTCTAACAGTAATTTTTCTCCGATTTAAAATTTTATAAATTATTTATTTATTTTGATAAATGCACATTTATTAAGTTATAAAACAGGGACATATTTTCTAACGTGTGGTATCCAGGAGTCAGGATGTTACGGTGCGGTAGTGTCCTTCTTACTCCACCTAAGTTTGCAATCAATATTTGTTTTTTTAGGTTATACCAAAACTTTGGAGAACTTGCAGTATTTGTAGTGTAGGTGACATCCGAGGGAATAAGATAAAAAAAATAAAACAATATTGGTTTCTGCAAATAACAATGTTTTGTTGCTCTTTGAATATATTTATGGAGTTAGAAATATGTTACAAATGTTTGGAATCAGAAGTTAAGATAACTTGAAAGTTGTTATGCTAGAGAAATAATAAATTTAATAAAAACAATGATATTAATAATGAAAATGTGCAAAAAGTAAATCATAATTATCATCATAAAGCAATAAAAATAATCAATTGTTCTACACTTTAGATATGAGGAATAGGGTCGGCATTTTACCTTTAAGACCTTTTGAATTTGACGTAAGCTAGTTATACCAAAATAGTAAAACTGGTACAGTGACCACAAAAGAATTAATAAAATCATATTCGGAAAATACCGTTTTTTGGCCCTAATTATGTGCAACATACGCGATTTTGCTGTTATAGACGATCTTATGGTGTCTATAAGAGTCCTATAGAATCCTTCAAATAGCTACAACATATAAATATTTTTAAAAAGTGTAACTTTCCGATACTTTGCAGAACCAAAATTATATAAAAATGAAGTTTAAATTTAAAAAAACAAAATTCATGTGAAAACAAAAAGAAAATAATAATTAAACACTTTTTAAAAATTGAAAAGTACATAGTCAAAATCAGCAATTAATAATTATTATATATATTAATTATTAATATATAGTCTCTGTATTTCTGGCTTCCTAGGACCACGGTCCTTTTTAATATATTAAATGTTTTATATGTATATATAATATGTATATATAACAATGTAAACTTAAGTATTTATTAACTGTTTTTATATTAAGACATAATGTAACATTTATATTTTTGGTTTTTGGCAAGATGGCTGAATAAGCCAAAGTCTTAATAAATATTAAGAAAAAAAAAGATCAAGATATATTCTTTTTAACTGTTAAAGGGATTTGTTTCTCCGCAACGACTTCAAATGTGTGCATTTTGAACTGATAGATCATATTCGCCTATCATCATTGATAAGATATAAAAAGAATCCATCTCAATTTTGAAATTGATTAAATTAATTACTTGTGATATGTATTTTAATATTTGTACGCTATCGAATTACATTCTGCTAATATTTGGTGATTTGGTATATCAAATAAAACAACCAAACCCAGAAATTGAAACGTTGGTCCATTGTTAGTCACTGTGCTATCAAAACAATATTTGAGATTAAAAACAAATTAACATAGCATAGTTACTTATTATCATTAAGTATCATGTACTTGTTCACTAACACTAGTAAATATTATATTATACTGTTAAAAATATCACATTGAATTCCTCCGAAGTCTTCATTTATCAACCAGCCAATATTTCGACGCAGCCGAGTTGTCTTTTCCGTTCCTACAGATGTCAGCTGTGCGATGGCAATGTGAGAGCTGAGAGTTGTGAGGGCAGATGGGGGTTGAGGTAATCATATTTTGAAATCAGCTACTTCTCACCCTCCGGATGTTAGGGTGTGATGGTCACCCTTGTTCAGTACAGTACAATCAACCATTAAAAGCTCAACTTTTGTTAGAAACTTATTCAAAGCTTTTGGACATTGGACACTAAACTTTGAATATTTATTGAATGATTTTATGATCTTTAATTTGTAATAAAGTCGGTTAACTTAACTGCCTGTCAAAGAAGTGTTTTGGTAACATTTAACCATTTCTAAACACAATGCAATGTGTGCAACTTTGTTTTGAATCAAATAGCAAAATTCTTTAAGAACACTCTTTAAGTAACTGAATACAAATTGTGCTTAAGTACAGATAAATATTCAAGAAATTAAATGCAAAAAAAAAGATTGAAATCAAATAAATATATGGCTTACACGCGGGAATATACCAGGCGGACTCCCTGCTGCGGAATACATCAACAGAAATCGATTACAGCCCAAAGAAATATATATGTTGATCAGTTAAGTTGTTGCATTGCGTAGTTTCAATTGGCACAACAAGAAAGTTTCAAGTAAGTAGCATACTAATACCACAATAGTTAGTTAACTTGGTCAGTTAAAGAAAAATTACAGTAAGTCGTTCTGTTGGCCTAGTAGCAGGAACTGGATTACGTGACCCCGGGGTGGCAGATATTTGCTAGGCCCTTGTTCTTTGTGTAATTTATGTAAATTGAAAGTAAGTATTTTTGATGATGATTGACGAAAAATGTATAAGTTATAATGAGATCAATGAGAAAGTTATAAATAAATTAATGTAAAGTTATAAATAAGTAATGTTATATGGGAAGATTTATAAAAGTTAACAAGCACGAAGACGACCAGTATTAATGATGATAAACTAAGGTACATGTGTATTTTAAAAGATATACGCAGAGAGTTAAATGGGTTTTCTAAAGCGAGAGGCACGAGATTCAAATATATATTAGTAATGAATTTTTTCTACTTGGGTTGCTCCGCGAGGGTGCGAGACCCCGGGCGGTTGCATGCTTGCCATCCCCTAAGGACGCCTCTGGTCCGAACGATTTAATATTGCAATAAACTTTAAAAAAATCTAGTGTTATGAATGAATATCCTCCCATAAAAGTTGTAAAATACAAATGTGACCAATAATTTTATAAATATATTAATTTTAAAATACATTTTAAATTAGACAATGTAAATACTCCAGCATCATGTCAGATAACGTTGGTTTGATATTTGACGGTTTTGAAAATAACTTTTCATATTCTTATTGGTTTATTCTTCTATTACTATCTTCACGATATACCATTACAAGTCAGTACGGAGCTATAATATACAAAATATATGTACAATATTATCTTTGATTATACAATTTTAAAATTGTCATTTTTTAAATTGCAAATATTATTTAATTATAGGTGTAGCAGATTTAATAAAGTTTTCTGAACAAATTAATATATATGTAGAAAAAATTATGTTATTTGTAAAAGAAAATTAAAGAAGATTTTTTTGTAAACGGTCCAGCATTTGCTATAGTCTGAATTAATCAAACAATTCATTAATTAACTAAATATAAAATATTGAATACGAATTAAAACTTCATGAAATGTAAATAAGAAATATTTTGATTTTAAAACAATATGGTTAAAGTACTATTCTAAAGGAGGAATTGATAATCTTGATCCATTCCCGTAGATTTATTCTATAGATTCAGGTAAACTTTCGTTATCTCAAGACTTTTAATGTTACAAAACTTTCCCCATTTTCTTAATAATCATTTAATATTCAGTTAGGATCCTTATTCTTCCATATAGTTTGATAAGTTCAAATGAATATAAAAATAAGGGCAACAAAGTATTAGGGCATCTACCCTTCTGATTCTTTGCCCTTATGCTGCCACGGTTAATCGTACAGACTTTTGTAATATCAGCTGAGATAATCAGTTCTCCCAAAATTAGAAAGTATAATGATAAAATTTGAGAGATTTATCAGAACGTATGCATCTACCAAACAACAACTGTAGGTACTATAAATTATCTTTTAACATAAGGAGATCTATTGGTGATTATGATTAATAAAATAGCTATTAAAGTTATCTAAATACGAATTTTCTTATCTAAACATGTGCATTATAATTCTTCCTCCGCCCACATATATTAGGAGATGTGGTTCTTTCTTGTACCGAAATAATCAATATATTTCTTATTTCATTTACTTAGAAATTAAACACATGTGATTAAAATTGAAGTCAAAATTTGAAACGACTAAACATTAAATTAATGTGGTAATTTGTGTAACCAAATTTTGTAATGTGTTATTTTTTAATTAAAAAAACGTTTTTAATCATGTCTATAAAAAAAAACAAAAAGTCTTTTCCAAAAACATTTTAAAATTTGCTAGTCCGAATATGTTATAATGGAAACTCAAATATTTTTAAACTTCCTAAAATTGAAATAAAAAAACAATTTCAAATTTATAAAAATACAAATTTTATGCCGGATTACCAAATGCATAAAATACACATTAAGTATTATATTTATATTTCATTTGTCGTTAAGGGGTGAATAACATATTTACGTATATTTTATGTAAATCCAATAAGCGTTCAATTAAATACAAAAGCAGAATCTAATACAAAACCATAACCTCAATTCATATTTTCCAGCAAATTGAACAGATGCGTACCACGCAAGGAAACTTCTGTTAGTGCTGCTTCTTTTATCATCTTGTGTTTATGAAAAAAAGGGGAGCAATAAAAGGGATTCAACATAACCCTCAATGCATTTAATTACTAATCAAATTGACAGATTCGAAACCACCCTCAACAACTGTTACAAATTTTTTATTAAATTCCAATAAGCTTTAAGTAGTTGATGGCGACTGACATTGAATTGGAAAACAGATAGAGTCGCACCCGCAGAAATTGCTATTCACGCCTCTAGGGTATTTAGTTTGTGTTATTAGTTTACTGCTTTTAGAAGGGCTAACCGATTTTAACCCTGTATATATAATTTACTATTTTTAAGAATAACAGCATTAATATTGCTATATATAATATACTAATGATGATTAGTTATACGTTTTATTATTATTATAATTATTGTTTAATTTAGTGACGAATGGTTTTTTTTACAATTCTTTACATTCAAACATGAAACCGTAATTAGAAATACCTAGGTTTAATGTGGGTCAGACTAAAATTAAACATGGATAAACGTAACTATTGAATTTTTTTGGTTAATGATAATTGTTTAGGATAAAAGTTATGTGTAATAGTGATCGTTAGAAGCTATAAGTAGCTATAGAATATTATAATTTAATAAATAAACTTTTAATTGGTTTATTCCTTACTTCTACATATATATGTATGTATGTATATATATATATATATATATATATATATATATATATATATATATATATATATATATATATATTCGTCACCAGTAGAGCAAGTTATGTTGTAATAAATAGCAGAAAAAGCAAATAAAATATTTTCACAGTAATCATAAAAAGTGGTTATCACTTTTTTATAAATTTTCCAGTTTAAAAGCTCACAGTCTAAGATTTCCACATTATCTTAGCTCCGCCTGTTTTCTTTTAGCGGTTACCCATAGGGTTGTAGGCGTCACTAACATACGCATGCTTGATTCTACTCCCACCATTGATCATATATAGATATATATTTTCTAGTTCATCCCCCACCTTATTCCATGATATTTTGAGCGTCGCGACGGAGGACTTGATGCTAAGTTACTCAGTTTGGCGTCAGTCACAGTACGATAATGTCATACTACACGTATTTTCACGTAAAATTAAACCATCATATCTGTGAGGTTTGATTACGAAAATTTTCATGTTATTTAAAACAATTTGTGATATTTATTTTGGAAAATAATAGTGGACATAAAAATAAAGGAATTGAAAATTTATTTATTTAAAATATATGAACAATTTTATGATAATGAATTTTGATCATTTGAAATATTACTAAATTTAAAACTTTTCAAATCATTTAAGAGATAACCTTTTACTAAAAAATGATTGAACTGAAGTGATAAGATTTGCAGAACTATATAAAGTGAGAAGTGGATAAACTATTCCGTGATTTATTTATTTTATTATTGTAATTAGACAACCGCTTTTAAAATGAAGTACATTTTTGGTCCTTCTTTTCTTTTGGGACTTCTTTTGAGTTTAGAAACACTTGGTGGAGTTTTGGGGTCAGCAACTGCAGGAGGAGCTGCGAATAATGGTAAGTCATTTAATATTAATTTTGTTATTACTCTTTCTATATTTGCACGTGTCCTTTCATACTAGCTTGCTACAAACTAATTCCAAGGTTTATTTTCAACTTCTCACATAGAAAATATCTTGCAGTGCAGGTTCATAGTATGCTATGAATAACTTCTTTTGTAGATTTGTGCATTTATGAACAAATTTCTACTAAATTTCTTAACGCAGTTAAATATTATTTTTTCACATTTCTATAGAAAGAAGTTTTTGATTGGCAAAGACTTTGCCGTTGTAATTGGTGGTCTGAATGTCATTCGTCGCAATGTTCAGGTCTATTTGAAGCTTGTATTACCGAAGGTAACATTTGACATTCAATTATGTATTAGGGTACGTTTCACTGTACTTTTTGAGTTTAGTTGTTGTTTTGATTTATTGATCATATCCACCTACTATAAAATCGTAAGCTTACTGGTGAAGTTAAGAATTGTGATAGAAAGTTGAAATTTGGTAAACCCAATTGATTAAAAAATATTTAAAAAAAGCATGTAGGACAAATAAAGCATAAAATTTTAAAATACATATAAATTCTTTTTTTTAATAAAATAAAATTACGAATTATTTTATGAAATTATAATAAAATATATTAAACAACCACCGCTTTGCGACGGGGATGGAGGTACGTCTATTTGTATATTTTTTATAAGCAATTAAAATTGCTTATAGTGTTAAATTGTTATATAAAATTTGCGTCACAGTTACCTAAAATGTTTACATAAAGTTTATATTAAAATAAAAAATTTATAAAAAAACCAAGATCGAATGTTGAAATGTTAAAGCATGCTGCTTTATTATGGAGTTAGATCTAGAGAATTATCATATTTATCAGCGATTATGCGTTGTGTCGTTAAATGTAATTATCCTTTAATTAAACCATGATGGAGCTCATAGCTTATAGCACAATTAAAAAAAGTAACTTGTGATATATATATATATATATATTATTTTTTTTTTTAATTATGGACATACTTTTTTTTATTAACTAATACACAGCAATATAAACATTTCACAAGATTGTTTAGATTATCAATATTACAAAACAAAGTAAAGGCCGTTTAAAATGTATATAATTTAAAAGATAACCTTTCATTATTGCAGAACTATAGTAATAAGATTTACAACACATATTTATTATGATTTATGATAAACTACATATGAATATATGAGGCACTCAGAAGCCAATACAGCTAAGTCCAAATGTAAAAGGAATAAATATTATGCATTTTAGTTATTAAAGGATTTATTCTTTATTTTCGAAGCTTCCGAATAGGATAAAAAGTTAATTGTATTGGCTGGTGACTCATATATTGATAGAAATAAATTATAATTTATAAAAACGTATTGGCCGACATATGTGAGTCGTAAACACCATAAAAAAAATTAGCAGGGTGTCGTGGGAGATGAAACAAGTATCACAAAAGACTAACGTTTGCTTAAATATATTTAAAAAGTGAACAAATGTGCTAGGCTCTTCTCCGAAACCGATGTTTGATCCAGTCTAACTTAAAGAAACTAAAATTGAGACCATACATCAAGTACAAATATAATTTTGTTTACAAACTTTTTTAAATATACTATGTCACGGAACTCTTCAGACGGGTTCTTAAAATAAACTTAAAGACTAGAGTAGAATTCATTCAGAAAAAATTCATTCACAGATTATTTAAGATTAAAAGAAATTTTGTTTGGTAATTAATTATTGAAACAATCTTAGATATTTATCTCGCGTAAATCTGACTTAGATTGCTTACTGGTATGTATGTTCATGTATAAATATATATATATATATATATATATATATTTTTTTTTTTTTTTTTTTTTTTTTATGCGTCGTCCACATTATATATTATATATTCAGTTAGATAGTTGTATATGTTTATAAAAAAGTAATAAACTAAGTAATAATACCCAGATCAATTCTTTATCATCTGAGTATTTAAAAATATTTTATTTGTTTAATTTTTCTTAATTATTAGTTTTATTATTATCCTTAGTATTATTATTATTATTATATTAGTTTTATTATTATATTAGTATTAATCCTTAGTTTTAATATAGCATGTGCGATACTTACAACGCAAATTCGGGGCCGCCCTGGTCTAAAAACGATTGTGTATTTACCTGCACCTTTCAATATAATAATATTTTAAAGATATCATATATCTATATAAATGTCGCATTGGTTTAACCCATAACAGTAATAACAAATTTAGTACACTCATGTCTAAGAAACGTCAACGTATGAATGAAAATATATGAATGTTGGATGGGATGTACAGTTTACGAAACACAAAATATTTTATAAAATATTGAAATTTAAACATAGTCAAATTACTTTTCATTTTTAATTTGCAATTAAAAAATAAAAGAAGTACTTTGTATTTTAAAAAAATATTTTTCTATATCTATATCTCTGAATGTATGATGTCGCACTGATGTGGACGACGCGTTAAGCACATTAATTTATGTTATATAAATAGTATGATTAAAGTGTTCTTTGAATATAAAGTATTCTTAAATAATATAAGTGTGATATAAATATATTGTCGTGAAGATTGGATAACATTTATTTAGTAATTAATTGTTTCACGCTGTTTGATCTCGGGCATTTATGTATTATAGTAAATTAACGAAAATTATGTATTAATTAATAAAAGTTAGACTTTTAAATTTTAGTATATTTTTAAATATGAATTAGATCCTCAGCGTGGCCCACATATATATATATATATATATATATATATATATATATATATATATATATATATATATATATATATATGTTTATTTACATTGTATGCTGTAAAGTCCACACATGTTCGCTGCGTTTATGTGATGTAGTTGTGTGTGTGTGTGTCAATTTGGTCATTTTGTTTTATTCAGACAGAGGAAATTAAAATAGACCGAAGTGACAGGCAGCGCCACTTAAATACAGTGGTAATTTATAACACTAGACCATATGTTACATGATATATATTGTTATCGTTAAATAACATATTGTTGAATGAATTGTATATTATTTTTAAAAATACTGTTGAAATAAACTGAACTAATTGATGTAAACTTTCTTTGTGAAAGCACTTTGTATGATACATTGAACTTTGGAGAAAGTAATTAATAAGTTTTTGTATTTTATGCATAGTGTGTTCTTACGATATTAAAAATAGAATGAACGACACAGTGGGCAAGAGCAATAATGCGCTGTGTTTTCCGCGTTTGGATGCAATCAAAGTCATTTGATTAAGTGCTTAAGTAAAATCTGTGCAAAGTACCATAACTTTGTTAAAGACAATTTTTTACAAATATTGATTTTAAATTATTTCTTCATCAATTGTAAATCACAAATTTTGTTTCCAAATGACAATGAAACAATATGCAATAGCTTTTTGCAATAAATTGCAAGGAAAGGTGTGAATTAACATGACACAGGTTGGAAATCTGGAGATGAAATGATTATCATTGAAATTTAAAACTGGATTTGTATCAAAATTACACAATAATTATAAGAAAAATATAACACAATTTGATAAATAGCTACTAAAGATTTGAACACCAAAAGAGTTGCAATATTTAGTTATTTACATTTGTGCTCAATTCATCAACAGTTACAGATGCATTTTATTTAATTAATATTCTAAAGATATGTCGCTGAGAGTATGTTATAATCAAATACGAAATCCATTAGCTATATTACCAGCTAATTAATGAGAATGTAAAGCTATTAGGCATCAACAACAACTAGATCTGAATGTGGTGTCAATGACACATCTAATAATAAATCACACGTCGATATTGCATTATCTATTTGCCTGATTATTCGGTGATAATAGGTGTACGTCGAAACAGAATGAGACGAGAGGGGAATGCAGTGATCAATGACACTCAATCAGATTTATTATGACGAATGTTTGCTGAATGCAATACCTATTATGGTATGTATGCTATGGTGGTATGTTCGTAGATACATCAAGATCTAAAGCAACTTTTTTGAATAGGATTATTACAATTTAATAGCATCTTAATAATCTAAAAGGAGGAGAGAGAAGATGATGGTAGAAGAAGAGAATTAGAGTTTGAATGACAAGGTTAGTTGAGAAGTTTGGTTGGTAAAGGGAGGAAGAAGAAAATAAATAAAAATAATGTATGAGAAGTAAAAACTGAAAAGCGTAAGAGAGAAAGAGAACGAGGTTAAGGAAAAATATGAAATATGAGCATCCTCAAGAGCAGTTGTGCTCATCCTACAGAAAGAAACGCCTATGTCATCTAGAATAGTTGATACACAGTGCTCTCTTTCGCCTCTCCGTTAGGAAAATCTAGAAGGATGAAGAGTACCTTCGTTTTAATATATAATATAATATTTGTTATATTTTCAGTAATTTTTTTTTTTTAATAATACGTCACGGGCTTCTTTGTATCACGGTCCTTTTTTCGCCCTTCTTACTTCATTATATTCTCAGTTATGCTTCCAAAGTTTTCAAAACAACCGTAATAAAATTGCTATTGTTAAATTACAAAATATCCGTTTCAACATAGGTCGGTGTAGAAACAGAAACTGAACAAAATTGAATCTGCGTCAGACTAAACATTTAAGAAGTTCCTTTTCAATTTTTAGCCCACAGCTAAATTATCTAATTAATATTAATTATAAACCACTGCTTCGATTTTAGATTAGTAAATGTAATATTGTTTTAAATAGCCCTAATATTTGTTTAACAATGGTCAACAATTTCTTTTAACACTGCCACAAACCTTAAACGCAATTCTTTTACACAATTTTATTTTCAGACATCATTTTTCACATTTTCATTGTTATGTTATGTTCATCATTTAATTTTATGTCAATGTTTTGTTACTTTTAGTATCAGCAGTTGAGGGAAATGGACGAGGAGGGATCAGGAGCCAGAATGGAGAGGTAGAGCACATAACTAAACTGCTTACTCATTCAAACCTCCTAAAAACATAGCTACCCTTCATTTTAGAATCTAGACGAATCCACTAACTTTGTGGTCGTATCACGTCCGATTTCCATATGTGATATTTTTTATACGTACAATGTACATGTTTTTGATGTTGTTACAATATTTTTGGGCGATATTTACCTTTTTTTTCTCTGGTGAAAATATCAAAACTTTTGACAGCTCTGAATATACTATGATTATTTCCCGAAAGCTCCCACTGGCTTTTATAACTCATTTTTTCTGTGTTTTGTTTTTAAAATGTAAACCATTTTATATCCTTTGTAATTTTTTCATAAGAACATCAATTGAATATCATAAAAACGGATCAATTGTAAGACCACTAATTACTTTAAAGAAACTTAACGCGTATACAATTATAGAATAGAGATTGTAAAAGAAATTAATTAGGATAAGGTTTTTTAATAAAAAACAAAATTTGATAAAATGAGTTTTATATGTAAAAAATACTAAGTACAAATGTATACTACTTTTATACTCTCCTGTCAAGTTTTACACAAACGCTTGTTTTTGTTTACCTCACAAACAGGCCTGGATCAGCTCTTTAAAGGGCCTTACAAGAATTAGGCTCTCGAAAAAGGTTTTACTAATCATCAACTTTTACTAAACATAAAACGTAAACAAATGCATTATTTAAAGTAATGTTTTTTACCTAACATTACGTTTCATTATTTACCGAAGTTTAACATAATTCTGCTACATTGTCATTAAATAAATGTACGGGACATTAAATAACTTTTACTAATATATTTTTTTAATATATAACATTATATAATCTTGCATAGAAGCATTATTAACATCAGAAAATGTAGTTTCTACGGAAAGATAATATTTGTTATGTAATTTTACATTTTATTAACCTAGAAATTGCTATAAAATAGTTAAATTAATAAACCTTAAATATATGTAACTATGTTTAGCGGATTAAGATAGGCTTAGTGTCAAGTTTGACTAGAAAAGATTTTCCAGCAATTTTGTAAATATTATTTCCACACTTGGTCTTTCGCAATGTAGTCTTTTGCTCAAAATGGCTGCTTATAAGGATAAAAGAGTACACCCTTCAAATACCGTTATATAAAAATCTAGATAAGATTAATTTATAATATTTAACATTTAACCAGGATATTTTTATTTAAATTATCCTCTCTTGTTCTCTGTAAGAAATGCAAAGTAATTTTAATCAAATTGCTTTTAGAAAACATTCTTTGTGTATCCAGCGCTTTTCGAATTCCTGTACACCTTTTGTCATAGAGTATAATGCCTTGTATTATAAAATTAATGCATGCGCATTTTAGAGCGCTTTTCTTGGAGCGGAGCTGTAACGAAAAGCATGTAAGGAAGCATCATTAAAATTGACTCCCATTATTAATATTAATAATATTTAGCTTTTAATAATTTTATTATGTTGTAAAGATGTTTTTCATTTCCAAAGAAACTGTTCTTATATCGTAATATTGTAAATTATGTTTGAAATATTTAAGAAATAGTAACATCCTAGATTGACACTGTGATTCACACTTGTCAGCTTACCACGAGCTAATTCTAAGGTTTATTTGCTACTTCACATAAAGAAATTGTTTCACAGTGTAGGTTTACACATGTACATTGATTTGCCATCTCTTTTGATGTAAGCCACAGAATTCTTTTACATTTATACCATCTATAATGAAAAGAAAGTCTAGTTTGCCAACTGGATGCTTATATATTTATGATATAAATATTTCTCTTCTTTGATTATTAAAATCTTTTTGGAAAGACAATTTCTTAATCCTATTTCATATAATTGTTAGGTGTCTTTGGTTACATTATAATTTTTTTTACACTTTTTTTTACTTGATTTTGTAAACATAAGATTATCTGATTCGGTAAAATACATAATTTCTCGTAGCCCGAGAATATTCTCGGTAAGTATTTTCTAATAACTAAGTAACCAGTTCGTAACCTAGTCTTTCGTTTCACTAGTAATTGATAAAATTTTAAATTACTAGCTTTTCAAAGTGACGTATGGAATACAGGTGCATATTGTATGTAAGTTTAGTTCAGCTTTAAAAAATATCATAGAAAATGTTTTTATGCAAATGTTTCGGACTTCAGATGTTTAAAAATTCATATAAATCAAAAAATGTAATCCTTCTGTCATATATTAAGAGGAGTTAAAAAGTTTAAGCCTATGAGACGCTGCATTACTTGTGCGTATTTACGTGGATTTAATATTCTAAGCCGCGTTGCGGAACAGCTTACAAGTTGCGTGGGTGCGTGCACGAGTAGAAGTGAGAGAGGGGGGATTTAGAAAAGCTGCGGTATTACGCACAATAACTTTTACAAAAAAAAATTGTATACTAATTTATATTTAAATAAAATACTTGTATACATATATTTTTATCAAAATCTCAGTCAAAAATAATTGTGAAATACAGAATGTTATAAAAAAAAACACAAAACAATAAAATAATCGGATCCAACCATCTCTGTAATGTTAAACCATTGAAGCAATTAACTTTTAAAAGCATTAAAATATTACATTTAGTAATAGCAAAAATTGATGCGCTGACACAGAGGTGGTAAACATATTCTCATTGATTTAACAATCAATGAAACCATGCATTGGATTTAATGTTTTTATTTGATTTCTATAGATTACTACAATCTGTCCTGTTTAGAGGACATTCACTGATAGTTCTGTAAACATAATAAAGTGTCTTACGCGAGATGTGCCCAACGACTCATCTCTCACTTCTTAAAATAATGTTTTTAGATTCAAACATATGTATATTTATGTGATCTTTAAATACTGTTTTTAAATATAAAATATATCAATTTATTAGTCCTAAACCACTAGCTTAGAATTAACCGTAAAAGTAAAAACGTTAAATTTAAATAGTAATAATTGATAAATATACTTTTTGCGTGTTTAAATTTTGCAAAAGAAAAAGTATAGACTTTGCAAAATAACTGATTTACCTTCATATAAGATAGGATAGGATAAAAATGATTTATTAAGATACTATACAACATACAAAGACTACTTATTATGGATATTTAAATATATTCCCGCTAAACACAATTACATATATTTAAAGAGCCAGTGTGCTTAGTGATAGACAGGATATGGTATATACCGGGTTTAAAAGTTTAGGTGTAATAATAAATGTAAATATGTAAAATGTTAATAAAATGAATTAAGGAGTGCGAAAAAAGGACCGTGGTTCTAAGAAGCCCGTAAATTATTATTAAATTTATAATATTATAAATTATATTTAATGTTACTCTAAAAGTTTAACAAAAAAGTATACCTGTTACATTATATTATTTTGGTTAATATAATGTAAAATTACATAACAAAAGTTATCTTTCGACAAAAATTTACGTTTTTGGATGTAAACAAGCAAATAAAGCTTTTAATACTTCTATTATATAATGTTACATATTATTGTTATGTCCTTTACATTTATTTTATAATAATCTAACAGAATTATGTTAAACTTCGGTAAATTATAACATGTAATATGCAAAATAATATATAAATTTATGTTCTATATTTAAAGAATTACTATTTTACTTCTCACACATACTTTATTTCATTTGTTACATTAGGTAACTTTTTTTGAGCTTTAATGCGTGACATTGTAATAGTCGTAACTACAGAATAATTAATTTATGAGATTTAACAATATAAATAATCATAACCTAAATAGTTTCAAATATTAAATATATTTTAAATTATGTTTATTTACCCAATTTATTTTTAAATTGATTACTGTAATAAAATAAAATATTTAGCTGTTAATAAAAAATTTGAATTTGGTTGTCTACCCCTGTATTCGCGTTTACATGCATTATACACTGCAATAACATGCTTCCGTGGATTATTCAGATGTATGCTAGGGTTCGTTTATTGGGGTGGGTGTCAGGGTGGTTGACATGTGTCATGCTCGTACCTGTGCAGCATGGAATAATATATCATATTCACATGTATATGACAGGGTAACGTAGAGGTTCAATTCCTACTCTCATATAAAGGTACTGCAGCCTCGGGGCCCTCACCAACCAGCTGTTACTCCAGAGGTGAATACAATTGCAATTCTGTTGAAACAGTTTCGATATTAAATAGCGATTTCACCCGACGTGTATTATTACATGTTTAAAGCTTTATACGACGAAGAGTACATGTTTCCCAATTAGAATTACTATTGTAATTGCGTTTCAAATTATATGAAAGTGATAATCACAATACACTTTTGTAAATCTGAACAGTCTTTGTAAAATCAATGTTTTTAACATTTATAGGTTAAGCAGTAATGTAGTTTACATACAAAAACACATACACAGTAGTCTGTAGTCAAATGTGTAGCAAAATATATAAACAATAAGTCATTTAATACCGTAAGCTTCGTTTTTAGTTGATGGTAATCTGACAAACCGTTATTCAGACTTTGAATTTGGATTTTGTACTTACAAACCGTACGTTTTCTAAAGTATGTAAGGTGTATTTTTATACAAAAACCGTAAAAATTGTCCAAAACCAAAAAATTAGAAATTTAATTAAAAAGTAAGAGCGCTTCTTTTCTCCTTGACGATGAAACACAAATTATGCCATCTTTTCATCGAGCAGTTAAATATAAGTGCTATTCTAATGCCGGCTTCACACCAGAGAGACAGTTCAATGAAACACGAACAAAAACTTGTTTTTCTTAACAAAAACACCAATATTTACACCAAAGAGACAGTTCTTAAAACATTTTTGTCTTTTGTTGCTGTTTTAGTAAACAAAACAAATTCCCATCTGGAGTCAGTAAGATCAATGGAATACACGTTTGTTGTTGTTTTTAGTCGGCTTGGTTTGAACACGCTGTTTTGTTTTTTGTGAACATTTGCTCTTGTCAGTTGTTGTTTATCATGTTTATAATTTTTATGGAACACACAGACAAACACTAAAAGCAAAAATCAGTTCAGTGTGAACAGTCTGTTTTCAAAAGCCAGAAGTGTTTTAAAATAAAACAAAACATGATTTTGTTTTGTTTTTTGACTACAAAACTGTTTTCAAAACTGTCTCTGGTGTGAAACCGACATAAGAAGCCGCCACTGTATGTTATCCATTAACCAAACGAATATCTGTAATCATCTTTTAATATATTTAGAGATATCATTAAATAAAACTTTTTCCATTGACAACTTCTTTAACAAACATATATCTATCTCATTTTTCTATTTCTGTTAACAGCATTCTAAAAAAAGTGTGACTTAACTTTTATCGTGTGGGATTTTCTTTTAGATAAATTATAATCGTAGAAGTAAAGCTTTACACTTTTCTTCCATTGCTTACATATGTCTTCTTTGGTTGGCTGCTTGGTTGGTTGGTTGGTTGGGTGTTCAGAGCTTTTAATATTAGAACAAGCATGGAACAAGTTACATTCAAGGAGCTTTATAAAGCTTTAGAAATGCCAACACCAAGATAACGGTTATATCTTGGATTTTCAGGTCGTAAAGTTTGAGAAGTTGAAAATATAAAATAACTTTAAAGTAAGAGTACGTAAATCAGATGTCGGTTTTATTATAAAATGAGAAAATTATAGAAAAGTTAATTATTAAATTGTAAATACATAAATAAGTTTATATATAAAGAAATTAGAAAGTTTGTAAATCTATTTAAAAAGAAATTTTCTTGAGTTAATAGTTTTAAAGTTTTATTTTAAAACTAAAGGTGAACAATTGATTAAGTTCGTAAAGTATGAGAGCTTCTTGCAACATTTAATGAAGAAGAACAAAAGCTCGCTGCTAATTAAAACATAGAAAATATTCGTATTACGTAACGAATTATGTAGATGTATAGTTAAATGTTTCAAGAACAAGAACATTGCTGGATAAAAATCTAGCCAATTTAAAAAAACAAATAAGGATTAATGTTTCAGACTTTAATCTGCTGCTTGATAAATTAGATAATTATATATCTGGTAAATATTTACGTCTGTCATTTCGTTACGTCATCAGCGCGTTAAAATAAACCCATAATAAAAGATACTATTATCGAGAACGCAAATGTTTTAGTAGGGTTTTAGGGCCTTCCATTGATTTCATATTTCTAACGATCTTATAATGTTATAAAGTTATGTACTTTATGGACTGTGTATATCCTCAAGAACTTAAGCGATATTTCTTTAATATTTTAAGATTAGACAATTTTTCAAGAACTATCTATAATAAAATTTGGCAACTTAATTCAGTTTAAACAGCTTTTTGAAATTTGGAATAAGAAACTTTAGAAATAATTTATGGAATACGAACTATTGGACTTTTAGGTTTCGTTGTATAAGCTCCATAGTAGTGAAAATATTGACACTCGAGTTTAGTTCAGCAATAATAATTATCCAGCGTTTCCAAACAATATGGTATGGATCTCAATTTACCTATAACCCTTCTTTATTATGGATTCTTGCATTTGTATTTTTATTTGCAACTAATTTTGTCTTTGCCTTTATAAAAGTAGCAACTCCGTTATACTCCGCTCACAAAAGTAACAATATAATATGGACTTAGTTTGATTGCAGTTGCCTTCTACTGACCTCCTAATATGTTGGCATGATTATGTATGTATGAAACCCAAAATATATAACTTTAATCCCGGATTCAAGCACAAAGACACAGCAGTCTGCGTCAACTGTCAATGTTCTAGCCCACTGTGTCGTCAAATTACATTATTATAAAATGATTTTTATATATACGAGTTATAAAATTTATAATTTTTTTTCTCTATCGTCCAGGAATGTTAAACGATCCTATCTGTGATACGAAATAATTTTATCCGCTCTTGAGTAGCATAAAACAAATATTGTTATAATATAATCTTTGATTGATACAGTATGAATATAAATCTTATGACAAATATACATATTGTTAGAAATTGCAAGTAAAATAAGCCATGATAAAAATGACAATAACAACAATGTTTAATGCATAAATTTTTCTATTATTATTTAGTATAATACAAAATCTTAATTCCTCTAAATATATCATGCGAAAATTTACAGATGCTATTTATTATATTTATTAATCTTGAAATGATAAATATTAAATATAATATAATTCTTTTTATGACAAAGTATTCTCGCAATTTAAGAAGCTAACAAACATCGATCTGTTTTTTTTTTTCTGGTTTTTTATTGTAGAATGTTGCTGCAGAAGATAAAGTAATAAAGTTAAAGGCAATGACAATGAAAGATTTATTTATCCAAATATGATATTATCAAAAATTCTCTTGATGTATCTATGAATGTATGATATTTGAAAATTTATGAAAGTGTATTATTCCCCACAAGTAAATTCCCAACAGAAATAATATTATGGTAATTCAAATAACATTGGAATTGGCACAATATTGCTGTGTTATACAAACATAATGCGTACTGAGCTAATTCGGAAGATAATTTCGATAAACCCCACCGGATTACACGGAATGAAATGTCTTTGCAGTTCGCATCAATTCGCAGGGACATAATCCGGTAGGATTTCCGTAAATCATTGATATCAAGCCATGCGATCAATTGCATTACCCTTCACTCCACTTCTCTTCTCCCGTTATTCCATCGTTTAGGGGTGCGTGCGGTGGAGGTGATGGTGGTGCTAGTGGTAGGCATAGAATGTATATTAACATGGTGTTGATGTTAGTCCTACGTTGCGTGCATAGGGATGAAAGAAAATTTCGTTTTAGTTTATGTTAGGTTCAATCTATGAACAAACAGAAGTGAGAGAAGATGAAGATTTAGAAATAACAGTTTTCGTATGAATTATGTTCCTTTGACCTTTAGAAATAATTAAATGGGTGACTTACTAGAACCCTGGACATATTTATTCGTTTAACAAATATACAAGTTTTCACTTTGAAGATTTCTTTCTACAAAAAGAAAATTGCTTTGCTTTTAAATGTAATTGGAAATAAATAAGGAAATATATAAAACCTTAAATTATGTTTATTTAATATTACAGAGATCATATTTTTACTTATATTTTAATGTTAACTTTGACAATAAAATAATATTTATACAGTAACACCTGTTAAATGTTTAACGTTAACACATTATTGATATAACAATTGTTGCAATGAGTGAATTCTATTGAGCCACAGTAAAAATATGTATACCACATTGCCTTTTAATGTAAAAAAATACTGTTCAAGTAAAGTAATGGCTTTACAAGTGAAAAGTAATGCTTAATCAACACACGAAATTCAGATTTTCCATTGTTTTGAAAACTACAAAAGCAGCATCACAAAAAATACTATAACTAGTAAAGTAATGATCACAAAGTTATGAAATTTATGACACATATGGTGTGAGGGTTAGTACTAACTAAAAATCACATGGATTTGTCAATAATGGCGCCAATTATATGTCATCCTACGAACTTATTGAGTGACGTAATACATGAGAGAATGCGTAATGAAAAGACGACAGTATTACAAATACGATTACAAAGAACATGAATTCAAATTAATAATTTATCAGTAATAATAATCCCTGCAGAGGCAATCTCGCTTATAATCGGATGTAGAATTATAAACTAATATGCATCAAAAAATCAATCAATTACAAATTATCGCTTGTATAATTACATACGTAATCAATAACTTCATTTTTAAATATTGAAACAAGTGTTATATAAAACAAGCCATGTTATGTTTATGGCAAATTTAATTAACGTTTGTGGATGAAAACCAACATTAGCACCATCTATGGTCCAAAACTTTCCTATTAAAAATTATAGATGTGCCTGTTAGTTGTATCCTTCCTTTTGTCCCCACCTTAACACACTCTGATTCTCCTTTACCTAAACGTTTTTATAGTATAATCTCAGTCATTCTTCCCTGCACTACGAAGACATAGAACCAACAGAAACTAATTCAATCCTAATCAAATACTCATTCACAAATCATTTCTTTATCTAATCGAACTGCCTACAAATATTTTACATTCCTTCTATTCTTTACAAACCCGTTTCTTTCCTGTTATCAACAAACATTGTTTTAGTTATAACAAGTGAAATAAAGTTCATTAAAATTAAGATTGCATTAGATTAACTAGTGAATTAAAGATATTAAAATAAAGCCAGTGTTTGTTTTTGGATCAAACTGATTTTCAACCAGTTAAGTATACAGCTAGATCTCCAACAATGGAGGTGACTTTCATATGAAAAACAAAATATGAGTAAATAAAAAATATATAATTAAGTTAAACAACTAAGTTATGCACAACGAATCTACAGCGTTTTCTAAAATAATTGAAGGGATGTGAGTGATTTATATCATCCCTGTAACTCCATAATTCGCCGCTTATGGAAATCACCACATCAGGAGCATGTGGTTCCGTCCTGGCCATGTGGTATATGGTGAAGATGGTCCTGGAGACCAATACGCTCTATGATACACTGCAGCCTGGCAGCCGGCTACAATGACTTATTCGTTATAGATATGGGGAAATTTGTACAAAATTGCCTCTTTAGGGCATTATTAAAACAGGGGTTACACTAATAACTGCGGCATCTGTACGTCAACGAGGGATGGTTAATCATAACTGCGACATGAAGGAGGGTTGGATGAGGGATAGAGAGAATGGGGGTATTCCTCCTGATTTATTACTTTGTACACAAATAAGAAACTAGCTTGTATGTACACGACAAGAATATTAAGATAAAATGTATCATAGGTGTAATAAAAAATAAAAAGAAAACTAAACTATAAAAATTCATTGTCAAAAAATAACAGCGGAAGATTTCGATAACCACTTAAGACAAAACGTTAAAGTATTACTTAACGTAATATTTTTTACATAATGCTACATTTATTATTTACCGAAAAAACGTTGTCTTTAAATAAATTAAAAATCTTTTACTAGTATATTAATTCAACATGTAACATTATATCATTTTGCATAATAAGCTTTATTATGTTGTGTTCATCTGGTAATGATTTTAAAAACATGCTAGTTTTAGATTTAGTAATAGAATTTGAGTATTGTTCGGGTAATGATCAAACGACTCTCAGGATCTTGACACTCTTGGTAATGAAGAAACTTTAGTATTTTTCAAAATAAAATATATGAATAATATAATATAACAAATATTATAAAAAATTAAAGTTTTCATTTATTTGGCAAACTTAACCCGTCTAGAACCTTATCAGGTTTCCAACTAGAACTCTATTATGTTCCTGACTAGAACCGTATCAGGTTTTCTACTAGAACCTTAATATTATCTTAATCGGGATCCTTAGAAAATCTAAGATAAAACTCGGGCTATTCTATTCTAACATCTAAGACACATACGAGGGGTGAATATTTATAACTGTGTTGCACTACAAAGAAACGAAAACGATATTTATAAATCATAAAACTTAAGTAATCATATGTATAATAAAAAAAATGTATATAGAACAACCCTTAATAAAGTAATGTAAATATTCTTTAATTATTCATTTATCCACCACCCTAAACAAATTTACTTTTAATTTTCCATGTATCATATTTAATTTTCAGTAGCACATACTCGTACTATACTAAAGCCGTATCAGAGAACCCTGCTGCTATGAATCTGTTCACCGAATGCTGATCCTTGATAGCGCACGCGATATTACAATCCTTGGTTCTAAAGTAGCATATATTTATTTAGGGGTGCATTCTTAAACAGCGAATGTGTCAAATAAAGTGGATGTTTACGTCACACAACCCACACATACGAGTGTGTGTCGTATTATTCACAAAATGTTTAATATTAAAAACGGATGTATGAGTAATATACGTTTATGATACCAGCACAAGAACTTTCATCGTTATTCATATTCGTAATTCCTTACTGTTTAATATGGGATAATTTATTAAACACTTCTTTGTCTTTTGACGTAATGCTTCAACTATGATTGTCACTTAATTTCGAGTTTCTTTTCAGCGACGTGCTTCTAATTTATTAATTCATCAATTAGTTAATACTTGTATTTGTATTTACTAATTTACCATCTGTACTGTTAAACATTACATTCTTCCACCTTAAGTCCACTGACTACATTTCATTTCCTTACTTAAACTATTTTAAGTTCTTGTAACTGCCTTCGCTTACTCCTAGCTTCTGTCATTCATCTTATTCCCTATTTCTTTCCTATTCCCACTTTCCAACTTCTCCTGACAGCTCCAATAATTTGATCCAATTTTTCTTCTTCCTTGCCATACATCTTACATAGTTTCTCTTCCTCTATACTCCAGTATCTATTTCCTCTTTCATAGTTCCCTAGTCTAAACCTCCTGTAGAGTATGTAGAAGAATTTATAAATCCCCCAATTTCCCACTTCAAGAAGTTATATTATGTATAATAATTATATAACAGAGACATCTCTATTTCCGATTTAGTAATTACATATTCCGATATTTTGTAATCGACAATTCCGTTATTGCATTATTTGAATTCGTACATCCGATTTCTTGAGATATCAGCAATCTGAACACCGGAAGAGCACGTCGGTTATATTCGCTATCACGTACACCCACCAAGAAACCAGTCTGGCTTAATGAAGGTGCTAGAATATTCTACAAACGGGGTAAAATAAATCTTATTTTTGAATATAAGAAAAATATTTCGTTACAAATGATATTATGGTGTCTAAAAAGATTGATTCATTTTAATAGCGAGACGTATGTCAATCCGTAGTACGTTTCTGTTCTTAACTTAGTAAAGTGCTCAACGATGCAAGGCATCACTGTACTTGGAACATTCAATGCTGAGCATTATGCACTTGTACCGTAATTGGAAAACACCAATTATGATTCCTGATTTTAGCATTTTCAAAACTGGGTTTAAAATGTATATAACACTGCAAGCAAATTCACTTTTAGAATCTCCATGGTCAAAGTATTGAACATTACAATTTCTAAGAACATTTTCTAATCACTGCACTAATAACATACCGCAAAGAATATTAATAGTGTTTAAAAATACCCAGCAAGTAACTTCCACATACGAAAATTCCTTTCTCAACGAATTAAGCAAAATGTCTATAACCAAACCATCAACAACACAACATGTTATACGCATTTGTGGGCATATTTGGTCTATTTAATCTGTGCTCAGCTGTTGAACGGCATACCGCCCGGCAAACCAACATCCCCCAGCGCCCCTCGCTCGACGTCTCACACCAAAGCGACCACCCGCAACAAAGTAAACCGCTTGTCCACAGTTACATTAACACATATTTGAAAAGGGTTGGCGTACTCTTCATTTTATTACGATTACAAGATCAAATGTAATTCCGATTGTGTTTTAGTTAAGGGTTGGTCTGTAAAAAGGAGTGAAAGGGTGGCTTTGAGTTACTTTTGATTACATTCAAACTTAAAACTCATATATTTCGTAATTAGCAAATATATACTCCGCCACATTGAGCCACACTGATGCTGAAAAGCCTGGTGAGAAATTTCTAAGAAGTTTTTTTTTTGCAGTTGTTAAAAATATATTATTTTCGGTAGGTGGTAGTATGAGAACTGACTTTAGGTTTGAAAATTAGATAGAGCCTAAACATGAAGTCTTCTTTATAATATATAACACATCATGGCGCCTCTGTTAACAAATTTAGATGGTTTTTAGATAGTACCAATTTTCCATTGTGACAGTTTACAAGTAACTTTTGTAATTTTCAAAACAATATCAAAATAACAAACCATAGAACGTTTCGGGAATTCCGGTGTTTATGAGAGTTTATCAGTTATGAATTTGATCACTTTTTGAATTGCTCCTGGATTGTCTGAAAGTTTATGTCCTTTAGTTTACCATTGCTGCTGTGCTTTGTTCGTTGAATTTGATATTGTGGGCAGGTTATTAGGAGATGATGGACTATCATTTGCGTCTGACATGTTTTATTTATTAAATGTTGATGCGTCAACCTCGTATGTCCTGTTCGCAGTCTGAAGATAGCTTTTTCAAATTGTCTGTTGCTCTATAATAAGAAGTTTCCCACATTTTTGTATTTTCCCTAATCAATCTCAATTTGTTGCTACTTATTGTGTTCAGCACTGGTTTTGAATTTGCCTCATACTCTTTTTATACGCAGACTCGTTTCCCGATATTAAACAATGGCCATTTATCCATATCAGATTAATACTTATCAGGTTTATAGTTTCTAGGACCACCGTTAATACTTAACGTTATTTAGAGCTGCATAATTTAAAAGTGGTTTATAGATAAATATTAGCAACAAAACTGCATTTAGTTTTACTCTTACAATTTCGTAGACTGAAAGCTTTTAAAAGATAAATGCAATTTATCTTTTACGTTGAAAATGGTATAGTCGTATATATGGTATGCTTGTTTATACAATATCATGTAGAATGGGAATGCGACACAGGACTCTAGGACTCTAGAACGTCAGGATTCAGGACACAGGCAACATATGCTGCAGAGCGTCAGAGCTCGGAGCTCGGCGCTTGGAGACAACATGTGTTTCCGTGTTCAACATTTTAATTAAAACGTCTAAGTTTTAGCATAACCTTTTGTCTTTAGCGCAGTAAATCTTGAACTATGATTTTCTACTTTACAAATCATTTTATACATATCTTAACATTCAATTCCAAATTCATCATTCTTGTAAATTTACAGCCAAATAAATATCTTAAATAACCTGTTCAATAATATTTTCAATGATAAAAGATTAAGCACCATTCTCACGTACTGTTTTAGTTTTTATTTTCAATATACCTATGGATGTGTTGTGCATCAGTAATATATTTTATTTAATATTAATTAATATATTTAATTAGGATACACTCTTTAAATACGAGACGTAACTCATATAATATTTTGAACCTATAGTTACGTTGCGTTATTCACTGATAATTAATATAATTATGTTACATTGTCATTAAATAAATGCAAAAAATATTAAATATCTTGTATTAATGTATTAATTTAATATGCAACATTAGTCAGAAATCTTAAATTTATGAATAAATCATAAAATATATTTGTTATGTAACCTTAGATACTGTTAAAATAAAAAAATATTATGTAAAAGATAAATTTCTTTATGTTAAATGGCTGACACGGTGGGAGAGAGCATTAATGCTTTCGCCCTACTACTGTGTCTTCGTGTTCGATGTGGGTTTAGTTCTAATCAAATTTAATTGATTAGGTGCTAAAGTTTTAGGCAACAGTGTGGTTAAGAATATAAAGCATCCAATATAATAACGGGTCATCGGTGATAGGACTCAGTATCAGAAATAGGCCATGATTAAATAAATTAAAATAAAAAATTATGTTAAATATGAAATGAAATATAACTGTGTTTAACTGGATACGTTATACTAAGGCCCTCCGCACACGAGTCGACTGATTGCAAACTAGTCGAGCCATGTTTCGTGACTCTATATAATTTTTATCAATAGCATAATAGGGGAATTTATTGTGTCGTATTTGTATGTATGTATATTTGTATCATGATGTCACCATCAAAAGCATGCAACCAAGCACGCCCTGCGACCGAGAAACAGAGTCTCACTGTATACAAGTGCGTTCTCTCACTAACAACCCAGTTGCATTCTCATTCGATTCGGCAGATTTGGGGCTAAGGTTTGCAATCAGTCGACCCGTGTGGGGACGGCCTAAATATAATTATCTTTATTATTATTATATTTCACAAGCTGAACTAAAATTTAATATCTGGGAATAAATATGAACCTATAACAATTAGATATACATAAAAGAAAAAAGGAAATGAATAAGTTATTACAATAAAAGTAGACAATTGCTATAATCTAATGGTAAAGTATACTTGACATAATTTTATATTCCTCACAAGTTGTACTAAAAAATAAAAGTATAGCTACAAAGTTGAAAAGAACCATTTAAAAGAAATAAAGTTTCAAGTAAATGCATAATGTCGATTTTTGGATGTTTTAGGCCAAAAGAAACAACAAATAAGTGTGGGAGTATGAGAACATCTCCCGAATCCCTTTTTGCGGGTTCAAATTAAACCCACATGTTACACGATACGCTGGGACGCGCCACGCCACGCCGCGACGCCAGTATCATCGCGTGTTATTAAATCCCGACAAACAAAGCTATTCTTTAAATTTATGTTTCGGACACATATGGGACGTGGTGGACATCTTAATGTTGATGAAAATATGAAACAGATCTTGATTGGTGTTGGTTGCTTATGAAGTACGTTCAGAAAGGAATAGGGGTAAGCGTGAGGGAATGTAATAGTGTGTTTATCCTAATATTAAAAAGTTAATTGGAACTAAATTTGATTGTTTGAAATTCTAATGAGATTCTTATTAACTCTAAGATTTGTATGCATGTATATATTTAAATATTTTTGAATTGTATTTGTGTACATCTCTGCTCATGATGTCATCAAAAGCATGCAACGTAATTGCCTTGCGACCAAGAAACATAGTCGCTCAAAACGTGTTTAAAACCAATATCAAATCAGTTTAGTTTCGTTCGTGCCGTGTGTCACTCGTATACTCGTGCGTTCTTTCACTAACAATACAGTTGCATTCTCCTTTGGTTCGGGCTGATTCGGGGCTAAGATTTGCAATCAGTCGACCCATGTGCGAACGGCCTAGCATTGAAAAGTAAATTGGAACAAAATTTGTTTGTTTGAAATTCTAATGAGATTCTTATTAATTCTCAGATTATTTGCTTTTCTATAATTTGGATATGACAATAAATATCAAAGTGTACATCAAGCCAAGTAACATTTAACAGGTTAAATCTTGCAATAATTACGTCACGTTTCGACATAGGTACACATTGCGTATTCTGCATTTGCGGTTTAATTTAATATAATAAATTTGGAGTCTCTACAGCATCTGCCTCATATAGACCCCTCTCTCAATCTTTCCACTCCACGCCGTGTGGTAAGAATGTTGGACATGTTCTTTATTGTTCCATGTTGACTGTATATCCCTTATTAAACGATACATACAACATAGGGAAGCTGCAAGAGAAAGGATGAGAGAGAAAACTTTGAAATTTTTTTTTTTATAACTTCTGGTATTACGCTCTAAAAGTTATCATGTCAAAAATTATTAATTGTATAAACGGAAATTATGATGTTACACAAGGGTTAGAACGATACTAAATGTTGTAAGGGGTAGAGGGTGAAAGGGAGACGAGTAACTGTCAGTAGGTTTATAAAATTACAGATTTTATAGATTTATGAGATAATGTTTAATTTAATTAAAATGCTGTCAACTAAAAAAATGTTTTTGTAATGGTAATTACTATTTATGATGTAAAAACATATTCTATGACGTATTTATCGATTTTGTTGCCTTAATAAATTAATCGTTCCACATGGATTACTCTCAAATAATCACAATATTTATCTGTGCTCATGGATATTGATTCTGAATGAACTGGTACAGTAATGGTGGCGTGACATTCATTGGCAAAATACACATTAATTATTATTTTATACAGGATGATTTTTTGTCATTCTATTATGCTTGCTGTCAGTTGATATTTCTTTGTTTTATGGTGGCCATACTAGTAAAGGATTAACTTTTATTAAGATAACTCTACAGTTTTATCACATCCGGTTTACATGTACAGGTAATCTTCTCAGGTAAACCGTCACCTGTACCTCCATTCAGAAAAGTAAGTTTGTTTTTAATTTACCTTTTCAACGTCGGGCTGATTCTTATTATTGATGACGTCCTGCTACCTTTGCAGCTTTTTTATGGTGTCGTGGCTTCATAAAGGTGTACTACACCGAGAATCAAATAAACATTGAGAACAACCAAACCCAGATAATTTACAGCTGATACAGAGATCGAAACCGAAGACACAATAAGCTACGTTATAAAGTATCATTCCCACTCACTGCTTCAATTTTATTTTGCATTTAATTTAAATTGTTTAGCATATGGCAATACGCGTAGTTCACAGTACCATTTTTATTTAATTTATTTTTTAAGTTTCCTTAGTTTTTTTAGAACCTTACAATGTCCAATGTTTTAAATTAAAACTATTAAATTAAGAAAAACTATATTATATTATAACCTCGAAAATGTGACAACCTGTCAAAATGCAGTAGAATTTATATTTAAAAGAAGTTCAATGTCAGTTTGTCAAAAATTAAGAAATAAAAACAATTTCTATTGCTAATTGTTATTAAAAAACAGCAATTTTAATTTTTCCACATTCAATTTTGTCCAACTGTCGAACTGTCAAATTTTATATTACTAGCAACGTATATTACTACTAACGTAAACTCAAATTAAAACACGAATGTGACAAGAAATGCCTATTCTGAAAACCTGAAATCTGGATTAAATTATTAAATAAAAACAGTAAATTTAATATGAAAACAATGAGCGGGATTGAGGCTTTACACCAAGCCTAGTATGTTTTCTGTATTTGAAACAGTTTTGATCTAGATGTATGATATATAAAGACAAAAACTTTACCAGAATGGATAAGCAATGACGTAACATCAGCAGTATTGGCTATGGTCTAAAGTGTATAAGAAATTTCTTTTGTTATTGATTTTCTGAAATTTAGAATCATCAGAAATCCCATTATTCATCCGGATAATATTGTACTCATTTGTGTCACGTCTTGAATTCAATCTTTTCCAGTCATAAATGCTTAAATCTCAAATTCATTCACATTCACTGTATATCGAAGTAAGCTCCCCAATAGGTCTATACTCTGAACGAATGATACGCCACTGGTTTTTAGAACTAATATTTTCAGTGTATCCTTATAATTTCATATTGCAGAGTGCACACCCTTTTTGCTCTTTTCTGGTTTAAACTTTCAATTAGTTCAGTCGACGCTCAGCATGTTCTATAACCATCTATTGTTTTTGTCACGGAGTGTACCATTTAAATTAAATATCCACTTATCTTTTGTATTGTCGCTGTTTTTTGTCTTGTTGAGTTGTCGTTCTGCCATTTCACCATTTGTAGCCCATTTCACATCAGCATCAGGATCTGTCGTCAGCACAGTGTCATTTTACTTCTGCGAGAGTTTGTTGGCTGTGCTTGTGCTATAATATTCAACTCACTCGTACAAAACAACACACACACACATACATATACACAATTAAAGCATTTAATTAATTAAAACATTAAAACGTGAATAAAATAATTGTATTTTTATTATTTTTATAGCGACATATTTTTTGTATTAACATTTTGTGTTTGTATTATTATTATTTAAATTGTTTTAATACAGATTATTTATTAGAATGTTTTTATTGTTTTATACGAAAATAAATACCGTTTTTATAAAAAATTAAATGTTAAGCCTTTTTCGTACCTAATGTTTTAGTTTTAATTTTAAGTAAAGGACTTATTGACCATGCGTCGAACATCTGTAATATAATTTACTTATTTCGTATTAACTATTATCTTTATTTTTATTACTTTATGTTTAACAAGCTGACACTTAAGTTTAAGATTAAAAATTTAGATTGAAAGTAAAATGTAGTAGGTTAGGATGGCCCTTCGCTGTCAGTAACACAGAATGATAAATACACAACTGAAAGAAATACTTAGACCCCGAAAGTAGGATCCGGAAATTTAATATGTTCCCTTTGCTGTAAAAAGGAGAGTGGACTATTTTGATCAAATTAGCCAAATCAATTGGACTGCATCACAAAATCTAGAGCTATTACAAAAAGAAGCAAAATATATTTGGAATCCATATAAAAAATATCCAAAATCAGTTCTTGCTTTTGGAACAACAAAATGTTTAATTTTGTTGGCCAGTGTAATCATTCCATTATATTTAAACACTCATGAATAATGCAGAATATTAGTATAATATTTATTTTTTATGCAGTAACTTGTTCATAATTTTATCAATTTAAATTTTATTTTTTTAAATTTATTTGTGTGCATTAAAATACATAATTTACAACAATTTCAAATTTAGATTATATAAATGAATTCGACTATTTCGACTATACAACTATTTTCTCTATAATTCAGCTTCTATTGCTGCAGTAATGCAATCTATTAAAAGAAACATTGATTCCATGGAATTAATATTTGACTATTTATATAACGCAAACATAAAAATCGTTAGCGTCATAAATGTTCCAGTTTGTTGAATATATTTGATTATTATAAATACATAGCTCGATAGCAAAACAGTTGCAACACACGCAGTTTTAAATGTTATGATAACGAACTAAACCAAATTATTTGCATAGATACTTCAAGATACAGGGTGTAGGAACTGTGTGAATGTATATGAATTTTAACATTTTACATTGTCAATTCAACAAAGAAATGAAATATCCTTTCACATCCTTGCAACCTTCATCCCCATCTATGCGTCTACAAGTATTTACACACAGAACTAATATATCAATTTAAGATATTAAATATTTTCTATATGTTATCGCACAATAGAACTTTAAGAAATCCATAAAGTAGCAACCCAATTTCAATCATATATTTCCTATTTTTTTATTCCTTAAAGATTTTTGAAAGTTTTTCGAAGGGACTACTTTGACATTTCTTTATAGTAAAGCAATCACTTTACATTTTCAAACAAAGCTATTATAAATTCAATTTCTTGAAAGCTTTTGAGTATTTTAGTTACAACTGGCATCATCCCCCGCTGAGATATGTAATCAGGGATGAAATGGCATACAACCATGCATAAATAAAACCAAATTTCTAAGGAAATTGTGAGTGCGATATGTGAGAATCACTTTAATTTAGGGAAGTATGTGTTATTGTGTGAAAACATGGAAAAAATAACAAATAAGGAATCTGACTTGTACTTCAAAAAGGTATTCGAGTACCGTATTTCTCCATTAATAATATTCTTCTACTTTATACATATATAAAAATTCAGCCTACGTGTGTTTGTACAAAACTGGAAAAGTAGTCGGACATTGCATTCAAATTTTCAATTTTTTCTTTTTAATATTGTATTCAATTAATACAGAATCCAAAATTTGAGCTTTCTTTAAAGTTTCCTACTGGGCCCCTTAATATTCACAGAGCCCCTTTTATAAAATTTTAAATTTCTAAGTTTTGAAATATGTTCGCATTCAATAGTGCAATACCCATACAAAATTTCACTTTTCTATCTTTTACGAATACAAAGTTATAGAGCAAAAAAGGATTCACTTTTTTTTTCAGTTTTTCCAAAATTACGGATTTCCAGCAAATCTAGGGAAAAATCCGGGAACGCCAAAAGTCTTAGAATTTTTTTCTCTACGAAATAGGAAATTTTCAAAAACTTCCCAAAAGCCGTTTTCGAGCTATCTTACAAAATTCAGTACCAAACATATAAGAAAATAAGATTACAAGAATATAAACATACAAATATACACCTGGAACATTATAATATAGAGTATACAAATTAGTTTACGTTTTGTGTTGTTCTTAAAAACTCATTTTAATCGATTGTAAAAATACGAAGTCAATGTGATACATACAGTCGATGATATTAGAAATTTCATTCAATATGTTGGCCATGTTCCTTAGATCACTACCCCATGTCATACCCCATAACCCTATGTCATCTGTATTGCGTTATGGGACATAATATCAAAGAAGCCAAAATGAATTTAGTGTTGGCGGGTTATAATTTCTTGTTACTAACCAACAGGGGGTGTTAACATTCTACTCCCTTTCACTGGACATAGATTGAGAGGAAATTGAATTCAAACCACCCATGGTTAGGATCAGACGTGTGTGTTGACTACTGGAACTGGAACTCTAGACTTAGGGTGAACTAATACATCCACATTCTTCATTGCTTTTATCACTGGCGTCATAAAGTCTCGAAAATACGATTTTACTGTCAGTGAATGAAATGCATTTACATTCCTAAACATCTATGGATGAATGGAAAGCTCTGTACGCTTTCAAAAACGTTTATTTTTATTGAATGGGGTTGCTAAGACATGGAATTAAATTATTGGCTTTATTATATTTTGCTTTTATCATATCCTAAATCATCTAACCTAAAAATAAATATACGTCCTTATAAACTTATTCAAAAGAGAAACTGATGAAGAAGCAGGTCATTCAAGATCTCTTTTTCGTTTTTATGTTTATAAACATTACTTTCCTCTACTGAACACATATTTTCCAATCCAATCTGACAGGTTAGTGTATAACGAAAAAAATATTAAAGGAAAACTCGTGTAGGTTTTGATGTAAAGTATAAAAATCACCCTGAAGGCGCAGGATCTGTTGCTGGTGTCTTCCAGTGGCATTGTTTTGTGTTTGTAGGTTATGTTTCGTTGACTGTCAAACACAGGTATGACACATGGACGGTTTTATAAATAAATAGGAAGGTGTCCACGCAAATCTCTTAAAAATAATTTTGTTATACGTGGCATTACGTTTATAGATTCGTGGAATCAGATTCTTGAATGCAATTGCACTAGGACCGTGGCTGCAGAGCTATTTTTATCGATACAATTAATGTAATCTCTGATAATATTGTTCTAATACGGAAGATCAAATGTTCTCGTTAGAAGTCATATGAACAACAATATGAGTATTAAAATAGCTATCAGAAATTGGCTTCGATCCCCGAATCTTCTGTTTAGTACACGCTTTTTAAATAAACCATCTTTGGCAGACAACGTTTACTCATCCCATAGGTCGTTGAACAAAAGAGGTGCTTTCCTAAAGCGTCCTTATTCATTGGCCGTACATACAACATTATATTGCCTTAAACTGTGCTGTTCTGCACTTAATCAGAATACTGTTTAACCGAACGTTTATTTCTTAAAGATTCTGGCTGCGATAAAGATGTACTTTAATTTAATAGGCTTATCGTTTGAGCAAAGAAGGATGCTAATGAAACAAAATTGCATTTTCTATGTTGCAATTCATTAATGCATTTCTGTATGACTTAAGGGTTATAACCATTAAGGGTTATAAGTTAAAATTTACATAACTACGACATCCCTTTATTCAAATTCATCGTTAGCATCCCCTTTGACATATATTTTTTCTATTTGGAATATATATTTTTGATTCAAAGCAAGGTTAAACACTTCATTACAGCTTAAACTTTCCCCTTTTTTCAAGAACATCACATAACCAAAAGTTATGCAACATTACAAACAGTTTCCTATAAAACCACATTTCCCAAGGGTGAAATAAAGTTTCTGATTTAAATAATAAAAAAGATGAATATATCGCAACTTGGTATATAACTGTTCATATTACCCTTGCCCTACTACTACCATCCTAAATAAATTCACCCACCGTGGTGTTCTACTGTGGGTGGGTGTGAGGTGGGTAGATTATTGTGGTGCAATGATGTCTGCTATCGTGTATTGTGTCATGTACAGTGTATATCAGACTTCTAGAGTGAGACAGGGAGAGAGGGAATAGTGTTTTATGTTGAAATCCACCAAAACATTCCACCACAACACTCTTTTAACATGTTGAACATAAATGTGCATTTAACAGTCACACTCTCTGACTCGCTGGTTCCGTTGAGTGTTTTACGGTTACAATTTCTGTTGTTTCTGTTGTAATGTAACGTAACAGTGTTAATGCCAGACCATGGTCTAGTTCCAGATGCACTTGTACAGGGTGCACCCCTATCTAAAGCTATGTGGTGTCAACTGTCTCCATTGCACAACATTTAAAATGGCTTGGACAACCTCAAAAGAACTAAATGTATATACATTTTTATATTATTCATTTACCTAATTACAACTGGTCTAATGACCAACTAGCAATTTATCCATAACCAATACTTGTACAGAACATACGATATTAGGTCCATCAACATTTCCTCAATTTACACTATTTATATTTTTGTTGTTAAACTAATTTTATAATTGTCATTGTAGTTCAAAAGGTTTCTTCCTCCTAAGTCGTCTAGTTAACGCTCGGTTGGTTAACAGTTGGAGAACCTCCTCATTCGGATGACGGTACAGTTTGTCATGATGCTTGGAAGCAAATCTTTTGATTTCTATGGCACCTGTCTCTATCTTGAGGTCGCTATTTCGTATGTACCAAGGAGCATTTACTGTAACTCTCAGTACTAATTAATTAATCTGCATTTCGACAATACAATCTACTTTTATAATTCATATTTCTATTTCTTATAACTTCATTAATAATTCTTAATTTTACTATAATTGCCAAAAAAAAAAAATTGTAACCAAACTAAAGTGGTAATATTTCTAAACTAAACACTTACGTTGCTTTTCGTTTCCCAGTTTCTTTTTTCTATTTCTAAACCCTTTCCTTTAATATAGTATAAGTATAGTGATAAGTATAATTGATTATTTTAACTGAATTATTATTATAATTATTTTATTTGAACTGTCCGTTTATCCGATGTATAAACACTATTAAAACAATGGAAGATCTGAACGAAGACGGACATCGGATCTGAACTAAAAGTATGGCAACACCATACTGTCAGATTTTTATTTAGAATCATAATTTAGAAATTGTATAGGTAATAAAAATATCTGATTGCCATCTTCAGTCAATATCTATTAAATTATAATTAATAACATATTTTTTTTTTTTAAAGCTTCTGAATTAATTTTCTATATGTTTTCTTTGACTTAACCGCATTGGCATTAAATCTGTAGTGTGTAAAGAAACAAATTATCTCAAGACTCCTACATATTTGCACTCAATACAATTACGATTAATTTTATATAATTTTGGAAATGAATATGAATTTTGAAATGAGTAAGAAAATATTTAAATTATCTGTTACCTTTCAAATCACCCTATTACCTCTTGCGTGTTAAACCATGTGTCAACATTGTATTACAGGTAAATATAATTATGAAAATTACAATAAATTTAAACAAAACATTACGTATTCATGGATTCGAAGTACTCTGTTAAATTATTAGCAAATAATAATAAAAGGTTCGTAAAATCAGATCTTTCAGTATTTAAAGAAAGGATGGTTCCATTTGATGAAAGATATTTGAGTTGCTTAAAAAATAATGTGGTTTTGTACATTTCGTCATATTTTTTGATTTTTGTAAATGGAAAATCAATGGAATAAATTATTAATTTTTTTATAAATAATACAAAACGCCTTGTCCAAAAGCGATGGGACGTTTGGTCATCTTATCTGAGATATTTCCTTTATAATAATAAATAAATAAAAGGCTCAATTAAAAATTCAATGAATGAATTAAATATAAGCGCAAATAATTTTTTTTATTATTAATTTGTTTCATCAAATATGTCAACAGATTCATTAAAACTTTATTTGAAGTTAAAACATTTTATTAAATTATACCCCTAAAAGTAATTTGTAATGAAATAATTATAAAAGTACAAATCTGTCCACGTTTAACATCGTCTTCTGCTTATATCCTTCTACGCTAATTTACAAGCACTCAGGAACTCTATTAAAATAACTCTCCATCGCAGCTTTCAACCCCCTCATACTCTGCAAGCACCCTTCCTTCGTCTCTATTAACCTGTCTACGTCCCGTGGGTGTTCCACTTATTTACCTGGCTCTCTTGACGGCACAACCAACACAACCCGATCCCCACCTCCCCGCGCCGCCCCTACAGTTTAATTGGGTTGTCCGCGCCGGCAGGGACACACGCAGTATGATGAATTGTATCTATGTTGAGTTGACTTCGTGTATCATGCTGGGCTTATTATTATGTATCGCGTAGAAAGCTACAATATATAATATATTTATATATATATATAGCGCTGTTACAGTAAAATTACTGCCAGTTATACTGCTGCAGTGAACAGATAAGGTGTATATAAAAACCGTTTTCGAATTTTGGTATTATCAAAACCGGATTTAAAATATTTGCATGGTGAATGTAATAAACTACTAAGTCATATTCTGTCAATACTATATCACACTGGAACTTTCTAAATATTTCGGTTTATACTTTCTTGCATATTAATCCTGCGTGTGTACACTGGGTCTTTTAAGGAACAGTTGAAATTTCAAACTCCTATTTCTCTATCATGAGTCCAGAGCGCGCTTCACCTATGCCATCTAAAAAATCTAGGTAGTGGTAGGGACTTAAGGTTCCAGCAGCGTTCGGATCTGGCATCTCCAATGTTAGTAAATACACATTTTTTGATTTTCTCGTTGTTTTACAGTTTTTTCATGGTTAAAATAAATGTTTTATGTAATTTAATATATTATTTCTTAGATTATATATATAGATTTATTTTGTGCCGAATAATCACCGTTCCGTTTATTATGACATGCCTGAATCCGTAAAATATTCCCCACTAAAGTTATTAATTTTGTAATAATATTTCGTTTTTACGCGTTTTTCACTATTTGTGAATTTTTATTAACAGTTTTAAATTTTGGACTTTGGCAACTTCTGGACCATGTAATAGATACTTCAAGAAGTAATCCAGAATTCTTCAGATTCTTTGAAAGCTTAGAAAACTCGAAAAACTCAAAAATCCCTCAAAGACCCAGTGTACACACCATGTCTCGAAAAATATAGTGTTAAAATATTCACACGACGTTCGTACTGCAGAAAAAGGTACACAGCTAAGCTAAATACGTTTATCGAATACCTACTTGTCAAGCAAATCGAATACGTTAAAGCGTACTCAACTTGCAGTCACGGCGTGACTTTTATTGAATAGAAACCGAACAAATGTATAGTGCTGAAGTATCATAAAAAAACTGCAGCTGTACGTTTTTAAAAATAAAAATTTACCGTGTGAACATGCTGCTAACTATACGTTTAAAATCGAATACAGTAAAAAACGTGCAGTACAATGTCGTGTGATCCCAACCTAAGGTGTTTTTATTAAACATGCTCTATACGTGTATACAAAATTAGCTCTTACTGTACTGCATTTTATATATAAATATATAGTTATATATATATAAATATACATATTTTTTTAGTATTCATTGACCTAATATAAATAATTTTAGAGAAAAACTTTGTACTTTAACACGGACTGTACTTTAGACAGACGTGATGCGAAGTTACATGTGTTAAGAGCGGAATAACAATTCTGATAAAACGTGAAAGATAAACAGAAGAAGAATACTTCCTCCACCCCCCCCCCCCCATCACCCCATATTCTCCAGGTCTCTCACACCATTCAATAAAAGTGTATAGTGTGTATCCAGAAACACTGAAACGAACTTTTTTTTTTCGTTAGGTTTGTTAGCAGAAGACAAAAGAACAGAGGGTTAACTTTAGATTTGATTCCACCTGGGGGGTAAATAGAAGTTTTTGAGCCTACACACTTCTCCGTGTTGTTACCTTAAGAAACCTCTTGTAAAACTCAACCGGAATACAATGAAGGGCATTAGGAAGGGAGTTGTGCGCCTCAGTTTAAATGACAGGGCAACAACTTAAGTGTTTGTTTATTTTATTTCGATTTTTACGGAAAACAGGTATTATTGAAAACTTTATTGAATTTCTTATATAAAAAACTAAACTGAAAACTAACTGAAAAGCCAGGTTTAAAAATGCGTCACTATTTATTCGATAATATTTATACTGCAAAAAAACGTGCGGTACAATGCAGTGTGAATCCAACTTTACTGTTTTCTTTGAAACTTGTTAGAACTTGTTTAATGAAAACGATAGAACCGAAAAAATACGGACGTACTTATTTCATATCGCAAAAAAGGTTTTAAAGATTTTATGTACTGAAACGATACCGTATTTTTAAGCAAATATTCCGATATCATTATCAGTTTAAGATTTACCCAATTTGATCACAATAACCGCCGTTTATTACGAGTAGCACCAAAAGTTGCTCAAACATTTAACAACTGCTCTGTATATAGAGGAATTTACAAAAGAAAATTCAAAAACATTCCATAAAATGTTCGTTAAAAATTAAAACTAATGTTAATGAAGTTGTCCATATAGTGAGTCCGTTTTACTGTTACCAACATACGAAGTCTATAGGAGTGAACGTAGCACCATCTATAGTCCACTTCACTCCATTTCTTTTCCAACAGTAACTTGTGTTCTCCAATGTTTTACAGAGTGCCAATGTATACGTATTTTAAATTCTGTGTTGGTTCTTTGACTAGTATTCTCTTTGATGGAAAGTTTATGTGAGTTGTATGTTTTATAAACTATAAAAAGGAATACAAATGTTATTTGTAAAAAAGAACTTTATATATGAAATAGTTTTAGTTTATTTAAATTTTGAAAGTAAATTATGGTTCAGTTCAACAATATTGGTTTAAACTTTGTTACGTTCAATAAATATATTTCAGTAAGACTTTTATGTGGAAACGGAAGTAGTATTTATGCATCTGATAGGTTAATAATAGCTCAGACAAAGCCTACGTTTGTATTTTGTTATACTACATATTTTATATTTTAGATTTCCTGTCCATATACAATTTTGTTTAATGTTTTGTAGCCCGCTCTAACGCGTTCTCCATTTCTCCTTAACTTCCGATTATTGCCAATCCTAATTACCTAACAGTTTGATCTTCTATGAACTCTTAACTTAGCAAACAAATTTACAAATAAAAAAGCATTCCAGGAAATTTAAATTGTACTAAACTATAAATTATATTACAACTAGCTGTCCCGGCCACGCGTTGCTGTGCCTAACGTTTTTGTCATATTACATTACATAGCGCCATCTATTGAATATTTACTCAATCTAGTCAACAGAATATTTACTCAATCTAGTCAACAGATGTCGCCATCGTCGTCGCCAGATATCATATGTCATATACAGATAATTAATAGACAATAAGATAATTTTGCAATCATAAATTGAGATGTAAGCTATCCTATCTTTCAAGTTGGATCAAACTGCACACGGTGTACAAATTTGATTAAAATCGGTTAAGTAGTTTAGGAGTCCATCGCGGACACACAACGTGACACGTAATTTATATATATTAAGAAGAAGATATAACACCTGCGTTATTATTTCGAATAAGACTAGTGCAATTCTCTAACGAGTATATTCTGCACATGTAAAGATAACGCACGTGTAAACTTCATATGTTTAAATATTTATTAGTTCTTTATACTAAGAAAATTGTACAATGTACATGTCTTGAATGATATTTTTTCTAGAATTTAAGACTATAATAAAATGTCAACCGCTAAGATTTTTACAAATGAAAAAAAGTATTAGCATAATCCTGCCATCGTTGAAATGCATGATACAGTACATCTTGCCACATCTGGATAAAGTGCGGGCAACTGAAAATGCCACGTATTAAAACAGTGGTGTACAAGTAGAAGGTCTAGCATTATGTAGAATTAAATTCTGGCCCTGTGCAATGTGTAAATGCTTAATATATTACACTACATATATTTTGTACTGAACAGTCCGATACTTAAAGCAGCGTAGAGGTTCCTGATTGTTCGTTAAGGATTACTGGCAAAAAAAGGTATTTCGGTACCGCGAAAAATGAAATTTCGCCGCAAAAAATGAAAATTTCGGCGTGAAAAATATAACTTTACCGCGAAAAATGGTATTTTCGCACGCGAAAAAGGTATTAAACTTAAAAGGTATTATTCTTTTTTGCGGCGAAAATATAATTTTTTCGTGGCGAGAATTTTATTAAGGTAATTTCTCTATTGTTATCTTATTAAATTAAATTATATTAGTTAATTTCTCTATTGAGTTTTGTATAGTAAAATTAATCCCTAATAAAGTATAGTATAAAAAATATATATATTCATATATAATAATAGAAATAGTATTAATTTAGTTTCAATGAAATTGTAAAAATCGATATATTCTTTAGGCCCTGAAGATGATGTAACCAGGCATTATGCAAGGAAAATAAAAAAATGATTAAAAGTAGTTCACTTTCAACATATTTTACATGTGATATTATAGCTTAAGGCTCACGCACACTGGAGGCAATACTGACAGTAAAATAATACTGTATATCTTAATATATATAAATTACGTGTCACGTTGTTTGTTCCCGATGGACTCCTAAACTACTTAACCGATTTTAATCAAATTTGTACACCGGGTGCAGTTTGATCCAACTTGAAAGATAGGATAGCTTACATCTCAATTTATGATTAATTATTATGATTTATTATTAATTATCTGATTTTAAAAGATGGCGACATCTGTTGACTAGATTGAGTAAATATTCTGTTGACTAGATTGAGTAAATATTCAACAGATGGCGCTATGTAATGTAATATGACAAAAACGTTAGTCACAGCAACGCGTGGCCGGGACAGCTAGTATACTATATATAATAAATGAGTCTCCTATCAAGCATACCGCAGTTACCTTATCATCACACGAAACAATCAATATACCCAAGAAATAATTTAAATAAGGACTCACCATTTCATCCGAAAGCAAAATCACAGAATAGCAATGTCAGAGCACCGGGAGTCCTGCAAATAAAGCAAATATAAACATCTAATATAAACATAAAATAAAAAAAATCTAAAACAGAAATCAGAAAAACAAAAAAAACATATTTTAAAATATTCTTTAAAATTTGGTTAATATACATTTGGTTAAAATTTAATTTAAATTATTATATAAAAAAAAACAGATTCTCATAAATATTTGTACCATCGATTAAATATAATAATTCGTTTACATAATATTGGTAATATTACTGAGAAGAATATAGTAAGGTATTGTACCTGTGTTGCTGTATAAAACCTCTCCTTTTCAAATCCAATCGAAACATTTCGAAATTAACCAAACACTTATCAATTTGAACGCGAATTAAAACGCCACTTGACATGCACCAACTTGTTGAGTTCTATATAAAAAAGGGAAGTTAAAATGATCTACAAAAATCTATTTAATTATAAAAAGTAACACTCTAAAATCCACCACAAATAGATTACCGTGAATATTACAATATTTTTTACAAAAATGAAATACATCATTTATGTATTAAAATACAAAAAATATTTTAACAGTACTTTCCTTTTGAAGACACAACTGCAACTAAATCTATTTGCTGTTAATGAACTCGAAGTGGTACGATCATTACCGAACTAGACATGATATTTTATTAATATAGAAATAATCTCTTATCACCTGCTTTTGTGGTTTTGCAAGTTAAAACATGAACCAGCGGCAGACGCTGTGACGCCGGTTGGTACGATGGCTTTTATTAAACAATGGAATGACCTTCAATAACCAAACTTTTAATTCAAATTAATAAACAATGTTTATTTTTGTATTATAGTATGTTCATTTAACAAAAAGGTTTATCTATAAAAATTATAGTTTTCATATTCATATTTTTATTGTAATGATGAAAAAAACTCTATTATATGGTTTTGTACAATAATGAAGCAAATTTCTTTAACAGCCCGATCCAGTATAAATTTTGTCATTTAATCTATTCTATCCAGTATAAATTTGTCATATATTCCATCTCATCTAGTCTAAATTTTGCTATTTATCCTAAAGTTTAAAAAGTCTAATTATCTTCACTTGCTTTGGCCTTGGCTTTAAACATGGTTCCTCAGCAATTGTATAAGACTGTTGGAAACTGTGGAAAACAAAATTATATAAGACTTTTGAGTGTGAAAGGTAATACTCGAATATAAAAGATATCCACAGTCTAAGTTAGTTGTCGCGATATAACTGCCTCATCAAAATAATGTTATAAATTTTTTTACAATTGTAAGTGATATCATTATCTAATTATTCTCTTTTGGACTAGTGATAAGTTTAACCAAAGTTCGAATCATTTATAATGAGAGTGAATGAGAAAATGGGCAAATTCATTTTACGTGTAGTTACACCAGTTTTTTATTTAATAATATATTTATTACTATCCTAATAGAATTAGCTTGGGATAAAGAATTCTTTTTGCGTGTGTATAAAAAAAAACAAAATGATGAGTTATGTACATATGGTAATACAATTTAAAGGACAATATTGGATTAAAAAAAACGAGAATGCTAATTTATCATTGCTTATTTATTTTAGTGGTGCATTCGGAAACATGGTCAAATTGTCGTTAAATATATGCAAAAGCATAAGAAAAGTAAACACCGGAGTATAAAAACGAAAGACGAGTACTTATTAATTCATTTTAGAGTAAAACAAAACGTCGCGCCTGTGCATATACTATGACGATATATATCGTTTGACTCGTACTATGCGAATGCAACAAACTTTTTATTTAATATTTAAATTATGAGTCACTTTATTTTAATATTAATGAAAACTACCGTCGAGTTGAGTTGAGTCGAGTCTTCTCTCGACTTTTAAAATAAATCATTCATTCCATAAAACATTTATACAATTTCCCTTTTTTTTAATACTCATACAATGTTGTATTTTTGTTTCTGTATTTCTACAAATAAAAAGCATCAATGATGCAGTAGCAACATACAAGGTAAAAATTTGTTTTACGACCCCCTTGAAGAGTTAATTTACTTTCTTGAGTTTACAAGAAGCTGAGAAAAGCTCTTGTGAAACCTGTGAACCGACAGGCACTTAGAAAGCGCGTTCAATAAGTCCCAATGCTCTCGCAGCGCACATAGCGGTACAGAAACGAATTGTAGTGATGAAGCAACGTTGATGGGGAGATGGGGAAGGGGGGAGGAATGGTTAAATCTACCATGAAGTTGTTCTCATTGTTTCTATGGAATGCTTTTGTATTAAACAAATGATTTGATTTGTTGTATAATAATGGACGTTCGTTTTCGGTTTTACGTTAGCTTCATGTGATTACCATGTAGTAGTCATTATTTTAATTGCTCGTTTATTTGATGCAGTGTTAAATAATAGCTGTAATGCTCTATTACATTTGTGTTTACGTTTATGTTCATGTTATGTTATGTAGGCCATTAAAATCGGTAGTTACGAGTATTATTATTATGTTGATGTAGCACGGTGCTTTTTTCTAATTATAACACACGCGGGTGAAAGATACTATTTACAAGATGTAATTAAAAAAAATAATTGCGCCGTAAAATAATGATATGTATCTTAATGTCAAACAAACATATAAACATAGCTCTGCATGTTTTATGGGCATAGAATGAATATCTGTAACATTATTCAAATTCTTCAATTTCTAATTGACGTTTTTTCCTATTTATTTTATTTAACGTCAATCTATTTCCTATACAAAACTTATGAACTCCACCTCTGCCTGATAACCTTATGATTATGTAGAAATATAATCAATTTAATTAGGTAACAATTAAACCCGGAAAATATAACTCTGATCAGGAAATTGAATCCAAACACACAGCAGTCAGCGTGAAGCATCAATGCTCTCGACTCCACTGAGGCGTCTAATTAGTAGTCAATAAGCCTCATTCTAGATCACTTTTTAGTTTTAATTTTTAATCACGGTTTAATTTATTCTCGCTATCAGAGTATTAAATTTACAATTAACTTTCAACTGGGTAGGAGTTATTCCATTCCTGCGTTATAGTTCATGTGAACCGGCTATGGCATTTACGACTTGATAATGAGTGCTATATATATATTTGATATATTCTGTACATTTTTTTCATACTGTGCGATTATATCTCAACCCCTTTCTCTCACTATAGACTTCCTCCCAAAAAACTGCATCCAAGCATTAAAATATCACTACTTATAATATTATATAAGCAATATTACTACTAAGAAAGTAAATTACTTATATCTTTAATTAAAAACTAATACTTACTGAAATAAAAATGAAAATGTCCATTAATATTTCACAGCGCTTAAACTCATGTTGTGAAATTAAATTAGATAGTTTTTATAAATTTAAAAAGATTAAACAATGCTATTATCTATAATTCTAATTAATCTTCTTTATTCTAAATTTCATTATACGTATCACGGTACCCGGAGCCGAGAGCAGAGTCCGGAACGTCTGCACATTCCCATCATAGTTTCTCTTCGCAACTCGTTCATTATTCTCTGGTCCAGTTGGGACTGTGAATCAGCGCGTCTGCAACTCGCGTCAGCTGAAGCTACATCAAGCCCGATTCCGAATCGGGTTGAACCCGAGCCCGAGCCGAACATGAGTCTGAGCCGATTTACAATATAAGTGCAATTAAATGCACATAAATGTAATGTCGCAGTATCCGGTTCCGCATCCGGCTACGGGTGGATAATTCCAGTGGGATTCATCCATCGTCAGAAGAGCTTATAAAAATGAATTTTATGAAACTTTGAAGTCTGGTGTATGTAGCTGTATAATGTTGAAACCATAGTACAAAGGCAATGATACTAAAGTATATGTATGAACTAAATATAAGGCTGTTGTTATACATATAATATTTCGACAGGGAGGTCATGAGCTATCTTTTGTTTAAAATTATTTCAACGATTTTAATAACTAATGGAGTTCTTTCAAATTTTTATAATTGCATAATATAATAAAGCAACATTTTATAAGTTTTCCTAAAAGAATAAAAATTTACCAGAATAAACGTGCGTTCTTGATATTTAATTTACTGTTTTTATTTATTCACATTCCTTTTCACATTTGTGTTAGTTTAAGTTTAGTTAGTTGGTGCGTATGCAAACCTAAAAATTAATTTAAATTAAAAATGGTACTGTGAATGACTACGCGTATTGCCAAATACTAAACAATTTAAATTAAATACAAAATAAAATTAAAGCAGTGAGTGGGAATGATATTTAATTGTTACGTCATTCTACCAGCTTTGTTTTCAGAGGCACTTTAATAAATTTAAACGTCCTTTACAAAAATATTTAATTTTGTATCTTCATTAAAAGAGAAACATTTCTTTTGTTCTTCGATTTTTTAGATAATCAATCACTGGTTATGATAAAAGTTACTAGAGTATTTCACACACATCATTTATGTAAATTAATGCGACTATATGGCAGAAAAAGGCCGTAAACCTATGAAGCCATTCAATATATATCTACAGAATATAAATTTAACATAAAATACATATAATTTTATTAGTAAAAGCGAGAAATTTTTATTCCATTACGAATGTATCCACCTTATTTCTCTATTCTTCTTCGAATCGCTACAAAATTCTTCTTTAATTGATTAATGACAAGAACAAACAAATTACATAAGTAAATATTATTCTAATTTAACCTGTACAGTTAAGTATTCTATTATAACTCTTCAAACAATTTTCTTTTGTTTATCCAACATCAAAATTCTTATTGGTTGTTGAATCCTTGTATCAACAAGTTGACATACGCCGCGCCACACCACGGGTGGAAGACTAAAGACGCATATTGTCTTAACGGAGTTAGGATATGGCTTCACTAAGGGTTTGAATAGATAAGCGTAAAGGAAATGCTTCGTTACCGTAATAGCAGCGAGTAGCAAGTGGCAAGAAAGTACAGTTCGTGGAAAATGTTTTTCATGTAATATTATAATTACATTTGTAATATTTCCAGATGCTTTTCAAAAAGAATGAAAAGAATTGCTAAAAAGTTTACAAAAAAACAAAGCTAAAATATTAGTGCGCAATTTTCAAAATTTATAAAGTTTAAAGCTGCTGTAGTTATGTATATTATTATCTTGAAACATTTGATTTAAAACAATGTGGTACACATAGCTCAAATTCTAATCATAAAATCAAATGAACATTTCAAGCGATAATGTATATAGTATATTTCTCTCGAAGGTAACGCTAGTATATGCCGAATTTAGTAAATTAAATTATTTTTGTATGACCATTTTTCGTCAATGACAGATGATCAAATCAAGAGTTAGACCTGAACATCATAAAATCATAAAATATCTTTAAGAACAGATTCTTTATTAGCACGGTATTTTGTGAGAAATTTGACTTTTAAGAAACCTAAACTCGCCGTTACCTCTACTTCATATTAATTTAATTCAGCAAGTAACTGAATCAACTTATACAGTGTGGTTTCATAGAAATATTTATTTATTTAACCCCTTATTGAACAGCCTGTTTATACAGGGTGTTGAATCGACATTGAGTCGAGCTGATAACACACGATCTGCGACGCCGATGCCGATGCCGGCGCCGGCGCCACCCACAACAGAGCAACACCTTTGTCGTGGTTTATGACCGGGTATCAGGTAGGTGTTGCGATCTGTGATACCACTCCTTTACCTTTTGCACATTGTTCCATTCTACATTTTCCGTTATACCATCAACTTCACAGCTATGTAATATTATGACTCCAAACATTCCGCAAAGGAGTACTTCGTATTATACGTATACAATAATAATAAACCAAATATATTCCGAGCTGAAAGTTTGCTTGGGTTCAATTTACATAATCCAAGGAATTAACATGGTGTGCCTTTTGAAATCGATAATATAGTATTCTAACTTGAACAGAAATTGTATTGGAGAGGATGGAAATCGAGAAATTGACTTTGAGAAGGATTGTAATGTTGCAGTTCTGGAGATGGCTTTCCCAGTTGTTCTAAAACAGAGAAATCTTAAAGTTGAGACCAGAATATGTGATTGGGACCATCTTTTTGTAAGTGCCTCGTTTTCATCTGTCTTTAGTAAACTGTATTGTTTTGTAAAGAAATTCGTACATCCTTAGAAATAAAATATCCTCTCGGTACTAAGGGCGAACGCAGATCTTCCTAAAACTACGTGGATGCTCTCTATTTGTGCTACTTCGTACGGTATTTACTCTCAGTTTTTATCGAAGACATGGACTGGTTCTGGATGTATTGAATTGGTTAATTGAACAAAGGAGGTGTATAATTTTCTTAACCCAAAAAGAACAAATTGGTTGAGATTACTGGTAATAAAAGCGTAAGGGCGCCTTTTTAATCTTCCTTGGTTCTTTTAGCGCAAATATAACTTGTTAAGTAAAAACATGAGACATGTTCAAACAAGAATGAGCGCTTTTTAAGCTTTACACAACTTAGCAACAAGCACGAGCTTTTTAAGAAATAAATAACATTAAAACAAATTGATAAATCTATTTGTTCTTCCTATTATTTTCCTGCTGCTTTCATTTCCTATTGGAAATATCTATTTATTAATATTTTACATAACATAAAGGATATAACAAATACCATTAAAGCATTCGTAGCTACAGCTACATGACAACATAACACGGTAAAAATTCTGCAATTTATTCATAATAATCATTTGTTTTTTCTTCTTTTTTTGCGTAGACAGGGGATTATTTCACGAACACATCTCTGTAGTATAGTGCATATGACAACAAGGAGGGATTCCGTTGTAATTTAATTTATGAATCTATTTCTGAATCGGAAATTAAAATCGATTGAAATAAAAATGGTGTTCGGTAAAATATTCAACTCCAGAGTCCAGACCAGACCAAACCAGTCAGTCTAACAACGTATTTTAAACAAATCAAGTAGAATTTTTAACAGCTACATATATATTATTTTAATTTTTATTTTTTTATAAAATTATATTTCATTTTATTTTTTGTATCGAATAAATTATGTACAGGGTGTTTAAGATGTTGTTATTTTGTTTTATTTTATTTTTATGTTTAAGAAATGTTATAAATAGCTTTAAATATTTGTCACCAAAGTTGTAAATGTCATAATGATATATTATTGTAACAGCAGCACGTTAATTGCTATAACCGTCACAGTGTTAACAGCATTGCACATTCACTGTTTCATAAGAATTAAATTTATGTGGTAAGATCTCATATAAAATTGGAATAGGCGACTTATTGATAGATTACTTTAGTCAATGCTTGAAAAAAAAGTGATTTGAATTTTTCTTTCTCTCAGGAAATTCAATTCTATCCAGTCTTTCTCTTCAATCTTAATAATACTGCGGCTAGGAAACGAAGTAAATACATCAGCTTCTTAAAATAAAATTAAAAATGTTATGTTACATATATATAAAAATGTTTGATGAATAAAAGTCAAGGCCAAATAAATAAATAAAAAAATACTATCGCCGTTTTATTTCTTTATTAATGAAGATTTCTTTCTCCTTTTTACTATTGAAGATACCTTCAACGAATCTTATTTTATGTTTGCCAAATAATCAATTTAATATAATCAATTCAGAATTTCCTAAAACTGCTAGTTCATTATTCTTTACTTTACCAGCCCAGTGAGCTTTGTCAGACAAATTATTATGGTATATTGTTGTTAACTTTGTATCCAACGATGTATCTAACAATATGCTAATTATTTCTGTAAATATATTTATATTATTCAGAATAGCGAAACTACAGTAAATGTTAGTTAACAGCACGCCGCGGACTAATGCTATCCGAACGACGACCGACGACCGACAACGTGCATAAACTTGTTTGCTTGAACGAACGCCTCATTTACATTAACCCTGTCTTGAGTAAATTGTTGAATAATAGTCATAAAACTATGACTGTGTGTGTGTGTGTATTGGAAGCAGAGTTATTGTAAAGTTTTACTATTTAATCGATTCTGATCGACGACCGTGCAGTATTGTACTCGTATTTTAGTTTTAAAAGTACTGGAAACTATTGAAATAGATCTAATGTGTTATGAGAGTCAAAAGGAAGTTGAGAAATCGTGAATGTTCAACATTTACTTTGACTTTTTGCAACTGTGCATATATGTATTTAATATAATAAATTGAAATAATATTAATTAGAAATAATTAGTGGTAAAATGTAGTAATCAAAATTGAATAAGAGTATAACATTTAATGCAATTTTACTACTTATGTTAAAAATTAAATATAATTATTAAATTATCATAATCAGCAAATAATGTTCCCGGTAGTCTCTTGCTTACTCATAAAACTTTTTATGGATTAAAGACTTTAAGAATAGCTATAAAATAAAATAAATTTATTATTTTAAAATATTATTTAATAAAACCCTTCTGGAATTGATATTAATAAATTTTACTTTTGTATAATACTGCATGAATGTAAAGTAACATGTTTTGTGTTTTTCGAATTATTGGTAAACGTTAACTATTCGTTTTCCTCTTTGCTTTTCACCTCTTTCACCAAACAATTCGTTTGAGATTTTGGGTTAATGTAACTTAATACTTAAGTGGTTGACCTTATCTTCCTCTCCAATAAATGGCTCTATCTTATCCTGCATATTGTCTTGTCTTCGACTTATAATGTTTATCGGTATTTTTCTTTTTAATTATACATGTATGTTCATTAAATGGTATTTTTCATAATATAGAGTCTTTCAACAAGAGCAATTTAAATCAATAGAAAATTTCAAAATTTCCGTAAAAAGTGGTGATATTTTTACTTTAATCTAAAGTACAAACTCTGAGGTTTGTAATAGAATACGATATCTGGCAAATGTCTCCTAAATATTGCGTTTTTCTATTTATTTAAAAAGACCGCTCTTTTTGAAACACCCTATATAATCTTATTATATTCTTGAAAAAATATGCCGAATTTTACTGGTTGATCAATCGCGTTTTATGTCAAAATTTCCAATCTATCCGGAAGACATTGGTAAAGTGTATCTAATTTAACTTTGATAGTTTAGACAAAGTCGAAATCTAAAATTCTAGTTATTATGGGTAGTCAAATTAGTTTCTGGTGAGTGATAACTATTTTGCCACAAATACTAAATTTGTTATTTTCAGTTTACAGATCTGTACAGTACAGTAAATGAACAATTATCTACTAAGCACCCTTTACTACAAGTATTTTTAATCTGTATAAAATGTAACAAATCGATAATCCACTTTTAACACTAACTCTGCAAATACCTTTTACATGATTAACAAATGAACAACATTTAAATTATTTTATAACATGATCCATTAAATTTGTATTTCAATTAAGTTTATTCGATTAATTAATGAATTACTGTTAGTTGCACTAAAAGCACTAACTGACACACTACCTCCTGACTCAGTGTAATAGAACGAACTCATCGTGGGATTCAAAATGCAGCCACCATCAAATATTTGAGTGAAATGGAAATAAATGAACACGTTGTTAATTAAATTATACATAACTCAGTAGTCAGTAGTCGTGACTCGGGAATCACATGAAGTTTGTCAAGCTTGATTGGTGATTGCCGGATTCGAAGGACCATATGGAATTATCCTGCAGATCTTGTGACTGGAATTGTTGCAGTATATAGCATATATTATATATTTGCCATAAGTTCTACTAGTTGTTAGGAAAACACGCTTTTAAATAATTATATGATTATGTTAATATAATTTTTAAAACCTATATGCGGGATGTTACAAATATTATTATGTTTATACATTGATTTTTTGATATCAACTTAAAATAGTTAAATATACGGAATAAATTACATATTTGAATGCACAGCACTTGACTCGTAGAACTTGAGTTGTAGAACTACAATTAGAACGTGTGCTCCTATTACGTCGAGATATTTTAAGTTCCATAGTAACTTAAAACCTTAAGCTGACACAGATTAGTTTCACACAACCATTGTTATAGCATTATGTTACTTATTTAATAGGTCAGGTACAATGTGCAATGTACTACTTCATAAATAAATTACCTGTGTAATATAATTGCCAGGTTATGAAGTTTAAATAAAAATTATAGGATTAAGAGATTATGCAAAATGGAGATTAATATTAGTTTGTTTGAGTGAATAATATTTCTCCTTTCAAGTGACTGAAGAAGATTATGATATGTCTATCATAATTTTCACAGGTAGAAAATTGTTTTACAGTGCAAAGTTTAAATTTATTAGGTTCCCACAAGCTAATTCCAAGATATATTTCCAACCTGTGTTGTATTATATTTACTACACTTTGTGATAAGGGAAGTATACTAGTTTTAACATTTTACCGAGAAAATTAGTTTGTATAAATAGTTTTTTATATCTGTATCTACTAAGACATATGTTACCCTTGTTTTGCACTTTTTTAATTTCTGGGATATTTTTATATTCCACTGCAAAATGAATGCCCACTAAATTTAATCTTGTCTTATTAGAAAAACAGTTTCCTTGTATTTTTATTTAAATGTTGTTTTAGGATAATACTTTTGGTTCTAATTATTGCTGTATTTTCATTTATTAACCATAAAAATATTCAACGTTAATTTGTCAATTTAATTATTAATGTAAAATGATATGGAAATATAATTAATTAATAAAAACATGTTGATCAAAACTTAAATATAAAACGATGCAGCTTCTAAGTGCAGAACAAGTGTGAAACTGTCAAATGCATGTTAAAGTATAATGTAACTTACTCTAGGTGTAAAAGAAGAGCAGAACTGAAACACTATTAGTTTTCTTATTGTAAAAATTGATATACAACAGAGATATCACTGTTGCTACTCAGGTAATTTTAAGTTTGCTACAACCTTACCGTTCCACTTAGAAATTGTAATGCAGTGTGTAAGATTCAACTTGCTACTGTGCCACAAGCTACATTTTCTTCCCGGGTCGTAATATCAGATATTATATCATTATAAATTTATTATTTCTAATAATTTCAATGATTTATTTTATAGTGAGGTTAAATTCTGTATTCACTTATTACTTTTTCCTTATATTAGTACATAATATATGTATATCAAAATGTAACCGATATAAATCATAAATATATGAAAGCATAGAATGACAATAAATCTTCAAACGGCACATAAAACCTTAGTACTTCATTGTTTCCATGAATTTAATACATAAACACTTTAATACATAAACACTTAAGCTCTTGCTTTGGCTTCTTGGATTCGAGTCAAGTGTGAAGCCATGAAGCCGTGAAGCCGTGAAGCCGTTGAGTCAAGTGATGTGTTTTACTTGTTTAAGCTAAGCATCCTTAAGTCTACTCTCCAATAAACAGAAAACAACAACATACTACTTAAAACATTCAACTACGTGTATGTTTAAATTGCATTTAAGAGGAGAGACAGAGACAGGTAATATGTGTGAAGGAGAAGGATGAGACAAAGCTTACAAAACTTTAAACTTTGCTCGTCACTATCTCTATGTTGTACGTTTATGTCGATAGTGCTTAAAGCACATTGTTTTGTGAACGTTGACTTCGTGCTGAGAACTATTATGTAATGTTCGATTAGAAGGGATACTGGACTGATAGACTTGTTGTTATGTGTAGCATGAAATAGCGATATAGGAAAGGTATGGAATATTTTTAATACATGCACTCTCAAAGAAAACTAGGTATTAAAATTCAGATCCGAGAATCAGACCAAAACACAATTAAAACCTGATTCCTAATTTTAGTACGCATTTGTCTATTAAATTTGTATTAAAATTAAGAACATTGTTAACAGTGTGCGCATATATTTGTATGTGTATATTATACAAAAGATTTTCAGCAAAAATTGATTATTATTATTTATTTCATACAATATGTCAATTTTAACAATATTATTAAAAGATTTAAAAAAAAAATGTAATTAATTTACTCTTAAAAATATTATTAAGTATAGTGTTGTACATTTTTGTTGCGTTATATGAATTTGCGATGTACGGCATATATGCTTACTGTATATGCGACAGTATACCTATTTCAAATTTAGGATTACGTAGGCAAAAATTCAAAAGCTGTTACTATGTTAAAAAATTAGCGTTAAGCCAGATACAGTTACACTCAGAACCGGTTCCAGTTACCAACTCAGTTTAGTTGTTGACATTTTTAATTTTTTATAGAGCTTAATTAATAAACAAAAATTATTTAATTTGTACATACTAGCTAATGATAAACATTCCGTGGTATTTACATTTTTCTTGTTAGTTTAATAAACCGTATAACATCCCATCCGACCGTCAGTTGTTTACGGATGCTGCGGTCCACACTGACATGTGGATGCATATTGTATCACTACGACTATTTATAGTTCTATAAAAACATAGAAACGTCCCATTATTTTATCTTATACAAGAACCATTATTTATCTTGTGTGAATACCATGTATTATGGTTGTTTATAAATTGTTAAGATTTGGACCGTGCTTACTTTCTTTTCTAGTTATAGCTATTAAACATTTATAAATATTATTATATAAAATACATATCAACCACAAAATACAAACACAAAACCAAATTTCTTCATGTTGTCATAAATATATATTATGTATTCTTGTTATATATATTTTAAGGCCGTCCACACATGGGTCGAATGAGAATGGAACTGTGTTGTGAGTGAGAGATCGCACAAGCTCGAATGAAAAAAAACTGATTTGAAATTGGTTTTGAGCGTTTTTTCAAAGGTATTTAAATACATGCATACAAATATCTCACAATGAAATTGTCTATTATGCTATTGTTAAAAATTCTATAGAGTCACAAAACGGCTTGACATGGCTCGTTTTTCGTTTTCGTTGGAAACTTCGAGTATGCAATCAGTAGACCCGTGTGTGGATAAATAATAAGACGTAACGTTAGATACAAAAAAAATACATTAAATAATGCATGAAAAAATTATTACGTTTTGTTTACATAAAACTTTACATGAATATAAGTAAAACCTACATTATGTTTTTAGCGGGATATATATAAATGGAAACATGTCTACCATTGGACATGATTCCCCGTCAGAAGCGTAAACATATATACAACCGTATTGACACACAAATTAATTCAGTAGATGAGAGAAAAGACAGCACAGGCACCAGCCGCAGCACCCGGTACCATCTCCAGGACATCAGTCATATTATTAGCTCGTGGGGACCAGCAAATCCCTAGCAATGTTTCAGCAATATCCAGACTTATTCCTTGACACGAGAATGCACCAGAGCAGAAACTACATCCACACAGCGCAGCATCTTAAGAGGCAGACACAGAGAGAATACATACTAGTATCAGACGTACATATGAATATAAAATAGTTCGTATGAAACTCCGAGTTAAAATAATTCAAATGGTAGAGTGCAGATATGAAAGAGGTTGTTTATGGAAAATTAATTTATTGTTGCACCCGTTAAGCACTGTAGATGTGAGAGATGTGTCCGCATCTGAATGTATCTGATATACAAATGTTATGTAAATGAAAGCTTCGTGTTCCAAAAGTAATGAAAAGAATTGAAGATGAGAGAAGGACTAAGAAAATTGACATGCAAAGATTTGTGACTACGATATCGTGACTCCGATTTTATCGTCATCACGATATTGTGACTATGATTTTATCGTGACAACGATATTGTGACTACGATATATTTTTACGTCTACCCTTTCGCGAAAATATTTAATCATGACCACGATATTATCGTGAGTATTATATTTTCGTGACTACGATTTGCACGACAAACCTTGATATGATTTTTGTCCATTGAGCATATAAAATCTGTTCAATTCATTAAAATCTTAAAGCTTATGCGTATTATCTCAGATTTGAAACCAATAAAATAAAAATCGTTTATTTTAGTTCATTGTACATTAAATGAAACGATTACTACATCATTACATCCCATGAATAAATTTACAATGGATTTAAAACATTTTTATTCTAATCATGATTCAGTAATGCGTGAGATCCGCCTCGGCGATAGAGGGGTGTGTTTGGAGGCTGGAGGGTGGGAGGAAAAGGTCGTGCTCGACATACATACATCGATAATACCCCCATTTGTCATATGCTGATTTTATTATACATATAACTATTACAGTTTCATAGCTGGTTAATTTTAATGTTGATTTATAAACGTTAATTATTTGAGGTTTATTATCACAGTCTAAAATATCAGTTGTTGCTGCTTTAGTGTACTACGATAATGCGTTAAAGTAAACCATGGTAATAAAAGTTATCTCAGTAAACTGTCTGCTCTTAAGAAATGTCCAGTGCAAATTTTGAGAAACAAACGCAAATTTTGTTAAGACTCTTTACAACACCTACCTTCATTCCTGATTGCACAATCGGACAGTTCATTACTGAGTCATCTTCGAAGTAACCCTCTACATGATTCAATACTCAGACAACTCATAAAGTCATAACTAAACAAAATAATTTTTTATAAATTTAATAAAAGTTATGAAATCAATATAATTTAAAATATAACATATGAGTAAAATATCTGAAGATGATCTTAACGCTTATATGAATTTTATTTAGATTACTGATATAACGAATGGACCCATCTGTTTATTATTCATCTCAAAACAAGGCACAACTAAACCAAAGACACGAGAGAACTAGTTAAAAAACGGTAGGCATAGAAAGAGCAAAGACTTGTATCCCTATCAACTGTCAAGATGTTTGCACAGAGTACGTGCGAGACATATCAAACACCCCCGAGGGAGTCACCCCTAATGTTGGTGCTGGTGCCTCCTATATCCAAATAACAACCCCAGGAAGACCTCCGAAGCCCTGGCAATGTGTCTCGCAGTGACACACAACCATCCCCTGCAGCAGAAAGGAAACCAGAGTTCCTGGGTGACGATGACAAGGAAGACCGGCTGAAGAAGCTGAAGAGGTTGACTGCTGCTGAAGAAATTCTAAAATATTTACATCTAATAATACGTTTACTTAGGGTTTTTTATGTTGAACAATGTAAATCAAAATTGATATAGAGGGTTTCTTTTATATTTATATGTTTATAAATATAATTGGAGTGGAGTTTAAACTAACACTTTACATCTAAAATAACCTAACAGTGACATCTATGTAATAATTTTCGTGTAAACCTTATAATTCCATGGAATATGGTGACTAGTGAAAGATATATTTTTATATTCTCTTGAGAATGCTTCAACTTAAATTCATTTAAGGACAGTATAGGCATTTCTTTAAGACCAAATCTGTAACTTATTTTTAAAAATCTTTGTCAATAAACGCTTTAAGTACTATGACACGTAAGCAACAATAGATATTATCTTGAATTATCTAGGACATTGTTATTATTTATAAACTATAAAATCATAACCAATAAAGCATATTAATTATCATAACAAGTAGCACAGCTATTTTCTGATCACTTACGTTCCGTAGAACTTTATGGTGTTGTCAGAGTATAAAATTGAAATGTCAAGAATAATTGAACTTGTCAACTCTATTGAGTGAACCAAGTGCATTTACATGGAAACTAAATCGTTACCTATGGCGTATATTTATAAATACTCGTACTAGCAGTGATTGATCGGATGCTGTAAATACTCCTATATATTATGTAAGTGCACTGGTGAAATACCTGACAGGTAAACATTCTTTAATAAGTGCAAGTTGTAAATGAAAAATTATAAAGATTATAAATCGGTGTATACTCGTATATCGTTCATTTGCAGTAACGTAACGTCTTAGGTGAAGGTAGTCGGTAAAACTAAGCGTCCACAAGTCCGTATCATACGCATTGGATTTATCGTATGAAACATGGAAGAATATGGAAACCGTATGCATCCACATCTACGTTCTTTAGTAGTATATATTTGGTTAGTCGTATAATTATGCTACCATTGGCATTTTCAACAAAGTCGCTTTGAAAAGTTGCAAGATCTCAGGTGGTCAGTCGGAAGAAGATCTCAGTTGAAGTATTAGTAGACCAGTACCGCTCGTGCGTACGTCTAAGAGCTATGTATTAACTCTCAATGATTGAAGCGGCTCCTAAAATTATCCTAAAGTAAGTGAAGTTAGTTGAGGTGACCCATTCGCTATGTTTTCGAAAAACTGTTTTATCTATCTATATAAATAAAAATGAAATGCTGTTCGTTGGTAAACGGCTGCAAAACTTGCCTAAGTTTTTTTGAAATGTTAATAACGTAATAGTCTAAATAAGGTTTTCAGAGAGACAGTAAAATTGAGAAAATGTAGTAAAACTAAAAGTACTTTTTTCTATGTGATTTTTGTTACTATATGTACAAAGCATCAGTTCTCTATTTTCAGTTGAATTGTGAAAAAAATTATTGGGATGTGGACAGGACAACGTCTGTCAGGTCAGCTAGTATACAATAGATATTTAAAAACTAATTTGATGCATTTGTCCATGAAGGAAGCCATTTTATTTAATGGAACACTGAACAAATTATAGATTGATGGTATAGTAAAAAATTCGAACGACGACGACGATGAAAAGCGTGGGGCGCCCAGATAATAAAATCACAACATGACCAAGAAAAGATCTAATCTCACAGTAATCTTTACGATATTTCACCTGCCGTACGAGTAGGTTTATGCACAATGTGCATTGCACATATTATAATAAATATATTAAATTAATAAATTTAGTTTAGTACTATAACATTAATACCCTAATAAACAAAGAATTCAACTAACTGTTCGATACATTTACTATCAGTATTTAGTTCATTAATTTGATATATAATTTTGTATATTTCATTGTGCATTTCATATCACATACTCACTCCATTTTAATTATTCACTGCAATCAATTATCAAAATCATTGTTCAATCATATTTAACCACATTGTATCGTAATCCTCTTTGGAATTACAGCATACGTGTATTATTATTATCTGTAATAATATTAAATACCATTTACAATAATGTTAGAATGTTATAATTAATAACAAAAATTAAATAGTTATCTGCACATACAGGGAGTACACTAGAAAGGTTAAAATTTTGATTCAAAATAGCTTTACTAAAATGATTTACCGATCAAAAAATATATTTCAATATTTTTCGAACGACTGAGCTGTAAATGAACTCTTTCATGACAAAAAGTCATGCGCATCTTCAATATGATGGCTGGATAGTAAGTTTAAAGGGCCACCAACTTAGAAAATTTGACTGCATACAACTAAGAGTTTCACGTTACGCCAATTTTAACAGATGTAATAGAACTAAACGAATTTTAGATTTCAAAGGGCATTTAAAATATCAACTTGTATGAGCCTAATACTTAGTCTGAGAAGCCCTGATTATGTGAATACTATATACAAAGTATATGTATGTATATACTTAAAATAAATGTTAACCTAACTTGTTTAAAAGGATCTTGTTTAAGATGGGATCGGATGTCCGCAAGGCACTGCTCTGTTTGAATATTAGAAGACGAATTCAAGACGTCCAGACCCAAGGGATCTACCCTTTGGGACTGAACTGTTATAAGCAGGGGTTGAAGAAACAGGATAGCAGTAGCTGTGATAAAAATTAGAATAAAAAAAAAACTAAATAATGTGATAAAAAAATTACCTAATAAGAGTAGAATCAACCACAAATTTCACGATTTTTTGAGGTTATACAATTCAAAAATTTAGATATGTTTTGTAAAAAGTCACATGATACGATATAAAACGATTTAAAAAAATATTACACATATAGTATTTGTCCAAGTACCAAAATAGTTACAAATCTGGTTCAAATTTTGGAGAATTTTTTTTTTCATTGGTTTCGATGAAGTTAATCAAATTTGAAACCTTATTAAGACACCTTAAAACTAAAATATTTAAAGTTATTTTCAAACCAATATTGGGTGTTTTCCAATTACGGTACTAGAGCACACAGGACGGCATTATGATCAGCAGTGAATGCTCCAATCCAACCATAGTGTGCCTTGCACAGTTGAGCACTATAAAATGTTTTCCTCTGGTATGATGTGCGCAATTGATACCAACTAATTAGCATAAAGTGTAGATATTCTTAACATGTTTGACAATTACTATTTAAATAATAAAAATATTGTTTTCAAATAAAACTAAAAGCAGAATTATATTTATAAAACGTTATTGAGAATTTTTTAGAATAAAAATAAACAAGTATGGATGAAGGTACAGGTTTAAAAACAAAGGTATGTTTTGGCACTAAGTCTTAATGTGCTCTGTAGTTAGAAAATACTCATTCTCTTCATTCAAAACGTTAGAAGTAGTGAGTTACAAGTAAAAATAAGCGCTTAAGTTATTATACGTTATCATACGTTTATCAAAGCCAAATAGCGATAAGAAATAAATAAGTGAATACATAAATTCTCAGTAACACGGACAATTTGCATGATGTGTTCTAAATGTATGGGTCCATATTAAGCTAATGTTTCTTAAGTAAACCACTTATGATAAAACTTGTTCTCTGCAAACAGATTCCTACAAAATAGTTTGCATCTTATAATAATTTAATGACAATTTAATGTTTCGTATAACCATCACACAAGAACTAATTCTGAATATTAACTACCACTTGACCTTATCATATTGACCCTAACTATTACTTGAGCGGAATCTATTTCTCACACTCAAAATATATTCATCTCTTTCTATCATTAAAGAGTTATGTATAATGTTATCTCATTTTATCTAATATTCTCTTCCTTTTAAACATTTTAGAGTAAGTTAACTTGGTATAATATTAGCAATATATGAACAAACAACATTACGCTTTTATGATACTATACGAATATACTCATATATACGAAACTGAACTAAAACAACAAATGTAAACATTATCTAACCTAGGTAGGAGGAATAAGGGATGGTTTGGTTATTAAGGGTTGGGGTTGGAGTTTGTGAAACATACTAGTTGAAGCTACAAAGACGGTTTGTACTTTTAGTTAAGAGGGTTCGCTAGAAGCTGCACTCCAATATAGCTATTTTAAATATAATATTTCGAAGTTATTGTACAATCATCATATTTAGTTTGATTTTTAATTCATGTTAACAATGGAAAAATATTGAGCAGACTGGCCTAAAGATGTGTTATTTTAAACAATAGTGAATCAAATCACCAATAAAGATTACTATGAAATGAGATAAAAAACTTACCGCAAGAGTAAATAAAGTTGAAATAGCTGAAACTTTTAAAACGAAATATCTACAAACACAACTTCCACTATTTCGACTAGTAACCCAAAAACTACAATTTATCTCTAAAAATTGAAATGCTAGTCTACACTTTTAGTATTTAAATCGAATGTATTTTTATGATTAAGAACACGCTAACACTACTTAAATTGCTTTTGTTTTACAACATCCATAACAATATATTGCAAACTACTTTCTCGTTTGCTTGTTAATAAAAATAAAGAATGAGGTGTTACCTTTAACTATGAAATTACGTAAATACTTCGGTTTCCCAGCCCTGGCCTAGCCTAGCGTGGCCTGGCAGTTGGTTCTCTGCTCGGGCTCGCAGTGTGCAATATGCTACGAATTACTTTGCATCTGATTTGCATCGCAATGGTTTCTGCCATTACCTGTCTCTTTCATTTTAACATGATGGTACTTATATCTCTGTTCATCTTTCATAACTATATGTTAAATTAGTCTTTCTGGTGTATACCTAATTACACTTGTTCTTATGTAAGTCAGGATCTTCTACATTGTGTTATTCTGTTGGAAAAATATTTATTTTATGAACTTTTTTGTTTTACTAAAGTAAATTAAACAAGAATATGTATTTAATTTTATAACGGGAATAATTTTACATGATTTACCATTATCTGTGTTTTTATTTGTGTGTATATTACACTAGAATCGTTTGAAACCTTCAGGCGTGGGCTTGGACAAGAAAATAATTCAGGTTATACAAAACGAACACTAAATAACGTATCTACTTGGAATATCAAACTTAACCTTATGAAGAGTAAAATTCTTAAACTTCCATATTACTTTTCGCGGACAACTATTCGTCATAAATGGAGTCGCACCAATAATACCAATTGTTTATTTAATTTATTTAACGTCAGCCTATTTCCTACACGTCCTACTATGCTGTCAGATTAATATAATCAGGGGCACATTTTGAATCAGTTAATTTAGAACTCGATCTAAAACTGCAATGTCTTTCTGATTCCCTTAAAGAGTTATATACAATTAATATTTTCAAAAAAAAAAAAATTTGTTACACACAGAAAGTTTCAAGTAATTCTGGCGATTATTTTCGAAGTTATTTTAAATAATATTATAATTTAAGTAGAAAAATAAAAGGGTAAATTTTTTTTCAAAGGCGTTTTTCTGAAAACTGTTTTTAAAATCGGTGACCAAGATTTCTCAGAAACGGCTGAACCGATCAGTCTAAAATTTTAACACAACTTTCTTAAGTATATTTTTAGTAAATAATCGAAGGTTTTTTCTCACCGATAAATATTTTTTTTTTATAAACAATATGAAGCCAAAAGTTTGGTATAAATACATTTTTTTTTTTTGAGAAGTCGCCATTTTGTAAAAAAAAAATATTTTGCTTATTCCTTTGATTAATTACTGGATTATATATTACTTTACCGAAATCCATTTGGTTTTTTCATTTTAGATGATTCAGTCGAGAGATATCGTGGTCACCGCAAGATGCCTTTTTTGAGAGGAGCTCCGGGAGATTAACTATAGCAGCTTTAAAATTAATATTTTTACAAATATAAAAGTGTTAAAATACAGTTTAAAGTTACCATAATATGTGTACAAATTTTTACATTAATACATCTTAAAGTCTTCTCAGAATTTTTTTTTAAAATCGCTTCTTTTGGGCCTGATAACTGTATATAAATAATTATCATTAGACTGTTTTGTTTGCGTCACAGTATTTTGACACTTACATAGTTGTACAAAATTAACATTTTATAATCGAATATGAGTGAATTATTATATATTCACCTCCGAGTAACATATTCATGGTGGCTGGATAGCTAGATCGTGGATACATTTTGTATGCTCGCAGGATCTACGGGTGCTGCACTCCGCACTACACCCCACCTCCCTCTTACCCAGGCTTCAGCATCCTAAAACACGTTTCCATATTATGGTTATCTCGGTGAGTTCTTCCAGGTGCGAATTATTATATTTGTGTTATAATTTATTCCCAGCACGTGTCTTTGCAAAATGAATAGAAGAAACTCCTTTGCATTCACTCCGTTCAACTTGTTTGATTTGATAAAACAAAAATTATATATATCATGAATATAAATCTATATTAAAATAAGAAAAAGACGACACAGTGGGCGAGAGCATTGATGCTTTATGCTAGACTGTTGTTTCTTCGGGTTCGATTCTCGGAATTGAATTATATTTTCTGGGTTTGGGTATTGTACATACAAAATCATAAACTTATTAGGCAGTATGCTAAAAATTTAAGCAACAACCTAGACGCCTAAGTTTTTATTCAACTTTAATAATAAAAATTCTATTTATTAATTTCTTTTTGTGTATTTTCTATCATGGCAAGGGGATTCACCACGATATTTAATTTTTTTTAATTTTTAAATTATAATGCAAAGGGTTGAAATGATTTCAGACTTTAGAATAAATATTCTTTGTTATTCGCGCAATACCCCTAGTAATTAAATGACACAGAATGACTAATAAACGATCAGCGGGATTGTCGCAACCCTCTGTTACATTTGTGACAAGAAGTGATGCGTTTAACTTCATGTTGAAACAGTTTACAACCCTTTTGTTAATAAAAGTTAATCGCTACTTAAATAAATTTTAACGATTTATTTTATCTAACAATAAATTTAATGCTATAACATTTGTGCGTTGTCTTTATTTTATGTTAAAACATCATTCACAATGATATTTGATATTGTTTTATTTAGGGCCTTATAATGAATGTTATGAAATCATAATGTGGTGATTATTATTAGCAATGGAATCAATAAATTGCTATAATTATGATTAGGGTTAGATTTAGTTTGGTCTGGAACAAGTTTCGTTGTCCGTGTGTAAAAAAATATTGCCGACTATGTAAGAGTTAATGTTCTTTAACAATTCTGTGACCACTCTTTAAATAAACTTGGTTATGTCGAAACCCTAATTTTAAGGACAGAACACAAACAAATTTAGAATGTTTCAAACAACTTTACTAACTTTAGGACTTTTGACAATATTTAGTAGTTTTACCTGAAAGTTTTAAGTTCAAAAGCTTTTAAATCTCAAGAGAAAGCAACTTTCTACTTTCTTCAATTCCCATGACTTAGTTTATATAGAACACTTTAAATTTTGGGAAATGTCTAAACAACTATTATATAAACTAAATAAAATGGTTTATTTTATTGAAATATAATAACGATTCAAGAATTTGTTTTAACAAAGTTTTATGTTACATATATATTATTGAAGTTAAAGTTTGTTTTTAAATAAATGGGTCGTCTATTTTGAAAGTGGAGCATCTCTATTTATTGTACGAATTACAAGAAATTTAGAGTAGCAGAGTTCAGAGCTTTTCTGAGAAAAGTGAGGCTAGGGTATCTGATATTTTGATGGCCCATAAAAATTATCAAAATAAATAAGTTCAATTGTATTCTATTTTACTAAATTGCATAGATAGTTCAATATAATATATGGGATGCATGTGTCACTTATTTAGGAAGGTTTAAAGCCGTTTAGTTTTTCAGGTTGGGCTAACTTTGCTTGAATGCAATACTGACACATCTCAAAAATTGTTAAGTTTGGGGTTTCGCGAGAATTTCCCTTTTTTTGAAAAAACTACTCTATTAAACCATCCTAAATAGGATAGAGAAATCCGACAATGTCTTCATTTATTGCTTTAGAATTATATGTTTTCAAGAAGCACATGGTGAGAAATTTGATGACTTATATACCATAGAAACTTAATTAATCTAATCAATGCGGATGCATTGTAAGTATTATTCTCTCTAAAGGCCGAACCTGTACACAAACGACAAACATTGAATTTCTTAATAGTTCGACAGAATTATAGTTTAAATCGTAATATAGAAATAAAATAATTCAATAAAATTAAAATGATTCAATATTTGCAACTGTTCATTAGTATTTACAAATAATGTAGCTCCTGCAAAACTCGTAAATAATTGAAATAATTCGTATTTATTTCTCAAACGATAGTGCATTTACTTCAATAGCTTTTAACATCTGAGCCAAAGCTCTTACAACATATTTTGTATTTTCTTCTTATTATTTCTGAATTTATTTTAACACTTTGTTTGACTCTTACATTTTCAATAAATTATTTTCTCTCTTCCTTGATACTTTTCAATGTAGTACAACACAATGCAGTTGTACGAATATATATTATATTTGAAAATACTTGCTAGAAACTTATAATGATGTCTTCTTTGCAACATTAGTTTCAATTCTCGTTCATTCTGATGATGGTAGATTGCATACTACGTGAACAAAAGGGGGTATTGTATCTATTGTACGAAATATTATTTTTGTTAGAGCGCTTATTCATTGTGTATTAAATATACATCACGTGAAACTACATATGCATATCGTTGGTAGGTACAAATTACTACTTACTGATGTTTTATCTCATTTTAGTTGAAATTATTTCAAGTAAATATGTATTGTTAAAATTAATTGGAAAAAGAAGAAAAAAATGAGAAAGACGTAGAAAATGAAGAGGAAGAAGCTATAGATGATGAAGAGGGAGAGGAAGATTATGAAGACGATGATTACGAATCAGAGGATGAAAGGAATCTATTCTAGATTATTATTATTTATTATTATTACTCTATCTCCCCACACCCTTCTTTTCACTTTTTACACTTTAGGGTTCACTCAGGAAGCGGATACGGATCCTATTCTATTCCTACGAGTTTTAACGACATTTTCCAGAGTTTCTTAGCGCGGTTACTCTACTGTCACTTTCTATTTCCAAAAGTACTTTTCTGCTTCTTCTTCTCTTGGCCCTCTAACTTCATTTTCCCTAGTTCTCTTTCATTCTCATCATTTCCTCTACTCTTGTCTTCTTTGTCTCTTCGTTAAATATTTAAAATATTAAATATTATTTACAGCTATTCAAGGAACAATAAAATTCCAGACATTATGTCTGCCGTAACAGACATTATTTCGACTACCAGCGGCTAAAAAACATTACCACAGTACTGACCTACTGAACAAATAACCGACGTTAAAATGCATTTCACGTCATACAAATATAACCGACCATTTCTAGCGCTAAAGCTACAATTCAAACTTTTAATTGCTATATCTCCGTCAAAATTTAGATATTTAATAAAATAGACACGCCAGTACACATTTATTAAGATCAATATCAATGAACAATGAAAAATAGACCACTAAAAAATTAGGACACAAGCCCATTCCCTAGTTTGGTCATACTAAAATAGTAACACCCGAACAACTGGGACCATATTCGTAACGAACGTAACGTATACCGTTCATTGTACAGTCAATAATTTTTAAATAGCTTTGTTTAAACAGAAAGCTGGACTAAATAGGAAAAGGGAAAATGTGCGATCTATGTTGTTTATGAATAACGATTAATTCTTTTATATTTCAATAAGCAGATTAATTGCTAGAATTCTCCTTGCAATATTTGGGAAATGAATCTACTCATAATCTATTTTACATCAGTAACCAATATCACACCAACTTCACCTAAAAGAACAACATCATAAAAGTGAACAAACATAGTAGGTGTAAGCCCTTAAAAATAGAGATCCTTGCACGACAATGGGTTAAACACACAATGCATTACAATACATTGTTAAAATTTTAAAGGAAAATAACTCCGCCACTTTCATTCCAGAAATATAAGTTCTATCACAATTCTTAAGTGTGATTCAACACGTCTACGTTGCTACGGTTTACGTAGAGCCGTAGCATTTTATTAGAAGACCAGGTAGTCGTGGTTACGCTAGTGTAAATGTTGTGTAACCCCTAAGGTGCTGTTGTGTTAAGCTTTTCCCCACCCCCACGTCCCTATCCTCACACAATTGTCGTTCGCAACCCCTCGAAACTGTGCTTTAGCACGTCTGTATTGAAGGCTTGGAAGATATTTAGAATAAGGTAAATATTGTTCTAGCCAATTGTATTACATTAGATAGCGGAACGCCTAAGATACATACTTGATGTTCCTTTTGTTAATTCTTATTGCTTACACATTTCAAAAATATAACCTTTAAATTTAATGTAATACCACTTTATAAAAATTGAAAAAAATGTTATTTAAAGTACTCTTAAATGAAATTAATAATTAATTTAATCACTGTTTTTCCTGAAGTATGAAGTACGTAATGAATATTTCATTTTATTACAGAAAGTCTAATTACAAATTCCCCCATTCTCTTCTGCTACGTTTAATTTTAGGGTTACTACATATTATTTTTATTAAAATATATTTTAATATAACAAAAACATATTTTTATTAATGTTGATGTATACAGTGGCGGACAATTTGTCGTATAGAGACATCAAACTACAAAGCGCAAGATATTTTTTTATCTAATAATAATTTATTACTTACGATACAGTTACGGTACAGTTAATTATTAATCAGAGTATACTATATACATTTTTTTATTGAATATAAGATTTAGTGAAGGGGTAAAGAAAATTATGTATCTTTTATATTTTCTACACTTTTGACTTTTATTATGTTTATTAATTTAACATATTATGTGCCGTTAGGCATTACATTCTTCCGTCTTAAATTCACAAATTATTTCATTTTATTACATAAATTATTTTACAACTACCGTAAAACTACATATCAAGCTTCTTCCCTTTGATGATTATTCTTCTATTTGATGACATTTCTTGTCGCTTACTTCTAACTTCATTCATCCATTTTATTCTCTCCATCTTTGTCTAAGATCTACTGCACTTTCCACCTTCTTTGTACACCTACTCTTAATGCGTTTTAATTTTTCTACTTTCTTGCCACATATATTACATAGTATCTCTTCCTTTGCACCTCAGTATCTATTGATTCTTTCTTCATTCCCTAGTCTAAACCTCGTTATCAGTTTCTTTTCTTTACCTCCATGTTTAGTGGCATTCTTTTCGGTTATAACTGGCTGTATCTTGTATTGCACTTTGCTTCATCCTTCCTCTTCATCCTATCTTGTTATTTAACCTCTATATATCTTTCCTTTATCAGATTTTGTACCTGTTTTCCTTCTTCACTTATTTACTACCTCTGCCGTCGCTATCACTTCTTCCTCCGTATTACTTTCTCCTCTATTTTTTCCATCTTGTATTTCCTCCATTTCTAATTTATGTAATATATTTTCTATACTGTTATTTTTATTATTTTGTGGTGACAAATAACCGATATTCCATATATTCTATTTAAAACAATCAAATAGATTTTAATGGTTTATTCAGATGCTGTAAAACAGTCGGTAATCCAAATTATAAATAGAACAATACTCGTGTTTCTATGCAAAACGTATCTCTGAGTAATAAATAAAAAAATATGTACATAAAACAGTAATATCTTTGTATAAAGAGATCTTTATAAATAAAATGTTCAAATATAATAAAATGAAATAAAAATATTTCCCATACTTTTCATACTTTAATAAATCAAGTCAAGAATTTTAAAGAAAGTTATTTCATGTCGAAGGGTATGGGAGTGGAAATGGGTTAAGCAATGCAGGAGAGAGAAAGAGAGAAACATGGGAGAGGAAGAGAAAGACGTGGATTGAGTATACAGAATATTGTATGTATTTAAAATTGCAGATTTTAATCAAAGTTCTTTATTCGCCTGCCTTGCTCTACCCTTCCTTTACCTTTGAGATTAATGGAATGAGAGTTAGAGTAAATTTTTAACCTACCTTCCGGAGACTTTATTTTTACAATATTTTTATTTGACTCTCCCGCAAAATTTCATATGAAAGGCGATTTCGAAATAGTAATTTAAGGTTTCTTAATTTTAAGAGTGCAGGTCTCTTATTTACCTTAACCTTGAATTTAATCCTCAGGAAGCAATAAACAAAAAACTAAGAACTTTAAGTTTAAACCGACTATTTTATAATTACTTATTATTTATTTTTTTAAAAGTCCTTTTTCCAATACTAATGCTATTATTGTTGGTTGCCTCTGTGGTATAAGAATATGATAACAAATGCATATAATCAATAAAACAAAACTACTAATCTAAAGCTATCAAATACTATGGAGATATTGGACAATTTACATAAGAGTTTATCCCCGTCGTACCCCCTTTTCCATCATATCTATTTCTAATATTTAAAAAATGTTAACATTGAGCACCGTAATACACATGCCCAATTTCAACTTTCTATCTTTTACGAATTAAAAGTTATAGAGCAAAAATTAAAAAAAAAAAATTTTAGTATTTCCAAAACTACGAGTTTCCATGAAATTCAGGGGAACATTCGAAACATATAAATATACTTGCATAGCTATAAAAAAGAGAAAAGAATACTTTGAAAGGAATGGAATGGCGATCGAGGAGGCAGAGAGGAGAAGAGAAGGTGGCGCAAGTGTGGCAGAGGAGCTAAGGAGAAGGGATAAGGAGACACAGCAGCAGGAGAGAATGGGAAAAATAGAAAAAAGTAACTACAATAAAAGATATAAGAGGTTATGGGAAAATAATGTGCCTCAGTACCTTATAGAAAAGGACATAAAACACATAAGAAGAACAGCAAGGTTTAGATTGGGAAATGAGGAAAAAGGAAACAGATACTGGGAAAAGAGTGAGGAAAGAAAGTGTAGAATGTGTGGAGCGGAGGACGAAACACTGGAGCACATTAAGTTTGAGTGTAAGGAAAAAGTAGCAAGCGAAAGGAATATTGGCCAGCTATTAAAGGGAGGCAGTGAAGAAAAGAGGTGGATGGCGGAAATAGTAAGAAGGAAAGGAAAAACAGGAGAATAAACTGGTGGTAATAAGCTGGTGGAGAATAATAGAGAGGGCCAAAAGAAGAAGAAGCAGAAAGCACTTTTGGAAGTAGTAAAAGTCGAGAAGATTTTAAGTTTATTTTAAGTTTAGTTTTAAGTTTGGAATGTATATAGGAATGAAATGTATTAGAAATATAATACTGTAGATTGTAAAGCCGAAAGGCATACACAATTAATATATAAATAATAATACTTGCATAGCTAACGCTAATATAGTAATTGTATTACTGTTTTCTGAAACGACCTTATGCTTTGCTGATTTTAAAAAGCAGTCATTCGTAGAATAATATCCATAGAGTAAACATAATACAAAATCTGTACTATGTATTACACGGTAAAAATAATTATACTTAAAAATGCTATTAGTAATTAATCCATCTTTGATGATTAGGGCTTGCTTGCTTAAAATATTCTTTAATGGACATCGTTTAAGACATTAATAAATAATTTGGCGTTTCCGAAAGACATGCTCATCAAAAGAATTTTATTTTTAAAGGGTTTTTAAGGCAAATGCAATTATGAAATATACCAACCATTTACGTCGTAAATCTTTAAATGTTTCCATATTTTAAAACGACGCAAAATAACGCGCGAAAAGTTACTGAACCTTAAAATTAAAAGCTGTAGATATTTTAAATAACGTAACGTCGTGAGGAGTCATACGTCACATCCCCCCCCCCTCTCTTTCCACTCTCTTAAAGCTATAACATAGGTATACACTGATTGTATTTGAACTTTAACCTTGTGGGAGTCAATAAGAGAACGCAGCAGTCTCAATCAATATCTAATAAAAATAAACGTGTAACGTAATTTATGACGAAATCGAAATAAACGATACTTCAAATGTGTCCACTTATATAATTTTAAGTTTCAATTATTACAAAAAAACGGTGCTGAGAATTATTTAGAGATTAGATTTATTAGTTTGATGTTCATCTATTTCGGTCATGCTATCTACAAATCAGTATTCAATTATCTAGTTTTTATTCTTCAAATATAAATTGATTATTACGACAAATTTGTTTCATAAAGCTGATTGTAACTTCTCAAAATAATTAGGATCTCACTCTAGTTAAATCGTAAACAAAACTTATTTATTACCATTATTTTTGCGTTTGTCTTGATCGACACAATAGTTCTAAAGTTACAGCACTATATATATTAAATTTAATACCACATGTCGCATTATGTCTTTAATTTGGGGCCGACTATTGAAAATATTTTAGTTTCATGTCACGTACGGATAAGGGCTTCCGGCATTTCCAATCCCTTTCCATTGAATGGGGGACGAGGGGTTGATAATAGCGTTACGAATGTGAATAGCTTTTGCCTGGGTTTATAATTAAATAAAAATATTATTTTGCCCAAAATTAATTTATGCAAAATTTACCAAATACCAAATTTATTTACATTGAATTTGTTTATTATAACTGACTTTCAAAATATGAGCGAATATGTTATAATAGAAATATCTAGTTATTTTTATTGTATTAAAATTTTAACAAAATTATCTTATTTTTTTCAGCTGTTGTAGAGGATCCAGAATTCACCGATATTATCGAGAATATCACAGTACCGGCAGGCAGAAATATCAAAATGGCGTGCTCGGTCAAGAATCTCGGGTCATATAAGGTAATTACACACTTAATTGTTATTATCAAAACATATACTGATTTAAAATTTCAATGAGAAATCTATAAATTAATCATAACACTGAATGCAAGTAAATTTCTGCTACGACGACTTTGATTGAATGACACGTTTCACTTAACACGGTTATGTGTGTTTAGAGTTTATCTAAAGTAACAAAAGTTACCTGTTTCGTAAACGTCTTTACTTAATATATAACGTTTTATGACTTATTTTACTGCTTTTTGAAAACTTCTGCTTGACTCATAAAACTTCTTTATACATAATGCATACATTTCCTCCATCTTCCCCTCCTTTTAGGTTTGATAGGATAAATAGTCTGGTGCGAGTCAAGCGGATACGTGGACGCTTACTTTTAGACCCCCGTAGTATATACACATGTCATAATAAAAATAAAAACCCAAAACAATATACTTACCATTTAAAAAGTAATTGCAACGACCTTGGAGTCCTCAGTGCCAGAAGTTCTGCAAAAATAAATAAACATAATGTCAAATACGTATTGTTGCCGTGTGAAATTAGCAACAAAAGTAGACTGTGAATCCATATCACTAATTTAATACGTTAGTGCTCTTACATTTTGAGCTACACCGGCTGCTGACAGACGGGAATTCATTTGTTACAGTCGAACACAACATGAACAACTCTTATAGCTATTGCACACAAAGACAGTGGTTTGTATAGAGATCTTAAAAGGTTCTAGCAAAGAACAACAGTGAAGTACACTCATGTACAAGTCTATTTCACTCATAATTCTATAACAAATAGACTTATATGAACGTACACGCACGAGAGATTTTAAATTTGCGCGAATATATTTGAAATTTGATACAATTTGGCGCTGTGGATTTATGATAACACAAGTTTTATTCGCAGTGCGTCCTCAGCCTAATAGTTTTTGAATTAGCTGTTTCAACAAAGTTGTACGTGGTTTATAACATATATTTACCACAAGAGCAAGTAAATATTTCGTAATAAAATACAACTCATTATTACCATATAACATAAAAAAACATCATGTTTTCATCTTCAGTATAATCTAATTTTCGGATTACTGTAATTTGCAAAAAGTATGTCATTAAATTTTATGTGATATAAATTGATGTTTTCTTAATTATCATTTTACAAGGAGACATTTAACTATGAAGTATAATGGAGAAGCTTCTATTTTCACTCGTAAAACAAAATAATATTTTAAAATTTCAGTTTTATAGCACAATCCAGACATCATAACCTCTATTCAGTACTACTACATATATTAAATGTGTAAGACAAAGTAAACACTATTTTAAAAACAATGTGTTAAAAAGAGAAAAAAATATTTTTCCCTTGAGGGGTGCTACAGGTTTCTTACTTCTTTTAGAGCTTTAAGCTTTTGAGATTTTAAGCTTTTTTAGTGCTCTTAGGGGTACAGAAACACACAGTAAAAGTTATTTTTTATTTTCAACATATGATTTTTAGTACTTGCGTAAAAAAATCATTTTAAATAAACATAAGATATGTTGGAACAACATAAATTTAGCTGTCGAGTGAAATCTATGGAAAATGTAAACAAAATAAAAGCAATTTTATGGATTTTGGGAAAATGGCTTTATTAAAAGTGTAGTGTTACATATTTATTGAGATTGGGTTTATGGATATATTAGTAGATTTTATAGAAATGCAGTGAGCAATGAAAAACCTCACTTTTTTGGAAAAAGTGTAACAGATAAGATTTTTTTTTTTTATATTTATTTATTGAGCTTTGGCTTATTCAGCCTTCTTGCCATTTTAAAATACAAATAAATATTACATTTTATAATATAACAGATAAGAATAACACAATACACAATAAACAATGATTTATCAATACACGAAATTCAGATTTTTCCATTGTTTTGAAAAATACAGAAGTTGCTGTAACTCGCAAAAACATGGTCGGAATAAAATAAAATTTGGACACATATTGTTTCAAGGTACTATCTAACTATCTATCGATAGTGACACCATCTCTATGTTATCCTACAAACTTATTGAGTAATGTGTTATCATATATTTATGTTTTAATTATTTCTGAAGTTATGAGAAAACTCCAATATAGAGGAGCTAAAATTTAAATTCGTTTCTGATGATATAATCAAAATATATTATTTGTGCAATTGTTAAAATTCAAGAAATTTTGTACAAATATGTACATTTAAAATTCAGCAGTTTGGGAATTTCCGAAAATTAAAATTAAAAATTAAAAAAATCTCAAATGATAAACTAATAAAAATCTACTCAAATATTTGTATACTACAGTATAATAAAGGCACAATTGTTATATTACAATTAATCCGAAATATGATATAGTAGTTAAAATCATAGTAAGAAAATAAAAAAGGTTATTCTCAAAACTGTTGCGTCATTTTTAGGTTTACAGTCATTACAGGGTATCTCGAAAAATTGCGAATTTTTGTACATTTCACTTACAAATTTAACCAGCAAGTATAACTACAGATGGAGTATATATAAATCACTCCACATACGAATAAATCACTGGCAGAGATAATAATAGCAGTAACCTGTGATAGAAACCACATAAACATCAACAATAGTCAGAATTCTGTCAGTCTGAAAGTAAAACTGCCAAAATCAGAGATGGTCTAAATTTAGAACGAATAATATAACCGTTTCGTTTTGATTTCATGCCCCTGAGCGACGTTTTACATAATTGTACACTTTCATGGAACCATTACCTTCTTTCCACATCTGTTTGTAACACCAGTACCATGATCAGGATTTCAAGTAGTCAAAGCCAGGTGTGTGTGAAAATCAACCTAAAATATCTAACACATACGAGAATAAAATTCTGACGTTCCAATTATATTTTTAGATATTATTTTCAAATAGGAATTATTAAAAAAAAACATTTAAAAAATATTAGATTTTTGAACAGTATGTATCTACCATTAACAACTGATTGTATCTAATAAGAATCTACTATAGCTTAAATTACGAGAGTTCGACGGTAACTCATGCTCAAAGGATGTTATAAGAGACATATAAATATACGGTACGATGGCGAATTTCATCTTATTCGTTATAATGTGTATACAGGGTGTCCCAGAAATCGACGTCAAGCCGGAAGTGAGTCGTAACTAGTGAGTAGTGAAAAGACTGTCACAGGGTGCAGATTTTCTCGATTTTTTTAAATTCCAATAATTTTTAAAATATTCAACTTAGAATTTTTTTAATATTTTTCTGATAACTGACCCACTTCTGGCTAGACATCGATTTCAGGGACACCTTGTATAAAAGAACAACTACGAACATTATAATAGGTAGATTTTTCATGCAAGGTTTTTCAAAGTTTCGCAGATTTATACGGCACAACTTATTTTAAAACGTCGCTCACCGACGTAGCAAAACGTTACTAAGTATTTATAAAATTTAATCTGAAACAACAAATTTAAAAAAAATCAATTGTTTATTTTTTATCGAATAGCGCTATAAATATTTCACCGACTCTAGACAGTTCTGACGTACTACTAATTTTCTCACTCCCAATATCAAAATACACTAGAAGGGATAGAGGAATAATTTAGATGAGAGAAGGTTGTGAAAGGTGTGGTTGGGGGGGGGGAGGTTGAGGTGTGGTTAGGGATCATGCCGCACGCGTTCTTCTCATCTAAAAACAAACGTCTGGTTTAATTTATTTCAATCGAGTTTTATCTTACCTAACTAATGAACATCACCACGTTCAGTTAATATCATCATGCAAATGAGGTAATTCCGTTACATACAGGACGTAGCTTTACATAGGACGTAGCACAGAGGTCCTCTACGTCGTAGAATGTACAACAGGAAGGTTACGATGTACTCCACTGTGTGTTGGTGTTACTCGTTTTTGTAAATTTTATTTAAATTACCTTTTTGGAATGAGGATTTTAATATTACACCAGAGTATGTGTAAGCATTTTAAAATCCATGAGCGCCGAATTTTGCAGGATAGATTTTATTTTTATTATTTATTTATTTTTAACTTACAAGACTTTAGTTTTATTCTGACCTTTACCAGGTTGTATGGAAATTTTCAGACCTCACATAGCGATGGCACTTATTGAAAGAAATATTATTATAACCATTTTTTTTTTAATTTATTTAAGTGCATCAATTTTGAACAGTTATTAGCAATTAAAACAATATATAATTTATAACATTTGTAATACATAATTTATAAATACGAATGGGTATTTAAAGTATAAAGATTAAATTAGTTTCAATAATAAAGTCAATAAGATTTCTTATATTTTCTCAGATTTCAAATCTTTCATAAGTTTTAATCAACTGGAAAGAACTGAGATAATGTCCTCCTGACTTCCGTGTTAAAATATCAGATAAAATTATACTGAAAGTCTTCTTAAAGAGTTCTTAAAGCGCCTTAATTAATAGAAATCACGTTTATGTAATTCATTTATGGTTACAAATTGTTTAAATGTATAGATAACAAAAATTAAAACTAATTAAAGCTGTTCACTTTTGTAAAGTCATAATGTGATTGCCCGAACTTATGATTGTACAAAATATGAAGTGAATATGTTTATAGGAAGATTAGACTGTGAATCGAATGACTGTATATGAATAGAAACAGTCTTGCATTTCGTTTTGTATTTCGCTACGTTTCGGCATCTTAAGACCCACTTTAACTAAATACAGCTGATAGTTTTGGGTAAACTTAAGTACACTGATTTCATCTAAAATTTATTTTAAAAGAGTCTAATGTTAGACGGCGTAGATAAGAGTGATGAATACGGAACCTCCTTGTTCAAGACTGTTATTGTAGTAAAATATAAATAGTACCAGAAAACATTAGCTTACATTTGCAACAACATCAAAACTACATGGAAATAGTTTACTTTTTAAACAAACGTATAGTTTATATTAATTTTAATGATGTAGTTGAGTGACTAAAGATTGTAGCAGCAGTATAGTTAGCAATTTGGTCTTTTAGTTAAAATGACGAGAGTTCAGCGGCGACTCATGCTTAAAACAAATTGTGCCGTATTATAATCTACTATATAATAAAAAAATCGTAGATTTATACGGCTATTATAACCTGTACTACATATAAAAACGTAGGTTGTATTATTATATTCACTCCCTAAAATAATGAGTAAATTTAAGAAAGAGATGCTCTAATACAAAAACTTGTACAACAGCCCTTACACATCCTACGGACATTTTATGGTGGACGTCTATGAATAACCAGTAATAATATACATTTTGTAACCTCAAACCACAAATATTATATATATATTTTGTTAATATTTGGTAATATATATTATTATAGTAATATAGGTAATATATATATATATATAGTAATATTTGGTATATATATTTTGTTAATATTTTTAACTTCAAATATATTCTGTAATAAGCCCGTGAAAATATTACAAGCGATTGACGCGATAAAGCAGGGAATCCAATTCCAAATTAAAATAAAGTCTGTATGTTTTGAATGCGCTGAGCTTGGATGGGCTCACAGTTGGCTGGCTGTTATCTGTGTACTATTTAGCAGTATAACATTGATTTTTATCTATCCTAAAAATAACACGTGTTAATATTAAAATAATACGCCGGTTGCATTTATATATTATGTTATTCCCCAGATAAAGCGAAATAGAATCGTAAATTCAATATTCCATAGAATAAAATAGTGTGTTTTTCAGATAAGTGCACCATTTTATTCTAGATTTATTTTTAAAATTATTAATACGCTTCACCTATTCAATGTGGTGAGGAACAATAGCTTAAATTCTGTAGAATTAAAAAATTAGAATGAAAGAAACAAAACTCGATTAAAAATTAAGAAAGACTAAGACTATGAAAGAGATATGACTTCTATACCTCGCTATAGTAACAGACAGAATGTAGAAGTCAAGAATAGAGTAAAAACTTAAAAAAAAAAAATCAATAAGAGAAAGGTTCCAAATTTATTTAATAAACAAGTTATTGAATATGATATCTTCATAATATCGGCCTGAAAGTATCAAGTATCAATGTCGTTCGTTATTAATAGAACAAAGTTGCAGAAGCATTTTAGATATTTCAATAATAATAATTCCAGCCCAAATCGTAGTATACTATCTAAGAAAGAGGCAAGTTTACTTTGTAGAAGACCGTTGGTACCAGGCTTACTAGTACTATAAAAGCACCGATGTAGACGTTTCATTTTATGGATACTTATAGATTTAGCTAAATGAGTGTGTGTTATAATTATACACCGTTTCACAGCGTTTGTAAATGTTTCAAAATAATGACATACCTTTTAATAATCAGTTTATATTCTCTGAACAAAACAAATTAAAGTTAACATTTGTTTCAAACAAGCAAGTAAGCCCTTTCTATTGTTTCGCTTTTGATTCGTGTTTTAACTTGTTCAAAATAATAAACAGAAAGAGAGCAATAAACAAAGAAATAACAGAGAGTTACTTCAAACTGTTTTATTATTTATGTTTCCTTTTATTCTGCCGACAACGTGGGAAAACAATCCTTGTTTGTTGTTTTTTGATTCTAAAGAATACTGAGGTATACGTATGTCAATTGTTCGTTCTAAGAAGAACGAAATTTTGAAGAAGATTTCAAATATATGAATTTTCTGATGGTAAATATTTATGAAGATGAAATAAATAAATAAATATTATTTAAGACACGCATTACCGGGACTTTTGGTAAAATATTTATGCTATTTGTATGGAAAAAAATAACTGAACTTGAAGCACTGGATTTCATTCCGTAAGGAACCGGAAACCGTGCTTTTAGAAGACTAAATTTCGTGACTCAAAAAAAATAAAAAAATATTTCAATTATAATTATAAAAAATCGTAGTGAACATTGTGAAACGTAAAATTAATACTGAATAGAAATAAATACACATTAATTGACTATTCGATACTTCTATATGAGTATATAAAATAATTACTTATCTCTACACAATTTAGAATTATTATTCAATAGAACAAGATAAAACTTAATAAACATAATATCATTAAAAGTTCAACAAATTTATTCATTATGAAAACTATTTAAATGATAATTGAACTGTTCTACGATGCTCTACGTCTATGCTACGTCTACGTAGACACAGACGTAAACGTAGCAACTACCGACCTACGTATAAAATAATCCATTATATATATGTGTACACACGTAGCTACTTGTTCTATTGTTCGTTTTAAATTCAAACACAAATACATAAATATAGCGAAATAACGACTACACTAGGGATGTGAACCTCGATTTAATTATCGATGTTGATGCGAGATTAACCGAGTCTATTATATGCTTGTAAAGAAATTATATTTCTTTAGTTGGTACAAAGCTCGTCCGCCGGTAACAGTAACCATGAACGCCATAGATTACGCTGTAGGAATAACGGCCAACACAGTCGACATGTCGATATTTGGAGTCGACAGAACTCACTCTCAGTTAGTTAGTGCATATTGTTAGGTTATAATAAAATTTGACAATTTAAATAATAAACTTTAAATGTCTTTTCTTTAAATTTCAGGTAAGATAGTATGATTTAAGTTAAACAGTGTAATGTAATTATTAAAAATATGTATGTAAATTACTAAAATAAACTTTAAATTTCAGAAACAACACATGAGTTTGTTTAAAATTTAGAATTCCTAATAAAACTGGAGATATTGTCTTATATACTGATTAGAAGGGCATGATGTGCACATGAGCAGAGATGTGCACAAAAACTATTCTAAAGTATTTAATAATACATACAAATACGACACTATAAAATCCCCTGTTATGCTATTGTTAAAAATTCTATAGTCACGAAACACGGCTCGACATGGCTCGTTTTTCGTTTTCGTTAGAAACTTCGTTGCTCGGCTAGTTTACAAACAGTCGACTCGTGTGCGGAGGGCCTAAGTTTATCCATTCTGTAATTCTATTCCTATGGCAAAGTTATAACCGATATAAAAATATCGTCGATATATTTATTGCCACCACCACTACCTGAGAACAGAACAAGGGGGAATCGAGAACCGAAAGCCGAACACTGAACAGCAACACGAAGAACACAAACTTAACAGACATTTCTATAAATGACTCGCAGATACTGAATATAAATGCAGGAGGAACTTTTTCATGAATAAACAAATAAATCGGTGTTCTTTTTATTACTCTGTTATCACAATAAAAAACGTATAGGTAGAGGAAGGTACAGTTCAAATAAAAATGTAATGAATAAAAATATTACATCCGTTTAAAAGAAAATATAAAAACAATAGAAATGTTAAAAGGAAACAGGAGCTGTTATAATTATGTGAAGGAAATTTTTAACTGATGACTATTATTTTCGGATTAGAGCGTCTGATTAAACCTAAAATTAATTGATAAATACAGCTCTCGCAAACCGTTTATAAACATAGTTTATTTAATGTAAAAACACACGGTAAACCACGGTTGTGAACAACTGTTTACTATATAATATGCAGTATAGTTAATTCTGATATCCCAAACAGAACGATAGACAGAAAAAGATAATAAAAATCGTAATATTTTTAAAACTAACAATAAAATGTTGATAAAAAATGAAAATAAAAATAAAAACAAAATAAATGACTACAAAAAACAATGTGGTGCTGCATTATAAAATTCTATAATACGACTAAAGACTATAAAAACAGTCGTGGATATGAATATGAGAGCTAAACGCAAAACACATTGAAAAAATGTTTCAAAATGAAATTGGTTATAGTAAAATAAATGTTGAAATCAAATTAGTTAGTTACAATGTTAGTTTTTTTTTAGTGAATTTACCAAAAAAAAAAAACATGTTCACTAAACGTTACCAAAGATTACCAGCCTGTGCCTCCATAGAATAAATCTTTGCAAATTTCAAAAGCATTTATTCATCACTCATAAAAAATCCTATATTATAATGTTCCAACTGACAGTTTATTTATTTATATGTTTACGTGATTCGTATGGTGGCTCGAAAACGGATTTCGTCCTCAGATTTTCCCCTGAATTTCCTGGAAACCCGTAATTTTGGAAAAAAAAATTTTTTACTTTTTGCTCTATAACTTTTAATTCATAAAAGATAGAAAGTTGAAATTTTGCATGTGTATTACGGTGTTCAATGCTAACATTTTTTGAAAATTGGAAAAGAGTGCGTTGAGAAAATTAGGAGGCCCGGTAGGAAACTTTGGAGAAAACTCAAATTTTGGATTACTTAATAATAAAATATATTATGAAAGAAAAGAAATTCAAAATTCAAAAATTTTATTTAGGAGCACAGGGGTGGTTTCTGCCGACGGTAAAAATAGGGCTAGAAAGTTGAAATTTTATATATGGGCTAACTTTGGTACCTAATTTACAGATCAAAAAAAAAATCCCAAATTTTGAAAAAAAGTTGGTCAAAAAATGAACAAATTGAAAAAAAAAATATTCCTTTAGTCAGTTTATATGAAATATAATTTGTTCTTATATGTAAAATTAATATAAAACGAGTTAAATATTTCAATTAAAAAGTGGAATTAAAATTTGAAACGAAATTCAATTCATATACAAAAGACGGTCGTCGCTTGCGACGGTGGTAAACTCTAGTAATGTATAAAGTACGTAGAGACTAGCAAGTATTACCACCTTTATGACAAGTGTCGTTTCATTTGAGAAAAACAACTCTAACGGATGCAATTCAACATAAAATGTTTTCAAAATAATTTACTTGTTAGCTAAACCCAACTCTATAGTACGTTATTTACCAAGTACAAGTATTTCATAATCTGATATAAATATATATGCATCTCTATTACATCTTACTTAGTTAATAGAAACTTGTTCTACTCGTTTTCCAGTCTAGTTCGTGCTTCATGCTTTTCACAGTAGATTAGTATACACTGTTCTAAATTCAACATTTCAACCTGACACATATTCATAAGTTCAGTATCGCGTGCTGGCTCCAGCTGACCATGGAATTAGGACATAAAATATTAAGTTGCAACAGCTAAGTGCCATGCTAGCAAAGCAACACAAACTAAAACTCTGATAACTGTGTCGCCGTTTAAGTATTATGTAAACAAACAAGCATTGCGTGTGGTGTAAACTACCCCATTGCTCTGAATCTACCCCTTCTTTTGAGGGTATTGAAAGAGGTAATACGAATATTTACGTTCTCGTTAATAGCGTTGACATTTTTTGGAGCAGTGATACAAGAATTATGGGTTTACGGTCCAACCAGTTCTAAACTAATGATTTGAATGGTTGGGATGTAAAGCGTAGTACACATACGTGCTACTTAAACATGCGACTTCCAACATTTGTTGTACAACACGTTCACACTAGTACGACATGTATATTTTGAACGAATTTCTTCAAACTGCTTTAGAAAAAATAAATTAGAACAAGGTCTCTGCTAACTCATGATTATCCGTGTCAAACACAGTTTGACAAGGGTCTATTGTTCAGGTCTATTTTATTCGTCCATTTAAACACCATTTACAATTATTTTTACTTATTTACTAAACACAACTTAAAAAAACGTCAACGCAAAATGAGATTATACTGGAGACTGAGTAAGTACTCCACCTTTTTGTTCGAGATCACAGTCAAACCCGTTATTTCTTTAGATGTTCCAACTTAGAATTAAAAGATTTTTCTTTCATAAAAATATTACCTAGAATTTTAAAAATATAAGTCAATTTAAAAGTAGAATAATTCTGAGAAAAAAATAGTATTTATAAAGTTAGTTACAGAAAGCTGTTATATCTTTCTATAAATAACAGCTAACAACAAACTTGAAACTAGCTGTATAATTTATGAATAGACAGTAGACTCTAACACCGGAAAAAAATAATTTTGGATTTTAAATAATACTACAGTTTTACTGAATCGAAGAGACAATTGACCCTCATGTCAGAGAGAGTTGTCTACCACTGCAAGATTTAAAGTAGTACATGGTTCGTGTCGAGTGGCACGATAATGTCGAGGTTTATTACACGATTTGTAATAAGTTTTACAAAAGGATGAAATTGTTATTATTTAATGTCAACATTAAATACTATTCATTGTTTATTATTGTAATAAAATAATTTTATATAAATATAATATGAATTTTGAATATGACAAACCATAAACTATATTATTAAGAAAAGAAATAACAATTTAAAAACCCTAAAATTTAATAAATGTTTTATTGCAAATACTATAACAAAATATTTTATGACTAATAACATCTTTATGTTTAAAAACCAACTATAATTTAAATAGCAGGACAATGGATGAAATTGTTGAGGCGTTGATGCTCGACTGAAGTTGTTTCGAATTCAATTCTTAGATCCCCGTTATATATTATTACAATTAGCATTGCACATAGAATGATAGAGATAATTCCAAATTCCAAAAAATGTGTAAAAGTGTAAACTGTTTTAAGATAGTTTTGTCTTCAGTGTGCGTTCAGCCTAACATAAAGCCTGATTCAAGCTTACAGAACCCACGATTTCAATGTTCTAAAAATATATACTGTATAGAGCCTACTGAGGAGAAGGCGTCCTTATATTTATTTCTTTGTAGTACATAACTTTAATCACGTAATTTCGCAAACCCTGTGGATTCATTGCTGTCTGACTTGATAGTGACAATTCTAACTCCAAAAGTAATGAAACGACAAACAAATTAGTGTAGTAAATTAAAAGCTTATAATAATGAACTGGTATTGAAATATATATAATAAGAATATAACTAAAATAATTATCATCATCAATATATCATATTGATAGTATAGAAGTAAAACCAAATCAGATATTGTCTGTCCTTCTAGCTAGATGTGAGTAATTGAAATGAGGTAGAATACAAAGTAAAAGTCTGAAACTGATAATGCGCACATGCATTGATACTTGTATTTTTTAGTTTCTTTTTCACATTGAATAAATATAATTTTACAATCCGAATCACAATGATAATTTTCCTGGATACATTATATAAAAATATTCTGCAAAATATCGTGTAGCTGTATCTCATTTATCCCGACCGTTACGTGTATCTCTCTATCTCCCTTTTTAAATATTTAGTATTATGCGGATTCATGAAAAATTAAAATGGTCATTAGCTTTGTTTTTTTAAGGGCATTTATGTAATAAGCTTTCATTATTCCCATTTTGCTGCCGTAGCAAATTCTCTTTTGTAACAGATTAACATAAAAGAGTAATTTTATGTTTACTAAATTGACGAATAAAAATTAATATAACAAGAAGAAGATGCCTAGTCAGAGAAGATACTGTGGATGTATAACAATCAAGATTTATACAGGGTGTACTGAAGAATCTATACTCACTTAAAAAAAATAATTTATTGAATCTTTACAAGTTATTTTATATTTGTTGAATATTATGAATAGTCTAAAAATGTATCTCTTTTAAACACAAGAACAAGAGCAATTTTTGTGAATTTTTCAGAACGTAATATTTATTTCAAGTTGCTAATAATTACCAACACAAAAAATCAACATTTTGTTTTTTTTTAATATCTCGCATTAGTTGTGAAATTTTGTAGATTTGTTTATTAAATAGTATGTATATATCAATGGCTTGGTGCTAGGCAATTGTATGGCCCATTGCAAAAATGGCAAAATTTTCCTCTTCAAAATGTTACATTTTTCAAAGCATGCAATACATAACCTAATTGTATGAAACTTTGTATTAGGCAAAGTTGAAACAGATATTCTTCTTTATGTAAATTGAAATTAACATTATTTTTAACTTTTAAAGTCTTAAGCTAGCATCTCGGTCCTAAATTTAGAATTTTGATATTAGCCCATTTACTACCCCAGCCACTAATATTGAAAAAACAACTTGTGAAAATAACAGTGTGAAATTAAATCATAAAAAGAAAACTTCATTATTAGTGTATGTAACACTCGATATCTAGGGAAGGCAAATAATGCTCCGTTTAGTCTATGTCCTACAAGGTATAAGACCTTTTTAAAGGTTGATTCTCTCAATTTATTTAAATACTTGTATATTTAATAATTCAAATAGCAGAGAACAAATGCGAAACCGCCATTAAATGTTTTAAACATTAAAACACACAAATGTAAACTTTTTGAAATGATTTTTACATGTTTCACGAATAATGGATCTTCACTGGAGTTTAGTGAATTCCCTCACGATTTTTTTGTTGGTAAATGCTCCTGTTTATATTTGTGGTTAGAAATCTACACTAACGAGATGAAAAATATGCTTCAGAAAAAACATGTGTATAGAAAAGAAAACAGAGGGTTCAAAATAAAAGACTAGAAGAGAGTTGAATTTTGATCAAAAGGCAAAGGTAAAAATCGTAAAAAAAATATAGTAAAATCAAATAAAAAGCACGGAGGAAGTATATAAGTAAAGTGGATATGCAATATAATATGGTACAATCCTGATAAAATTAGTAACTGAAAATTGAACAATATACTTTTAGAAAAACAAGCCAACGAAACAAAGGGAGTGTCAGACCGCGCTACATATACGGGTAAGATAAGGGCGTGGGTGGGGGAAAAGGAAGGGGGTAATGACACAAACGTCAGCAGTAGTGGATTTTAATTGCGGCATGGAATTAATGTTTGTTTAAATGCTTTTGTACACCATTTATTTGTTTATTTTACTTGTGTGTGAATGTATATGTATACGCAAGGATGTATTAAGCAGTGGCGTCCACAGTAAGTTTTACAGGGAGCTTAAAACCTCATATTCTATTGCATCTAGTATACATTTGTTACAGATTTCATTCCATTTAGTGAAAAATTTTAAATTCAGGAAAGGAAAAAACCCATAACCTGGTTGCGCCAATGGTTATTATATGAACAGTATGTGTTTTATATTCTTGTATGGTAAATATCGTTAAAAATACCAGAACTATAACAGAAATACGAGAATAATACGAACGACGTGGTATTTGATCCTGGGTATTCAGGTTTTATAATGGCCTTTAGTACAATTAGACAATTCTTTTGTTTTTTGGTTTTTTTTTTTTTTTTGTAAAAATTGAAAACTTTTTAATTTTTTTTTTTAATACTTAAAAATATCTGCGCAACATTAGGTATCTCGTATAGGTAGTTACCAACGCTCGCTGCATTATCATAGATCTGTCGCTTCAATAGAAGATATTAAAAGCTTTGCTGCTCTTCAGAAATTTGGTGTTTACACAGCTAATTCATCGCAAGTATTTATCGCAGAAACAATTATCCAAAACGCAATTCATTATATTCTACATATCTATATATAATATTAATAGTATAAGTATTATAAATTTCGAGTGTTCGACAGCCACTTATGCTTAAGGCCCGTCGCACACTGCAAGCATATTCCAGCGAATTTTTACCGAACATATACGCGCTACTACGTTTTATCTATCCGAACCCTCGTACTGCAAGCGACAAAGCCGTCTGAATACGCGCGTTACGTAGGTCTCATACTGGAAGCATATATCAGCGAGCTTAATTCTTTAATAAGGCTTGTTTCTTTAATAAAATATCACTCAATAAGTTCGTACGATGACAAGTAGATGGCGATACTATTGACAAACTCATCTGATTTTTAGAATAACTTTCAAATGATATGTTCATGACATTCCATTAGTTTAAGGGTTGCTGGGGTTTTACTGCCGCTTATTTTGTAATTTTCAAAACAATGGAATAATCTGAATTACGTTTCCTGATAACGCATTGTTTTTCAATGATAAAAAACTGTACAAGAATTAAATAATTAATAGTAACAATTGACAAAAATTTCTATGTAAATAATAAAAATAACTATGACTATTTTAATTTTTATTTGAAACTATAGGATTTTTTGTCACCCTAGTACATAGTAATTTTTACTGTGTATACTGCATTAGTTATTTACCAATTAGTCTTCTCAAAGAACGTGCTAATAAGAAACTATTGCCTTTGACATACAGCTTTGATCTTTAACAAAATGGAACATAAAAAAGATGTTATAAAACAAAATAATCCATCTCTCCGTGAGGGAGTGATTTCTTTTATCCCTGAAATAATTTAATCATATAAAATATACGAGTAGAACACAGCGAACACTATATAACAATAGCAAAACAAATCAGTTATATAATCCTAAGTTTAGTTTGGGTCTTGGGGACCCTTTCCTCTCGCTTGACATGACGCGTTTTCCTCTGTGGGGAGCATGGGGGGAGTGAGAGGGGGGTGAGTCTTCTACTACGTGACTTCATCACCCTGTCCATAGATCATAACCTGAGTCATGCGGTGGACCGTCTGAACCACTGCGGACACTGACTTTTGAAAATAACGGTACATTTTAAGTTTATGAGTAGTTGATGGTTTTCATTTTGTTACTTTTTGTTGTAGAAAAATAATTTTGAAAAAAGTTTCTATCGATTCTGCACTGTGAGAAATTATACATGTAACATAGTAAAAATTTTATTACAAAAATTCCATTTTATGGTCCAGGTACTACTATAATCACATAGTAATCTTTTTACATGGCTCGGATAGGTAAAGCGCACTAGCCCGTATACGTTCGGTTAAAATTCGCTTAAATACGCTTGCAGTGTGCAACAGGCCTTATGCAGATTGTTGCTAGTAGCGTCCACTGTCGTGTTATTTCTGTTTGGATTTGAATTGACACTATCCAGTGGAACAGCTACAGATTTTACACAATTACATTAATAGAAATATTAAAATTAATTCAGATTCTCATACGTGATTACTTCAATGAGAGAAATATAATGGGCTTGTGTCCTCATTTTTCAGTAGTCGATTTTTCAATTGTTGATTGAAATTGATGTTAATAAATGAGTATTGGAGTGCCTATTTTATTAAACATCTAAATATTGACGGAGATATAGCAATTAAAAGTTTGAATTGTAGTTTTAGCGCTAGAAAGGGTCGGCCATATTTATATGATGTGAAATGCATGCAGTACTGTGGTAATGTTTTGTAGCTGTTGGTGGTCAAATAAGCAAGTCAAATCAAAGAATAATAAGTTTTTATTTTATTTAACCCTGCTAAGGCAGACATAATATTGAAATTTGATTGTTCTTTGAAATAGCTGTAAATAATATTTGATAATTTGATATATAAGTACATATAGCAGAGATTTATGAGCTGTAAGGTTGGTAACCTTACACAAGGATTGTGATGTCACATGTACTTGGAATGTGTACAACGTTGAATCCCTTTAATAATTAAAAAACAAAATGACTTTTTTAATTGTTAATATCTCTTAACATATAAGGAGTTAATAAAAAATAATTGAACATTTGAGGTTCTAATAATCAATATATGTACACTTTTATAGAAATTAAGACATAGGACACAAGCCCATTGAGCCAAGCTCTCGTAAACAAGAACTATTGATGTTCCTTCTTTTGTATCTCCATAGTGTGATAGAACATGGAAATATTGACAATAGTTGCGCTGTAAACATGCACAGGAACATACGAGTATCTCCTCATGAAATAGAGGACAAATGTTTGAGCACAATATTTTCCAAACACATGATGCATGTATGAAATAATGATAAATACGAACTCGTATGCTGGAATATGATTGTCTTGATATATAACCTTTGATAGGGTGAAACTCTACGCTGAATATTAAAATAAGTTCTGAAGGAAAATCTTTGAAAGCTTTTCACAAACTGAGCATACATCATATAATAATATTCTTTATTATATCACATATAGGAGTATTCTAGATATATTATAGTTGTCGACAGTGTGGTCGCAGATGTGGTCTCTCAATATTTAGTTTAATTATTATTAATATTTATGTCTCATGAATATTGGGAAGATTTAAATTTATGACGGTTATTTATTATGAAAATGATACTTTACATAATGTTAAATTAACATATTTGCAGGATGTTAGTGTTAGAGGAAGAAACAAATTTACATCTTTAAATCTATGATCAAATGGCACCATATATGTCCCAGTAAACATTTTGGAGTCACTTTGCCATCATTTTGAAGATGCGTATGATTTCTTTTGTCATGAAGGAGATCATTTACAGATCAATTTCTCACATGCGTTCATATAAAATGCCTATTTTATCGGTTACAAATGGCAAAACCACACCTGTCGGAATAAAAATTAAGATAAAGTTGATGCGAACTATAATTGAAGTGCAATAGTGAGAGAAACGTCACAAAACAGGACACTTCACCAAATTTTTTACTGGGGCAGCACGACAATCCCTATTAAAACGTCTTGACCGAAAACAATATATGCTATTTCAGTTTTCACTTTTCATAATGCATTTTACATTTCAAATTCAATCGCTTGCAAATTTAATTCAACCTTCAACAAATCAAATTTACACATTTAAAGTACAAAAACTGTAGCGGGGTTTGTTCAATTCGAATAAGGATATACATATTCATTCATACGACAAACTAAAACATAAATAATCCTCTAAACACAAATGTAAACATGTATTATTAATACACATTTAACTAATTTTACAACTAGTAACATTTTTTACTAATAATTGATTATAATATTTAATTTATTCATGCCGATTTAATACATCTTTATCATTCCCAGCAAGAATATAGATGTATATATATATATATATATATATATATATATATATATATATATATATATAATTTAATTTGTCTTCGTCTGCCATCTGTTTTATCACCCGGTAATAATTAGTCGTGTCAGACAATGAGCTACACAATTCTCTACAAATTTACAGTAAGAGTAGCGCCTGTCTGGCAGCCAACCACGATTACACGATAAAAGGTGTGGTGTTTAGAAGTCTGAGTTAAGCCGGGTATAATCCATTTCTAATCAATGTGTACTTGTATATGTATGGGTCAGTGTTTGTGTAAAAGCCAAATAAATGCGGGTGGATTTATAGTAACATGTTAGGACGTAATGACTTGTAAAAACGAAAGATAAAAAAGGTTTAACACTGAATATTGGTCAGATTGAGTTTTGTTTTAGGTGAAATGATAAATTAAATAACACTGTTTTATGATACATGTTATTTTACATTTAGTAGAGTATTTAGAATAATTAAAACATGATTTCATATACAAGAACAAAAATTACGTGGTGGGGAACGATTCGATTAGTGAGAACGTTTCTTATGGTTGACATTAACACTTAACATTATAAGATCATCCAGTTTATTAGTAAGATAACTCCAAACATTAAGATTTGAAATAACGACGAAAGAAATATTCGAGTTAATTGCATTTCAAACAACGTCTTTTTTTAAAGAGTTTTTTTTGAGTACATCAACTGTTGATAGTTATAGCACTTAAATCAATATATACACATTTGCAACATTTCATTATACGAATTCATAATTATTGCAATTTTCCTATTTCTCAGTTTTTCCTATTCTATTCCAAACTCTTTTATGGTTGCTTCATTAACAACCTCATCATCCATCTTCCAACATCCTTTTCCTTGTTTCTTTATGGGTTTATTCGTTTTCACGTTAACAACAACTGCATTACGATCTGATACAGGAATCGTATTCATTACCATTGCAATCCTGGCCCCTTTATAAATATATATTCCGCCCATCTGCTAATTCAGTTCTGGTTCAGCACTGGTGCACAACTTCCATTCTTTCAACCATATCCATCTCTTTTATAAAGCTGTTTTATTCTTCTTTTCCGTTCTCTTGTAATTCTTGTATTATTTTTTTCGTATTTTTCTTTGTGATCATATTTTCATATTTATGATTTTGATAGCACATAACTAATTAAATTTAATTGCAACTAAATAAAGAAAATATCACTCTGGTCCGGTGATCGAACCCAGAGACTCAGTAGTCAACGTTTATTATACAATGAGTATGATCTGCTTATTACAATTCTTCGTTTCTTCTAGAGCTAATTTTCAAGAAATTATATTAGGTTTCGAGAAAAGAAGTCAACCCATAAATGGCAGAAGTTCCATATTTTCTTTAACTAAACATGTATCTGGTTTAATTAAACGTACAAAGTGCGACTAACTTCACTACGAAAGTTTTCAAAGTAACAACAATGGCGTCCACACTAAAAACAATACTGTGGTCAAACTTCTATAATACATGTAAAATATATATTTGATCACGTTCAGGAAAGTTTGTTGGTTAGATATTAAAATGACCGTAATTATAACAACAGGTGTTGTTTATTTTTAACCAAGGTTTCAAACCATAACCTAAAAATAATATTTATTGCTCAATAAAAGTTAAATCAATAAAATGAATTAATGTTGCAGGTATTTTTTCGAGCGTACTTGTAAGATAGATATGTTGATGAGAAATACAATTGTCTTCTTTACTTAATCTTTAACTAAACAGTTAAAATATATTGAAAAATGTTATGCATTATTTAATGTGCTTGTGCATTCACTTCGTAAGAGCCTACTTTTCATTAAAGTACAAGTTAATATTTGAATATTGGCGTTTCCGTTTTTTTTAAACATACAAAAGTTGATGGAGATATAGCTAATTAAAATTACAATTTCTGTTTTACCGCATGTGTCAGCATACACATCTATGACGTCACAAAAGAACTAAGTAATTAAAATTATATTTTATTTTAACAAGCATTATAAATAATTTAATGGGATGCACGAACAAGTTGTAAGTAGTAACTGAGACATATCAACATACACCAGTATGCATCTTTTGTAAAAAAAGAGATGACAAAGCAACGCATGTGACATTACACGCTTACTAATTTTTTTTATAACTTTAGATACCTTTAATGATCAAAAATGTCTGTTTTAATTGTTAATCCTATAATATTGCAACCTATGAAAAAAATAAATGGACATTTGAGGTTCTGATAGCCAACCTTATCAACATATAGAGTACAATTTTACAGAAATTAAGACATGCTTCACAAACCCATTGCTCGATTAGTTCATTATTCTTTTATAATGACCGTGATAATAACTTATCCCCCCCTCCACCCCCCTTTCCAATACGAGAATATACGGGTGTCTACTATCGAAATAGATTCGTCAAACTTTTTAATTAATCTACAAATTGATGAATCGAATCATTTTTTCAATCGAAAATTTTGACAATAATACCAAATTTTAAATAATTCTAACTTTAACTTAATGACGCGTTATTTATTCGTGTACCGTTCCATATTTACTGTTCGCAATGTAATAGAAGAAATATTTGGAGCTTTCAACCTAAAACAAAAATAAGGCGCGGAATTTAAATCCGGCGCTCTTGTATCTACGAGTATACCATTTTTACATTAGCTAATGTATACTTCGGAATTGTTCGATCTACTGTTCGTTTCCATTAACTAAAATTAGTATTTAAAAGTTCGTATTCTATTACGGTGCGCGTAACTTGTTGAAAGCAAATGCAACATTGATGATTGATTGATTTCCATTTCCCCGATGTTTTCCACCGTCTCGTTTTACAAAAGATAATGCATTCCGAGTAAACTGTAAACAAAATACAAGATTAATAATAATATTGTTTTTCAATTAAATCTGTTTTGATTGTAAATTGAATTAAATTATAGTGTTACGTATTTCAGAGCCGGATTAACCACTGAAGAAAACAAGAAATTTAATAAGTTTCTGAAATTAAATATAAGCTATTGATTTTTATGAATTGTATTTTTTATAATAGGATTCTTTTACTACAATTATTCTTCTAGTTGTAAATGTTTTTTTTGGCTCTTGTACCAATGAATTAAATACGTCTTTTATAGTATATATTACATATATGTAACTCCGTATAATATATATTGTATCTATAAAGCAGTCAGTTTTTATTTTTCGAAAAGCTGAAGAAATATGTATTTGTTTATTAGTTTATTCTACCGTGCTGTATCCCCAGGTGATGTTTCTCATAGTAAAGCATAAAAATGTTCACTTATTAGCTGGTATTTTCTCCATTTCCGTTCTCCGTCTCGACGTCGACGGGATAAAGTCATACATTTCATTTCTTACGCATGCCGGAAGGCACAACCAACTGGTAACCACTGCTATGTCTCTAGTCTTTACTCCTCACCCTAACAGTTCTTTCCTTAACGTGCCACTAAGTCTACGACGTCGGCATGACAAACTGGTCTAATAATAACAAAGCCCCCAGCTACGACTATACTCCTTCTGCCAGTCTTAAAGTAACTGAAATAAGAAGAACAAAAAAAAAAACAAACAAAAAAAATTCTACTAATAAAAAGATAAAAGTTTTTCTACCCATTTATAAAATTACACCATGTTATTTTCATTGGTGTCAGATGCAAACTTTTAATTTAGAATTACACATTCCTGAGCAAATTAACTTCAAATGTAAAAAAAAAATATCATTTAAGTTTGTATTAGAATGGAGAACGATCCTGTTTTATTTCCTGTTTCTTTTCCTGTATACTTTATCCCTATCCGCAGCTTTGTTTTCCTGTCTCACCCTGTCCGAAGTTCTTTGACTTCTTGGTTGCAGTTGTAATAAATTAAGCCAAACAGATAGGAAAGTTTACGACACTTTTATGGAATATAAATAAGGATGAATTATTGAGGAAATTTTAACATCAACAGAAATTGTCGCTTGACTTGCAATTATACTTTTTGGCTTCTAGGAACAAATGTAGCCAAGCACTCTAGTCTAGTAAAGATATGTATTAATTGAGCTATGCACATTTAAAAGTGGAACAAGTTTAAATAGGAAAACAAGTTTAGTTATTGATTAAATAACTTAATATGATCCATTAATTTGTATAAAATTTGTAATCAAAATAATGCTTTTCAATATTTCTATTGAAAGGTGAACATCTTATTTTCGAAATACATGATTTTACATACCCACTAATCACAAAGTTAAGCCGGCTTTAAACGATGCTACGAACACCTTCCAACCTTAGATGCTACATGGTAGGACGCTTCGTGTGGTCGATGCTGGAACTAAGTGTGTCCAATGTCAAGTGTTCAACGTTCATTTTGAAAAAAGTTCGGGCTGTTGTCGGATTTTTGACCCGCGTCAAAAGAGATTTTTCTACACTTGATCCACATGTCATGCAGTGCTGCACGAATCGTCCAACAAAGGAAGATTTTATACTTGAAAGTTTTTGTTAAACAGTGTCAATAATATCAACAAATTAATAAAATAAAGTTCCTTTGCTTATTGTTATTGGAATTACAAAAAGAGCTTTTGAATTATTATAATCATAAAAGGATCCTTTTTGACTTGTTAAAATATGAGAATACCCTTTTTGGTTTATTAGGATAATAAAAGAATATTTTTTTAATAATGAAAATCGCGAGAAGACCTTTTTCTGAATATTAAAATCAAACATTTTACTGTTATTATTATTATTATTATTTGTTTTTGCCATTTGGCACTACATTCTTGTGCCTTAACTCCTTTATACACATGTCATTGTGCATAATTCAATTTTGATCCTTATTAAATCTAAACATTCTCATTTTTTTCAAACGAAAAAAAAATATATATAAAATTAGTTATAAAAATAAAAATAAAACTGCAACTGCTACTGCTTCGCTCCTCCTGCTACTGTCCCTCCTGTTTCTACTCTGCCATTCCTTCTCTTTCCTAGTTTTTTTTCTCTATCTCCGCCATCCACTTTTTCCGCATTCGGCATTACATTCTTCTGCCTTAAAAAGATTTAAAAAGCTTCAGCCTTCCTTCTTCTAATTATTTCTGCCATCCAACTGTTAACTAACTGACCATGTTAACTAACTTTTCCGATAACTATCAATCTAATCAATAATGTCTCTAATCTAATGTCTAAAGCTAATCAATATTTATAACCGGGATATATTTGCATATCCATATCTATATATCTCTGCTAAATTTATGTTGTTTATGTCATCATAGATATATTTTTAATGAATTTGTTAATTATTATAATAATTTATTATGATGTGGTTTAATAAACCGATTTTACGATCTCATTTGCATAATATTTGTTAATGACATTCATTATTTGGTGATATATTAATTAACTAAAGGTATCCATTGTGTTAAATTGTAAATTAATAATTATTAGAGCTGTTATTAAAATAATTATTAATTAAAAATATATATAAATTACTTATTGATGAGTAAGTACTAAAATAAACTAATGAGTATTTTTTTTACTCATCTGTGATCTGCGGAATGTAATATAGTTTATAACAATTTCATATAGAAGATACAGATAGTATGAATGCTGTATATTAATGTTTAAATGTTGCCGTATTTCAGTGTAGGTTGGTTCAAAAGACAACCCTTGTGTTAATGCTGATAGTGCCATACAAGATACATTGAATACTTGATTCATTGAATAATTCAATGCGTTAAAAAGTCTGTACTATATTTTATATAGGAATTTTTATATTTTACGAGTATATACCACCCAGGTACTATGTTCACATAGTAATTTCTTCTTCACAGTGTAAACGCGTACCCCAATGCACCTATTTTTAAACAAGTGACCCGGGCTCTTTCACATTCACATTTACGACTATAGTTTTTTACTACACCCCTATCATTATCAAAATCCATTCAATACGAGTGAAATGTTTCAATGAAATTGTATAATCTCTGTTTAAAACAACTGGTATTTTTTTGTACCAGTACCGGGATAATAGTACCCTATTTTTGGACATACCTGTCAGACATTCATCAATGGTCAATGCAACATATCAACCGTCACGAACACATTTGCTAATTCAACTTTTATCAAGTACATCAAACGACCGAACGACCGAAGCGCCGAGTTGGCGTTGGAGTGAAGTGTATATAAAAGTAACAATGCGTTGCCAACCACAGAACATTGTACAGTCCAACGTGATAAGCTAACACTAATGTTGTCGCTATTGACACACAAACGACGATTTCTAAGCATTAAATATAAATAACAATATTACTGTATTCTGTGCTGAAATTTTTATGTGTTTTTTTTACATAGAACTTTGCCACATATATGTACATAATTTAAAAAAATGGTTTCTTCTCAGTTACGAAATTGTTTTTGGAATTAGAAACATGCTAATACATACTTTACCAATGACAAATGTAACTTTTGCCATTTTTATAGATGACAAATGTAACTTTCGATCCACAGTAGTACTTGATATGCCAAATGGACAGGTATTTTGAAATATTCAAGAACGTATCAAATAAGTTCATATTATTTTTGAATATACTTGATTAACATTAAAATAAATATAATACAAACTGTAAATAAACCCACAAAAACCTAGCACTCTTTTCTCGTGGTATATAACCCAGATAATGGCATAATTTCACCCTGATATAATAAAAAAAACATAGTTGTGGGTGGAAAAGTTCACCATTTGTTATCAATATTTTGTGGTAAAATCGCACAGCATCCAAAATAATTTATTTGAAATAAAATTAATTAAAAGTTTGGTTTTGTAATAATTATAATTTAAAAATCAAATTTTATGCTCCTACATGACTGTAAATTATTTTAATAATTACAAAACAAGAGTATAATAATTGCTCTTATAATTTATTATTTTAATTTTGTTAAAATAATGTTTATTATTTATTATTATTTTGTATCATTTTAATATTGCACTCATTAACACAGCAATTACCTTCTATTTTAATTAGTTAAATAACACTACGGTTTATATACATGTCATATTTTCAGTGTCGGATTTAGACTTTGTTAGGCCCTAAGTAGTACATGTCTAAACTTTTTAAATTTCGTTACTTGTTTGTTTAGCAAAATTTACTGCTAAATTTACGAGCTAAAATTTGGCAAAGTAATTGAATACAGTGCTACCAACTTACGGAAAAAATAAAGCGCGGGATTTTTGAAATTATAAATATTTGTAACTTTTCATACGAACCTTGTAGGTATATAAATGTTATATAAATGTATATATATAAAATATATTGTAGCCTTACAGTATCCATTACTTATTATTAGGAGTTATATTTACGAGTAATGTTTATCTTACTGCTAACTTACATTTTCCAGAACTACGGACCAATTTATACCTACATTCATATTCGTATATGTAAACATATATTAACTAACGTTGAATATTCATTTGGGTTCGTATTTGCTTTACATTTAGTTTTGTTTTCCTTGCGAGTTTAATATTACCCTACAATGTTACAAGGTCTGGTTAATACATAGGACTCAAATACTTACCTCTAGAGTACATTCTGATAAATACTATACCTATGATAAAAAACATAATTAAAAAGTCATTTATTCGTTTCTTAATTTTTAATACAATTTAAAAATTAATTTTATGCAATTTCGTATTTAAGTATTATTAATAAGTCAAGTTTTAGATAAGATGAGTATGCGAATTGATAGAGTCCAGTGTTTTTTTTTTTATATTATATTAATTGTGTGCCTTTCGGCTTTACAATCTACATTATTATATTTCTAAATGCATTTCATATAAATTCAAAGTTAAAACTAAACTTAAACTATTCTAGACTATTACTACTTCGAATAGTACTTTCTGTTTCTTCTTTTCTTGATCCTCTCTCTTCCTGTCCCCTACTCCTCCTTTATTCACACCGATTCCTGTCCCTCCTTCCTTATTGCATGTATCTTCATCTATCACCTCTTGCCTTCCTTGTCTCCTCTCGACAAACCCTCTATTATCTTTTCACTGTCCTTCTTGCCTTCTCTCTTTGCTTTCACTTCTCCACTTATGTCTATTACAGGCATAAACGCTCTATCTTTAATATTTCCTCTTGACTCTCTGACTTTACTATTTCTTCTTGACTCTCTTCCTTTACTATTTTATTATTCTCTATCTCCGTCATCCACCTCTTGTCATTATCTCCTTTCCGCAAATCCTCTATTTTTCTGGACTGAAGTTTAACTGTATGTAACTGATAGAGTCCAGTGTTAAGAAGTTAAACATAATTGCTAATAATGTCAGAATGTCAAAAAGAAATTGGTTTTGTTAGTTTGTGTGTTTACTTTGATGAGGCAAAGAAATGCAGTTATGTTCCTGTCTGCTAACAACAAAAAGTAAAGTCATGTGTTATTTAATGTAATACTTTTTACCTAACATTTCGTTTTATTATTTTAACTGAAGTTTAACATAATTCTGTTACATATTTTTAAATAAGTACAAAAGAGACATTCAAATATTTTACTAATATATTATTGTAACTTGTATAAAAAGTTTTATTATAAAAACGAAAGATAATTTGTGTTATGCAATCTTACATTATAATAACTTTAAAATTGATGTGTAATAGGTAAACGTTTTTATATAAAATAAACCTTACATATATGTAACTGTGTATAACGGATTTTATTTTATTTATTTCCGGATTGAATTACTTGTACAATAAAGCCAGAACGCAATCGGTATGCATTACCCAGCATACGCAAATTAGCAGATTTCAATTTAGAAGCAAGAACTCATATCTTAGGCATATTATTCTTTAATGCTCCATGTACTCATGGCACAGATAAAACTGTAATATGCCTGAAGACTATAAGCAGATATTTGAATGCAGAGAATGTCCAAAAAAACTTTATTGACTTTATCAATGAAACCAATTTAATCTCTATATTTCCATATTATCCATACTCGCATTAATAAACTATAAATTATGTATTACAAATATTTATAAATGTATATATTGTTTTAAGTGGTAATAACTATCAAAAGTTGATGTAGTCAAATAAATATTAAAAAAAAATATCCTAACTTATTAAAAGAAACTTGGCATTCACAATCTTTCCATTTCAAACTTACTCAGCAGTTAATAGTAATGACATTTATCAAAATATGAAATCCAACTTATGTTTCAATAACAGCTTCTTAATTCATCAATAAATCGAAGTTACAGTAATTATACGATTCATTGATGCTTACTCCCTCTATCATCCCCCACCCATACAGAGATAGATAGAGGGTGCGCCTAAACTCTATTCAGTTCTATATTTATAAAAAGGGTTTTAGCTGTGTGCATGGAGCTTATAAGTGGTAAACAGGGTAGTAAATCTCCCACAATGGGGCACCGGTCTGACGGTCGTAAGGGGAGAGAGTACTAAAAAGATGAAGGTGGGAGGGAAGAGTGTAGTACTGTCAGCACTCAGCGCCTGTACAACTGTCTGATAATTTGATAAAAGGTTTCAATATGTCGATTGCCTTCTTTTTCAATCTTTACGCTTGAATATACAAAACAAATCTCAAAAAGAAGAAAATACATATAGGAGGGAAAATCTTTAAGAAAATTACTTATAAAAACAAAAGTTTTGTATGATATGTTGAAAGTAAGTTCAAAGTTCTCTACTAAGTATACTTATTACATATTGTGATATGCTTCTTTTTTTGTGGTTGTAAGAGCATTACATTTTTCAAGGAACACTATGACACTTGACCTTTCATAATGTCTTAAGTTCACCTAAATCTATCGACTGACGTTAAACTAGTTGCTAAATAGGTTCGACACCTTAAGAATAATAAAGAAAAATAATAATGGTAAATAAAGAACCTTACAAAAAGCGGAACTATATTAAATTTTTAAATTGCAGTGATATTTGGCAAATATATTGTTTCATTACTAACCTCAAAGTTTATACTTTGGATTAAAATAAAAATATCACCACTTTATACGAAAATATTGTGTTTTTCGGTTAATTTCTTTGTGAAATGCCTTTAAAATGACACCTCCTGTTGAAAGACTCTATATATTGATTTAAAAATACGTCTAATGTTAGCGGACGTCTTTAAAAAATTACAAAATAATGGTCTTAGCAAATGCTTTACTCTAAATTTTATTTATAATCATAAGATCGATTCTAAATATCGAACAAATCACTTCAAATCAGAATGAAATATAATTCGAATTGTGCGAAATCGAATGCGAATTCGAATGCTTAAAAAAAGTAGAATCGTATAAATAATATACGATACGATGGTTAATTGTATCTTCCACAGAACTGCATATAAAAATATATTAGAAGGGAGACCTAAAGAAAAGTATTTTTCAAATAAAACACAAATTCAATGCATTCTTTTCAATTTTCTCAATACGATTTACAAGAATAAGCCCGTTAATAAGTTATACAATATATAAAATCAAAGCCAATGGCAATATTTTAGAAAATAACGAAAACAAACAAAGAGCAATAAAAATAGTTTACAAACAATCAATAAATAAAAGGGAAAATTAGGAAAAACACTATTTGAACAAAAATACAATGTTTCTGTTAGAAAGAAAATGGAATTTCTTTTTCTGGAAGAAAAATAATCTGCTTAATACAAAAGTTTGTTTTGTTTTACAGAGTTTAAGTTCAACTTTTCGGATAACACTTAGATATAAATAAAAATAGTTTTGATAAATCAAATAAGGGTAAATATAAATAACAGAATAAGTCTTACATCTAGTTGGGATTTTATTTTTAATTTTAATCTTTTTAATTCTGCTTCTGTAAATTAATAAATGGTATTTATTTATTTATTTATATATCACAAGTTTTATTCTCAGAATTGTGGATATGACATTACCGTGATCATGACAATGATGGACTGCCAGTTTTGCGATATTTGGTTGGCAGCCCATCATTGGCAGTTTCTGTGCTGGACATTACGTTATGCTACATTGGTAGGCCTGCTCATGGCATCGGGAGCTTGGTAACTGACACTTCCGAGAAATTGCCCCATCCCTTTGAAGATGACGATAGAAATAACAAAATGAAATGACTAAATATTCGATCCATTTCAGAAGCCACACGGTTTGTCCGAAAAACCGGACACATTTTGAAAACTATTAGTTAAAGATCTAATTCTTTTTAAATATTTTTTTCCCATTTTTCAGAACAGTGTCACTCTTAGAACATATATATATATATATATATGGAGTGTGAATAGCCTGTGTTTTGTGCGAGAGAAAAAGGTATATGTTCCTATTTGTTCTCTATGCACATGCGAAAGTAACAGCTGTCTAGATATAATAAATATTAATATTCTGGTAAGATATAATAAACAAAATATATGTAAAGAAATTATATTTCTGTAGTTGGTACAAAGCTCATCTGTCGGTAAACTTTCTACTGACCGTTCAGTGAAAACATATACTCATGAACGTCATAGATGTCACTGTAGGGATAACGGCCAACCCAATTGATATTTGGATTGAACAGAACTCACGTTTTTAGATATATTTATTCATATCTACATTATTCTACATCAATATAATGTCATATTTAACAACTGTCACGTATTATATCTAGACAGCTCTGACTTGACAACTGTCACTTTCGACGCATGTGCATAGGGAACAAATAAGAACATATATCTTTCTCTCTCGCACATATTTTGGACACACCTTCACTCTCCATATATACATGCTCTCAGTTCTCACTACACATTTTAGAGAAAACAATTGATGCATCTTTATTGTTGCAGGTTGCTTGGATGCATTTTGAGCAGTCAGCCATCTTGACAGTACATAACCACGTGATCACGCGGAATCCACGGATAAGTGTTACTCACGATAAGCACCGCACGTGGTTCCTTCATATCAGCAATGTCCAGGAGGAGGACAAGGGTCGCTACATGTGTCAGATCAACACAGTCACGGCGAAGACGCAGTTTGGATATTTACATGTTGTGGGTAAGTGAAATAACGTGTCATATTATGTATGTATACATATAAAAATCGCATGAAGATCTTTTATATGATTTTATTCAAATATAAAAATTCTGCAGTTCGTTTGCTTCCGTGTATACCACAGCTATCTTAATTTTGATTTACAGCATATAAAATACAAGCCATGCATCATACAACCAATAAAATTATTATCTCGAACATAAATCTGTAACTAAAATAGACTAATAGGTCGCGTAGTTGATACATAAATTACGGCGTCAATATAAGAGACACATAATCCAGATCAGAAGCCGTAAACCTTGTTTTATTACCTCGTACTTGAACCTAATTATTGATGTCATATTTTATATATTCTCGTTTAAGTAGTTATACATAATTAAGCGAAGAATAAGGTTCACGGCAATTTTATCTTCAGTTGTTTGTTAGCATCTAGGTATGTTAGCATTTAAATATTTTATTGCATATGAGTCCATATTATTACCTTGAACTAGTTTTAACGTTATTTTGTACTGTTTTAAATCACATAAAATTTTACTTTAAATTGTTGAAATTTCTAAACAAGTACTAATATTTTAAAGTACATTTGTTACCATAGAGGTATAAGAATAGAGTGCGCAAGAGGCTGAATACTGCGATAAAGGCAAAGAGAGAGATAGCTGACGAGTGTCTTCTGTGTCTCTTTCAAGCCGAGCACTTCGTCTGCTTGATTGCTTACTCTCTACCTCACCGGCAATTAGCCAAGTCAGGATCAGCGGTTCGGCTAGAAAGAGACAGATAGGACACTCAGCAGATATCTCTTTCTTTGCCTTTATCGCTTCCTCTTACACGCGGCCGTACCTTTCGCGCACTCTATTCTTATATCTTTGTTTGTTACAGTTGGCAATAGCATTGAGGGTTCGATTTCCCGACCAAAGCTTTGTTTTCTCGGTTTGATTGTTGTCAATGCGAGTTGTTTACATAACTATACCTTCGTTGTTCTGCACTATAATCGTACACAATAATGCTATCTTGTAAAGTAAACATTTATAAGCTTAATATAAGAAAAATACAAGATCAAAAGACAATTAGAGTATTCGATGACCAGTAATCCGAACGAAATTTAGTCAGATAGATATGATAAGCAGATGCGGAGATTATCAACTAAATTATATAATATAACAAGAGATACCTGTTACGGAAACGATTTTACTTCACATTTGTGACCTATTTTACTGCTTTGTAACAAAACGATCAACCCTATTCCGCATTAGCGTATTCATAAAACTTATCATACCGCTTTAACAATTATTACATCTCAAGAAAGCTATTTTAAATATTAAATGACTTTTTAAATGTTTAATATTACTAGGTTTTGTGCAATAAAATATAACATTAATATAAGAAAACATCTATGTTTTGTAATTTGCGGGAGTAGTCTAGTTTTGTTATTGAATCCAATATAAAATATTTTCGGTGTAATTAAGATAGCTATAATTTTTAAGTACTTAAATATGAAGATACAATAAATGTAAATAAAATATTTGAAAGTATTGGTCCATTAATTTTTATATATTATAAAAGAGGTTTCTGGTTGGTGTTCTGGTTATTAAAAGAAATGAAAACAATACGAACTGATTAAGTCGTTAAAAGATTGTCGTTATGATATCATACTCGTATCTCAAAACTTTAATATTCATTTTATATCAAATCAATAAAATTGAAAATAATAAAAACAAATATTTTTACTGTACTTGATAACATAACGTTGTTATTGATAAAATAAAAATTCTTGGCTCTGGAAAGTACGAGTTGTGTAATCCATTCGTCCGAAAGTATCATGACTTTAGATTTATGTATCGGGAGATAGTTATGATTTCAAATTCTCCACCGACTGAATGCATTTTTCAACGTTTTTACTCGAAAAACTTTTCCTTGTAGAGAACTGTCACACTACTCGGATATGCCTCAGTAGCTTGGCACATAGATGTAACAACAGCGCCATACAATATGTGACAGAACTTTGCAGAACGCAAACACATTATTGTTATTAAAACAACTTTTAATGGATATGTTATATTGTAGAAGAATTGTATAAACAATATCGATATATTATATAAAGTAATTGAATTTAAAAACAGATTGTAAATTTTAAAACGCTATAATATTTGACATCAATTGTTCTACTTATAAAAGATTTATTAATCCATAAAACTACCGTATAACAAACGCTGTGGGCCGTTAAAAAACATCAGTATTAAATATAGGTTATACTCATACCTACTCTATATAAAAATGATCATTTTAAAATGAATTTTACGGAAATATAAAACTGAAGTTTCATCATAACCTCAAATATTTGACGTTTTGTGTCGTATATCAGAAATGCACTCATGCATGTGTGAGATACACGTAAATGTGCGTTGTGCATAAAATGCATCCCTTGTTATCAGTTTGCAGTTGATTTAGGCGTAAAATTTGTTGTATGTTAGAGAGGACGGATGTATCTCAGTGTTCTGTTATATATGATATTTTAGGTGCAATGATTTATTGTGCAACATCCCGTTTTGTATCTGTGGACCATAGATAACGTCTCCTGGAGTTCACACTCGTGACTTTTATAATTTACTTCACGTCATAAATCGGAAACTGTACTCCAAAACTTTCTAAATTTGATAACACGTCAGTTATGAGGGGAGGGGAGGTTAACAAGTGTATTTATATTAACAATATATATAGAACATTAATTTAATTACATTACACTACATGTAGTGTTTAATAAAAATAGAGCAGAATTGAATGTAAAAACAAACTTATAATTGTAAAATTATAAAAACAATACAAATATCTTTGAATTAAGTTAAAAATATCCAATTTAAAAAAAGCAGTACACAACCCAATTGTAAACGAAATGAATGCTCGTAACCGAATAAAATAAAATTGTGCCGTTTTGCTGTAATAAGATTTGTTACAATTAAAGTATAAAAGTTAATAAAAACAGTTTGCATCGTTAGTGCCGTTGAAGTGGAGAGCGAGAGCCACTTGTTATAATTATGTTTGAAACTTTTAAGTGAACTCTCCCCTTCATGTTCCAATTGCCCCAGCCATTAGGGTGAGAGTGGAATAGATTATTCATTAGAATAATGATAGACAGGCAGATACGATATTGTCGTACTCGAAATTGTTACGTGCGCATTTTAAAAGTTAAAGTTCGACAGGTAAAGAAATTATGTAATAATAATTTAGAGCGGTCGCACACTCTCTTAACACAGTAAGACATTTGGGAACATATAGAAACGCGTGCTCTTTCGATAATTAGGCTGTTAACTACTTTTTACATTTGGACGATTGATTGAATAGCATACATTTATGCTGATACATGAGATTTTAACTATCCAAAAGTTGACGAAGATATAGCTATATTCCATTTCTGTTTTGCGGCATAAATAATTTAAGAGGGGTGACTATTTGCGCATGCACCAAAGTCATACAACTGATAACTGTGTAGCGTGAACCTTTCACTTTCGATTGGATGAAGAGAACAACAAAATTTCATAGAAAACTTCATACAAAATTAAAAAAAAGCCGCTCTGTAATTTTTCTTTTATTAAAAGAAGTATATGGCAATGAATATTTATCACGTACGCTGGTTTTTTTTAAAATTCAATTTACTTTTCAACAGACTTATTTTCTTTTTAACTTGGTACAATTCGGTACCCTATTAATGTTCTAACTCTTTTATGCCCTACAAAAAGAATGATTTGTCAAACTTCTAAAATCATTGGTTTCAGCAATGATGACAATTTTAGCTTCATATTTGTAAAAACACAAGTCTGAAGAATATGGTGGAAGAGAAACTAATTCTTTTCATACTTTAACTAATTTTTCAGTTGCAATTACATTATATATTCTTTTCAAACCGATATGCGCAATATTTTGTGGCCCGCGGACTCCAAAAGTTTACCGATTTCTACGAAACTGAATCCAAATCTAATATACCAAAAGTATCAATTATATTAAATATTTAATTATCATCGCAACAGTAAAAAAAAGTTTACCTGATTCAAATGGAACTTAAGTACAGCACAATAACAAAATATTAAAAACTCAATATAGAAATATAATTTAATTGGATTCAGAAAGTTATAATGGCACTCGTCCAATTTAAAGGGTGAGGTGGGGCAGAACGAAAAGTACTTGAAACTGGTCGACATGAAACCGTAAAATACAACATTTCAATTTACAATGGTACTGGTAACACAAGTACTTTTAAAACAATTTTTCAATCTCAATCAGTACCACTACTTATACAAAAAATGCGTATGAAAATATTGGACAAAAGTACATTTGTTACAGCTCATAATTTTAAACTGAATTATTTATTTATTTGTAGGGCTGTAGTGGGTCAGATATTATTTTGTTCTGTTTCATGTTTATATTTTTTTTATTTATTTGGATTTTTTGGAAAAAAAAAAGATAAGTACCTAATTAATGCCAATAATTATATACGACGTGTATTTAAAAAGTAACGGGAATTTGTAATTCAAAAAGGTCTGCGCTAGTTATTTTATAAACTTTCCAAACTCATTTATTATTTTATTTCTCTCTCTCTCTCTAACACATTATTTCATGTTCATCCCTTAATAATAAAATGCGATAATAAATATGATTCCTGTATCATGCGGCGAACGAACGTGTATACGAGTGAAAAAAAACATACGACACGAACGAACCTAAACTGGTTTTGAGCACGTTTGAGCGACTCTGTTACTCGGTCGCAGGGCATGCTTGGTTGCATGCTTTTGATGATGACATCATGAACAGAAATGTGTACAAATACTATTTAAAAGTATTTAGATGTATACATACATACAAATACGACACAATAAAATTCTTTATTATGCTATTGTTAAAAATTCTATAGAGTCACGAAACACGGCTCGACTAGTGTGCAATCAGTCGAGTCGTGTGCGGAGGGCCTAAGTCTTTAACCATCTGTCTTGTTTAGAGAATATGTTCGGAAACGACAGCTACTAAGGCATATTCGAATACAATAATTCAATAGTATACTATTGATTAAACACAATTAAATATTATTTATTGGTAATTAGGGGCCGTGTATGAACTACGTGACTTGGATAGTGGGGGTGCTACAATGAAGAAGCTGCGTAGTTTTTGTCACTTATTTTATTTCGAATACAATGAATAAATTTGTTTTTTCTTTTTTTAAGAATTACCTTTTACTTAGCTCACCCGATAACAAATTTTTTCTGTTGTTTCTATTTCTGAATGGAAAGAAACTAAGTTTCACCTACGGTCTTGGAAGCTGATGTGAACCACATGGAGGTGAAGAGCTTCCAAATGAAACTTTCGCAGACGTTCATGAGTAGAAAGACCGTTTTTTCTTTTGATAATACAAAATAAAACTCTTTTTAAGGAAGTTTCCTTAATTATTCTAATAAAGTTGTTAAATTGTAATACGAAGAATATACAAAACGAACTGAGTGTAGGAGGTAGATATAACTAATGAATGGATACAGAAAAGATGGAATTGACTGCCTTATTAAAGTCTATTAGAAATCTTATGAATAGAAGGAACGATGTTTCTGTCTGATTTCAAATTATTTAGATAAATTTTAATGAATTAACAAGTTAATTAAATGAAGCTCAATATTATGAATAAGTATTTAATGGATTTTGTAAAGTGTTTGTAAAATTATAAGATAAATCTTACAGGGTATTATACCATAATTCATTCAGTGAAATGAGGCAAGATGAATTGCTAATTTATAAATTCCACAGGAAATAGTTGAATGAAGTATGAGACGTTATTAATAAGAATATTTCTATATTTTATATTTCTATTAAATGTAATTATAAAGCTTTTTATCTGTATATAAATAGCCGCTTCTATAACGGTAGAAATATTTTTTATTTTCTAGGAATTTTTAAATTGAAAAATTATTGAAATATTAACACGTAGTTTAATTTTTTAAAATAATTACCCATTAGCTTACGTAAATAGCGTGTAGCGAAAGTAATGATAATGATGAATCGATTGAAGTAATGACATTAGTCATCTTAAAGTTTTATTAAAGATGTTGCCGCAGTACAATACGATTCAAAAATTGTGTTGCGTCTGCATAGTACGATTAATAGCTAACTAAGTAAAAACTATTGCCGAAGTCTGTATCAGTAGAGTTGTTATACATACAAAACCGTACCTACATATATAGATCACATAGTTCATTAGTGAGACAGCTACAAATCTAAGCTGATCTTTACTACCTATGCACAATAGATACTTTTTTAAATATAATTTTAGGATATTGTCATTGCATAGATCATTTATCCTATATTATAATAAGAATTAAATTATTTTAAATATTAGTTTTGTGTTAATTAATAATTCTAAGAATTACTCTATTTTAATGATGTCAGGTATACAAGTAACCACAGTTATATTTCGTCACAAATTATTCGCGAAATTTCGCGTATATTCTAAATCGTTCAGTTTGTAGATAATTTCCACAACATTAAAAATGCGTGAAGAGAGAGAGAAAGAAAATTTAGAACTAATAAATGTTTAATTAAGATAGATAATTAACAACGTAAGATGTCTATTACATCGTTTCCTCAATCCTAACCTAAAAATCTGTCACTGGTCCAAGTTATTAGCACTTAGAATTCCTCAAACGTAAAGTATTTCAAGACGCCACAAATGTTAAACGAATGAATATTTTACATAAAATCTTCCGTTGAAGTATTCCAGTTGTAAAACCGCATGTGTGAAAGGGTAAAACATAGCTATGTCTCTGCACAAGTACAATGGAGTCAAGCAAAAGGACTAATATCCTTCAGAACAGAGGACAATGGACAATAAAACAGTCGAGTGGAATTCCAACAATCCGCAGTCATGGCTTTCAATTACCATGCCTGATGGTGATGGTGATGGCGATGGTGATGCTCTCACCCCGAGTTACTTCTAGTCTCTACATAGATTTTAACCCTTTTATTGTTGAAGGGATGATTCGGAGGGTTGAGCAGGAGGCGTAAAGGGAGGACATTACTTCACACTGTAAGCTTTATTGTCTTGCAGCGTGTTCTATTTCATGTCCAATGGACAGAGATAGATACAAAAACTGATACTAAGTAAATTAAATTACATTCAATTATTGTTAGAAAATAATTATTTATTCCAACAACTTGAAATGAAAATTAGTCTTAAGGTTCCGTCATTTGAAGGGCAGCGGGGTGGACAGAGGTAATCCGGTCAAGTTCACATTAACAACATTTTCCTGGATGCAGTCGGATACAAATTTATATATTTTTTCAATAAAAATATACATCTTCTCTTGTATCTATATACTATATAAATAAAAATTAAATGCTGTTCGTTAGTATAGCAACGCACCACTTGAGAACGGCTGGATCGATTTGGTTATTTTTTTTAAAAAGGAAAATTTGCCCAAAAAATTTGAAATTGGAAAAACTGAAAGTGTATGTGTGAATTTTTGTTCCTATGTTAGCAAATGTCGTTTGACCGTCTTATTGTCAAATTGTGAATCAAGCAAATAGTCATGAAAAATTTATCCAGTTGTTTATTTTTAGTTGAATTGTTAAAACATTTATTTAAATAAATTGTTAAAAATAAATCATTATTTGAATAAAATATTTATATTAGTATATAGGTAAAGGATATATTTATATTCTTATCGAACATAGATTAAACTAAGGAGTGCGATTTTACGTTATCAAATAAAAATTTGATTCAACAAAAACGAAATTTCATTCTTTGTTGACATGTTGCAAAAGAATTTCAGTACCAAAATAAACATGAACAAAAATAGAACTAGATATAAGTTTATTTAGGTCTTAATCTAAAAATTATGTTGTATATAGATAACTATTCTAACTACGATAGTTAGAAGAAAAAACCTGACTAGTTCAAGGATGAAAATCAGGATCGAGGGACATAAAATATGCGAACTGTATAAATAATTCACGTTAAAAATGTAATATTCGTTATAAACGCATACAATTTGCAATAAATAATACTCCCATTATATGAAATTTATAGAATTGGTACAAATTACCATAGAATTACTATAACATTTAGCAAAAGAGCAATCAATGGTATTTACCATATGAAATTCTCTACAACTGAATATTATCTTATAGATTTTACACGACCTAATTGCAGTTTACCTCGACACTTCTGGGCGACTAGTTATGAAGCTAGCAGCTGCAGTAATCCATAGAATACAATTTCTATTGATATTACAATAGTTTCGTAATTCCCTAACTGTTGGTTATATTTGTAGAACAGCTTTCAACGGAATAAAGTTCATTATCTCAACTCAGTGTGCGCTGTGTACTTCACTAATTATATTCAACAAAACGGTCTATGCACCATATTTAGAGATATCATTTAAAATATATTTAAAAAACGGTAAATAAAACAAATACGTATATTTTCCTACTTTGCAGAAATAAAAATTGAAATCTCTGTTATACAAATAAGAAATTAAAAATGAAAAAAATATAAAATATTTAATATGAAAAGATTGAAGTATTTTCGTAGCATTAGCCGAGCTTTTTAACTTCCCCATCCCCATCTGACGTTTTGTTTGTAAAGCAATTTCATTAATTAAACTCAACAGACGGCTAACTTCACTTAAAACTCAGCCCGAGGATCTCCCAATAAAAACCGTGGTCATTAGATAATCAAGGATGCTAAGAAGAAAAAGAATTATATTTGTTTTGTTTAATTAAATGTACGGAGGGATAAATTAGGGACGAAATCATTGTGGATATAAACAAAATAGAAAATCTTAATTATTTTTATTAGAAGTTTAATTTTTGAAATTATATCTTCTATAATTACAATTCGGTTTTTTAAAATACACTTATTAAACAAAAATCACATTAATATTACACGATAGCACTGCATAACTAGTTGGTTAATATATTATATAATCAGTAATAATAAAAAATGAATGAAATTTTTTTCAGAATGTACAAAAAAGTTTAATATTTTCAATTTTTTAATTAAACGTCACTTTATTATTAACCTCTGAAAAGAAAATGTCAATGCGCCTCTCAACGAAAAAAAAAAACAATATTTAATAAGCAAAATACCAGGGGTGGGATGGGGTGGAGGGTGCAGATGATATTCCGTATAAACGTGAAATTTATTATTATGAAAATACTGTATATACACTAAAATATGTATGCACTGCATTCTGGGTAGTAAAAACAAGTCCAGTAACGTACGAGGGACTATATAATTCATTTATTTCTAACATGTATTTACAATAATATTTGTTTGTATTTTATTTATTAAGGTTTGGTTTATTCAGCTTTCTTTTCTATATATTGGACAGTACATAGATACTACATACTACAGAGTGAAAAGAGCACTATCGTACTAAGGTGAAGCCTGCAAGCTATGCTAAGCCACGACAGACATTTTTTTCTGATTCTGATTATGATTCTAACAATTATTCTTTAATTTAGTAAACATTCCTCGTTTACAATTCGTTCTATGGTAGTTTAAGGATTTACAATTAAATGAGTAATTCTTCCAGGTAGTATTTAAAGGATATAAACAAACAATTAACTGTAGGTAGAAATACCAATGTTTAATGTGAGTCATACTAAAAGTTTCTGGTAAAACAAATTATAAAACTACACTCTCTACTGGCACACTATTCTCTTATCAATATTAGTCCTCAAATTAAAACATTGCAAGTCAAAATTATATATATATATATATATATATATATATATATATATATATATATATATATATATATATATATATATATATATATATATCACAAGACATGAAATAGAAATAGAATCTCGGTGAACATGGCGATCTACGTCAAATATTTTTCTCATTTTCGTGCATGTTCCGGTCGCCTCTTTCTTTTTATTAAAACTCCTGGTAGATGAGCTTGTGTGCCGAACTAACTTTATAAGACCAAGACGAGGCCCTGGCTAATCTGAAACGTGTATAGAATGCAATGTGAATTTCCACAGAGAATTCCTGCACTATTTCAACAATCAATGTTAAATTTTAAGGGCGTGGCACTGTTCTACAGACACGCAAGTCATTTCATTTTTAGATTTTTTTACTTTTTGGCAGCAGCAATTTTTTGAAATTTTTCTTTTTGGGAATCTTATCAAATAATTATACTTTAATTTTTGTAGTATAGAGCTATCTCGATCGCGGATAAATTTAAAATTATTCACAAACATTTATTAAATTTGGAATATGAAACGTATTCCATTCTATCTAGTCTACATTTTTGTAGAAAGAGAATGATAATAAAGGATGGACTTGACTGTTATGCAAAAGCAGGTTATTATTTAGATGAGGACGTGATGTAGTAGTGTTAGTAGTAGGAGGTGGCAATGTGCGATGCGGGATACTGGTATACAAATAGGATAGGGGTTGGGGAGGGGGATGGTTCAATGATCACACGCGCCGTAGACATGACACGAATGTAAACCGCGTATAATAAACAGACACATCGATCACATAAATCACACCGAAAATCTGAAACACTATGAATAATATATGTACATTGTATACCCCCACTCTTGCAACCCCTTCTCACCCCTATCCCACCCACAACGTAGGCCGACAAACCGCGTGCTTTGACTTTGTATGGTTAATATTTTGAGAGGATAAATCGTGTTTGTAGAACTCTTGTAACATATTTATGTATACAGATTTATTTGTGTTTATTCGGTTTTGTTTGCTGTTTTTGGAACCTGTTAATAAATTAAAGGAGAAAAATTTATGAGCTTCACGCATTCGATTCGATTTTTTTGAAGGTCATGTTTAAATAATACATGGTCTTAAAATAAGTCAATACAAAATCAGCATCATGCGTAGTGTAGAATAACTCTAGCCTAGCGTGAATTTGTAACGAATTGTTATTTGTCTAGATAGAAAATGTAACGCAATTACCACTTTAATTAGCTTGCAGTAAGCTAGCAAATGACTTGCAAAGAGCTTGTGGTAATCTAGCACTGCAAAATGCTCAACAATTTTCTTTTATTTCTAAATTAAACCCTGGGGCTACATTATGCTTAGCAGTTATATATTTATAACAGATTAAGATAAAATTTGCAGTTGTCAAAATAAACAAAATTAAAAAAATATAATTAAGATGTACTCACCATTTATAACGGAAATGTAGCGACCTTGAAATCCCAAGAACCAGGAGTTCTGTAAAAGAAAAATACATTGGAACATTAACACAAACAATTCGTAAACACAAGGTTATGTTTGATATTTTCAGGAATAATTTATATTCAGCCATTTCTATGGGGATGCTCACTACTACACGTTAAAACTATTTAAAAATTTCCATTTAAAAAAACGTCAATACTATGTTTTTGTTTACAAGGTTGTAGTTTTAAAAATGTTGTAATACTGAATCAAGGTATTTATTACATTATCATTTTCCTTATAAAACATAAGTCAACAAACAAACACACATAATTGTTCGGTTCACTGAATTAGATGACTTCTTTGTATGGTCTAGATATCCTCCCTCAGGTTCCTATTATTTATCATGCTCTATACCAGTGGCTCTCAACAGATTTTTTTTACATCGATTACGCAAAATAATAAAAACAATATTTCTTTATAATTTACTGGCATACTCGTACATGATAAATGTTGCTGCTGTGAAACGCTCCATAAAAGTTCAATTTGTGTTAAAAACTATTAAATAATAGTAATGTTTAAGACCCTTTCAACCTTTCTAAGGGTTAATCCTCTTTCATCTTAGGCGAATATGACCTTGTCGTTGAAATAGCCTCAAATTCTAAAATAAAAAAAAATTAAAAAAAGAGCAATAGAAGTCTTAGACCAAGGAGCCAACTTCTCTTATACGAGTGTATATTATCTTGCAGTGCTAGTTTCACACATGCTAGCTTACTACAAGCGAATTAAAATATTACATTACGTTATATTTTCTACCTGAGTACAGTACCTGTTAACCAATGCATTACTATGTACAATACTTGATTTTGATATTTAACAAAGTTTCTCATAAAGAAAAATGTTTCTTGATTTAAGTAAAGTTGAGAACCACTACCCTAAGCTCACTAACCAATCCGTATTTCACCATACTCCAAACCGGAGTTTACAAAACTCGGCAGGCAAACCGTGTCTATTTACTTTATGACAAACCAGTGACGATGTACGACGTATGGAGTATACAGTATACTGGCTTCGTTGTTCTTAGACAAACTCAGACATGTGTACTCCGGTTGGTACGCTTTGTACTCGTACTTCATAAGTAGTAAATTGATTTACCTGTTCACCGACTATGTACTAATTACGTTAGTTATTTCAAAGTACGTTTATACGACTGTGAAACTTCTACAACTAATTAATTTGTGCATATTTTATATCCGTTCATTAATATAATACATAATATTTTGATCTTAATGTAAATTACATTTTATAACAGGCATATTTGTGTTAAGTTCCAAACTTAAGATTTCCGAGGACAAAAACATTAACCAATTAGCTCACTTTCTTTTTCTAAGAATTTGATATCATTGGAAGACGATATCGATATAAGTAGATAATTTAGGACCAGCTGTGAGGCGAGATAATAAAAATTAAAGTGCGCATTATATTATTTATTATATTAATTGTGTGCCTTTCGGCTTTACAATCTACATTATTATATTTCTTAATGCATTTCATATAAATTCAAACTTAAAACTAACCTTAAACTATTCTAGACTATTACTACTTCGAATAGTACTTTCTGTTTCTTCTTTTCTTGATCCTCTCTCTTCAAGTCCCCTACTCCTCCTTTATTCACACCGTTTCCTGCTTTTCCTTCCTTATTGCCTTTATCTTCATCTATCACCTTTTGCCTTCCTTGTCTCCTCTCGACAAACCCTCTATTATCTTTTCACTATCCTTCTCTCTTCGTTTTCACTTCCCCACTTATGTCTATTACAAGCATAAACACTCTATCTTTACTGTTTCGTCTTGACTCTCTTACTTTACTATTTCTTCTTGACTCTCTTCCTTTACTATTTTATTATTGTCTCTATCTCCGTCATCCACCTCTTGTCCTTATCTCCTTTCCGCAAATTCTCTACTTTTCTGGACTGAAATTTAACTGTTTCTTCGCTACTTCTTGAAGTGCGCATTATATAATCTTGCACTGAAATCTGTATTAACGTAAATTTATGTCGAAAGTTAATTATTGTTATGTAACTTTACATCATTTTAACCAAAGAAATGTTATGTATCAGATAAACTTTTTTATGTTAAATAAATCTTAAATATTTGTAGGTAACCTTGTTAAGTAGTACATATATACATATATTCATATTTGGATACTTTTTGTAACACACCGTAAAAGCTTGAATTATATTTTATTAATTATTAAAGAATATTTTTACTTCTTTATGTACCGTGTTATTTTAAAATTAAATTGAGAGAGGGTGTATATTAAAAAAGTGCTACTTATCAATTTAATATCTTATTATATAACAATCAACTGACATTAACGATGAAGAATCTTTTAGAATACCGGAAGTCTTGATATCATAACCTCACTTCATATCCGAACTATTCGATGTCAACATGTACAGAACCAGGTCAATTTAAATAGGAATTAGTTTTCAAATTTTATATATTATATTATATTAAATTCACAATTTTCGTGGCAGCTTATTAAAGTTTATGTAAAGCTGTTAAAAGAAAGTTAAGAAGAAAAAAAAGTTTAACAAAATTAATCTGGTTCTTTAAAGTTTTCGATTGGGTTTAAGAAAAAAAAAAGAATTCTTTTATCACAATTTATATACAGCTATTTCGATTAAACTTTTATTATTATTGTTGTTTATTTGAATTTTTATTTTCTATTCTGCTGTAAACTTAGACTGATGTTATATGTAATTTTATCAGTTGACTTGAGAATTCAAAGTTTACTTCAACATAGTGCGAGTGAATATGGTGGTCTATTCCTTTCTAACAAATTACATTGTAATTAATTCGAATTAATTTTGTTACTTTCTTTTCAGTAAATAGTCTTTCCACAATTTTAGTATGAAAGACATACCATATCTTTTTTTTCTTTATAGTGTTTTAGCGGTTTGAACAACTTCGGATATATTCGCCGAGCTCTCTTATATTTTCTTAATCAGGTGTATATGTGCGTCTAAATCTTGATCGAACTATTATCATGGCTTAATGTAACGGTTGTTTGAAGTTGCGTTTTTTTCTCAGATGGTTATATATATATTGCAAGTATTAAAAATATAATGAACTAAAAACAACATCCAAACGCAGAAAATATAGGCATTATATGCATTATAAATCGAATTTGAAAAGGCATATACGTTTTAGATTACTGTACCGCTTATTTACTTAAAACGTCAAATTAGAGCTTATGACGAATGAAATCGTACAATACGTTTTTAATACATTAGCGCCATCTCTAAGTAAAATCTTTTACACCCCCTGTACTTACAGAAATCATGCAACGTACGTTGAGCTCTTTTCATATTCCCTACATTACACTACAGCAGACTTTTCGATTTAAAATAAAATCAAACACCATGTAATACTTTTTTATGTCACTGTAAAACTATCAAATATGAAGTCCAGTTGATCTTTTTACAATGCCCAAGATTTAAATTTACTGTAAACAAGAAAATCGTCCTAGAAATTTCTATCTAATACATGTGTCTGATCCTTTTGGAAAACAATTTTGGCTTTATTGTCCAATAAGGATATTCATCCAGCTCGTACTGCGTTCAATATTGAAACAGTTCACTTACTATGCAGCTTTTGACAAATATTCTGTACCGCACATGAAAATAAGCCTATTAAATCAGTTGTATCCAAACGGAGGGTCAATTCAGTCGTATTTATTTAATGTAGGTCTATAATAGCGGGTTCAAATTTGCGTGTTTGGGTTCAAACATTTGGCCCATAGTTCGTACTCAGTTGGCAAACATTCGGAATTCGTATTCAAAGGCAAACATTTCGCCCAAATATTTGCTTCGGACATAAAAACAAAGCATGAACCAAACTTAAAATATGATTTTAAGTATTTATGTTACCCAAGTTTGACAGTTGTCAAACAAACAAACGAAAGTTTGGATGAATGTTTTGTGATTTGAATATTTGTCATATTTTAGAAATAAGTGTAGATAGGTGGTTCGGTAAATAATCGTGCATGTCTACTTAACCTCAAACAATTGGCAAAGAGCACTAATAATTGAACACGCAAGTGTGAACCCGCCATAAGAATACTTTGTTTGTATCGCTTTGGAACTATAGGGTATACAAGAGCGATCATTTTATGAATGTTTCAATAAGGGCGGTCGTTTTAAAACAATAAAAAAACGTAATATTTCCGTGAAAAATGGTGATATTTTTATTTTAATCTAAAGTATAAACTTTGAGGTTAGTAATAAAACACAATATCAATCAACATATTACGTTTTCTAATGATTTAAAATTATCGCTCTTCTTGTAAGACCCTATAATACTTTTTTCGGTCTCCCGGATTAGTTTTAAAATTTAATATCAATTATAGTCTGTAGATATTTGCATATCTTAACTGATATAAGTCCTTAACTGATATTAACTTATTGAATCAAATTTAACCAATAGAATACACTATTATGTAGAACTTTTTCTATGTCTCTTTTATTTCTATAGTCAATTATTATATGGAAGTCAAAAATAAGAACTTAAAGCGTGATTTTAATGACTTTGGTCCAACAACGTATATCATAATAATCTTTAACAGGCTCCTTTATTCGAGGAGGTTGTTCAACACTGCATCCACTGCAAACAAAATACAACAAACCATTGTGCAATAGTTGCAAACAAAACGTATTGAATCCACGAATTAGATTTATGTATTACTAGTTACCACACAGTATTCATAATTTGAAGCTACGATAATTGTGAAATAATTTAATCATTTTATTTGTCATCCTAATTTGTTTATCCATGTTTATGTCAATAATAAATAATAATTACTATTTTGTAATGTTTACATTGAAGTATAAATCATTAGTTAATAATAGCTGGTGGTAGAAAATAGTAACAATCGAAATATGTTGAATATTTACCAATTATATTTGTATTGAAATTATGCAATTCTTTTTTGTAGAAATTCTAATATTGGCTGATATATCTCACACTAAAAATAGTCGAAAATTGTTCTGCCACGAATCGACTGCTAACTTCACATATTAAATTCATGTATCTTGTATTTTTGTTGCAGTGCCGCCAAATATTGACGACTCCTTAAGTTCCAGTGATGTAATAGTCCGCGAAGGAGCAAATGTGAGCCTGAGTTGTCGCGCCACTGGTTCACCACCGCCATCTGTCAAATGGAAGCGAGACGATAACACAAAGATAGCCATTAACAAGTCCTTGTCAGGTGAGATATTACTTTTTCGTTATCGGAAACGCCAGGTACATAAGAATGCGACTAAAGCTATTGACGACAAAATAATGCGCTTGCGACTACCGATAAGTCTCTTAAAAAAGATTAGAAATGAATTTCATTAGTTTAAGAGTTATTTATTGACTACATTTTTATATGTGTGGGTTTATTTTAAATGTACTCTACTTTTATTTACAGTGTTAGAGTGGGAGGGAACTAATCTGGAGTTAACCCGGATTTCACGTCTGGATATGGGAGCTTATTTGTGTATCGCTAGCAACAGCGTGCCCCCCACGGTATCGAAGAGGATAAAAGTCAGCGTGGACTGTAAGTAGAAAACGAGATTTTATAAACTGTTATCTGAAAACTAAAAATATTTGATTTTAAAACTGTGTATGTAAAGAAATTTTAAAAAAGTAATATATAATACATTTTGTGCAATTTTTCAATAGGTTTATATTTGTTAAATCAGTTGCAGTATTACAAACCCTGTGGGTAGAACATTATAACATTTTTGTACAAATACACAGTTACTATCATTTTTATAGAGAATTTATTTTACAATATTTACTGGCATTTGTTAATGATGGTGATGAGGGTTGTTTGTTTATCTGAACTCAAATTCTGTATTACATTTAACAAGAAAATTGTACGTAGCATGCAATCAAAGTCATTGGCAGTTATAGAAATGAAATGCAACCGAACTGCTGTTCGTTTTAAAAAATAATACACTTAACTTTCATTGGATATTATTACAACTAAATTATTATTAAAAAAAAAGAAAACGAAATCTGTCAAAAGTTTAGACTTTATAAATTCATTGACTTTTCGTTATTACGTATTAGAAATTATTACGTCATGCGTCATGCTGTGACGTTAAAATATCATCCCCATTCATATTCATTTGCTTCATTCTCTTTCAACATTTACATAAAGACTTTTCAACATTTTATTTTCATAGTATTTTTGCTCCCTTTCTGTAAACGAACATTTCATGATTATGTCGAGGTAATTTTATTTAAATATTTGAATCGTATATTAAATTGAGTAATCAACGTATCTATGGGAAACAGATTTTCTTTTAAAGTCAAAGAATATCAAATTTTCATTCGTAATAAAGTTACTTCATTTATTGTCATTGATGTACAATATTTTATAAATTAAGTTCGAAAGAATTTGAAACATTGTTACATAATTTATCATTTGCTTGGTTTATTAATATCTTTGTTGTCATAAATCATATAGCAGAAGTAATAAAGACCATTTTTACCTATTGTTTTGATTTTACATTTTAATCTTAAATTAACAAAAAACAAACAAGACAGAGTTAATCGTGAGAACACAATATAACTTCACGAAAATTTTCAACTGTTAACAAATAAGATATATATTAATTTTTTTCTCCATTTCACTTTACGCTCTTTATTCAACTTAATTCGTAGATAAATTCATGTTATTTTTTTGTGGTTCCTTTAAGCGAGCTGTTATTATAATATATTGCTTGTCTGAAGTTGTAACAAATACTTATATAACATATATTTTATGTGGACAATAGAAGCACAACTGGAAAATGTTAACATTCGTTTTGCGAAGTGTGTTATAACTCATCAATCTTATGTCAATGCGCTTACAACAGGGTGTTCTGTAACCCTATAAGCTTTTAGCTATAAATACGGGTATTTATTATGTATTACTTTTTTTCTAGACATCTACGAAATATTTGTTTAAACTGAAATTAAATGAAATTTAAATAAACTAATTCTAATTTGGAAAGATTCTAAATTTTAGGAAATATATAATTTGCAATCAAGATCACAGGGAATATAACATAAGTTATACAAATAAGTAGAGTTTGTTATATTTTTACCTATTTAAGTAATTGAGAGTAATGATGATTGATGCTGACTGCTACAGGTCTATTGAAGCAAATAACTGAGATTGTTTATCTGAAATCGATTTCTCTTAGAAGTAATACCTACGATAGCACAGATACCACTAAAAACTATACTTTGTAATCTGCCACGTTTCACACCCTTTTAATTTCCAAAGATACCGACGACTACGTTTAGTTTAAGAGTGACCTGTCGATATAAAACCTCTACACAAACCAATATTATTTGCAAAACTATATTAATATTTTTACCTAATATCATTAATAATAACACATCTGCTTATTTCTATATATAACTAAAATATTCGAGCATGAAACATTTTAATTATTTTAATTTACTTTTTTTTATTTTTGAACAATTATTCAGGATCACCTTGTATTAAAGTACAAGTCTTATATTAAGAAGAAAAAGAACCAACTGTCATGTCAACTGTCAGTGACTAATGTAGCGGACTGGTACTTTATTCAAGGCTACAATGGCCACTAACGTTCATGCTTAAGTCCATTTATATAAAAATACAGTAAATATATAAAATCACTTTATTTTGCTGGTAAAAATGTTTCAGAGTATGGAAATTTAAAAAATTATGTTAGAAATTTAAAACAGGGAGATAGATAGAAAACTGAAATTTGAGGTGTGTATTGAGATCATAATTATGCACATTTGCCAATAATTTGAAATTCAATATTAAAGTTCAATAGTACCGTACCGTACCATATGTGTTACGAGGACTTGAGAGTGTGTGTTATAAATAATTAATAAAATACTTGTGTTATCATTTTTGACAGAAAAGAAGCCTGCATGTTTACAAAGGTAGGAATCTTATTTACAGAAACACGATAATTAAAAATATCTAATTAACAAAAGTAAAAGATATATTATTTACTAATTTCTGTTCAGTAAACAAGTCCCATTTCTTTGTAATATTTACTGTGATGAAACTCTTGCTCTTGCTTACTGTTGATATGCAGTGGTGTTTAAGGGTGAAGGGTAAGAAGTGGTGTTAAAGACAGGGTGAAGGACACCATGTCCCTATGTCTGGAACAGGACGATGAATTATTCAATTAGGGAATTACATTTGCTCTGAGAGATGGGTTGGTTTAAGGACAGTTTTCTTTGCGCTGTCTTCTTGTAGCGCTGTTTTTGTTGGTTTGAACGCTTTTATGTTTAATGCATTCAAAATATATCATAAAATAAGTTATGTTTTATATATGTCTTAAATAACGATTCTAAAATCCATTACTAGTTATTTATTGAATGGTATGAAATATGTATTAAACACATATTGAATTATTTTCGTCAGGATGGATAAATATTGGAGAAGATGTGGAATTTAATTTCCTTGCTTGTTATTAAAGGATTAAGGGACTCTTATAATGCAATCGTTTTCTTGCAACGTAATGCATTAACATACTTTATCATGAGAGGAGTTTTTACTTTAATAAGTTTATTTTTCTTTTTCTTTTTATTTTGGCTATAGCTTTCTTAGCCTTCTTTTAACTATGTTTATTGTTGCTCGATTGTAAATTGCAAAATACATTTAGTCAAATCACTTCTGACAACTGACGTCAAAAATAAAACATTCATAAGTAGCATAGATTAGTGTATTTACAAATAATATTGAGCAACAACATAGGTTAATATTATCAAGAGTATCTTCTTCAGCACAAACCCAGTTGGGAGACAGAAATATTTTTAATTTATATAAATGTGAAAGATTTACTTTAATGACTATAAAAACACCACTATATGTATTTCATACATTCGTATTCCTAATATGGTTCATTGAAGTACCTACGATGTAGTCAGAGTCGCATTATTCCAGCCGTACTGGGATGCATGCATATTCAAACATAACGTGAGCTGAACCAAGTGGCTGTCTTTTGTGCTTGGAAGCGAAACTGTGAAAAGGAGAACGATAAAGGTATATTTATACAGTGGTGTATTAATAAACACTAAAGTAGAAGGTTCACCTCATAATAAAGTGTACGAATCCGAAACAACTCAAATACGTCGCAAGTAGTTGGATGTAGTGTGAGACCGACTTCAATCCACATCTAAACTAACTTTCATAATAAATTTTCTAGTTTTAAATTTAACACAATATATTTCTTTCCTCTTTTACTTTTTGTTGAATACTTTTCAACTTAACTATAAGATAATTAGATTATGTAGAAAATTGTTAAAAGTTGGCAGCAAAACAAAAGTCTTTTACAAAATATTTTCTCTATTTTACAATGAATTGAAAACAAATTAATTAATGCAGTAAGTATAACTCACAAAGTTTTATTTCTAACTCACTTTAAAATCGATAAAAGTATGTACTTTTATTCAATTCGAATTTATTATTGAGTTGAATTGAATTCTATTTATTTCTATTAATATTACATTTATTAATATTTTTGTTAGAGTAATTTCATAAATAAAAAGCCAATTTAAAAAGTCAATTAGTTCAAGTAAATATAAAAAGCACTACTTTAAAATTATTCTTAAATAAATAAAAATACGCTGATTAAAAAACTGATTGCTGTTACAGGCGAACCTATTTTAAATACCTTGAAGTTTTTTTTACGTTTTTTGAAGAAATAAATTACTGTGAGTGCAGTGTACTTGAAGTCGACCCAGGGTTCATGATGTTCCTTAGGGGTTGGTCCTTGATTGGTGGTTAACTGCAATCTTCACTGTTTAAATAATCTACTGGCAGTTAAACGTTTGATTTTAAATGAATTAAGCTTTCAATAAATTATTATCTCTCTATTTAATGAACTTCTCATTTATTAAATATTTACATTTAAATTGTAATCAAACGAAATACAAAAAATGTAAAAATCATTAGTTGAATTTTAACACAAAAAATTGTCCTTTCTTCTTTGTGCAATTTTGTTTTTATCGTAAAGAGATAGATTGAATACTCATGATAACACTGACAATTTTGTCTTAAGGCAGAGTGATAGATTCTATTTCTGCATTCCAAAATTATGCGTTCTGTGTCGGCTATGTCCGCTCCACACCTAGTCTATTGTATTTCTTCTTGGATGCGCCAAAGCGCGTGTATGGTACACCCCTATTCTCCAGATGAGTGACAATACTCTTCTCGGACCTTGAGCTTTCCGCACACCGAAGACGACTTCTCTCAGTTCTCTTTCACTTTGCACTAGGGATTGCGATTCTTCTTCGCGAAAAAAGATCAATTTTTTAATCGATTCAAATCGCAGTCTAAAGAATCGATTCGGACAAAATCGAAGTCTAGAAAATCGATTTCTTGATTCTTTTTGAGTTTTTATATAAAAAAAAGACACAATCCCAAAAAAAGAAATTTGTAAAAAAAATACAAGTCTTTCTTATAATTAAAGAATAAGTAAAGAGTGATTTTTGATTAATCAATATAATCATGTATGTTATTTATATAGAATATAATAATTATAATTCCCAATATTTTATGTCCAAGCTTATAATAAATAATTGTATAGTTGCATCTCGATGTTCGAGTGTTTGAGATCGAATCACGGGATCGATCCATTGTTTAAAATCGATCTCAGATCGCCATCCCTACTTTGGACTACCATTGTTTATGCGCTGTGCAATTATTGTGGACTGACGAAACTTTGGGTTATGTAAACTTAATTAATTAATACTGATAGCGTATTATTAACATACATTTAGTAGAGACCTGATACACCACCCGCAATGGACGGCGAACTTCGTTTTTACACTTCTTAAATAGATGTGCCTGTGTTCACCAGGTAGATTATAAAGTCCTAAATATTTATTAATTACACTAATTAATTAATATTACATCTTTGTTCTACTTCAATATTACCAGAACATATGAAGTTAACACAATGAAATGAAAAAAGAAACAAACCCACTACAATACTGGAAAATACATAATGTTACGAAATCCTCGTATAAGTATCGGAAGTAATCAATACAGTAAACTGACTAGGTTAATAAAGAATGCTTTATTGATGCTCCCTTAAACTTACAAGCATAGTGTAGGGACATATTTCGTGTTTCCTAGAGCAGTAAACATTTTTCATGTGACTTTTAGGAGTATTTTTTGACAAAGCGTAAATTAGGGCTACACTTGATTCAAGTAGTTTGTAACGCTTTACTGTCATGCATATTTTAGAGGCAAGTACAGACTGTCACGGATTTCTTACGCGTAGATTTCATAATCAGATTAAAATAATGCGAAAATGTGGAATATTGTTTTGTTGTAAGATCCCTGCTCTTCATTCTGAATACGTGGCTCTCTTTAGTAAATAGAAACCGTCTACAAGATAATCCTTGGTTTTTCTTAACAACGTTATGTTGAAATCTAAAAATCAATCTCGTAATGAACATTTCCACGAATATAAATTACAGATTAATTAAAATAGTCAGTGTGTGTTTAAACCGACGTCATATTTGATTCCACCTACAGCAGGGAATGTGGATTTTTTTCGAAAATAATTTAAAAATAAAGTAACTAAACATTTTATATCGCCGATTCACAAACATTCAATACGAATACGTATTGACCTTATTTGCACAGAACTTCGATATGCAAATATTCGATTGATGGCATTTCAAATAGGGACTTTTATTTGTATGTTTTTTTTATTCTGTCTACGTTTGTTTGAATTTATACCATCTATGTGTTTCACAAAGGTAATGGACTTTTTTATAAATTTGATTGTTAAAGTTTCATGACCGATTTTGTTATTTTATTACGTGTTTGTTCTTTTAATGTTGAATTTTCAGTTTAATTAAAATTATATTTTTATAAATTAAATATTTTAAATTAAGTTAACATAACTAGGATTAGCTAAGTAGAAACTAATCCTAAGATAAGTAAAAGCAAAATGAAAGTTTGAATGGAAATGGAAATTTTACAGAACTGATACGGACGTCTTTTTTTTATTAATACTTCACGAGCTTTCTTAATTCTCCACGGTCCTTTTTTCGCCCTTCTTACTTTATTTTATTTACATTTTATCTATTTTCTTTTTTTTATATTTATTTATTTATAGTGCATCAACTATTGAGTTATTAGCACTTAAACTAATATATATTACATTTTATCAACATTTTATAGGACATAATCTATACAATTTATAATTTTCTATTTTATCAGCTTATTTCACTTATTCTTTTTAAAATTCTTCAACCTTTGCTTCTTTCTATTTTCCATCTTTTTCTATTTCAACTGCATCAGAATCTGATACATCGCTTCCACTATGATGACACTCATTGCATTCTCTGGTTCTTTCTTTTATTAGCATTCTTTCTTTGTCTACAAATTGTATACTTTAATTCTTCTGTTCTTTAGACTATTATTATTATGTGCATTATTTTTCCACACGTTGAAATGGGCTCCTCAATCTTCTATATTATTATAAGTAATTAAGAAGTAGTTAAATGTCTTGATACTGAGATACTAACTTTAAGAAAGTTTAGGATTAGGGCAACTGATTAATTTGAGAAAGTGTTTAACGCAAAGTTTTTCTTGCAGTTCCCCCCATGTTGTGGATTCCTCATCAGTTGGTCGGCGCTCCACTGGCTTACAGCGTAACCTTGGAATGTTTCACAGAAGCTCACCCTACTTCCCTGAACTACTGGACCAGGGAAGACGGTCACATGATCCACGAATCCAGGAAATACAGGTACTTGTATGTTATTGTTATCAACTTCAAAATCCAAACTTTTACTTCGTATGTATAAATTAAGGTCCATAAATGTCACAAAATGTGAATTGTTAAAAATAAAAACTTAGTAAAAGTTTTCTTATAAAAACATAACCAATTGAGATATGTTTTCTGATATTCTGTTTTTATTTTAGAGCTGAAAATACAGTGGGTTCACCATCCTACAAAACCCACATGAAACTTACAATCTCCAACATCCAGAACAGCGATTATGGGACATACAAATGTGTCGCCAAGAACCCACGCGGGGAAACAGACGGCACTATTCGACTATATCGTGAGTATTCATCTGAAAAATCGTTTTCTAGATAACTTGATACAGATCTGATTAGAACGGTTTCTTTCTTATTTACATGTTTTTTCGATTTCGAAAAAGAAAAGAAGAATATTCTATTTTATTTTTTCAATTTACATTAATTAAATTCACTGATAAGATACTTGTACGCGCCATTAGAAAATATTTCGGTTAATGAAAAATTCTATTTCATATTAAATTCATAGAATATAGAATTCGATAATGGGAATAACGTTCTGTTTGTAGCAACACTCCTTGAAACAAATATACTTTTATAATATGCTTTTATAAAAAATTGCTGCCCACCAAAAATTCTGGACTAGCCACTTTTTAACGACCAGTTTACTAGACTAAGCAAACTATTTGAGCAAACAATGTTGTGTATAGTAATACATATCATTTCGCACAAAATTAAATAACTAAATTTATAGTTTCCAAACAAATTATTATTTAAGTTATAATCCACGGAACTTTTATTCATGGGCATTAACATAGATACATACCTGCAGTAATTAAACGTTTTCTTAAAGTCATTAGAGGTTTTTTTAATGTCGGATCAGGGATGGTTCGAGACTATAAATGCCGCCCCCTACCTAGTGGACTTACTTCCACTTTTTCAGTCCTCTTTTTTTTTTGGTTATATGACTAAACTTAATTTTTTGACAAACTTTTTTCATTTAGATCACGTAGATTATTCGTATCATTAAATGTTCCAAACTATAATGATCGCTCTCGCAAACGCGGGGTGGTTAGTTAAACGTTAAATATAAATTTACGATAATATGAATATCTTATACTGGAAAAGTTCAACGATAAAACATATTTAGGATAAATTACGAGTATGTAATATACCACAACGTGCCTTTAGTCTTGTAAAAGTTACATTTTGTTTAGTATCTAGATACAATTATCTTGAAAAAGTATCTATGTACAAAGTGGACAGTTATAAACTAGCGTTTAAGAAGTTTAGCTTGAAGAAAATGAATTATTTATCTTCCTTTTTTATTGCAAAATAATCTTAATTGTTTCTTAAGAAGAAAGTATAACTGAAAAGTCTTATTGAACACTTTTTCTAAAAATATTTTGTTTTACCAATCGGAATTCTATAATTTTGAGTTCTTCTTCCCATTGACCCTTTTTATTCACAACAAATCTTATAAGAGAATTGGTATCCTTGCCATCTTGGCTCCTTGATTCTGTTGTGAGCTGGACCAATGGCTTGATTAAGCGGGAAGGCATGGCAAAAGTGACACAAATGAGTGCCTATGAAATTTTGTAACCATTTTGGTGATGCAATGGCGGAAAGATAATTGTATCTTTAACAGCAACTTTCAGAGAAAACTTCATTTATCCGAATCAGCTCCAAAATATATTTAAGTAGTAGTCTATTGTTAAATCATCGTTTTCAATTAGAGGAAGTTCGTATCGATGTATATTACGACTGGTTCAACTACTAATAAACTTACTACGCAACAAAACACTATAAAATACAGAAATTTCCACTAACAGTTACATACAACTTCCCTAGATTGGTAATTCCATTACAAATTACGACAATTAAGCATTTCCCTGAGAGCGCTTTTCCTTTTATCTGTTTCAAAAGTTTTCTTTATCTTTTACACAAATTTCCTTAAGGCATGTACGTAAGAGCTGCTGTACGCATTAGGAATTGAATATGAAACAGTGAAACACCCTCGCACCCAGCGCATGGATACCTGGAGGGCAAATGCGGAAATTCTGAGGTGTTTTACAAAATTTGTAACGGGAGTCTTCAAGAAAATAGAGAAGTTTCATGATGAATGGCAGTTTTAGTTTTAACCAACTGTTACGAAACATTGGAATATTAATGCTTCAATTAAGTTATTTGTTTTGTCTGAGTTGCACTTTACGAGCATTGACCTGATAATTGGGCGTCTTAGAAGAGTTAAAGAGAGATAAAATACGTTTTCTAAATTGTTTCTCTTTTTACGTAAATAATTCCTCTAGCCTAGTAGAAGATTTTAGTGAAGATTTGTATATACATAATCAATTTAACTTGATAACAACCAAATCCAGAAAACATAATTTTGCATCAATGCTCTGGCCCACTGTTCATTTCAAGTTCAAGTTCATTTTCTTTAGATTACAAAACTTTGTTAATTACTGCCTGTGCGTAACTTTTTTTAATCCTGGCAATTATCTGATAAAAGATTTCCTCTCCAAAATGAACCTAATAATTAAGTAATTCTTAGAAAATATCCGGAAAATGATTAAAACCATTTATACATTTATTTGAAAATATATTTACAACGTTAATCCATAAAAATGTTTGCCCTCTCTCATAAACATAAATTATATTTTTTATCTTACTCTAACAACAAATAATTTATATATATTTATCTCTTTCCTCAACATCTTTCACAAGAACGATCTTCATCATAATGTGATTCTATATTAAATGGGTATTCATACGAAATTAATTTTTCATATTTTTTTTATTTAAATGTAAACATGTTATAGAATATTAAATATGTTTTTCATGTTTTACATTTCATACAATACACATATCTTGTATAAAGATGGATTTAGAACGACTTTTATATGAAATGTACAGTCATAGAAAAAGAGAGAACATCGATATTGTTTTCAAAGTTTTGGCCAAACTGAATATGTTCGATATCGACTAAATTGTAATTTATTAAAGTAATTGTGACAGAGTAGGATCAGCAGCAGCTCTTATTGTACCCTGAGGCTGAGTATTGGCCCTAAAGTGAATTGTGATTGGAAAGAATTAGTGCCAGAGCAAAATAAAAGCGTTTTTAAATGACTAAAGTAGATTCAGATTTAGATAACCGACGTATGTGTAAACATTAAAATCTAAACGAAGATGGAGATCTAATTTGATGATCATTCGCACATAATATTAGATATTCCATGTATATTCATATATGCTCCATAATCTGAAAGTAATATCGTGTATATATATATAAATATTGCATATACATAAAATGAATAAACATGACAGTACATACTTTGTACATGCAGCAATGTTTAAATATGCACATAGCTTTCCATTTGCACATACATATAGGTAGGTTTTACAACACAACAGCATATACATAGGATATGCAATATACATAAGTGTACATATGTATCTTGAATATAGTTTGTATATACTCTAAAGCCATAAAGTTAATTATCTTGGTGTATTTATTTACAAGCGCAATTGACCAAGTAGTGAGTTAATTATGAAACTGCAATCAAAACGCTGAGTTGTTTGCCCACACCTGATACCAACACAGATGTTCATCCCATAATTCATTCCCATCATATCAGTCGATGTAAACGTAACGCTTTCACAAAACATCGTTCTATTCCATTTGCTTTACAACTCTCACAACGGATATAACACATATTAAATAATCATTTACATTACGTTACTGAGAAATCCATATAAATTTCTTTCAAGAAGTTTTTTTCCCTTATGTTTCCACTTTCCACAACGGAAATAATCTTAAGCTAGGGTAGTGTTAAAGTAACATCATTTCTACTTCACACCCCTTCAATATTCCCTCACAAACCACTACAATCACCTTCTTATCTTCTTTGAAAAGGGGATGCTAACGTAAGACTAAAAGAAGATTTTGGATAAAAGTACAGATACACCATGAGGAGCCAGGCCTAACTCAAGAGTTGCCTAACTTGAGAATAACTGATGAAAGCTCATCGTATACATTTACTATATGTATAATAGCATCGTGTATGGTGGGGTGTTATTGTTCTCGGCTTAGAAACTCGTTGAACGCTTGTAACATGTGTGGAACGTTGGAGATTAGCGCGTAATGTAATTCACTGTTATTAGAAAAATATTACTACGAAATTAATGATGGGCCTGAACTCTATGCGTTGATTCGTTAGAATCTTGGTGAAATAAGAAGCCGAAGTTATTTAAAAAGAAACTAATATACAAATACAATATAAGAGACAAATACAATATACTCGTATAACACGTTTCAACATGTTTGGTTCAGTTGTAAGTCTTAAATCAATATCAGAATTACGTATAAAAGTATAATAGTTCACATGAGGTCAAGTTATCAAGAAACTAAAAAAAAAAACAAATACATGTATGTATGTGTGTGTGCACTCCTCCTACGTGTGTATGAAAACACAAGGTGATATTCGCATTTCATTTCAGCGAGTAGAATTGTTTTTCATTTTACAGTGCTAACACATATTTCACGTTCATGTTAGTTTCCAATATTAAAATATAAAAAACAATTTACAAAAATAAAGCTGAAGGTAAAACTAAACTATAAATATGATGAAATAAGTAAATGGTGCATTTTGTTGCATATGTAAAACACGAATATGCAATTTCCGTGTGGCGGCTGTACATTTTTGTTCTTTTTGTGAATTCTTTCTGACGAACCATCTTGGAATTTTTGCAATTTACTTATTAACATTTATACAGTCACTCAGAAAGCCAAAATATAGATTAAAATCGACTTTACAACGTACGAAAGTAGGTTCGAAATAAGTTGCTTAAGTCAGAAAATGAAATGGTATTTTAATCTACAGAGTGGCTATAACCAGAACTAAGATTAAATGAAAATATTGAAAATTAAATATTTATCGTACTGATTTCTGACATTTTTTCGACTTTTTAAGCTTGCTAAGGAAAAACTATAATAGATATCACGGTTCGAGCGAGAATTATAAGCATACTTAATATACCTAAGAAATTAGAGCAAAATCATTTCTGTAGTTTTTGAGAAATCGCAGAGTGCAGTTTTGAAAAAAACATATTTGAAAGTTGCGAAAGAAGCATGTTAAACTAAGCCAAGAATCTGCTACATTTTTCGTCTGTAACTAAGCAACCATTTCGAATATTAAAAATAATTTCATTTATGTATTTAAGATATATTATAGAAGCAATTTGTTAAACAAAATATTTATAAATTCAGCCTTAAGCCAAACGTGCATAACGTTAAAAATCATAATTTATCTTTGATAAAGACTAATTCAATGAATGTATAGTAACATTACTTTGATGAGGATATAGCTTTACATATTACAGAGAGATCCTTAAACTGTAATATGCAATGAACAAATTACAATTTGATATAAATTATATACGGTATACTTTTTGGTCAACAAAGCTTAACCATGTCATTTCTTTCTTACAAACATAACTATATTTTAAATTATTATTCGTGAAAATGTAACAACTGTTACTACACTTTTTCCGGAATCTATTTTTTTAATGCATCGTCATATTCAATATAAATATTAAAAAGCTTCATTTTAACGTTTTTATATGTTTATCCGAGAGCTTTTACTCACATTTAAATGTGCAATTTGCGTCAACATTTATAGAACACTATTTATTCAGTCATATTTTATTAAAGCCATTAATAACGTACGTTTAACGTAAAACTAATCGTACAAATTGCCGTTTCCTCACAGACAAGACTTTTATCGCTTGGTGATAGCTTGGCTGTAGCTGTGGCTGTGATTAATGTCGCATTTACCATGAACAATATTGATTGCTTCAGCTATAAAATGATATTTCAATTTAATAACCTGAAAATATAAAGAATTAATGACGTCATAATTTGACTAACAAAGATTTCATATTGAAATTTTATTGTTATTCTGTAATATACAACAAACTCTCTTATAACACGTAAATCGCATTATAGGAACTCGTGTAGACGAATAGATTGAAATTTTGACATGACCGTAACATATTTTGCAATAAATTTGGCTAATAAGAAACAAAAGTACTGCTTATTTGAATAAGGAAAATGTGGCAATTTGAAAAACTCGCATTGTGCGAAACTTTACGTTTATGTTACGTTTGTAATGGAAATATGTTGATTTAAATTACAGTATCCAGTCCACCGACAACTCCCCCTGGACCAACAACCACTGAGACGCTTCACAAAGATCCTTGGGATCCCAGGTTGGAGCAAAACAACTCTGTATATGGAAATCCGTCATCTTTAACGGTACATCACACGGATAAAGGTATGGTATAATTATTTAGAACACTGAAAATTGACCCACCGCGGTTGGTTTACTAGGGTCCATTACTAAATGAGCATTAAATATACGCGCTCTAAACTAGATAGTAACTTAGAAGCATAACATTTTAAACGCACAAAATAATCGAAAGTCCCATTTGAAACGCTAACAATTACTCCATTGCCTTAAGATTTGCGATCATATAAATCAAAAATAATACAAATTAATTCTTCATAAGAATTTCTCCTCATTCTCCCCCATTGTACGTCTCCATTGTTGATAATAATAGTAAACTCTAATAAAGTAGAAGAAAATGTATCTACTATATTTAAAATCAGAGTAGTATGCAAAAATTCAAATGAAAAACAATTTTCCAAGAAAGAAAATAGTAGCACATTGCTCCGTAAAAAGCATTCCAAATATCACGTGGCAGTCTACATTCTACGATCTCCACGTTCGTAACTTTAATTTAAATAATCCGTTGAGAGATCTGAAAGAATGGCGAAAAGTACTACATGTATATCTATTATATATGGATATATACGTATATAAGTATATGTATACAAGTAATACCACTGAAAGCAACCATACCACGAACTCTTCACAAAATGTATGTAACTTTGATACCTTTTTTGTAAAATGTTTTGCATTTAAAGTGGAAATTTTGACAGTTTTTAATGGCAGAATTTAATTTGGCATATAATGAGAGATCTATTATACCACCACTCAGTCAATCTTTAGAAAATGCATTCACTTATGATCATAACTTTTGTTTCAGGTTCAAAATATCAGTCTAATTTAAATGAAATTGACAAATCAGAACAAAAAGGTTTAGGAAATGGAGATGATGGTAAAGGAGCAGGCGGTGATTGGCCCACCATAGAAAGCAGCGGATCTGGTAAGAATTTGGCATATTTTTTAATAACATTTACCAATTTCTTACAGTTACATAAATACCATTCCGTTCAATCAAACATCGTTTTTGTAAATATATTGGTGCTTGTCTGATTCGTTCTTCTTATTCCTTTTTTATTTCACGTACTCAAAATTAAGATCACCTTCTTTTCTATGTGAAAATATTAAATTGTGACGTCAATTCATTTTCGCGTCCTTTGAAATTACACTTTTTTTAATCAAATTTTAAAAATACAATTTATTGCGCCTTGCTTTCGCTAACGAATAATTTCAACCGCTCTTAAATTATTATAAAGAGGGTCATTCTGATTTCAACGATCTTATGATTAGATCGTTTTCGTAGAGCTCTTATGATACTTATAACTGACAGGTATTCATAAGTGTCATTTTATAATTTATAAGAACAATCTCACATGAGATCGCCATAAATTGCCGAATTGAAAGTGTTACCAAAATACATAATAAAAACATAAATAATAAAGTGGATTATTTAAAAAATACATGTTCCACGAGCTTGTTGCTCCCTTCCATATGTATTTCATTATTATATCCAGGTTTCTTTATCACATAACACAAATGGTCCAGATCAGGCCCGAGTTGGAAGGGGAACTGGGCTGGGTTGGGGGATTTCCCCGTGGGCTATGTATGATTGTTCTATTTCGAGTTTTATGATCCATAGAGGTTATATAACCAAACATAAAGAAAACGTGCAAGGTACACACTCAACGTAACATAACGTGCACATCTGTAAGCTTTAGTAATAAAATGGTAAACCTCACAAATTCCTGGATTTAATTTAATATACCAGTACCACCCTTTCTCGATCTCTTTCTCGGGCTCGGTGAAGGTTTCTTCTTGACTATACATTTCGAAAGCGAACAAATTTATAGTTATTTTATTTTATTATATCAGATTTTTATGCGTAGTTCATTGTCCGAGGAAGGTAAGACTGCGGATTATTTGTTTGAGCATGTATGCAAGAATGAAATCGAACTATTACGAAGTAACGCGGATATTTAACGAGTGTCTGTCAGCTAAGATATGACATATTAGACACTATTCTCATAAATGTCGTTTTTTTTCTTGTTTTTATTTTTATACTTGTATTAATAATTTCCAGTGCCAAACGACTTTAATATTTCACAGGCAGAAATGCAGCCGAAGTGAAAATCAGTCTTTAGGATTGATACAAAGTGAGCGACAAATGAAATTGCTAATTTACATTGTACGTCATAGAAAATGTTCCACTCTTTAACAATTTAACAGAGCAGTTTCATTTATTTTTCTTTTTTTACATTCAATTTGTTTAACGGTGTTTTTGTTTTAATGCTGTGTTCTATCTAATCATAGTTCTCTTACTATGTTGGCAGCTTTTATACTGTCGAAGCCACAGGGTGCAGCAACATAACTTCCTTTTTTTAAAAGCGCGCGCCATTCAGTCGGTTGATGTCGTAGCGGAGCGCTAGCGGTCTCGTTCGAGAGGCGGGACAATAAAATTTTGTCCCATCATGCATAAGCACTTAAGGTTATTCTTAGGAAACAGTAGGACGAATTTTCTAAATAGAATGGCAGGTGCGCCATATCGTCGTGTGACTTACCGGCATTGACCATATAATTTTCGTATCAGAAACACAAAGATTTAAATAATACTCAATATGTTCAGAAGGTATACGTATAAATATACTTATGAATAAATTTTATTTTGTTCAAACAAAATAAAAAAAACTTTTGATTTATAATTCATAGAATGTTAAAACCATATTGGTTTTCCGGATTAGCCTTGATATTAGTTACAAAATAAAGTAGACATTAAGCCCTACTAAAATAAATACTTAAGGCTTAGCTTAATGCAAATATGAGTAAAAATCTTATTTATATTCTTTATAAAAATACTAAATATATTGTTACAATAAGAAAAAAAAATGTTTTTAAATCATCTATAAGCATACCACATACAGAGAGATAGAGAAACAGATAAAGATAGGGAGAGGAAGAGAAAGAGAGAGCGTTACCGTATATCTAGCTACCCTACTTTACTTTCCTTTTATTTCTTTGATATTTAAAATTGATTCGCATTTTCTTTTTCTTAAAATCTACTACAAAAAGAATTGAAAATTTATTATGGAATAAAATCATCTGATAGCATAAATGGAATTCATAAATTAAAGAATAGTCGTGCAAAATCCAAGATAAAGACGGGTACATATTTACTCGTAGTATCTTAAGTAAACTTGGACTAAGAACACGAATATAAACAATAGCGATAGTTAAAGTTTAAGACATAACATTTGCAATCATATTTAAATCAAAAATGAAATTGAAATATGTCCTTAGTCCACTTAAGACCTTAGTAAGAGATTAGGCGTGCCTTTTTACGAAATATATTTTTTTTTAAACTTTAAAAACTTGCTTTATTTAAAATGGCTAAGAATTGTCTATAGAACTTGTGTATTCTATTTTGTTTACGACAATTATCAACTGCTCTATATTTTCATTATATTTTTCAAATCGTTAAGTAGCTGAGGCATTTTTATTTACTAATATATTGCTTTAAGAAGCAAACAATACTTAATTACTATTTTTATATCAAAATGTCTGAATTTATGTGTCACTAATATAACTATAAAACTTGAAATTAGTTAGGATTTTCTTCTGACTTTCTCACCGCTAAAATTGAGCACCAGAAATTATCACAATTTATTGGCTTACACAGTATATATATTAAGCTCATATTTATAGTGAATTTAAAATATAAATGCAATATACTTTATCTATATAACTGAGATAAAAGAACGAACAAATATCCCTAGAGATTGCCATCAGCTTCGCTTTTGTTTCTGGAAATCAACGATGTAAAAGCGCCGGTACAGCAACAGCACTTACTATAGAAAGCTGAACACTAAAAATAGAAGCAGAGTGTTGTGAAGATTCGTGAATATTTGTCAGTATAAAATCGTTATCAAATCGAATTAAAATCTGAAGTTATAATCCTTTCCATTAAAGTTGAAGAAAACATATAATACTCAAATATAAATAACTTTTTTATATTAAATAACTATATCACCATTCTAAACTTTAATTGATAATTACTACTACCAACAAATGAATAGATTTTTCTAGTAAAAAATAATTTAAACTTTTAACAAACTTCTCTTTAATTCATATAAAATACTATTTTACATTTTTCAGTGGTTTTTTTTTTTTTTTTGTTACATTTTAAATTAGTTTTTTAATTAAACTATTTGAATTCTTAATTAAATATAAATATATCTGATGTTGACTCAAAAATAACGTTTTAATTTTAAATAACTTTTTTACCGACAATAATTATTAAAACGTAAGTACCGCAGACGAACGTAAAACAAGTTATTGGACAAGTAGATTTGTTGTGTTCACAACAAGTACTGTCATTTGCAGGAAAACCTAAATGTAAAATGTTATTTTCAGATTTAAAAAAGTAAAGGTACTATATATGGACATATCTGAATTCAGCTATTTATACCAGTATATTAAACTTTTATAAATGGAAGGAAAGCTATTTTTGAAATAACAATATTTTATAACCTCCAAAGTTTATATTCACACTTGATTTGTGTTATTAAGATGATTAATAATAAACTTTCATGCAAACAAATGATATGTCTATTTGTGTAAGTGTGCACCCTCTTAAAGATTGTCTTTAGATGGCGTGTTACAAATTCAGTTTTTCTTATCTTATGTTAGATCATACATATCCTGAATTTTACTATTTTCAACCTCAAATATATATATTCTTAATTTCTATATATCTAGTCGAAAAATTAAGCTCTAAACGGCTTTGGCTAAAGTACAATTAAGGCTAGATTCTACCCCATTTTCAATACATACATGGTAAAATTTTAGACACCTCTTGTTTTTTATCGCCTTTCCTTTCTGGTTCCGCACTAATTCCATATTTATTTGAGTATGCTATTTAGTAAGATATGACATTATCTAACTACAACTACATTTTCGGTAAGGATTTATTGTTTTTGCGTGAGTTTTGTTTCGCAGTGTGGCATTATCCTAAGAATGACGCGTCTAAATTTTTTTTTCAACCATATTTTTTATAAAGTGTGCTGTAGTTAGATTAGTGTGGTAGCAGAATACAATTCTTTTAAGACAATTTCGTTTTAGTCACCATATGAATACTTTGTACAAAGCATGTTATCATTGCCTGTACAGAGCAGCCAGACTGTTTTAAAACAGTCTTATCTCCAATATACGAAAACTCATAAGGTAGACTTCTAATTTAAATGAGGACTTGGCGGTAGAGGACTGATTTTCTCCTTGAAGTCATGTTTACAAATACAAGGCTTATCCGCAAGGATCGCAATCATCAAATGATTTTTCTGCATGTAAAAAGATATAGAATCAGTTTCTCTCTCTCTCTCTCTCTCTCTTTCACACACACACACACAAGCAGAATGTAACTAAATGAAGTAGACGAGTATGACAGACATGGATTAGGATTTTTAGAGATATGCTAGAAGTTCTAAAAAACTTTGGGCAAACCATTACATGCATTGTCAACCACTGGGAAAAAAAGGACAGAGGTCCTAGACGGACACAGTTCATAAGCAAACAATAGAACACGTACACACACATTCACATATGTACGAGTATAATACAAGATGCAGTAATACATCACGTATGTCCTCCATTTCCTAGAATTATCAAGCCTGTAAGGATTTTCATATATTTAACATATTATATACAAACTCTTGTATACTCACATATATATGTACATATGTAGTACAGTGTGGTATAAAAGTTTCTTATTTATGATACAAACTTTTATTATAGAGTATGTTTCAGTTTTATTTGATAAAAAACAAAAAACTAATATCACTACGGCAATGATTTCTCTTTATGTCATGCATGTCTGTTTCGGATGTCGCTCTTGATACAAAGGGTAAAACCTTAGGGATGTTTTGTATAATTTTAAAATAACCTTTAAAAAAAGAAACAACCATTCAAATATCAAATAGAACGGATGGTTTTTACGGTCTTTCAAAACAACTCAAATGGATAGTTTTCTTAGAAGTGATCGATTTGCTGTTTTGTTGTAGACTATGTCCTATTTAAACCATGACGTTTTTAATGCAAGAGGAGCTATGATGACAGACTGCCGCGCTTTCTGGTTCTATACTCGAATTTTAAATGAGTTTGATTATTCTCCTTTTAACTTAATAAATTCCAAATAAAATGAAACATTTGTAGGCTATTGGTGTAGATGTTTATACAAGTATTTCTTATGCCGGTTTAACACCAGAGGCTACAGTTTTGTTGTAAAAAAAAACAAAACAAAAACGTGATTTGTTTAATTTTAAAACAGTTCTGTTTTTCGAAAACAGACTGTTCACCCTGAACAGACTGGTTTTGTTTTTAGTGTTTTTCTGTGTGTCCCATAAAAATTATAAACAACTGAAGCGCAAATGTTCACAAAAAACTAAAATTGCGTGTTCAAACCAAGCAGACTAAAAACAACAACAAAAGTGTTTTCCTTTGATCTTACCCACTCCAGATGGGAATGTGTTTTGTTTACTAAAACAGCAACAAAAGACAAAAATGTTTTAAGAACTGTCTCTTTGGTGTAAACATTGGTGTTTTTGTTCAAAAAAACAAGTTTTTGTTCGTGTTTTATTGAACTGTCTCTCTGGTGAAACCGGCATTAGTTATGAGGTTGTTAATTAATACATATTTTATATCATCATATAGAGAAATTTTCAGGATAGTCAGATGAGGCATATATTACGATAACTATATTAAATAAACTGTGTGATAATTTTATTAAGATCTTTGGTATGATGATGTTCTTTGGTGCTCTAAATTTATAAAAAAGACAGTTTTTTGTATGGTGCAGTTTCATCCAAATCTTCATTTGTTTGTTTGTGTACAAAAAAAACTTTTTCTATTATTTTTTGTTACGTTACGATTTAGGAGACCTACATGAAATATCCCAGAACGGGTCAAGTCAACTGTGAACCCACATAGTTATGAATTTAAAATAAAATGGACTTCATATTAAATATAATTCCAGAATGTATTTGCAGCGGTATATTTTATTTAGTACTCGTACTACGATTATATTATTCTTTGTATTCTGAAAACTGGTATACAATAGGTTTGTTTCTTATAACAATTTCTGTTCGAAAATTCAGCAAAATTACCCTGGAAAAAAAACAAGCGGGTCCCGTTTTCAAGCTAGCAAGTACGCATGCGTTCTTACCAAAATATTACACTATTCATTCTCAAAATTTCAGCTTTGCTAAAACAACGTACGTCCAGCGGCTCTGGCATCTTGTACTATAATCATTTGGTATGATCCAACCTTGTATGCATTGAAACCAATCTCCATTTGTTGTGTAAAATCTGCTGTAATTTTGTAATAACACACTTGCGTTATGCTAGTTTTCTGAAATTTTATTCTAATCTTTATTAAAATCCATGAAATACCATTCGAGTCCACGCTATGAAATGAGTCTTTTTTGCAGAGCTGCATAGAAACAAATGTCAAAGGAAATATTACATCATGAACATTCTGTATAGGAAAATATATACAATTTCAACATTTCCCTGTTTTACAAGTTGATGAGGGGGTTAAAAGTTAGAGGTTGGAGGGATGTAGAAGGGTGTATGCCGTGTATGTTGTAAAGGGGGATGATATGCAAAATACGGGCAACAAATAGATATATGGAGAGGTTTATTTGTCGGTCGAATGACCGTGAATAAGATTTTCGAACGGGATGCTGATTTGACTTCAACTCGACGAAATGAGATATTTCAGCACTGGAGAGTTGAAGATTCTCGAACTACAGAATATGTGCATTCCACCTTCAAAATACAGTTCGATTTCAAATATGTTTTAAAATTAGTAATAAATACTTAGTTTTTTTAGTTACTTATATATGATCTGCTAAACACAAAACGAAAACTCTTGTTTTATTTAACGTAATATTTTTGATCTAACATTGTTTACCGCATTTTGTTACATTGTCATTACATACATTAGAAATACAATTTACGGCATTATTAATCCAATGTTTTTACTAATATATTATTTATTATGTAACACATCACTGAATAAGTTTGTAGGTTGACTTATAGATCGCATCACTATTGACTCATCCATATTATTTTTAGATAGTACCAACCTTCAAAAGATATGTGTCAAAATTTCATGATATTCCAACAATTAGTTTACGAGTTATAGCGATTTTAGTAACGGTACTTTTGTAATTATTGGAAACAATGATCCAAATTTTGTGTGTTGTATTGTTTTCTAATGAGAAAAATATTAATACACAAAGCTCAGTAACGTCACTATAACCAATATTGATCTTAGCGTTAAATATACCTTATATATACGTAACTGCAGAGGGGGCTTACTTCAAAATTTAGACCTGTAACTATTTTAGTTAAAATTTAATAGAATTTATTACTTTCACAACATATTTATAAAATGTTTTTGTGATTGATCATGCAACCATATTTGAAAATGATTTTAATGCAGATTTTATTTATTTTCCAGATAATCTACACAACTATGCAGTGGTTTTCCTGATTTGTTTAACTCCCGTCCACTATATTTTAAATCGGTAACTTAAAAATATAAACTAAAAACAAAACACAAAATATTATAAAACAGTTTTAAATTAAAAACAGACATTTAAATGATAAGGATTTTAATATATATGAATTTAATGAAATACAGTAATTAGTTTTTAAAATTAATTTACCGTTAAAATATAAATAAAATAAAATAAAATATGCTTTTATGCAAAATAAATATATTAAACTAATATATATATTAAATGTGTTGGCAAATGAAAGCTGTTGAAAATAAAATACTGCAAATAAATATGAAATATATCAACTTAATATGTATATTGAAAATTTAAATGTGGCCAAAGTTAATCAAATGTTATAAAGACTGACTGCAACAAATGCTACAACGTAATCTATGTATCCAAAAAAAAAAAGTGTAAAATATATATATATAAGTAATGTAGTGTAAAATAAAAAATTAAGAAAATATTGAAATACAATTTCAAAAATCGTCTACCTGTTAATTCTACGCTAATTAGTAGTATGACAAATGTTTGTGCCAACTTAATATAATTAATGATTTTAGAGTTCCTAAGTCTTATTGTTTTAGTTAAGCCAAACTATTAAGTACCATGCTTCTTTAATTTCATCATTATAAATATAAATTTCCAATTTGAGCTTTCTACCAAGTCATTTTTTATGTTTCTTTCAAAGAATGTAATGGAGTAGTAGCAATGCTGCTCCACAAATTTTGCAGACATAGTAAGCTTGTGTCAGTACCGTAACTAGGCATGTACGTGCCCCGGGAGAAGGATGCAAATTGTTCCCCAAGTTAAATAATAAAACAGATTTTTTGGAATCACTTTTCATAATTTTGTTCCAATAAGATATTAGATTTATGCATTCTATTCACTGTAAACTAAAATGACCATTTATCCAAAGAAGATATTTTGCATTTTTGACTATACACTTCATATAACTACTAATGCAGTTACAATATTGAATTGTATTAATCATTTAAAATGGAAAATATTAGAAGCACAATCTTTTACCTAATAAGATCATGGAAATTATAAGAATAATGAAAGAAATATAAATCTAATAATTTTTTGTCCAGATCCCGGTCTAGTTATGTTACTGACTTCCGTATAACGGGTTAATACACGTTGTATGGAATCCCTTGCCTAAAAGAAACGAGAGAGTAATAATTCAACGCGTTATAAAAATTCGCAAATTTACTATATTCCATATTCATACAAAATAAACATTCTATAATTTTATACAGTCTATGATACCGGTACAGTGTGGTATGTATGTACAATCTCATTCTGTGTGTTGATTATTTGAATGTATCATTGATAGTAGGATAACGGAGAGGGTATAGTATGGTAGGTTGACTTCCTACATAAATATTATGTTAACAACCCTCTATATATAGTCTATACAGTGGCCATGGAAATTAATACTGTAAAAACATTATTAATCAAGCAGTTACCATATACAAGTACGTATCGGTACAAAGCATTCGAGGTTCTATGGATGAGTACACGTGCACCGAGCTGTAAGTTTTCTGACAATGTTTATCAACAATTAATATGCATGAAAAATCAGTTTTTAAGTAAACTTTTTCTTGAATGAAATTACAAATATAAAGTTTGTTTTCTTAACTACTTAAATTGAATTGATGATTAAGAAAAGAAATGTTTTTAGAAGGGTTAAAAGTGAGGTTAGGAAAATGGCGGAGTTTTACCTTATTATCTAAGGTAAACTCGCGTAACAAAATTTTTATTAATAGGTAAAATTGATTTTAGGTAATACTTTGATTGTTATAACAAATTATATACTAAATATTTGACTAAAATAGAGATGGTCTTTTCTTGTGGCTCTCAATTATCTCTTACGGTCCCATAAAAATTGCAACAAGAAAAATTAACTCAACATCGACTTTCAAGTTTTATTATATTGAATTTTATTTAAGACAGCTAGAAAACTTAGTTGTTTTAAAACTTATTGTTGCATTAAATATTAGGTGTTATACCAGAAAGAAAAATACATAAAAGTTCAATTCTAAGTCGAAATTGAATATATAATATAATAAATAAATGATTGTAAGCATATTAATTAATCTGTATATATTAGGAAATTAAAAATATACTCAGTCGTATATAGCAAATTTTTAGCGGGGAATTTATTTTATAATTTTTTTTAATATCAATTATTTGTTGTAATTGCCATATGCTTAAATAATGAGTTAAGCATATATTATTATTCATTTTAAACCCAGATAGAAAGGAATTAGTTTGTGGCAAGCTAGAAAATACGAACCTTGCATTGCAAGATAATTTTTTATTTGGGAATGGGTTTATATAAAAAAATGAAATGCGATATAAGTAATTATTTATTTCACACAAGTTTCGATAAATGTTTCAGGGTGTACACCTTAAGAAAAAGTTCAACACGCGTCAGAAATTAAATTTAGAGCAAATAAGTAATATGTAGAGAAAATTTGTATGATATTTTTTTCTAGAGACATTTATAAAATTGACAAGTACTAGGCAAAAACTAAAAGGTCTTGGTCTGAACTGATGCTTTGGACCGACACATTTATCGAACCATGTAAGTATAAAGTCGGGTCTAGCTAACCTGTCACTGGAACAGACTACTGTCGTCACCGACTATGGTCAGTAGGGTGTATTGAAATTGTTTCGCATCAACACATTTTATCATGAAAGCAAACGTTTACCGACTCAAAACTGTTTTCAAATAAACCGTAGTTTATACATTAGTAAGGAGGTGAATAACAGTATCACCGTTCATATATGTGGGATAAACATTAAAATAAAAGTTTACTCTCATGGTAAAGTGTACTAATAATCGTTGTCACAAGTAGTCACCCAGTTTAAAGAAAGAGACAACAATACTTTTTTACATGTCATCTGACCTCACGTCAGACGCACAGATGTAACACTTATGTACAATGTATTTAGTAGATACGCATAATACGAAAATTATACTTAAATGTTACATAACTGTGTTTACTGGACGACTAAAATTATAATTAAACAAATTGTATATTAAATAGTATATAAGAATGTATAATATATATTAATTATATAGATAATTAAAACTAAACCAAAATATATAAAATAATGCTATGAAACTAAATAAGGATGTTGTATCGTATAATTTCATAAATAAATCTGCTTTTTTAAAGTATGTACTATTGTGTTTTATTTATAGAATTAACTGTTTTAAACTTGAAATGCATTGCCAAAAATGAAGGTTATTAAAGCATATGGTTTTGGTATGTAGAATTAGATTTTTGTAGTTTCGCATACATTTTCTACTTCAATTATATTTTATTCCCTTGTTTTACATTGAGTCATATTCGTCGATGAATTTCATTTTATACTAGTTGCAAATATAGGCAATAAAAATTATATATTTAATAAACGCAACTACTTGGTGCTCTAAATAATGTTATTACAAACTTGAAATGAAAATCGTAAATTCGAAAAAGTAAAAAAATTGTTTTGAAGAACATATCTTTGTTTTTGTTGTACTCGCTAAATACAGAACGTAATTTCATGTAATATTTTTTACTCAACTTTATGTTTAATTATTTAAAGACTTACTTTTACGTAATATTATTTACAATAATTATATAAAATATACTGAAAATATTTTACTAGAAATTTAGTTTAATATGTGGCAATATTAAATCTGGAAAGTTTAATTTAAATCATAAAAAGTAAAGTTTTTTTTATATATAATTTCTCGGGCTTCCTAGGCGCGTAGCCTTTTATCGCTCATAATAATGTTCTGCTTTAATTTTAACTTTACTAAAAAGTAAAGTTATTAGCTAAGATATTTTTTAAGTAATCTGACATATTAATCTGATTTTTTTATTTAATGGTAATTTTTTCTATTTTATCTACATGTACTACTACGTATACAACCTCCACTTTTTTGATTGATTTCAATATTTCCAATAAATTCGACACGGTAATGTCTATCTAAGGACGGTTACCTTCACACTCGTATGTGAGCCAAAATTATTAATTTAAAATAATCTATTCGGATTATTTATTTATTTAATTTATTAATCGTCAGTATATTTCTGATGTTGACAGTTTGCGTATCGTGAGCTCATATATGCGAACAACACCGCTGCCTAATAACTTTAGGCTTATGTAAATACATAATAAATTTAACTTGGTAACAACCAAACCCTGAAAATATGTCAGCGTCAAGCATCAATGCCTTCACCCACAGTATCGTCCCCATTAATTATAACCTATAAATGTATACATTCTCTTTAATTTGAATCATATAGAAATAATGAAAGGTAAAACACATTTCAACGGGTTATTTACATTTCAATACCATACGTACGAGTAGATATATTGTTGTTATTAAAAACCCTTCATCAATTAAAAAACAGAATTTGGATGATTTATTACAAAGTAAATAAAATATCAGAATTTAATTTGCATTTTAATATCGGAGTGTAGTTATATATTTTATAAAATACTTGCACAGTTTTACATAATACGTAGTAGTACGTATACGTACGTCTGTCAAATGTACATAACCATTTGCGGAATGTCATAAACATATATTAATTAAATACTATATTTAGTTATGTTTTTAATTACTTTTACAATATTAATTATATTTTTGACATTGGTAAGCTTATTCATTGTTTAATATCAGTAAATTTAAGGTTATAACTAAAACTTAAAAATCAACCATTTAAAAGAATCTAAAATGTAAAGACAATTTTACGTAATGTTAAAAAATAAAACCAAAATGTCACTTGTCAAAACGCCGGCTTAATTCAGCGACAAAGTAAGAAAGATAGATGGTTTGCCGTTATATCATGAAGTGAATTGCGAATTCAGAAGTGGGAAAAGTTGGGACTAAGACTGGGAGTTCGACATAGTTCCTCAGACTGCCGTCGTTACTTGTAAGGAGTGGAGCGAACGCAGGTGTAAAGTAAAATATATGCAAATAGGTTAAATATGTGTAATATATAAATTTAAATATGTTAAAATATTCATTCATTTGTATTACATTAGTAAAACGTTCTATCAAAATTATTTGGTTTTAAAATAACCTTTGTAACTTAATATTTTTGTAGTATGCATAACTAATTTTAGGTTATCTTTTCGTATACTTATTTTTATAAAGCTATTTCTATAACATCTTAAGGAGTTACACCATCCTGAAAGGCTAAAATATGTAGTAGTAAATTTTAATAATTTGTGTATATAAATTAACTCCTTAATCCGGAGTTCAGTGGTTTAAAAAAATATTCTTATTATAAAATGAATTCAAATCGACAAAAGTATGTGCAGAAAATACACATTTTAATTGTTATCATTTTTATCTGCAATAAATTCCCTAACGTCTGTGATTAAGTAGAGCTTTCTTTAATACTAATTATTTAATTCTATATCTATTTCATTTCATAAATTTTTATTATCTGCAACGTGTGACACAACTAGTAGTCACACTATTCATTGGATCATACAAATTGAAGAAATTTTAACGGTTAAAAAGTTAAATACGTAGGATTTCCTAGAAGATTTATTTTTTGTAAAATTTTCAAGTAAATTTTTGTGTTTTTGACATAAAATATCATCTACACATATTCTAAACAAGAGTAGGAAAACCTTAAAAAAATTTAAACTAAGAACGTTTCTCACTTTGAAGTAGCTTAAAATTTTATTCAAGGAATTTTCTAAAATATTAAAGATGCATCTTAATTAACCAAACACAACTTTGTGCCTTATGATATTACGTGGTTTTTTAGTTACTCTAGAAATTCTTGATTAAACTAACATCACTACATAAAAAGAAAACTTTTTTTAAATTGAAATAAATCAGCTACAACCCTGGTGATGTAACAGCCACCATTAATCGTTCAAAAGAATTGCGAATTGGCCAACACCTCCTTCTATTCAACCCCTTAACACCCTAAAGACACATCGACAATATGTAAACGCGTGACAATTCCGCCCCAAGCTCCAAACTGGGAGCTTAAAGCCCACCACTCTGAAGTTCAATCATAAAATGAAACAGCGTGTAACAGTAGACTTTATAAATTGTTCGATATCGAAGCTTAGGGAATATTTAAATATTCTTTTAGCACTGAAACATTTATTTATTTCTTTTTTTATGAATGGATTTTACTTTCATTTGATTCATAATTTCATTTAATTGTTTTTATTCATGAATTTGATATAATATTTTATTGTAAATATATTAGGTACACTGTAATATTACTGTAATTATTATCTAATATCCAACTGATGATTACAGCGCTTTGTTCATCTGTTTTTTATTCAAAATAAATTTTTTATAGATAATTATTAATAGAGTATAAACACAGTTGTGCCAGCTCGCCTATCAAAGTATAGCCGAAAGTACTTTTGATTAACATTTAATTAACTCATTTCTTTAAACTATTTCGTTCACTTGTTACTGTCACGGTAGTCACAACATTTTTATCTCTGGTACAAGTTCCGTAAAAATAGTATTACCCCGTGGCAAAATTGTCATTGTGTATTTCAGCTCTCACATGGCATTTTGAAAGTAAAAAAAATATGTAATTAATATTTATAAAACTTTCGCAAATTTTGTGTTTGCTGTATTGTACATACAGTAAATTGTACGATCAATAAGTCTAATGAAAAATCAATTATTTATTTAACTTTACTATAAGCTAACTTTAAAACTTCAATTAGTAAGAAGTAATCATAGCTGGAGGAACTACGTCGCAGCGCGTCACGGTTACTATATAAGACATTAACTCAATTAATTTCTTCACCGATGCATTTCTAACGTCAATATTTTCTTAGGTATACGTATAACTTCAGTAATTAAATTATGATATTTCTGTGTTGCTGTATGATGTGTGCTACCCTGCTCCTGAGCTCCTGCTCCTCTTCTTGCTTGTGCTATCAACTTAAGGCAACTTCAGTTGCAAATTAAAAATTTACGTTCGTGTAAAGTTCAACAGCGATGTAACTCTCACTTTAGCGGTACCGGATTCGGCTCCATGAAGCTACTAACCCCCTTCTCCACAATGAAGAACCCCTTTGGATTTGTGGCTGCATCGGTACAACGCAAGGAGGTTCATGCCGGTGGCTACACACTTTTTATTATGGATATGAATGGTTCTCAACCTGCGTGTAATTCTTCCTTTTAAAACTTTTGAAAGAGTTGGTGATAAAGTGAAATTTTAAGGTTTAAATCTGTCATAGAACTGTAAGTAGCATCTCGTAAAAATCATCTTAAAAATAAGAGTATTATTTTTTGTTGTTTATCTTGACAACTATAAGTAATGATAATTTTGTGATAACTTTTATTTTACAAAAGTTACAAGTAGAAATTAATCTATAAATCCACCCCGAAGATTTAAATTTAAATTCGGTCTTTTTACATGAAAAACAAAACAAATTTCTGCCTGTCCAAAATGCACGATTGGTCTAATATATACATATAATATTTGTAATGTTATGTCTATAGCACTCTGGAGACTTGACCCATGGCTGCGAGAACCTTTAGACAAGACTAATTTGTCAACTTACTGGAGAAAGATAGGAAGAAAATTGATTGCTGCTATATCAGAAGTGGGCAAATTTAAAAGAGCAAGATTTACCAACAGAAATATAAAAAAGAAGGGAGAAAACAGTGCCGCCTTTACAGTGGCGCAGAGAGTGCACTTGAAATAAGCCTAGGTTTGAAATAGAAAATTTTCTCGCATGAGAGATTTTTGAAGAATAATAACTACATGTTGGATGTAATATACCTCATTGCTGTAACATATTTTTTTTCAGATTATTTTAATAAAAACAATTTAATGTTTGAGAATATCTGAACGGATGAAGTAGACACCGCGACTTACAACTGGAACAAACTTTGGTTTGGGAACTTGACGGCGCCTGAGGCCATGAAAGTTATAAAAGGAAGGAGCAGAATAGAGTCAGAAAATTGTATTGCGGCTCCACGAAACTATATGGCTAAGTGTAGCTTGAATATACTTGAAATATTAAGGTAAGCTATATAAAATGCACTAGACAACAATAAACTCGATATACATTTATAAGTTGGATTCTTTGTTATCGTAAGAAAGTCATAATATGATAACGTTGTGCTGAATGTGAATTTATCAATAAAATAAGTGCCACTATTTTATTAGCTGAGCTGAGTATTTTAGCTGAGAAAAGAATGGTAGCCTACATTTCTACACCCAGATATAAACTTTTGGGAAAATCTTATGAAGTGTACATATTAAAATGCATTTTCTACCTAATAATAGCTTGGGATAATATAGAATACCTCTTTTTAGAGTCAGTGATATAAAAATAATTAAAAATTGACTATCATAAAATTCCAGGTTTGTGGTTATAACTCAGAAGTGTGTCCCCCTGATATTTTATCCATACTTTTTTACTTTTTACTTGTATCCATACTTTGGCTCTAGTTTATTTTACATAGCATGCGAACCATATTGTTAAGTTTCTGATTACCATTTTCGTAGATATCCGGGAGCAACATCCAATCAAAAAATTTTAGGACGCCCATGGTGGTGTATATAAAGATAAATATTGTTTTCATAACTTCTGAGTTAGAGTTAAGTAATTACCTGGAGTGGTCAGACTTCTTGAAGCAAAAGCTTTTCAATATAATACCAAAACATCGTAAGTCCTACTGCGTTGTATTCGCTTCCTTTTACAATACGAATTCGTATATACTAAAGTCCGAAGGTTACTTAACTAGAAAAGTTCAGGCGTGTGCATCAGACTGTCAATACGACGAATAAGCTCCCCGCGTCCCGACGTTGCACCCCGACGTTTCGACGTCCAACATGCTATTTGTTTTAGACAAATCCGAGCTTAAAAAGTTTCATACAAATGTAATTTTCTATTTAAAAATAGAGTTTTAGTAGGTACATTCATTTATTTATGTTACTTTTAAGGTTAAAATACTGCACTTAGCTGCTTTTAAAATTGTATGGGTTTTTATTCAGTATCTTAACTTTTGGTTATTTAAATAGTTTGAAGAGAATAAAATGTATTTTTTTAAAATAGTTAATAGACAGAGTATGGTTAATAGGGTAGCACTAGCCAAACTTTATGAACATTAAATTTTTATATTTCTGTTACTATGTTATAGATTGAATTAATTAATATGAAAACACAAAAAGATGATCAAATAACGCATAAATTTAGGAAATTAAAAATATTTTACATTTTGTTGAAAAAAATATATTTATTTTAAGATGCACTGTTCTATACGCCAACATAAATCTTATTATACAATAATCAAAGTTGAATATAAAAGACTATGATCCTAGGAAGCCCAGTAAATTATCATTAAAAAAATATTATATAATATTATTATAAATTCCAGATATAGTTAGATAATAGAAGGAAAATGTTATAATCTATTTTAAAATGAAGCTTAAACATTTCTTAAACGGTTTGCGCTTTTGTTTCTTAAATAGCTAACTTGTGTGCATAGCTATTAATGATTTAATGTAAAAAAACCCGGTTTGCCAACAAAACAATGCTGCCACCTACATTGAACATTTGTACTAGGAAGTACTGTTTCATCTTAAGTAAAAACAAAAGGTCTTAGCATTTGTTTTGATAAATCTAAATGCTAAAGTAGTTTTATTTCAATACTACTTACTTAGAAATTATATCACACTTGCTGGTTTACTACAAGCTAACTTCAGTGTAACATTAAGTTACATATTCTACCTTAGCTTTTAAGTTTTAACTATCCCACTTTCTTACGATGCCTTTCTTTTCCTCCCATTTTTTACGCTCCTGATATATGAGATCTTAGTTGTTATTATTACTCACAATAATCAGTTTCCTATGATGCAATGGCTATTTATCGTAATCATACTACCTTTACTAAAATTTGTCATTATTCAAAAATAACCTCAAAGTAACGACAAATTTTCAAAAGCATCATTCATCGTTCAGTGATTATGTATACTACACTCTACAGTATTGTACCTATACATTCCCATAATTCCATTGAAACTACAATTGGCGTAAGAAATGTATTTGGAAGTAAAGTTCATTCATTTCTGAACAAACTACCAGTGCGGAATATTTTAATTAGAATCGGAGAAGTACAAGTACCTATCTTTTAAAATTTTATCTATTCGAAAGTAACTGAACTACAACTTGAATCAAACACTTCAAAAATATAGCGACGATATTAATGCTATTGAAAGATATTTTATCTTTAATAATTTTTAAAGTTATTTATACTTACAAAAAAAAATGTATACTATAAGAAGAAAGTTTCAAGGACTTTAGTAATGTAAATAAATTAATTAGGTGGTTTCTAGTACTGTTATATTTTGTACTTGGGATACAAGTTACATTTTTGAAAATAGATCGTATAGTTCTTTAGTGAGACATCTCCAAATATTGAGTTCAAGTTTTATACATCGACAAGTTTATCTGCATTTTAATTTTGTTTGATTGTATTTGAATTATGTGAGTATTGAATCAAATAAAGGATACAATTTTACATATAACTGTATACTCATATAAAATTTCGATTTCGCTAACATGTGTCAATAATGGATTAGACGTAAGATATACCAAAAGTATCTAGATACTAAACGATGGTGACTTATGCCAAAAACAAGTTGTGCCGTATAAATTTACGATTCAACAAAAAAGCACTGTTTCAATAATTTCTTTATAACCTGTATAGGAACGATTAAGATAAAGATATGGCTCCCATAACCTCTGTTAGGCATGAGTCATTACCGAACTCTCGTAATTTGAACTATTTATCGCTTGATCAATATACTTTAATTCCTTAAAATCGTCAAGAGTAGGAAGATGATAGAAGTATTTTTCAAAATATCTACTAGAAATAATTGTATCTGATAGTTACACTTATTACACTTGTATCTGATAGATACAAGCACACACTGGTTTGAATCTAATACAAAAATTGAGCCTTAAAATAACAAATAGAAAAGTAACAATACATTAGATAAAAAAAAAAAAGTTAAAAAAATGTAAAATGTAAATGAAATGAATTAACAAGTGCGAAAAAAGGACCGTGGTCCCGTAAATTATTTAAAAAAAAAAAAAAAAATTAGATATAAAAAGTTAATTTGTGCAGAGATACATAGAGAACGGTTTGAAACATTTCTTTACCAGTACCATATTCTCAATACTTTTTTCAGCCTACATTCGAAACTAGTCTACAGTAAACTATCTGCTACAATGTGACAGTTTCCCAGTAGATTCAAGCACAATGCAATATCCATGAAAACTATATAATTTTTACTATTATTTTTTAAAAGTGCATATGTAATTCATTAGGGAATAAAAAATAGAAATTTGAAACATATTGCGAAAATAAAGGTTTTACAAATTTGAATATCCTATATAAAAATTACAATCCTTTAAACAATCAAATGACAGTTCAAAAAACCTTTATGAAGAACTAGCGGACTCTGGTGGCCAATGATTCAATTTCACATTAGTATGACGATCACAACAAAGCTCGTTAAACGTGAGCTTTTCAACCACCAAAAAAAGTAAAAAGCATCTGGTGAATACGAAAGCATTTATACACGATTGCTGGTACAATTCATAAATGATTGATTGTCTTTCTGCAGCCATCAGAGATTCTCGTAAATGTAACAGTTATATATTTTCTACTACCCAGTGAAGACAGAAACTAAAATCCAAAACTAAAGCTTTGTGATTATTAGGAAAAATTAAATGAAAAATTTAAAACCGTTTGGAATACAAAGCCAATTCTTATAATAATATTTTAGTGATGCAATAACTTTTTTGTGAATAAAAAATGTATTAATTTAAAGGGTCGCTTTTAACTATGAGAAATACTGACGTCACTGAACGTCCTTGACACGGAAAAGAGCGAATAGCTTCGTATAAAATGTATAAAACAATCGTCACGTGTCGGCAATAATGTGTGCGTACATATATTAAATATTAACGCATTTTGTAAAGGTATTAGTTAAACATTTTTTGTTTAATTAGCAAGAGCTATGTAACAATCCTAAAATTTAAAAAAAACAATGTTAGTTGACAAATTATGGGATATTCTATATCTATCATTCGTTTTAAACATATATAAACAAACGTATGTTAGAGGAATGAATAAATAGAATTGCCGGCTCGTATAATCATTCCCCACCTGCGCAACCGTCCTTTCGTCCTTGCAATCCATGCCGGGTCAAGTCAAGTACCTCATTATAACCACAAAGGTTCGGTATTCACGCTTTGCTATGCTTTTGTGTATAGAACATACTATACATTTTGCAATAAGCCGTACTACCGACTCATGACTGTCGTCTCTAAGTATATGTAAATAAAATCTTGGTGTATAGTCTGAAGAAATGACAAAATTAAATGAGTGATATTTAAAACCATAAATACATAATGTATTTATTGAAGGGTTTGGTGTTTACTATTGTATAACTTTCATTTTTTTAAATATTTTCTTTAATTTAGATTGATTCTAATTTGTAATTCGACAAGCCTATTCTAGCCTCAAAGCCTTACAGCTACACAGAAATAAAAAACCCAAAGCAAAAAGAATAAATAAATAATAACATCCATTAAACTACAAGTATAAAATGTAATAAAATGAAAAATTCTTCATTTAAATTTAAAACCAAAACAAAAAAATTGTTTGTAAAATAAAAATTAGACGCCTCCTTCTTCGCCTAGGTTGCACTGCAAAAAAGAATAACGCGGCAATAAATTCATAATTCTGTAATAAATTGAATCATATGATTCAATCTGCTGATTTAAAAGTCGCACGGAAATTATTATTTACAATTTTTTACAGTGTTTTTTACATATATTCAGATGATAGTTGAAAGAATACTTATGTAGCCTAATATTTAAAAAAATATAATAGTTTTAATTAATTAAGGTACAGTCATTATATTCTAACATTGAATGCTGAATTTTTTTAAATAGTTAAACCGAATGAACCGAAGAAAAAATCGAAAAATTACAACCATTTTATTTTTATATCTCTTGCCTTACCCGTCAACTAGTTAAAGGTACAGCGTAGTATATTCTATCTATACATTATACATATGTAGATGAACATCCATATCTTCATGTCGGAATATGAGAAATGTAGAAATCCATTCACAACGCAGTACAATATTATAAATGTATAACATAATGCATATGTATACTATATGCGTATTGTAAAATATAAATACATACACAGGGTTGACTGAAATTAAGAGCATGGTTTGAGGATGGGTCAATATTTTCTTTATTAATGAATCACTTACAGTGATTGGTTACAATGTATAAATAATTTGTGTCAAGGTTTGAATATGTGATACGAGTTTTTGACTAAATAAGTATGAAAGATGATTGATAATAATTGCAGTTGAATCCCTTACTTACATTTTAGAAAAACAGGTTCAGAACAAACTTGAAGTCTTCTTTAAAATATAGACTAGTAGCATTTGAACAATAAATGTAATAACAACTCTTGATGACATATTAAAAATCTAACTTACTATATCTTTGTTACAACTGTTTAAACTTGATAGAAATTTTACAAAGTATGACTGCAACGTTATTCCAAAGCTGACAATTAGTGAATGTCGTTAGAAAGACTCCAGATTTAGATGCGTTTGACTATAAAATGTTACTTTCGATAGATGCTGTTAGAAGGAAAACAAGCCCGGCGATGCAATGTTTTGTCCGTTTGGCGCAATCAACTTCGTTCTAAAACAAACATAAATGCGCAAAGCAGTTGGAGAATTCCCTTGTAGGCAGGTTCAAAATTGTAAGAGTTGTTCTAGCGTGCGATTTAATAAGAAAGACAGTGCTCTTTCTCTCCCAGTATGGGAATTGTAGCAATAGAATTATTAATGTGTTATTTCAAAATCACATTTCAGGAATTAAATTTTCTAAATTGTTGGACATATTGTACTCTAAATTTTGAGCCACCCTGTTTATATAACCAGGAAAATGAAAAATCTACTCAACAACTGAATAAAAGTTTTTGATATAATGAGGTACTTGACTCGACCATCAGGAGAAGGTGGTATTTGACTCCTTTACACTATGCAGTTTGTTAAGAATTTGTATTTTGTATATTATTAATATATTTATTTATTTATATATATATATATATATATATATATATATATATATATATATATATATATATATATATATATATATATTCGCCGTTCCAGACCTAATTACCATAGAGAATAGCTCGTAATGAAATTCAGTTCATGTTTATTTTGTAACAATTATTATGAATATTTAATGCAGCGTATGCATTTGAACTGTTTAATATAGCACATGCTCTATTCACATAAATTGAGTTATAATCACATTGTAATTAAAATATTTCGTAATACAATAAAACCTACAACGCACCCCTTTCCCCTCGTCCTATACGCTTGATTCATTGATTGATCCGCTTGATTTGTAATTATTTTCATAGTTAACAATAAAATTTATCAAGGTTATGAACCCAGTTTAATCAATTTGGTGTACTGAAGTTGAAATAAGAGATACATATAGAACTACCTCATATTTGGATTGGAAACTTATTATTTAAAATCTGATTTTTCATATTTGTATTAAAATATATGCTAATTTTTGTCTATTTACTTTTCTATTTTTTAAATAACTAAAAGTTGACAAAGATTCATGAGAGCTAATTTAAGACAGTCTTTTAGAAGAATGGTAGTAACCTGACACTGATATTAATTCACCAAACGATTTTAATTTATAAACACAAATATTCTAAATCAATCCTTAAAATAAAATTGATATTAGAATCATTTTCTAGTAAGCAAATTGCGTCACAACTATAATGTTAGTTTAAAACCGAACCAGACTGAAATTGAACAAAGAGTTTTATTTATTTATCATAAGATTCAACCGTACAATGTATATATGTACATACATATGCATGTACAATGTACACAGTGTACATACCAAGCTATGTTTTTGTTATTATGGTGGTAGTGTAACTGAAAAAATCATGGGGAATCGTTCATTCTTATTCTTTTCACGTGCGTCTTATTTTCTCTTTGCTATTCTTATATATTCCGATCGTATATAAGTTGTTTCTTATATTTACCACTCAGAACCACACAGAAAATATATTGTATATGTTTATCCCTATATAGTGTTGTCAATAACAGGAGAGCGTTCATAAAGGTATTTTCGAAAATAACCGACATATTGAGAATATTTTTTCGTCGAATAGTTTTGTTTCTCAGTCATCTTATAAACTTATTTCAACTACTACTGCATATATTATTCAACCGGTTACTATAGATTCATTTCTTCAACGTAATCGAATAGAAAATAATTCAAATTTTATGAGATTGCCCGAGTATAAAATGTAACCTTTCAATTAACTTGTAGTACGCTAGCAAATATGACACTAGCACTGCTAAACAATTTTCTAATTCTACCTGACTATTCACTGATCTATAGAAACTTCATCTACGACACTGTGTGTGACAACGCGTTCCTCTATAAAACTACAAAGGTTGTAGTTTTGAAAACTACGCGAAACTACGCTTTAAAAATTGTGCAAGACATATAACTCAATTATGGTTATTTTCATTGATTTAGAATTAGTACCACATATTCCCGACTATAATATCTAAACCGATAATTATCAAAAACAAGGTGTAGGTTTTGTATCCATAACAATTTTTAATTTATTTATATCTTAAAATGCAATAATTCACAAAAATATGCTTCAACACGATATCAAAATCGTTTCTACTAATTTTTAAAAAACTTTTACTAAGTTGGATGCTTTTGGCATTTTACAACAAATGCAAGTAGCTAAATGTTTTGTAAATTAGATGCACAAAGAAGAATTACAAACGCATAAGCCAATTATTCATAGTTATAGATTTTAAAAAATAGATGTACGATAAATATATAATAAAAATGCATTTATATAGAAATAAATTGTAAAAACCAACTTCTTCCTTGTAGTATAATCAATTATATTAGTTAGAAAGTTATAACTCATCGTATGTCACTATGCAATGAAGAACTAGTACCTCCTTGTGTGAAACTTGTAACAGAAATTGTCACTTTTGTACCCCACTACTTGACAATGATACTCGGCGACCCTTTACTCCTGTAACTATGAATATGTTTAACAAAACATATGTAGCATAAAGTTTTATGAGTTTGATATTTTTTGTGGCGGACAATATGATTTCTTTTTAAGTAAAAAAGGGATGAATATTTTCCAGTAATTTACATACAACTGTATTAGTTTAAGAAGGTCTATCCTGTAGTTAACATTGTATTACATTCGAGATATCTGAATAAATGGTACAAAAAGAGCTCGTATTACAGACAATGTTGAAGATATGTAGAATAAAAACAGATTATAAGAAGAGAGAAGAATATATTAGATTAATTTAAGTTGTCTCAATGAACTTGCTTTGTTTCTTAGTAATCAAAAAAAAATAAGTTAACACGCTAGAGTTTTAAGGGGCTCCGAATAAAAATTACTAGTGGGGCCCCAATAGAACCGGTCCTGATATATAAAATATATTTACTCTTAATTCAATTCTATCTTTCAGACAGAAGCCCAAAGAACCAACAACTGAGAAAATGAATAATTTAAACAATTAACTCCACAGAAATTTATACAGAAATAGAATATGTATATTGTTTACATAATATCTAAATTTCAAATTCATTTCACTGATTACTTTCATAAAAACCTATCTTGTTAAAACCGCCTAACCTCAAACTTGTAATTATTACTGTATTTTATAATTATTGACATTTCTCTCTTTCTAACATATTCTATTTCTATTGCGAAAAACATTGAATTTCATCATTCTAAATTCACTGCTTATATACAATTATTTTTCTATTGAAACCACAATTTGGTTTAAGGAGTTCATTCAAGATCCCGTATAGTACTGAAGTATGTTCTGGAATTACCAGCCTGGAATATTTTAATTAAATCTGAAGAATAAACCTGGAGCACTTGTGTTGTGATTCTGTTCTATATGAGATGACACTCATTTAAAAGTAACTTCAGTATAAAGTAGAAAGAAAAGTTACTCTCTACATTTATATGTATTGTTATTAATTTATATTATTATTATTCATGAAGTTATAACGCTGTGTGACATTTACAAATCAAAATGACATATGATGTATTATGTAATAAATTATGAAGAACACTTTCATAATAACACTGATATTAAAATAACAATTGTAAAGGTATGTATATATTAGGTAGGACATAGTTGTTATACTTTCTATAAGGTTAAATAAAACAATCACTCACCGATAGAAATCCGTTCAATAAATCCATTTGTACTGCATCAACACTACTCTGCACTACACAACACTATGTTTTGAGGTTATATTTTAGATGTGAGTTTCATATGACATATTTTAATGTTAATAAATTGAATTTAATATAAGAAGTTGTACAATTAATGTTTCAAATATCCTGCTTTAACAAGTACGAGGCTAATGCTCATTACACACCATATCACATTCACTTAAATAACTTAACACTTCATAAAAAATAATCTAATTGTTTTCAGGTATATGGAACAGATTCATTTTTAATATAAAACACTTCTTATAAGTAATGAGTTTAATATTTCACACAAGTACTAATTTTTATTATTAGAAAGACAGGTCCAGACACGTTTATGCAAGTTACGCAATTAACTGCAGCTGTCATTAGACGTACGAATGTGTGTGTGATGAGTATGTGTGTTGTTTAGGCCTAATGTATACCATCTATCGGCAAAAAAATTAACTACCTCATAATCATAATTAGATTTTATATAATTAAAATAATATTACTTATAATATTAATATAGATAATTAATTATGATTAATAATTACATTTACGTATATAAAAATAATCTGAAAGTAATTATTGTGAGAATCTTATTGGTTTGATGTAGTGACACTTTGAACTTCAAGCTTTAATTTAATTGTAACAACCACATGATTTGTAAATTAGGTAATTTTCAATAGTACATTCATTACTTTTAATTGTTTTTTAATACTTCGCTTATTTTAAGTATCATTTAGTAAATAAACAACACTGCAGTAACAGGATCAGTTTGTGTTACTTGTTTTGCGACTGATTCAGGCGTATTAATTTCTCATTATACTGTGTATATAAAAAGCAATGATTTTGAAAGTAGTTTTTATACAAGTTTTCCATTATTTTGAAGCAGTATTACAGGTTGTTAAATCTTTAATCCATATCAAAAGGTCATGACGTGGCAATTGAGGATAACCTTTTATTGATGGAACAAGCTATGTGTTCGTTGGTATTGGGAGGCTGTAAGACGTTGGGTGTTTTACTAACGGCCCTTGTAGCGGTAAGCTTATAAGCCCGGTTTTATCTGAAACAAATACCCCGGCTTCGCTATACAGACGTCGACGTCGTTTTCTCACAATGTTGGTACAATGTTTCTACTAATTTGTTTCCGACATGAACAAACATCAGTTCACTGTGTTACTATTGTTCTGCTTCTACCGCAGAAGTTAATTTATTAATTTTAGCGCAGTATATAGTACACTGACTAAGATATATTATATTATATATTTTAGAAATTTGTCTTTTGTATTGACGTCTATCTAATCGTACGACATTTAAGCTTGTGAACGGGACAGTACCGTTTTAAACATGTATGTTCCGTTTTGCCCCGATTGAAATATTTTTAAAAATGTTACTTCTGTTCTGCTGTGGTGCGCACCTTCGCTGAGACGTTTCTTTCTTAGATCTTGTAAATTTAGTCTGGTTTTTTGTAGAAATAGTTGTGGTCTCTGTTGCGCATACAAAAAACTGCATTTTTCAATTCCTTCTTTCTTTTTCTTCGTTGTCTTACAGCGATTTTAACTGTTCGCCTCAGTAAAAAGTTTCGCATCTTGACTAGATCATCTTGCACTTGCTCTTTGATGTTGTGTTTTCTCCGATGGCTTCATATATTTTGCAAGATACCAATAATATTGTACTGCGTATTTTCTTATATTTGTTTAAAATAAATTTATACCATAAAATTAATTATTATGACGAAAATAGTATTAATTATAAAAAAAAATTCTAATAAAATAAGAAAAGAATTCACAGGTAGAAAATGAAAGTTGGAATAAGTTTGTATTAAGCTAAGTGCGAAACTCTGTCTAACTATAGCTTGCTACTAGGTAATTTTAAGGTTTATTTTCTACCTGTCTTATAGAAATTGTAACGCTACAAGCTAATTTAAAGTTTACATTTTTAATACTATGTTTTTTCATTATTTATTGGTGTATGCCATTATTATTATTAATTCCAATATGATACACCGCCTGTCTACTTAAAAAAAAATTATTTACAATTTATATTTGATGAACTGGTATAAAAATCACTGATTTCAATTTGAAAGTGTGTATAATCCAGATTTAGTGAAATAATTCAATACTGTTTTTTAAATAAAATTAAAAATAACATTATTTGGTACCTACGGTGTGTAGAGCATTGCATAAGTATAACCACGATGGTGCATGTTTAAAATGCATACTCGTACAAACTAATGGAGTTTCCATGTTTATACAAATGGAAAATTATCTATAATCCATTAACAAATACATATAGTTCATTTGCGATAATAAGGGATACTAAAAAATAGGAGTGAATGTATATATACAATTTAATATTTTATTGACACTATAAATGTTACTGTAGTTGCCGCTTGCAGGCGCTTTACAAAAAAAAAACGTTTAGATATATAAATATCACATTAATATTAATTTTTTGTTTGAGTAGTGCCTGAAATTCTATCTCAATGTGTTTTTAGCTTGGAAATCCCATTTAAAACCACGTTTGTAGAGAAATGCTTTGCCTTTACCTTCGTCAATATAAACATACATAAGTTAGTCTTCGTTAAATGTTTGCTTAGGTTGGTTAATATCGCTTTGTAGAAGACGCAGGTACCTCGAGGATTATATAGACAAGACAAATATAATTTATGTCGTATTCTGTAGACTAGAAGTAAAACTAGAATTAGAACGTCTTCTTACTGACATATTAACAAGAACCGCTCGAACCCTATGTGCTGCTACTGTAACTAACTTTGGAACCAAAACTCGTATCAAGATTGTCGTTAATTTCACTGAACTGTACGTAGGTAGTAGTTGGCAAATAATCAACATATATCAACATTTTTATAGCTTTGTGTCTTGTATACGTATAAGCTTGAACATAGAGCTATAGTCTTTGTTGTTGTCCATCACATCTAAAACTAACCTTAAAGCATATTTATATGGAGTGTGAATAGCCTATGTTTCCTATAAAATGAAAGTGTGTCCAAAATGTGTGCGAGAGAGAAAGGTATATCTCTGTTCAAAGTGGGTGCCGCGTTTGCTTACTGTTGACCAAAAACGAGAACGTGTTGATGATTCTGAGCAGTGTTTGGCCATGTTTAAACGTAACAAACCGGAATTTTTGCGTCGATATGTGACAATGGATGAAACATGGATCCATCACTTCACTCCGGAATCAAAACGATCGTCATCTGAGTGGACAGCAACTGGTGAACCTCGTCCAACGCGCCCGAAAGCACAACAATCGGCTGGAAAGGTTATGGCCTCGGTATTTTGGGACGTGCGTGGTGTAATATTCATCGACTATCTTGAGAAAGGAAATACCATTAACAGTGAATATTATATAGCGTTATTGGAGCGTTTGAAGGCCGAAATTGCAAAGAAACGACCGCATATGGCAAAGAAAACATTTTTGTTTCATCAAGACAACGCACCGTGTCACAAGTCAATCAAAACAATGGCAAAACTACATGAATTGAACTTCGATTTGCTCCCACATCCACCGTATTCGCCAGCGACTACTGCCTGTTCGCAGACCTGAAAAAAATGCTCGCCGGTAAGAAATTTCGCACGAATGAAGAGGTTATCGCTGAAACTGAGGCCTATTTTGAGGCAAAAGATAAATCGTTCTACAAAAGTGGTATTGAAATATTAGAGCGGCGCTGGAATGATTGCGTTGCTCTTGATGGAGATTACGTTGATGAATAAAGCTAATTTTGAACCAAAAAAACTGTGTTTTCTTTGTAAGGCCCGGGACTTTTCAGCACATGTAGTAGATTTATTGCACACAGTGTAGTTTATAACTCGTACTCGTACAAAGATAAAGATCTGTGGTTCGATCACCTGCCAGGACAGTCGATTTTTCTCAAGCAATTTTCTGCACACTTTGTTACACGCCATACATAATACATAAATAATTATATATTTAAATCAGTTTAAATGTTTTTAATTTGACTTACCGCTATAGTTTCTTGGTACGTAATTCAATCTTCTGACTCGTTTTATCTCTTCTGCAAATTCTTCTTCTTAAAGTAGTCTTTGCTGCAGGCGCCAAAAAGTTCTCGAAACGAAGTTTGTTCTAGTTGCGTCTACGGATCCCGCTGCGCTTCTACATGCAATTGAGATTCTCAAAGAGGGAAGTATAAATTCATCATACCATGTTATAGAATTAACTATCAATTTTCTATTATATTTTAGTTAAATGTACCTTCTGTTTAAAATCCTTATCTAGCGATTAATAAATTATTTTTGTGTTAAATATTTATCCTAATGTTAACCCGTTTTGATAACTTATAATACTTCGTGACCGAGCTGTAAGTATTTCTCTATTCATACATCGTCCTCATGATCAGCAAGGATCGTTTCTGCTGTAGCTGCGGCTTGCAATGTTTGAATCCTTTGGTTCAAACGGATCTCGTAGCCAGCCGCATGTTACTGCGGTATGCCATATGTATGCAGCCAGTAAATCCACAGGGATTTAAAGAAGCCACATGGACCCACCAAGTGAGAGCACATACTGTACACTGAACTGTATTTGGTATTTGAACTTTGCTGTTATGCATTTTTTATTGAACTCATATCTGAGAAAAAGATATAACTTTTTAATAAAACTAGTAAAAAAAATTAATGTAGTAAATATTTTAAAATATGTATATGCTGAATTATTGATGATTAAATGAAATGTTTTAGCAGTAAAAAGAGATGGCGCTGAAGCGTTGTAAATGTTATAAGGCCTCAAGTGTCGGAGGGTCACAGAGGTGTGCAGAAGGATTTAGTCTTGATCGGTGCAGATTTTGGTAGTATCCTAAAAAAAGGAGTATCTTAAAAGGAGTACGATTAATTTTAGCTAAACATGAAACAAACATGATAAAGCTAAAGGGAATGTAATGGCTATAAATCAAATACATTTGCTTCTACCACCAAGATCTTATTTCAAGTATGTAATAAAATTGTTTTGATGTGAAAATTCAACAGTAAATTATCTTCAAAGAAATGAATTTGGATTGTTAGTACAACAGTTTTTTCAAATTATGATATCGGCAGTTTATTTTATCATACTGGAGCTTTAATTTAGTTTTCCGTATTTGTCAACTTTAAGGCTAAAGTAAAAGAGATAACTGATGATGAAGAGATGAACAAGAAATTGAAGAAGTCGTGGAAAATGAAGTAGAATATGAAGATGATGAAGACGATGATGACGAAGACGAATCACAGGATGAAAGACAATGAAACAAGAAAGAAAAGAAGGAGCGAAGGAGATTAGCAGAAAGAATGAAGCGAGGAAATATTTAGGAACTTAATGCAAGTAATGTTCAATAATGTTATAGTAATTTAAAGAGCGCCAAAAGAGCTGTGGCTATAAATAGCTCACTATGATTTGTCGAAGTCCTCCAGTTCTTGGTTTTAGCAATTATTTGTTTAATAAATGTCAATCTCAAATAACCTAACACATAGTGCGTAGTAGTAAGTGCGTATATTGATGAAAATTTAAAAAGAAATGCGTGTTTGAATTATGCTGAGCTTCGGCAACTGAATAAACCAGTCTTGACGGAGCTGCATGTGAATTCTTGTAATATCCGTAATTTACATTCTCACTGTCAATAACCAGTGAATGAGATTCACACATTTTGCATCGACATCGACTTAGACTTCGACTGACAATGAACGTCTACCATTTGGTCTAGCGATAGAATTTAAATAAAAGGGGATAAAGAAGGAGATTAGTATTGATGTTCAGAAGAGTGAGGGAGTAGAAAGGGAGAGAGGGCTGTGAGAATTTAACAGAGAACCATCACACAGTAAAGCCTTGACGTTTCGCTTTGAGTCTCAACTTGGGGTTTTTCTCTCTTGAACACAAAGCTACTAGAATTTTCTACTATTCTTCGTTTGTACACGTGATAAACGATGTTCAATTGTTCACGAAAAGAACTTTAGCAGAGTTGTTACAATTGATCGAACCTGTGAGATAAAAAAAAGAAACTTTTTAAAAAAATATACATAATATTAGCATAGATAAGGTGATAAGAAGGGAAATTTTAAAGTCTTTGTATATTTGAATTCCATAGGAAATGTAGGTATTCATTTCAAAGAAAGGTTCCATTTCAACTGATATGTATGAGTTTTCCGGATTATATTATGCTAATGAATTTAACATAAATAATAAAAATAGTATAGATGTCGTTCTACTAATATTGGTACATTATAATGTGAGGGAATATTGATTAACTATTACATTTAGTAAAAAAATATCAATGATAGACTATATATCTTGTAGAAACCAATCCTTAACATATTTATAGATTTATTTAACTGGGTAACAAATTTGCACTAGACAAAATAAAATCTAACATTTTGCAGAAAATAATATACATTTATAGTGACACTGGTGGATTTATGACATTGGTTAAAGTTTGGTATTTTAATTTAAATTTGATGTTTAATTGACAACGTAATTTACGTTTTCTTTTTTGGTAATGTATTATATTTCTATTTATTAAATTAATATATGTGCCGCTAGACATTAGATTCTTCCACCTAAAATCCTCAGACTACATTTCAATTTACTAGATACTCGTAAACCATGTTACATTCTTAAAACTATATATCAAGCTTCATCTCCTTGTCCATTATCTCTCTTCGCTTACTCCTACTTTAACGCATCCATTTTATTTTCTCCTTATTCTCCTGTAAGATTTCTATTAGGTCTGTTGCTCTTTCCAACTTTTCCTACACCTCACAGTAATATCATCTAGATTTCCCACTTCCTTTCCGTACTCCTCTGTACTCCAATAACTACTTCCTCTTTCACTTTTCCCTAATCTAACCTCGCAATTATTTCCTTTTCTTTACCTTCCTGTTTTATGGTATTGCGGCATTTCTTTTGACCATAACTGGCTGGCTGGCTTTATACATCCTCTTTATTCTATCGTTATATACATCCCAGATATTAGTTGCCCTCTTTCTCTTTTTTAGCAATGAAATTTGGAAATATTTTTAAGAGTAAAGGAGAATATTTGTTATTGCCATTTATATGTGTCGCAAATTATTACATAAAAAATAATACGAACGTATACTCTTCATAATATGACAGCATACGTTGAAAATTTATTCAAACTTCAATAATGCACCTGCGTCTGCTCCAATCCCTATTTCAGCAGCTCCAAGAACTACGTCGAACCCCTCCGTCTCCCTATCGGAACGCTTCCCACTTCTGAATTCGCAATTCACTTCATAATATAAAGGCAAACCATCTATCTTTCTTACTTTGTCGCTGAATTAAGCCGGCGTTTTGACAAGTGACATTTTGGTTTTATTTTTAACCTACACGATGACGGTACACCTAAGGTCTAAGATTGTTTTTTAATATAGGGCGTCACAAAAATTTATAACATATATTTTTTCCAAAGAATTAAAATTATTTTATCTGATTCCACCATGGTAGGTTACGAGTATATTCTCCATATAAGAATCATAAAAATAAAAATAATATCTTTTATTTATTATAAATAAAATAAATTGTTATTAAGTAAAGTCTAATATTTCGCTTTAAATTATGTAAAACACTTTTTGTAAATGAAAGACAAATTTTGGTAAACACCCTATTCCTCCCCTAAGTCTGCACCCTGAATGACACATCTACAAAGTATAATACATTGTTTTCTTATATCAACAAAAGACGGCGAAGAGATGACAATACATTTCACTGGATAATTTAAAAGTCTGTTAGAAACCTATTGATCGATAATTTTTGATTTACTATACAACATTACAATATTTTAATTAAAAGTCTTACACTTTTTTATTTTAAGATTTGGTTCAGATATTTGATTAGTAATGCATATGAAGATGTTTTAAAGAGTGACGTCAGGCTCTAATTATCAATGTTCTACATGTATCACCGAAATGAAAAATCTTTTACAAAACATCGTTTCATTGACATGAAAACGATGCGACGATGATTGATTTGTTAATTAAATAATTCATTAAAACTACAGCAGTGTGAAGTAAAAGTACTCGCTGAAAGTTGATTGAAAAACAATTTGTTAGAAAAAAAAGGTAATTAATATTAATGAATAATAAATATTGAATATGAGAGAGCGATGTTCGCATCTCGCATCCCGCATCGCTCGGTGTTTTCCATATTCCACGAAAGCAAAGAGTGGTGTGTGTTAGCTGCTTGATTAATAATGTTTTTACAGTGTTATTTTCTATGGGTCACTGTTTAAGGGTGGTTACCATAATATTTGTACAGGAAGTCAACCTACCCTCTTTTCTACGTTACAGGTTTATCCAGCTAGGTATCAGCAAACGTCGGAAGCATCGGCATTCTCGTACGAATCTATATGCTGGATATTATTGTCACTGAATGTTTAAAATGGTAGAAAGATTTTGTCTTTGAAATCGCAATGGTTTTGTAATTATTCATTTAAAAATGATAACACTCTTTGAGTTTAAAGTGTTACCACTGTGAGTGCTACCACTAACAACTCCCTATTATTGGATGATTCTATGGTGTTGAGGCCACATACAGTCGCTGATAGAACCGAAACTACAGTATATTTACAGTATACAAACTAAGCAATTTAATAATGAATAACAAAATTAATTACTAAATTTTATTTTTTACCGCTTTTAACGCTTTTAAATTTAATGTAACAGGTAAATTTAGCTTCTGCATTCTCATTCACTGTTTTAATATGTAATTTTCGTTATTATTTAATATTTTAATATTAATTTTAGGTTTTTAAAATAAGCATTCTTTGTCACATTTCTACGTGTTTTAATTTAGTGCGCATGTGTCGTTAGTAATATACATTTTGACTGTTCTCGTTTATTGTAGTTTTGTTGACAGCAGTAATGATGTAATAAACGTTTATAAATGCAGTTTCCCAAAATGGTTTATGGAACAAAAAAATGAACACTATATAAATAAAGAATGGAAATAAGAATTGTGGGATGATATAGAAAAATAATATATTACGAATTTGGTAAATTGTAAAATACCTTGGCGTTTTTAACAAGTGTTAAACGCTAACCCTTGAAGAACCACAAAATGTATTGGGAACTAAAATAATTATTGGGAATAAGATCCAGGATTAATATAAAACATTTTTTACATAATTAAATAATTTGAAATATTTTAATATCATGATTTTACACAGAAAGTTACATACTAAACCATAATTAAATATTATAATTTCTAATATCTATCCATAAATAAGTAAAAAGTAATTAATATAATAGTAATCCATTTCCTTTGCTCTAATAATGTTTATTCATTATAGATTATATAGGAAAAATATTTGTAATAACTCATTAAAATTTCCATTATATCCAATGGCTTACGCGAGAAAAATAAATCGATTGCTAATTAAACAGTTTATTTAAAAAAATATATTTATGTAGTATTCAAATAATTGTTTAATTTAAATAATTTAAAATGCTCTCTAATTAAAAGTTACCTGTACAATAATTTGATTTGTTTAATTTAATTATGTGGTGTTGGCAAATTCATAATAATTAAATTAAATTCGTGCCATGACGCTTGTTTGGATTCAACTCATTCAATTATTATGTCAATACTATGGCAAAAATAATATTGTCTATTTCTATAGAATTATGTTTATGTAATCATAAATACATAAATAAATAAATATACGCATACACACACATATATATAAATATATATATATATATATATATATATATATATATATATATATATATATATATATATATATGTAGGGTTCTTCATTAAGAGCAGTAATATTATGGATGTTTCAACAAGACCGATTGTACTAAATCAATAGAAAAATGCAACACTTCCGTTAAAAGTGATTATATTTTTATTTTAATCTAAAGTACAAACTCTGAGGTTAGTAATGAAACATAATATCCGCCAAATATCACCGAAATATTGCGTTTTTCTATTGATATAAAATGACCGCTCTTATTGAAAGACACTATACATATATATATATATATATATATATATATATATCATCATTTCATTCATATCAGTCTTTAATACACGTCATATTCCCATACGATACAGATAATATTTGGCAACAATAAAAATATGAACACATCATATTTTCTAAATTAATATCATTCTATTTTCGTTTAATGCTTTATGATATATATTATGTCCTAAGTTTAAAAATATTTTTTTTATACTGATGTATAATATTTGATATAATTTATACAAGGTATCAGGACTATAAGATAACCGTACATATTCAAAGTAACAAATACTACTCTCCATTTAGATCCTTCCCTACACTATAACAGAAATTGGTTTAACAAAAAAGTTTAAACGTCTCTTTCTTAATGCAGCATTTTTGAAAAGGGTGTGTTCTAGACTCCAACACTTTTAAATATGTAACATGTTATGTAATGTATATGTAAAATATACAGAATAATTGTTTTGTTTCACAAAATGGGACGAAATTTTTATTTAAAATATTTTATATAAACTCTCATACAATTTTATGTAAAATTTACAAGCTGCATTCAGTAGTTGCTTTATGTGTTTATTATATAGGTGAATGTTATATACTGTCACACCTTATATACCCTCATTAATTATATTACATTCTAATTAACTGTTTCTAAGTAAGGAAATATCTGCTATGGAGAAGAAAATTTCGCATACAGCAATAAAAATTCTATATATTTTTTCATATACAACAATCAATGAAACCAACTTATATGTTATTTCGTAATTTAAATCCTAATTCATTTTAAATAAATTTGATTTATGATCACCTTGTATTAGTGAAAAGAAATAATATTGAGACACCCTGTAGCTTATATAATTAATTATTTAATATATACTATACCTATGTGATTATCGACATAAACATATTTCAACGAGAGATATGCAAATCAGTGCAATAAGGTTGATGCAGAAACGGTCACCTGAAAAAAATAAACAATTTTGTCAATCATTGGCATTTAAATACTGGCAAATAGATGAATTAGCAATTATATAACTCATATTATATTTAGATAATATTTTTTAATATCTTAATCTGTGTATAAAAACATTCAGCAATATATAATATTCAATGACATATCTGATATTCAAGGAATACAATAATAAATTTTTCTTTTATTGTAAGCAGTCGCACTACCCACTGCGCCACTTAAGACTAGATAATAATAAGATAGTTAAATTTGACTTTCGCATTAACTTCATAAAGTTAAAGTTCTCGTAGAATTCAATAGATCGCTATAAAATGACGGCTGTATGACAATCATCGTATCCGTAGCGATCGTAGCATGGCCTGTGCTACGCTGCTACGGGTCTACGTCTATGAACTACGAGTCGTGTACCATAAAAGCACAGAAATGCATATAAAACGTCAAGAGTATCATACTCCTACGACATCATGTTGTGTGTAGTGGAAAATATATAAGTTGAACATCATCCCCTTATGTCAAAACTAGAGGGTTAAAAAGATGTATGTTGTATGGGGATGTTATGTAAAATACGAGCAAAAAATAGATATATGGAGAGGTTTATTTGTCGGTCGAATGACCGTGAATAAGATTTAGAATAGGATGCTGATTTGACTTCAACTCGAATATTTTTCTCAATTGAAGACGGATTCAGTCAACCGAAAGTGAAACGTATCTTTATAATCGAATTCATAGTTTGTTTAGTTTATTTATAGTATTACATGCATTTATTATAATTAATATAAGGTCTATTAACAAGAGATACCATTTTAAATTAAGTACCATTTTGAATTGTCAACATACAACCATCATTGCGTTAATATTTGGCAGGTATTGGTTTACATTACTAACCTCAGAGTTTGTACTTTGGATTAAAATAAAAATATCATCGCATTTCATGAAAATATTGCGCTTTTGTGTTAATTTAAAATGACACCGCTTGTTGTAAGACTCTATATACGAGTATATCGCAAATTCCATGTTTAAACAGACGTTTTTAGTCAAATTTCAATTGATTATTTCGATTCTTTTTTAATTTTACACACGCAAAGAGTTTTACGAAAAAAATTGCAATTTTATATTCTAAATTTTTCTTATAATACTATTTCTTAAACTGCATGATATTCGTAGTATTTATTTATTATACAAGCCTGTCTTTTCAATAACTAAACCCCACGAAAATTTTAAAATAGATACATTTTGAAAATAAAGTCACAAAATTATAAATTTATTCAGACAATATCAAAATTCAAAGCATCAAATATCATATATCTTTATATACCAATGATAAGGAAATAATCGTAAAAAATAAAATTTCCCCACGTTTTATTACATATGTAAACTGAATTTCTATTATTCCTTGTCTTTTTCCGGCTATTCTTTGTACGGGTACTTTGCTACGCGCGTCCCTATCCCAAAACCCACAAAATAAAATCTGGGGTTTAAAGCCCACAGCATTATACTGTATTTCAATATGAGAATTTAAATCTGTTCGAAAAATTAATCATATTTGATCCAGAAAGCTAGTGGCTTTGTTCTTTTTACGAGTGTTAAACCATTCAACACTTTAACAGAAAAAGAGATAAGTTTTATTTAGTTTTTGTTCATATATATTATATAACTTCTTATATACTATCTCAGATTTGTAGTAATAATTATAACCTAAAGACTTACTTTACATTATAACCTTGTACACTTCATTGCTAAATTACTTTCGTTACTAGTCACGGAATAAATAAATACCATGCTCTGTTATCTAACAAGGCACAGTTCAAATTGTTTCTAAATCCTTTAATCAATCAATCAATCATAATAGAAGTACAGAGCGCTTTATATGTACAATTATTTATGTGGTAAAAAAAGCAAACGTTTTTGGTGTACATGGGACTCTATTTACTTTCGAGGTTACCGGTTGTCATTATATTTCACGAACACCGGCTACGGCATTTACAATTTGTATGACTAAGTCACATTATTTCTTAACTTGGTCATACTACTTAATTTTATTATTAATTTATTATTATTTTAGTATTAATTATTAAATTAGTTGTCACTTGGTCTGAATACACTTTTGTACTACAATCTTTTTTAGTATTTTGTTCATCTCCAATATTCTACATAAAAATGTACACCCTATTCAGTTTATCCAAAATAACGGCTATTTAGAAAATTGAGGGTAATTGCAAATATAAAGGAATATTTTTTTTATATATTGAATAATCTCTCTATAAATTTTTTTCAATATTTATTACATCTGTATATATTTTAGCGAATTAGTATGAATTCGTTTGAACATTATAAATAGTAGAAGATAGAAAATTCATTAATATATTAGTAGACTATAAAGTCATATTTCTTTTTTATTCATATTTTCTTTTCTACTTTAAGTAATAGCAGTGTAACACGGTTGCAAGTTAGTTGTTGATTTCGAGGCGCAAAAGAGAAGTTGATAGCAATCTCTAGGGATATTTGTTCGTTCCTCTATGTTACACATTGAGATAAAATATATTATATTCATATTTTACATATATAAAACTAATATATACTGTGTTCATATATACATAGTATATTTATATATATGTGGGATCTGCAAAAAAACTTCCAGGGTTAAGAACCAAGTAAAATACACTTGCAGTTAACAAGTAACAAATTTTGTGAGAAATTATCAGATAGGTCAGTCGTTTATATGCCATCTTACTTGTGCATCCATATACGAAGATCGTTTCAAAATTTCCAGGCCTTACAAAGAGATGAAATGAGAAAAAAAATTTAAATAAGAGCAATTGAACAAGAAGTAAAATTACAGAATTTCAACTAGAATTTTTCTTAATTTAATAATATTCGTATTCCATTTTATTACCATTCAATATTTTAGTTTTACTAACATTCAAGGTCACAAGGTCAAATTGATTAGGCTTAAGTTCTTTCTTCTATAAAGAAATACTGCTTGGTATGTTTTATTATTTAATTTAGAATATAAACTCTGAATAAGAACTCAGAAAAAAAATATAAAATTATCAATTTAGAATAAAAAATATAATGTTGAATTTAGAATTGACGTTGTCTGTTCAGAGTATGAAACTACAATGATACTCAATTTAGAAAATAGAGTATTACTCAAATATGAAAAATCAAAAATATGTTTTTCGAACGGAATAGTTTCACAAGTGCATCCGTGTTATAAATTCATTACTGCAATAAGAATATTGAAATTAAAATTGATTTGCCCATAAATTCAAACTTATTCGGTGCCCCACGAACCTGTAACGTGCCACTGATAATTCTAGAACAAATAAAATTCTTTCAACCTTTGTTATTGTATAATAAAATATCAGCAAAGTAACGAAACAAAACTATTCCAAATTGATTTACTTTCAAACTCAGTGTTTCGCGACATCTAGCCGTACTCGTCGTAGCAACCCATCACTATCCTCGTGGAGCACCGACTCCTGGTGAATACTGAATACTCGCACCACGTTCCCAACCGTCTATGTCTACACTTACAGAATGTTGTTTACAGTTAAAGGCGTTGCCCTCCTTAATTTATGCTCTCCATTTATGTTATCAGATGATTCTCTTCTACAATAAATTTTCAAATCCTTTTGTAGTAGATTTTCCGAAAAAGAAAATGCAATCAAGTTTCAGTATCATAGAAATAAATGTGAAAAAAGATAGAAATTTAAGAACTATACAGATAGTACGTTTAAGGGTGATTTAAAAACAATATCTCGTTTAGTTTACATATATAGTGTATATATATATATATATATATATATATATATATATATATATATATATATATATATATATAAATATATACGCTATATATGTAACACTAAGAAAAGTATGTATAAAGAATAACGAATAAATTTGTTTGTTTAGGGATATTTGTTTAGGGTTAGATTTAATTTGTTCAACGAAGCTATTGATAATCTTATGTAAGAAATCTAAGTTCGTGCACTTGAATATTGTGATTTTATTATTGATACTTTTAATTTGTACTGAATGTAATGCTAGTATATTTTAGTATTTTATATTTTATATATATATATATTGGCTGGTCCTTGTTACTCTTTCCTACAAATTGGAATTGATTTCTAAAGTTGATACATCTATTCCAAAATCAAAGGGAATATTTAAATTGTCTGATTCGCTCAGCTGCAACCACTGTGCTGGCATGAGCATGTTGAGTAATATGTTTACAATTCAGAATGTGTGATCACAACGTATGCGTTTGAGGTAGTAGTAGCATGTTTGTCCCCTAGCAAAGTCAAATCCAACACTCCCCAGTTATTTCTGTACCAGCATGTCTTACATGACTATTTGTAGAGTGTGGATACATTCCTTGAATACACCACACATTCAATCCATATTGTAGATATGTAGTGGTAATGAAATTGTTACGTAATGTGAAGATATTTGCAATTATTACATTGGTCAAATTATAAATAATATTAACTTACACTGCACGGCAATTTCTATATGTGAAGTAGAAAATAAACGTTGCAATTAGCTTGTGATAAGTTAGCAAATGTAAAACTGCATATTTTTTACTTAACGTTGCGTTTTAATATTGACTGCGGTTTAACATAATTTTACTACATAGTCATTAAATAAATGTGATAGACATTAAAAATCTTGTACTAATATATTCAATTAATATGACAAAAATATTAGATGTGGTAATGGGGCTATGACGAATAAAAGTCAGGGCAAATAAATAAATAAATATAAAAAAAATTAATATGACAAATCTTGAATAAAAGATTCTTAATATTTGTTATGTAATCGTATCTTATATAAACCTAAATAATTTTATGTAAAAGATATTTTTGAAATGTAAAATAAACCACACATAATATGTAACTGTGATTGGTGGGTATTCATTTCAAATCACTTATTATATTTAAACTTTCTTACCAGTTCCACTGTTATCACCGCTCCCCCAGTCTTGTCCGTTATTTGCTCCATCGTTTACGTTATTTTTTTTATCGGATTGATCAATTTTGTTCAATTTTGATTGATATTTAGAACCTGCAACCAAAAAAAAAACAATAGTCATAAAATGCATCTGCATTAGAATTTAAATTCAAATAAATGAATATTGGCCGTTGGGAAATATCTTACATATATTTATATCGAAACATGGACTATCTTGCACATGGAATATTCGTTTCACCCCACATATTTAAAACGCAAGAAAAGGAATGTGAGAATATGTTGAAAATCCGCTTCTTCAAAGAAATTCAGTTTTGGTATAATTAATTTAATTTAATATAAGCTTAGAATATGACCTTATGAGATAAACCTAAAATGAAAAATATAATGTTAAATTTAGAATTGATGATGTCTGTTTAGAATGTGAAACTAGAAACTAAATTAAAGACTATAACAATTCACAAATGGAATGAATCAGAATTTACAAATATGCTAGAATGTATTTAGTTATAAGAATGTATCTCCTTTTACACGCTAAAGAACTAATAAACCAGATATATAGGTCTTAAAATATTTAGATTTATATGGCTCTTACAATATAAAGTACTTGCAACTAACTATAATTTTTATAAATACATAATTCCAACAATTTGAACACAATGACGGTGTATACGTTTATGAAAATAGTCCACCATGTTTATAATTAATAAAAATCTGTTTGTTTACAAGAATTAATGATAAGAAGGTTAAAGGTGAAGTTGAAAAGAGATAGTTAAAAGATAGAAGATAAAGAAAGTTAATCAGTTTATGCCATCGAATTTAATGTAAGGAACCTAAAATAATTTGAAGATTAATTAAGTTGAGATGAATTCAGAATCTGATGTCTCCTCCGGCAATCTTTGCTATTAAGGGCTACATTATTGGACTCCGCAAAAAGGGGGAAGCAGTCTAATGAAAGGGATGTATAAAGACGGGGGATGATGAGATTCTTAGAATAGTAAATGTACTATCCATTAAACTAATTGATATATAATATTACAATTGCAAAAGAATTTATTTTTTTGTTTTAATTATGTCCATCTATAAAATTAACCCTTAAAACTATTATTTACTTTCTGTAGTACTCATAAATTGAAAAATAAAATAAAAATATTGGACAAATAAAATACATTTCATCCCCTAATATAAAAAAAGAAGTCTATAAATACCTTTCTCGTTATGATAGACCGTTAGGGATGACGGCTGGCCGTAGACAGAATTGTTCAAGTCCCCGCGAGACTCCCAGAGATCCTTGTGATTCGTCTCTGTAGTTGTTCTTCCCCTTGGAGTTGTGGCAGGGTTGGAAACTGCAATAAATTTTATAATAAAAATCATTCAAAACATAATCATATTCTTATGGGTAACTTTAAGGAAATCTGCTATAAAATATGACAAGATGATATATATAAATAACTCAAGTTATTTTAGATAGAATTGTAAGAATCAGTTTGTTCTTATGTTAGGAGCATTGTAATTCAATTCAATAGTATCTATTTAATTGATGTGTATCATCAAACCCAGGTAGAAAATTGTATTGCAGTAGAGTTTCACTCGTGCTAGCCTGTCACAAGCTAAGTCCAAGTCACTTCTAACTTCTCATCCCAAATTGAAAAACAATTGGCATTAGCTTGTGGCAAGCTAGTAAGTGCGAAACTCGCATTCCAAGAGAATTCTCTACCTGGGATATAAAAATTGTCTTGCAATTCAAGTTTCACACTTGTTAGCTTACTACAAGCTAATTAAAGTGTTCATTGCGTTACATTTTGTACCTGGAAAGCATAATTTTAAGAAAATAAGAAGTTTAACAAAACATTCTATAACTTCTAACAAAAAATTACGTATTCCAATGACAGATGTCATGACAGTCATTATAAGATTATTACATTCCGCAAAACACGTGGGTGTTATCTTAAGTTAATGAATATTTTGCTTAGGAAAAACGTAGTAAAATTTAGTCTAAAAGGGTCTTATTTTGTTATTTTATATCTGCTAAAAAACCATGCATGCTAATGCGCAAAAGGGTAGGTTTATTTTTCAAAAAGTAGTAAAATATGTCACAAGACGCTGTATAAGGATTAGGTAAAAACGTTTACGTAGCATGTAACTTATTTTGTGTTAGATAAATCTTAAATACACGTAACTATGTTTAGCGGGATAGAACAATATTCAATGTAATAAGATCCAAAAAGGGTATCTCTTTTTGGGAAAGCTTGAAAACTTTATTATACGCGTTAAAATTGATTGACAACTTTGGTAGAAAGCTTTAAATTCTTTACATACATATATGTCACCATTCATTACTTTATAACATTCTTATCTAAATAAATTCTTTTTCTTCTTCTTTCTTATCTTCATGAGTGCACTTTTTCGTTAAAGAACAACTTCCTATCCAAATTGATTTTTGTTTCAGTATCCATCAGAGATTATACCATTTTAGTTACAGAAGAAACTATCTCTTTCTCTATCTGTCTCTCCTTCTCCTTCTTCTAGTCAGTCTCCACGTGGGGATTCGGTTGTCTTGACTACGTCACGTGTAGATATCACGTACAGTTCCTCTATCACCAGCTCTTCCTTCTTCGCTCATCGTTCTTGCGTCAAAGACTCGGGAAACTTATTGGACATTCCACCTAGCACTCTAAACAGCACGCTGACACCAGGAGACGAATACGATACACCTCTGTATTGTAGCATCCGTTTGGGTGTACTATCATCATCAACATCATCATTGCCATCATCATCGTCGTCATCAACATCGCCTCTTAGTTATCGATCAGTACTTGAACGTAATGCTTCACCGTTACAATATTGTTGACGATAAAAATTTAATTAAAACACTTCTTCAAAACCTTTGTTTTTTTAACTTTAATTTGATAAATATTCTAGAGATATTTCAAAATACGTTCCAGGAATTTATTTTCAAGTTTTTTTAAATTAATTAGTTATTTAATAGCATTTATTTTTAATGACAAAGGGGTAATTATTTTCAACAGTCAATAAACAATGAAGATGGTTTTGAATTTCTTTTTAAGGAAAATCTATATGTATAAAGATATATCTGACCTACCCTTAATACATATTGTGTGTTTTTCTATATAATGACACCTCTTTATCATTAAATGTTTACACTTTTCGGTTGTGAACTACGGTCTGATATTTTGAATTTGTATTGAAATATGTTCTAACCAATTTTATGTTTTATATATTTTTAAAAAATTAGGCAACACTCAAACATTTTTTAAAGTGTCACCCATAAAATAGCAATTGCTGATTTGCTTTCCTTTTCACTTTCACAACACAATGTGAATTACGGAAGTCTAGGATAGCTGGCACCGGTAATCGATATTGCATATCGCGAGTGGGACATTTATCAAACATATTTATAGCCGCTGGTTATTCGGTGGTGTTCTTGTTGGATGTGTTGTAGTATGAGTACAGACTGCAGAACTTTGTACCCTGTACATTGTATCCTACACCCTGCAGAACGAGAGAGCAATTAGCGCGATTAGTTAAACGTTCATTATAAATGACTTCCTGTGAATTACAACCATAGTTCTCGTTTGACAATATTGTTACAAGCTAAATAGTTATACTTATATATATATATATATATATATATATATATATATATATATATATATATATACAGGGTGTCCCAAAATTCAACGATAAGCCGGCACCAGAAGATGGTCCTGCTCATGACTACACAAGAAAACAAGAAAAAAAAAATTTATCTCATTTTGTTTAGGAATTAGAAAAAAAATAATTTTTTTTTGAAAATAGAAACATCTTAAGATGTTTTTAGCTACCATGACCACAATTTCTCAAATATTTCTGATTTTTTTTTTGTATCGGCAACCTAAATAGCACTGCTATCCATCACAACCATTAAAACTCCCAGAATGCTAGTAGTTTTTACACAAAAATCAATCGAAATTACTTTTTTCCCTAAAATTTTTAAAGATTTTTACTTTCACTCCATTTTAACTCATCGTGGTGTAAAGAAAAAGTATAAACACTACTATGGCAAGTTTTTATAAAAATTGGCGCAACTCTTCAGGATTCCAAAATGGTATAATACTCCAGGAAAACTAGCAATAAAAAGAAATTATGCATACTATTTCTAAAAAAGAACCATATTTCATAAATTGTTGTTGTTGATAGTTATCATTTTTACAATACCCAAAAGAGGTTTTTTATAGTTGAATAAATTAAAACAAATGGTACAAACAATTTTTAATTCATTTTATAAATTTATTACATTATTTACATTACAGTAAATGTTCAAATTGTTTCCCACTGGCATTAATACAGCCACAACACCGCCTTAAAAAAGATTGTTTTTTTTTCGGACGTTATTACCATTGGATAATATCCACACCGGGTCGCATTTTGCCGTGTTTTGCTGCAAAAACTCAGGGAAGATCCCCAATTCTTAGGTAAAATTCTATAGTCGGATAAAACAACCTGCAAGATAGATGGTTATTTAAATCTTCATAACCTACATAGCTGGAGCAATGAAAATCCGCACCTAATGAGACTAGACAAATCCCAATATCAATTTAAGATTAACCTATGGACGGGATATTAAATGGAAAAGTGCTTGAGCTCTTTGAGGTACAAGGATATTAGATGGCAATAATTATTTGAACTTTTTACAAAATGATTTGTCAGAATTATTAGAAGACGTGCCCATAAGTGACTTACAAAATGATGGTTGCTCAGCTCACTATGCTCGCCCTGTGCGAGAATACCTAAACGAAGAGTATCCAGGGCGTAGGATTGGACGATTTGGTCCAATATTATGGCCACCTTATTCACCCGATCTAAACCTCTGGACTTCTTCTATTGGGGTTGTCTTAAAGAAACAGTTTATTCAAAACCCGTAGCAACATTGGACGAGCTTCGACAAAAAAATACTCAGGTTGCACATCATATGAAAGGTAAACGATATGATATGAAAAAGATTTCTTTTAAGGCGATGTCGTGCCTGTATTTATGCTGGTGGCAAACATTTTGAACATTTACTATAATGTAAATCAACTATAAAATTTATAAAATAAATGAAAAATTGTTTGTATCATTTGTTTTAATTCATTCAACAATAAAAAACCTCTTTTGGGTATTGTAAAAATGATAACTATCAACAACAACAATTTATGAAATATGGTTCTTTTTTAGAAACAGTATGCATAATTTTTTTTTATTGCTAGTTTCCTGGAGTATTATACCATTTTGGAATCCTGAAGAGTTGCGCCAATTTTTAAAAAAACTTGCCATAGTAGTGTTCATACTTTTTTTTTACACCACGATGAGTTAAAGTGGACTGAAAGTAAAAATCTTTAAAAAATTTAGGGAAAAAAGTAATTTCGATTGATTTTTGTGTAAAAACTACTAGCATTCTGGGAGTTTAAATGGTTGTGATGAAAAGCAGTGCTATTTAGGTTGCCGATACAAAAAAAAAATCAGAAATATTTGAAAAATTGTGGTCATGGTAGTTAAAAACATCTTAAGATGTTTCAATTTTCGAAAAAAAAATTATTTTTTTTCTAATTCCTAAACAAAATGAGATAAATTTTTTTTTTCTTCTTTTCTTGTGTAGTCATGAGCAGGACCATCTTCTGGTGCCGGCTTATCGTTGAATTTTGGGACACCCTGTATATATATATATATATATATATATATATATATATATATATATATATATATATATATATACAGGGTATATATATATATATATACATATATATATATATATATATATATATATATATATATACATATATATGTAATACATTATCACGCATTCAAGAAATAAATTATTTAAGTACATGAAAATAAGTTAAGTACATGTTTCGCTGAACAAATATATTTTACTGTTTACTGTTAGGACTCATCCACAAATTATGTCACACAAATTACATGATTTTTTAACCTCCGCCCCTATTGTTACATCTTGTTACACATTGTGGACGCGCTTCTCCCTGTTGCGACGTTACACTTCTCTGTTTATCCTTCTTTTTGGAAGCTGAATTTGAGATTAGACTCCTCGCTACTCTTGTCATGTTTTCTCACACTTTGTGGACCCCTTTGCATATGATACTAATAATGCATAGGCCCTTATTAAGGTATATTTTTATCTATACATTACACTCTTATTTAGTCTCCAAAATCCAATATTTTACTAACGAAGCAAATGAAATTAAAATGGTTACCAAATTGGAGCGGGGCACGGAATGTACCCCCAACATTGGTTGTTTTTGTCGATGAAATTAGGACCAATTTGTGCACCTAAAATATTATTAGTAAAGTATCAAACATCAAACTCAATTCAAAAACATAGCGGCTAGCTTTATTAATTTTTATTTTAAATTAGTCTATCGAACACTGCATGCTGTTTAAAGTGCATACATTTAACAGCATGTTTAGAGTTCAGTGGTCTCTTTAAATGATAAAAACTAGGTATATATGTACATAGAAACATAACCTAGAAATATCAAAAAAATGGAACATTTGTTTTTAGATATATTTTCCGTTTGAATTATCAATAAATCATGATGCTTGAAATTACTTTCGTTATAAAACAAATGCACACACAACATAACCTGCATTCCCAGTGCAGTGCAGAACCTTCCATGCCGTGTATACATATGTCACAACACCCAAACCCCCTCCCTCACCCCCTTGTGCGCTATTCTGCGTGCCATTGCTCACAAACAATGTCTGCTCAACGAGATATTAGGTATTTGTTTCGTGTAATGTATTTATCCATGTCGGTATGTATTGTTAAATATGAAAGAACAATTTGAACTAGAAAAAAATACTCATAAATAAAAGCTTGAAACACATGGGTAAATCTACAAAGTCTGTATTACACTAGAACAAAAAGATCATTTTAAAACAGTAGTATTGTTTGTTTGTATTTTTATAAAGTTTTTATTTGACCACTTTGGTTACAATAGTTGATTTTTTGATTGTTTTTTTGTTTTATAACGTTCAATAAAAACAGTAGAGTAGTGGGAGGACATTTTGTGTAATAAAAACTGAGTAACTTGGAGAAAAATAAAAATAAAAGTTTTCCTGATGATGTAAAAACATCATTAAGATTAAAAAAGATAAAAAGAACAATTTTACTTATTAACGTTGATGTAGATCTAATACAGGTGAGTATTGGGAGATGATTAGAACGAAATAATATCATTATTGTCTCCATTATGTGCAGGTTTTGATTGTCTTTACTTTAAATTGTTGCGCAATTATAAACGATATAAATATCTAACTATCCTGAAAATTTAAAGTCGAATATCCCTTTCGACCTTGAGATAATTTCGAATCATTTACAAAGAGAGCAATAAGAGTGAATGAGAGGCACATACATTCGAGGTGTAGGTGCATCAGTCTTATATTTTTAATAATAAAATAGACATATTATTTAATAAAATTAGTTGAGAATATTTTTTACTTTGGGGCACTTTAAATATTGAACATTACAGTAAAGCATGTTATTCTCCGATGATCAAGGTACTCATCGCACAGACCGCTGGAATATGCCTGAGGAATATAGGCTTAATATTATAGAAAAACCTTATTGACTTTATCAATAACACTAATTTAATCTATTTATTTTAAGTACCCTTACTAGTTTCTAAAACTTGTAAATTATATTGTAAATGTTTATATTATTAATTGTTTATTGTTCGCCTTTCGGCTTTACAATCTACATTCTTAATACATTTCATATACTTCAACTTACAATTAAATTTACATTATTCTAGATCTTTTTATTTCCAAAAGTACTTTCTGCTTCTTCTTCTCTTGACCCTCTTCCTTCAATTTCCCTAGTCTTCCTTCTGGACTGGTCTATTCCCTAGTCTATTTTTCTGGGCTGAAGTTTAACTGTTTTCTCGCTACTTCTTTCTTTCTCCTGCTTCCCTTCACTGCCTCTTTTAGTACTTCCTTTCTCTTCCTGTTCCTTGTGCAACCCAGCCACCAGCTTATTTATTCTCCTGTATTTATTCTCTTGTAAATGTTTATAAATGTATATATTCTTTTAAGTGTTAATAACTTACAACGACAAAAGCTTTTGATTACTTAGCTATAAATTATTCCACTCATACTATGCAGATGAAACACACTTTTGAATCCTATTATGCCGGGATTGTGTCTTTAACGTTAGTGTGCTTTTACATCCACTACTTTTGACTTCTTGTTTTGCGGCCGTTTCGCATTTTTTATTAATGATCAACACTGTCTAATAAGAGTTTCCGATATAATATTTCCGAATAGTTCTAAAATTAAAAAAATGACTTGATTACAAATTCTTACCTTCTACGATCTAAAATCCTACCTAAAAATAGCGTTTCTATAAAAAACAAATATTTTTACGTAATAATTATGTAGCAGATACATTTAGACGGTTTAGATGTTCAATGGAGTAATTTACATCAATTTACAACACGTTTCCAGAAAACAATTTCCTGCCTTTTACGGAAATGTTATTCTATTGATTGCATTTACCAATAAATAGCCCGTGTCGCCAGTTTGTCCCTGTTTTAAGGTATATAAATAACATAGACAGTTACTACGAATGTAGCATACGACCCGATAATCTACGAGGACAGGATGAAAGACGGTAGCATATATTTTTCTCTTTTTCGCTAGTTTTCAAGTTGTACTCTCACTCGCAGGAAAAACAACAATGCATGCCTGATGTAATCACGCGTGCCGCCGTGCTACCGTGCCACCGTGCCGCCATGCCATTGCGCCACCGTGCTGTGCTCCTGCTCCACGATGCATTATTCTTCAGTTGTTATGTGTAATACTACCCAATGGGTATTGTTGTACGTGTGTTTAACACAACTTATTAACATAGAAATACATGCGAGACCATTGCATTTACACATACATATGATATACAGTGTAGGTTTTATATCACTACAGCATATACATAGGATATCGTATGTATATCCAAATGTTTTCCGGATAACTGTCGAATATCGAACCGTCATTAAATTATCGCTTTCGAAAGGCAATACGTCTACGAAAATTAAAGTTGACATGAATGCTGGCTAAGGATAAACATTCGGAACGCCTAAATAATGCAGCCGCTACTAATTTTTAAAAAAGATCACCAAAAGACAGCAGAAAGCAAAAGAAAGCAGAGGCTGTACCCATCTAGAAAAAACGTTTTTGCCAAATTATTGACTTTGCCAAATATTTTGCCTTGAAACACCTAACTAGCTGTGCTAAAAAACTATAGATAGGCTTCACACGTTTGAAGCCAAGATTTCTTAGTTCTTAACCCGAACTCCACCTAAATTTATCTCTAATTCCATTCTATCTAGTGTTAATTTTGCTATCCAAGAAAGCAGAGCAAATAGGAAGATACCCCACGTGGCACGTGGCTCTAACTCATTCTCCAGCACGTGTTAGTTATTTCAAATTAAAAATCTCTGAGTAGAATTTCATTTCGTATATTTCCCAAATACGAAAACAATATGTTTCTTTCACAAGGCCCGCCCGGTAGATTTAATCCACATCAAATTAAACTCCAGACGATGAAGGAATTACAACGTTTTAACGTACGTGTAAAGCTCAAGACGGTCGGTCTATCAGTTATTCTCGCGTTAGGCCACTCCCGGTCCCGGTCCCGATCCCGATCCCGACTTTCCAAGTCCCGTACTATCTGTTCTTTTTATCCAATTTCTCCTCCGTCTGACTCCCAGTACGATAGAACGAAGGGGTGGTTACTTCAGTGGTTTGTAAGGAAATACAAGGGAGGATGAGGTGGAAATGATGTTACTTTAACACTAGCATAGCTTAAGATTATTGCTGTTCTGAAAACATAAGGGAAAAACTTCTTGAACGAAATTTATATGGATTTCCTCGGTTATGTGAGAACCGTAATGTAAATGATTATTTAATATAAGTTATATCCTGTTTGAGACCTGTGATTTTATATATCAAATAACATCAGAGAGGTTTATTTTACTGTTACTGCAGAAATTTTACAATCCCTTAAGATTATAATCTTAAGAGATAAATCATTTAGAAGGGAGACGCATTTGATGCAAGATTAATTACAATTTTAAGTTTATTCATATTGGGAGTAGTTCTAGTAAATTGAAAGTGCTGAAAAATTTTGACTTTGATTCTATTTTTACTATTCATATTCTAACAGAATATTAATCGGAGTGCAGGAATCTTAAATGATTACTGATCGCTAATGACCTACTAGTTATATAGTTGATTATTCTTCCTTATTTTGTTTTTATTTCAATGCACAAATTTGTATTTGTCCAATAACAAACAAAGCATCCATTCAAAGCACTTGTATCTTTACGAAAATCGTGATAGAGTACTATTACACCCAAAAGTTAGGCAAATCACAACAGTGATTCTTCCAAGAGAAGACTTACTTACATATCAGTCATGTTTCAATAACACAACAAACAACATCTTAGGTTTAGTATCTAATATCGGTTTCTCCGGTGCACAAGCTGATGAAACGTTATAGGCAATTTGTCAAATTGTAATAACCGGGGCATTTTATCTGGCACTCCTAATTCCATCTCTCTATTAGCAAATAGATGTTTGACTCTTAAAATTGCTAGGGTCTTTTCATTAAAAGACAATCTCTTAAGAATAATGTATGAATACCCAAGTTCGAATTTCAAGAAAAGCAAAACTCAATGAGGAAACAATACCAGTATAATCATCTTCTAAACGTTGAATAAAATACTGCACCAGCTAATTTAGAGGAAGGTTGAAGATTCCTATTTTAAGATTCACTAAGTTTTAGCAGTGACATTACAAATTACGACAATTAAGTAAAACGCCGTAAGCAGTTTTCCTTTTATCTATTTCAAAAGTTTTCTTTATCTTTTATACAAGTTCCCTGCCGGCGATATATTAAGCATAAACGTCGCTGCGACACATCAAGGCACAAGGTCATAGGGCAACTTATCGTTAGAGGTACCTAAACCTACACCCTCGGAATATTGTTGATGTGGTTTGATAACAGTACGTTGATTAACTTACAAAACTATGCAGTGTACTTTTTTGGCGGTATTGTAACCGTAAAACTATAGCTAAGTATTACAATTTGGAGATTATTGCCACAATCATTCGCCTACGAGTCTAAAGGTAAGCGTTCACAGCATGCGTCGAACGCATTAGCTTTATTAAATAAAACATAGAGGGAAGTAGAAGGAAAGGTATGTCCAGCGGCTCTGTCTTTCTACGACAAACAGATCCTAATTTTGGATTTTTTCAAGCGCGGCAATAATTTAAAATTTCCGCCCTTGTTCAATAATTACTGCCAATAATTTTAGTTATTTTACATGCACTCATTTATTACGTAAAATAATAATAATATTTAATTAATTCACATTTTTTTAGTAATTGAATAAAATCAAAATGTATATGCGTGAATTTGAATAAATCCCGTTAATAATAGGGAACTCTATGTCTGCTACGGATAGTTTGCAGGTAAAGTGTCAGTAGAATGTGTTTAAAAAGAAATGATGTAATGGTATAATTTTGTTTAACCAATTATAGCGTATGTTTTAAAAATCAGTGTTTAAATCTCTGTATCTTAACCGCGATACAAACCGTAATAAAGATACCTGAAGGCGCCAGTAATTAAAGGCCACTTAAAGTCATTAATGTTTGAGGGTAGATACTTCGTAGGGGGCGTAGGAGGGCGTTGGCGTTGACTTTAACGTTATCCTTACCGGCACCATCGCAACAAAACGACGGCACAACGCAACAAAAGAAAACTTATAATTTTTTATGACATGAAACATGTTGCTAACCTTAATTTTTTTTGAAAACTTTTTTCATTTAGATCTGCGAGATTATTTCTGTCATTAACTCTTTTTGAACTACAATATTCGCCATTACAAGTTCTCGTTTAGGAATTTATGATATATATATTTTTCATAGATATTTTATATGAGAAAAGTTAACTTGTGTTATAAGATAGATATATATATTTCATTACATTATATTACGTAACATTTTATTACAAAACATTTATTTATACTTTAAACGTTATTTTATCTGTAGTAAATTATATTTTTGTAATTAAAAAGTTTTTTATCGTATTAATTATAGTAATGTAATTAACGTCAATCCCTGCGAAGATAAATTACGATTATTATTACTAATATTAAGAGCATTAAAACATAAATGACACGATAATAATAATTCTAGATACAGGGTGTTAGATAAAGTGATGTCAATGGAAAAATCTGAATTATATGTGTTGATAAAGCATTGCTTCCGTTCAAAAGCAATGGCTTGATAAGTGTTATTCGGACATTAGGAGTGAAAGAATTAAATTGGGGAGGTACAAGAGGAGGAGAAACATCCCGGGCAAAGTAGAAAGAAGAAGTGGAGGAGGACGTGAAAAGGATAGATGTGACGAATTGGAAGATGAAGGCGGAAAAATTTTTAAAGGAGGCTACTGCTCTACAAGAGCTGTAGCGCCAAGAAGATGACGATGACAAAGGCAGTTAATTTATGCAAATCATCCGACGGCTCATTCCGCGCTACATGCAGTGACAATAATTTTAGCTACTTACGGTATAATCGAATGGTGCCATCAGTCTCCCCGCGTGGATTTTTCGCTGCACATTTATACGTTCCGAAATCATTGTGCTGAATGTTAAAAATCGTCAGCTTCATATGCGTTTTATACGGTTGAGAACCAATTGTGCTTTCTGCCCTGAAATAAAGAAAATACTCTCATATATGTAAATTTCATTTACAAATTGGAATAACAAATTTTTCAACAGACTTGGAGGAAAAATATATAAGAAGATATCTCACCTATATTTTCTGGATTCATGAATCATTTGGCCGTCTTCCCTTGTCCAATAGTTCAGGGATGTTGGATTGGCTTCTATAAAGCACTCTAATGTAACACTGTAAGCCAGTGGAGCTCCCACCAGCTGATGAGGAATCCACAGCATCGGAGGAACTAAAAGAATAGCGCATTTTTGTAAAGCTTTAATAATATGTATGTGGCAGAAATATTCCTAAATATTATAAACAGATATTTGAAAGTTGAGATATTCAAAAAACCCAATTAATTTCATCAAACAATCTATGTTAATATTCCAATTAATATTGTACATATTTGTAAATGTAATGTTTTAGTCCTAATAATTAATCGAATCATGTAGTTTGTTTATTTAACTGGTTTATTTCCGAACAGATAATCAAATTAATTTTGATAATAACCAAACCAAAAAAAATATAGTGTTGGCCCGGGAAGACACAGATGTTGACCTACATATTGTCCTTATCGCCGTTTGTTCATCATACGTTGTTCAACAAAAGTAGAAGATTACTTGCATATGTTCTTGTACACACATCAGGTAGATATGATCTTATGAAACGATCTTAAAGTTATAAGTCACTAGCTGACCTTAGAAACTAAGAATGAGGTCAATATCACGTCTAACAGTCTGTATATTTGAATTCAAAACGACTTCGCGATAATGTAATTGTAGAAATGAATAATTCAAATGTCTAGTCTGAACTGTGAACAAAGACCAGAGACAGGGAGACACCAGTGAAGGTTGAAATATAAGCATCTAATACTTTGTGACACCATATAGACAAAAATACATATTTGAAAATTAAGTTATAGGCCTCTGGATATAGACCGACTCCTTTTAGATTGGTCTCACACGAGGTCCTACCACGTGCTGCCAGTCAGATAACTGTGGTTTATTATAAATCTTTGTTGATATTTTTGTTCGCGTGGAAAATTCGCTAATAATATATTCATTAGATAACTGTCCGCGGACTTTAACAAAAGTATAACTGATAAAACAATTTTTTAGGTTATTTTCATAACTATAATTTTATAGACTATTGATAAATCGAAGACAAAGTTAAATTTCTTCTTTTAACTTCAAAATGCTTCTTAGTTTTCTCTTTACTGTACTCTCGCAGAAAGATTTATACTTTTAGCTTAATTTTCAAAATTAAACTAAATAGTTATGTTAAATAAAATGTCTCTGTACTGAAAATACGTAATCTAAAATATTGTAACAAATTTACTACTCGCATGATTAGAAATTATTCCGCTAGATGTCACTCCATGAGCTTAAAAGATATTTTCAATTTATATTCCTTTCTCTTTTATACATTTCCATAGTAGAACTTTTTAAACTTTTATACTATTTTCATCTTCGTCAGAAAATAAAAGTAAAAACTGTTAAGATGATGTGAAATAAGTCAAGGTAATTTTATTTAAATATTTGAATCGTGAAGTAAATTGAGCAATCAAGCGAGCTATACAATTTAGTAGTTCATTTCAGTCATTTTAATATATTCTCTGTTAATTATTAGAATCGTAGCGATGCGATGGGAGTTTAAATCTATTTTAAAAGAGCTGTAATTCAAGTAAATGACATTTATGAAAGTGTATTAAGTTATGAATATGAAAATATGGAAGTATGTTTTTCTAATGTAATTTATGTAACATAAGTATAAATTGATCTGTTATATAAATGTAATATGTTCGAGGAGTACAACATACCCGCTAAAATGAAAACATAAATATTACCTTACATTTATGTAATATTTTTGTAAAACAAATCCTAGTAATAAGAAATTTCAAAGGGCATTGTTTTATTATTTTATAGCTACTTGAAAAATCTTTAATCCTTAAGAGGGTGTTCTTTAGAAAGATCTTCTTAAGAAGTTTTACGGAATAGTAACTGAGGCGTTCAATCCAGAATACTATGTATTCTTTTGGCTATACCAGCGCTATTTTTTCGACGTTTGGTTATTGTCTTGTTTGAATGATAATATACAATGAATTCTATAATTATACATTTATTGAGCAGCGATGTAGTTTGTTTATATGCGGTTAAATGTTATCATTCCTGAAAGATAGGTCACCACCATTACTTTACAAACTTTAAATTTCTTTAATTCTAATAATTATAAATATAAATTAATTGTAAATGTATAAACAAATATTGCAAAAATTTAACCAATTTGTGTGTATATATCTGCAATTTGTTTACTAGTGCATTAATTAATAACCGTAGAAGAATAATGTATATTGTCCCCTTTAATCGAACATCTTTTGACGCCCTTTAGATGTAGAATAATTCAGAAGCAATTAAAACATTGATCACCACGAAATATTTCTCACCATTCATTTATTTAAACGACATATCTACGCTTGAGTTAAAATATTGTGAAAAAGACGTCCATCAATCAAACTATTTGTTTTCAGTTAACAGATAATGGGATCCTGCTGCTGGTGTTCCTGTTTTCCCTACATCCAATAAAAAATATTATTGTTAGGGTTACAGGAAAGCCTTGATTGATTGATGCTTCTATTGAAAGCGTTAAGATTTCTGTGTAACAAAAAGACATTTTTAAATTTATTTTTATGGACTCAATTTTTGATGATAATAAATTTTAATTCTTCTAGTGTATAGTTGGTTAGTTAGCAATAATTTAATATTTTTTGCTTGTTTTGGAAGTTACATATTATTTTATAACGATTTGTTTGTAGATATATTCGTAACGAGCGAATTGTATAGCGCACTCGGACGATGAACCGTATGATCTGTATGAACGTATGAACCGTAGCAGCGATTGTGCTGCGAGGAAAGAGGGAGGAGGTTAAATGGTTAAATAAGAATAGAGTGCACAAAGGGTACGGCCGCGTGTAAGAGGAAGCAATAAAGGCAAAGAGAGAGATATCCTGCCGAGTGTCCGATATACGAGTATATCTCTTTCTAGCCGAACCGCTCCTGCTTGTTCGGTTGATTGGCCGTGAGGTAGGGGGTAAACAAGCAAGCTCGGCTAGAAAGAGATACAAAAAACACTCGTCAGCTATCTCTCTCTGCCTTTATCGCAGTATTTAGCTTCTTGTGCACTCTAATCTTATACCTCTATGCTGCGGCTCTTTGTGCTACTGTCCCTCTACACATAACATCGCACGAACGCGCTATAATGTGCGCTATTTACGAAATACATAGCTATTTAAATTTCTCATCATAGTATACATTTCTTGTTCATTAAATATAAATAGCGGGCCGATTAGTGTATCCTAAAGTACTGGCACACTTAATTAGCTTTGTTTTTCACATTGTTTGAAATATATAAGAAATTCTCGTTTTACTGGAATATATTCGTTGTAATAATCAATAGATATAATTTACTTACAGTCTACGCTGACCTTTATCCTTTTGGAGACACTAGGCGGTACGCTATTGCTAGCAATACACAAATAAGCCCCCATATCCAGACGAGAGATTCGAGTTAATTCAAGTTTGGTTCCTTCCCATTCCAAAACTAAAAAGAAAATAAATAACTTTAATTTAAGGATGTTGTTATGACGTAATATAGTTCACAAGTGTTATTACGTATACATAGCAAAAGTAGAAGAACTTATAGCTATATATATAGAACTATTGTCTAAGTTAAAGTAACGCTAAAGAATTGATCTCAATATTTTACTGAAAACATTTATAAAAGTTGTGAGCGCATTATTTTGTCGTCGATGTGCTTTGCTGGTATTCACCTGCCGTTTCCGATAACGTAAAAGCAATACCTCACCTGACAAGGACTTGTTAATGGCTATCTTCGTGTTATCGTCTCGCTTCCACTTGACAGATGGCGGTGGTGAACCAGTGGCGCGACAGTTAAGGGTTACATTTGCACCCTCACGGACTATTACATCACTGGAACTTAAAGAGTCATCAATATTTGGGGGAACTGTAACAATAGAAATATATATATGTTTAAATCAAAATTTACTAAATATTTTAACTACTAAAAATAAACGCCTGCAGTATGCAATCATTGTTACACTGAAATAGAAGAACGCATTTCAGTATCGATCCCAGTATTATATTGTACAAAATTATTTTATAATTTTATTATTTGATTTTATTTCAACTCAGCATATTTCCATGCTATTCTACTCCTATCACCAAGGATCTCCTACAATGTTGGTTGTAATTATGATATGGTAATTAGAAATAAATTTTATAACTATCAGATCAAATAATCGATTTAATTCTACTAACAACCAAACCTAGAAAATATAACGCTGCTAGTATACAGAGTGAACTCGAAGAGACAGTAGTTTGACATGTGCATAAATGCATTAGATCACTGTGTCGCAAGAGAAGCAAAATTATAGAAATTTCTTATTGTAATGTACTCGTACAATAGGTAATTAAATAACAAATAATTAATTAACTTATGTAACGAATGCTTTGTATTATTTGCAGGAATAATAAATTAACAATCTGATTTACAGTCATGAAGAACAGAACGATGGAGGTTCGAGGAGGGTGGAAGAGAGAGGGGAGCTTATTGACGAAGTTCTCGAATGTTCTTTGAAATAACTAACATAAGTAGTAAAACCCATGTGAACAGGTAAATTAAATTTGTTACCGACAAAGAAAACATCCAGAACGTTCTAAGTAATGTTTGATTTGCTGCATTGCCTGCAAATATAGGAGGGTCATTCAAATATAAACCAGATTTTTATTCACTTGACTCTCATAGAGACGTCCATGACACGTCCCCCATTTCAGTGTTACGCGTGTATGTTGGTCAATCGATTGAAATTTTGTAAAGCCTCCAAGTAGAGATTGGTGATGCTACTCTGAGTAAAACCCAAGGATTTTAGTGGACCCAGAAGTTTCGAAATTGCCTTGATAAAGTGGAAAACCAATGACAAGACCGGAAACCGATCTAAAAGGTGTACTGTTGGTTACCAACAAAATAAAATACTAATTAGTTTTCTGAATAACATTTTAGTTTAATTTATAAAATGTACTTCACTATTTAAATTAATGTAAAATTACAGTAACAAAACTAATATTTCTTTTATTGACTTACGTAATTTACACAAATCTTAGTATTCTATTTAAACTAGTTCCTACTATTTAATATATAATTTCACGATGAAAACAAAGTTTTAAAACTTTATTAACATAAATTAAACAAACATTAAATTAAATTCTGTTAATTACTTAGTGTTCAGGAACGGAAGTAGCGTACCGTGCCGTAACGTTGCACTAAGTTCTTAAATAGTTTGCTGGTGATTTTGTTACGTAATTAATAATATGATTATGGGTTTAATTGTTACACGTTAATGAAATTTTTATTTTGAGCTATTTAATTTAATTTACGTCAGTTTATTTTCGGTTCTGATCCAGCTTTATGGTACCGGTATGGTATATAATCAATTGAATTTGATTACAATAAAATCCAGAAAATATAGCACTGGTCCAGGGATCAAAACCGAAGACACAGGTTTTTGACTTCAAGTATCAATTCTACTTCTGCTTTTCCTGTCACCTCTATTTTCATTTACGCTTAGTTGTTCTTCTTCTTGATCGTTATATTATTTTTTTCTTCTTCTCTATTGTTTACTATGTTATAAACAGTACAAATGTGTAATGTATACGATAATACGATTCACAGACCTTTGCGTCGCCGAGGTAATTAGGTCGTAGACTCTAATAGTTGGTTATGCTTAGGTCCGGGTTCGATTCCTGGGGATGGAATAACTGACAAAGAATAAACTCACCAAATGATAAACAAAAAATAAACAAATCTATAAAACCATCAATTGTTATATAACATTTAACAGGGGCGGCTTTAGCCATTGCGAGGCCCCGGGTAGCAGATATTTGCGAGGACCCAGGGCGGCAGATCTTGGCGAGGCACTTGTTCTTTGTATAATATGTAAATTGTAAGTAAGTATTTTTGATGATAATTGACGAGAAATAAAATTTTATATTGGAAGTTTTATAAAAGTTAACAAGCACAAATATTAATGATGATAAACTAAGGCACCTGAAAAGAAGACGCAGTGGTTCTAGTGGGATTTCTAAAGAGCGAGGCGCCTGATTCAAATACATATATAGTAATGAATTTTTCTACTTCGGTTGTTGCGCGAGAATGCGAGGCCCCGGGCGGTTGCTCTGCATGCCACCCCCAAAGGCCGCCTCTGACATTTAATATGAGTTATAATCTAGCTGTTATAATAGTTTTATGATAGAAAACAAATACAATTCAAATTCAAAATTTGGTAAATTTTTATTGTTTTAGTTTATTATTAAGAAATAATCTATTTTCGTGTACGATGATCGAAAACCGGTAAAAATAACATTATACGGTCGTTTTGATTGACCAAATTTCTGTGAACACCCGGACATTATTCCAAAATTTGCTTTACGCACATTTCAATTATTTTTGAACCTTTGACCAAATCAAATACCGCTATAATCAGTTGACGTACTGTATATAATACAATGTGATGAGAAATACATTGCAGTCGGTATGAGCTTTTATAAAACCCGAACCAGACCGGGCGAGACAATAAGCAAATGCAACTATTGGTTGCACAAAACTGTTGCCAAAATATAGGTTACTAGAATAATACGGTTCGTATTCTATAGGCAATAGGACAGTGGACACTGAGCAGTCAATAATGTGATATCATAGAACAAAACAAAACACATTTCATTGTGAGCTTGTTTAGAATTAGAATATAGTAGTTGATATTGCTAGCAGCTGGCCAGAATATGTTGATATTATATTTGTATTATTCATGGTCTTCTATTCAGATTTTCACTGTGATTTATGTGATCGATGTGTTTGTTCATTATACGCAGTTTGCATTCGTGTCATGTCTGTGGCGCGTGTGATTATAAAACCAACCCCAGCCACACTGCGGTGGGGGAAACAAAAACCCACCCCATCCTTTGCATTCTAGAGCTTTTCTCACTTTCAATACTAAAAATATTATTACCCCCACATATATATATATATATATATATATATATATATATATATATATATATATATATATATATATATATATATATATATATATATATATAATATTTCAGCATCTTTTAATTAGCTAATGACGAAGTCTTTGTCGTAGAGTAGTGCTTTAATAAAAAGTCTTGCAGAAATTAATTAATGTAATAGCTTTCAGAACAAAAACATCATTTTACTCGACTGAGACAAGTAAATAGAGTAATTAATTACTCTTTATTAGATTGGAATTAAAAGTGTGTACCCTACGCAGTACTCTATTTATATAGTCTAATGATCTAAAACTGTTTCTGTTTCTTATCGTTTCTTTTCTTTTCTTATTTGTTTATGGGTAGGGTTAGAACTTTGCAACCGATTTTAAACTATCAGGTTTCAAACTAACTCAGATCAGATATTGAGCTTAAATTTTCACACAATTTTTTTGAGGATGCCAATGCAACTTTGCAACTTTGAATTTTTTCTTTCTTACTTTAATTTATGTAACCATGGCTTATTTCCGATACTGAATGGAAACGGGTAATTAAAAAAAAAGTGGTGCTGCTTTCCTCGATAATAATATTAGAAATTTACAACGAAAATTTAGGTGCAGCTAAATTAATTAGTAATTGTTTTAGGAATATTTTTTATTTTTTTAATTTTATTTACCGGTGGCCTCTATTAATGCTGTCAAGGTCTAAACTATATGAACTATGTCCTTGCCGTGTTGTAGGAAACAGAACAGTGCTGTCGAAATTTTATATGACAGTACAGTATCATTATTATTTTGATACCGAGTTTTATAAGGCTTAAACCAATGTACATGAATATAAGCTTTCTATACTTCATATACATTTCTCGTTTATTTATAAAATAAGTTCACTGAACGTTGCTGTGTTTGAATTTGATTTAAAGCTCCGTTGAAACACCACCTTATCACAAAATAAGAGCTTTAAGCTCTTGCAGCTCGATGCCCTGATTAAATGCAAATGCACGCTTATAATATATTTACTTATGAAAAATAAACGAAGGAAAATTTTGTCAATATTTTTACAATATTTTGAAATGAATTATATAACATCGTAACTATAAATAGTTTTGGATAATAATTGAGGTAAAATAATGGTAAGATAGTATATAAATCTTGTTAGCATAATGGTTGAGAGTATTGATATTTCAGGCTAGATTGCTGTGCCTTCGGGTTTGATTACCGGACCGTTTGATTGTTTCGTTCAACAGATAGCACCACTATTGAAAAATTCATTACAACAATCTGAAAAATCTGAATTTCGGGTATTGCTAAAACATTGCTTTTTAACAGGAAAAAATATTGAGTGCTGTCAGACACTTGTCAAGCCTGTGTCAATAACTTTGCTTGCACGGTGATATAGAACACTTTGATCTAAGTCGTACTAAGTCAACGGTGATTTGAATCAGCATCAATAAAGTATATAAATAAAATGTATAAGTCTTATAGAAAATTAAAAATAATGAAATTTATAAATTTTCTGTTAAAGAGAAGAAATTTCAAGAGAATAGTAATTATTGTTTTCAGTTCTACTAAGAGTGTGTGACCAAATTGAAACTTCATACCTCATCAGGAAAAAAACAAATGCAAAGATTTGACTATAGCATCAATGACACCAAACACCATGAGCGAGTTTAAAAAAAGTTTATAAAAATATAACTATTTTCATGTTTGTAATGCTTATAAACATAAAGTGAAATATGAAAAGTATTTATATTTAAGCCCACTTCTGATATGTAAAATTTTAAAAAGATTTAATTCATTTAGAGAACCCAATGCTTAGAACCATAGTTTAATAGTTAAATCATAACAGAAGTTTAATCTAAAAATGCGTTTTTTAGTGCTAGTTTTGTTAAAGAGTGTATGCTAGATATGCTTGGTTAAGCTACAGTTATGTTCGACAAGAACATAAATGGTTGCTGAAATATATAAGTATCAAGCAAGGTTTACATAAAATCACAGTTAACTAACTATTGAAACAACTGCCCTCAGTAAGTCGATAGTTACACAAATTTAATTATGTATATTGCAATTATTTCTCTGGTTAATGTACTAGAAAATAAATAACCCACCAAGAGATTTCAGCTAATTTGGACAATCTAAAACAAATATTAAATAGTCTATTTACACAAATGAAGCTTATTTTCTCTTTATGGTTTCAACTATTATAAGTACGAGCACAAGTACTCGTACATTCAAATATTCACCTGAACAGCAAAACGCATTTCAATTTCCATACCATCATGGCATCGCAATTATATTGCAAATTCAACCGTTCACCTCTATTAGATTCACTCAAGTTATGTGAAGAGGTGGAGTGGGGACGATGCTGGCACTTCTACACTGACTGGATGATCGGGTGCGTCGGTGGGGGCTGTAGAGTGTAGAGTAGGTGGGGGAAGTAATGGGGTAACAGAACGATTTGAATATTCATGAAATGCTGGCCTTTGCACCACATACCACAGAATATACTCGTAGCTCTGTATGGCTTGCAACGATGTTCACGATTTTAAGGAAATTATACTGTAATAATACTACATTATATGTATGTATGTTTTGTATACATGTAGTGTATGGTATACAGTAATATGATAACTGTAATTTACATAGAATGGTTTTTACATTCACAATTCGTGTGTCCATTATATAGTTGATTTTTACAACGGACATTATTGAAATTCTAAAAATATGACTAATTAGTACCACATACAAAGAACCTATTATTACTATATAACATAAGGGTATTGTTATTTTGTTATCAAAAATGGTGTAACGTCCTGCTAATGAGTGAGCCTAATGAGACAGATATGTCAACAAATTTATTATTTGTATTGAAGCACATATAAATAGTTTATAGTTAAAATTACGAGAGTTCGGCGGTGTCTCATACTTAAATCTATATTCAATTTTATCTCATTCCTTACTTTATACTGTGCTTTATTACAGTATCGTTTTAAGCACGATTGACCGCCGAACTCTCATAATTTTAACTATAATAACTAATTAGTAACTTCATAGTTTTTGGGGTATTAAATAATACTTTGAAAATTTTTTTTTAGTTGCATTGTTCCAACGAATTTTATTCTATGTGGGATGAAAAGTTGAATAAAATCTGATAAAGTCCGCATATAGACTAAATAGAGTGATCACCATTTTCCCGAATTGTATAAAATAGAAGTAATATAGAAAATTACACCTAAATGAATATACAATAGGTAGCTTTCACAGTAAGTTGATGCATCTTATCAGGAAATAACTAAAAAATCGAGCATTACTTATTTATTTAAAAGAGAACCACAGCCTACTAACAGTAAAACATATTATTCTTCAATGCTCCAAGTACTCATCACACATACACAAAACTGTAATATGCTTTAAGACTATAAGCAGATATTTGAAAGAAGAGAGTTTAAAAAACCTTATTGGTTTTATCAATGATTTTTAATACCCATACTCGTATTTATAGACTATAAATTATGTATTACAAGTGTTTTTAAATGTATCTATTGTTTTAAGTGCTAATAATTGTCGAAAGTTGGTGCACACAAATAAGTATTAAAAAGAAATCAAGTTTTGCAAAGTTTTGACCATTAGAATAAACAAACACCATAAGCGAAGTTAATAAAAGCTTATAAAAATAATAGTGTTAATTATGACTAAATATTCCATATTTTAATTTAGTTTTATTTTAACTACTCTAGCGTGCACGTTCAAGAATCAAAAGGAAGGGATATATATATATATATATATGTATATATATATATATATATATATATATATATATATATATATATATATATATATATATATATGTAGGAATAGGTACTATTAGAGAACTTCAGTAATGGTCAATTATCAAAGTGGAATTCCGATGGTTTCTATAAGTGCCAGACCAACCGAGGTGAAGTGAATTGCTTAAAACGTAGTATAGAAATGTACAGCTGGATGTAAAGTAAATGTACATGAGATAGCAAACATAAATTACTGCATTTTCCTTTATAATTTATTCATTTAAAGGTATATTCGCTAAGCAACGTAAAATTAAGAAATAGATTAATAAAAAATTGTTAACATTATACAAAAGTACAGTTGCTATCAGTTACAACTATATATAAGCTAATAAATGTACTTAAATATATTTTACCGTTATCCAAGGTAGAAAATGCAACGGAATTGAAGCTTGCTTTAAACTATCAAGTCTATCTATTTGAGAAGTAGAAAATATTTAGTAGTACGTGTTAATCTTGCTAATTTATCAAGACTTGTAGTTTTCATTTTAATTCAAATATGTATAGTTATTATTTGGTGATTATAATCAATGTAAAATCTGAATTATTACCTTAAATACATAGTTTGCAATTTGTTTGACACAAATACATTTTTAAATTTGGTACAGTAACGGTTTATTTTTATATTATTATGTTCCAGGTGTATATTTATATGTTTATTTGTTTATGCGCCAGCGATTTGTATGGTGGCTCGTAAACGGCTAGGCGTTTTTTCTTGAAAATTGTCTATTTTGTAGAGAAAGAAATTCTAAGACTTTTTGCATCATCAGATTTCCTCCTGAATTTTCTGTAAACCCGTAAGTTTGGAAAAACTAAAAAAATAATTTTACTTTTTGCTCTATAACTTTTAATTCATAAAAGATAGAAAGTTGAAATTTGGCATGTGTATTACGGTGTTCAATGCTAACATTTTTTTAAAATTAGAAATTGAAAATTTGGTATAGGATTTATAAATGGTATGCAAAGAGAATTAACTGAATAGAACAATAAATCAAATGAGGATGCTGTTTGGGATGTAAATATATCTACCTAACTTTTTAAATATTTAACGGAAACATTACAACTCCCAGTACGCTCCTGTAAGAAACAATGGTGACGTAAACGATTGACAACATCAATAAACAGAAGTAAGTAACACCATGCAACCATATGTTGTGACACTGGAACTAGGACACTAAGTCCACTCTTGTAAACGTTGGTCCGTTTATACAACAAACAGAATTTTGTTCTAAAGGTTTTCACAGCAAAACACCCTTCCTCGCTTTCTCACCCCTCTCCCATTTCTCTAATGGAGTGGGAAACTAGTTGAAAACATGATAATTGAAAGCCATGACTGTGGATTGTTGAAATTCCTCTCAACTGTTTTATTACCCAGTGTCACCCATTTCTACCCTCGCAACCCCCTTTCCTTGTGAAGAGATATTAGTTCTGTCTTTGACTGTATTTGATGCTGCTGTATGTATTTGACCCATTCACACCCCTATACATTCATTTAATGCAGTAAACTATAAGAAAACTTTTATTTTATACACAGCATTCATTAGTTTTACATTTCTGGCAACGTTGAATACTTTCCATTAGTGGAATCTCTGAGTGCTAATAACTTTTGCATGAAATCAGACTTTTTGGCTTAAGGAGAACAAAGATAATTCCTTTAATGTTAAAAATGTGTGGTAGAAATCGGTTTACTTTCGGAATTATGAACACCGCATTAAAGATTATTGTTACAAACATACCCTTGTTCTATTTATATTTTTTATGTAGGTGTTTTATTAATTTATTTAACGTTGGTATTTTCCCTATGCTGAGCAGGAGCTGTTGTACCTTAAGTTCACTTGTGCGCTCCACTACCAAATATTTATAACTTGAAAAAGAAAAAGAATTACAAATTATCGTATAATACCCCAATTACGTACTGACTTTATACTTAAGAAGTTGCAAGGAATCAACTTAATCTCTATTCCGAATTAATTCAAAAATTATTTTCGCTCAAAGAAATATTCCCCGTGCGGTCTCCACAACGCACGTAGCTACTTAATATAACTACTATGGAATATGCGATACATCACGTGAGACAGAAGATACTCAGTGCAAACTACATGAACAATCTGACGTTGACCTTGCGTCGCACGAGACAAGATTACCGGGGCTTGCTGAAATAATATGACGTGAACCGACGGATTGATTTAATATTTAAAAATTAAAGTTATTAATAAGAAAATGTTATTCTATTACAGCTTTAAGTCATAATTCTCTATAAGCTAGTAAAGTGCTCTACCAGTTCCCATAGTCAGCAACCGCCGCTGTTGCTAAGTCCTATCACTGAAGTATTGAATAATAAGTGAATTATTATTTGGAAATTAAATTTATTTGACAGCAATCTGACTCGACTCACATATTCTCTTGGTCACTGTGCTTTGCTTTCCATGTATCAAGATGTTATACTAGTTTGAAAATTATCAAATATCGTTTCCTTATTTTTGACGGCATTTTGAACAAGGATGCCTCAAAGAGCAACTTGGTCTCAGTTCTTTTCTCATCAGACCTGTAGAGGTCGTGCTTAAGGCTTCCGCTTCCCCTTTCTTCTATGTTTGATATGATGACTCAAATGCGTTTGATGCCTTCCATAGTATTGTAGTGTATTTATCTCATTAATTATAAAAAATATAATTTTTTAAAACTTGCCCCCGTATTACTTGCCGCCACTGTTTTATAAAATAGCTATCTCACTGATGCATGAACGCACTATTGATATACGATGAAAAACCGTCAAAAAGTTCCTGCGTTATGACAAAAGTTGACAAAACACTAAACGAATTTTATGAAACAGAAAAATTTACGGAGCAGAAATGGGTGGAGTTTGTCAATAATGATGATTAAAACTTTATGCAACTGCTGCAAAAATTATGTTACGGAATTTATTTTATAGTTATTTTAAAATTATTCGTTCAAAATATTTCTAAGATGTATCTATGGTATCTATGTTATACAATATTATTATAATTTAAAGTTTTGCTGGTGGAATCTAAACGTTTGTGTGCATTCGACTGTATCGATACTTGTTGGATAATATACATGTGTGTGTCTGCATATGTATTTGTATCATTAAAGAAAACTTTAAATACTTTATTTATAAGAAGTTTGGAGAAAACTTATCATCAGCACTTTATTGGGCATGTTTTCGTGTACCCGACAATTTGGGGAATGGGCCACCAATTACAGGGCTTGAAAAGGTTTGAAGGCTTGAAAATTGGGTGTATCTGAAGACAGTCTTCTTTTCATTGTCCGCCAAACTAAGAGACAGTTTTTTCGACGTCCTTTATCGTTAGACGGTACTATTTTAAATAAAGGTAAGCTTCACTGTAAAAAGAATTTGTCGAAAAAATGATTTAGACGCCTCTTTCTTAGCATAAGGCTACAATGAGAAAAAGAATAGCGTGGAAATAATAATAATAAAAATATAAATAAAAATTTCGGTGCGAATTTTAAATCAACAGAGAGCTTGTATCTACATTTATATAATTCAATGTATTACAGAATTACGGAGTTATTTCCGCGCTATTCATCTTCGAAGTAGTGAAAGTATGGTAGTACGAATTTATACGAGTAAACATAACAATACCGCTGGCATATGACTTCCCTTTTACTTCCTTTTATCATACTTTCCATTTATTAAACAGAATGCGTTGTATGCTTTCCGTTATCAACAGTAGATGCATTTTATAAAGGTTCGTCCAGATTACGACAAAACCAATAATCGACATGTTTATATTTCACTCCCACTCGTTTTGCTATCATAAGTATGAGCGAGACATAAGTAATGTAGTATGTTGATGTTGCTGTGGTCTAGACAAGCCATAAGATGACCTTATGAAACTTAAAATAAATTACAGACCATATTCGACATATACCACACATAACAATAACCAGAATATTTGTCGTATCTCTACCCGTTATATACCACACGTTATTTTATTTGGTATTTGTGTGATACAGACGATGTTTCATGTTGCTCTTATTGTATGATCTACGACTGAAAGTTATGAAACAAACTTACATTTATGAGAGCAAACTTTTATCAATAAAAACATTGAAAAATGCACCTATAAACGACGCAAAATTGAAAATCATAACTGTTCCTTGAAACATAAATCCTGTGACACTGCACGTTAAATATGTAATGGATTGGATTCCACTGCAGTTCCATAAACGTACGTACGTATGTAGGTAATAAATATGATATTATGTTATGTTTGAATTTTATATCAAATTGTTTACTATCAGAATTTAAAATATGAGATATCGGTTATACAGAAGTAATTGTTTACTTTATTTAACTAGAACTGTATTTTCTGGGTTTGGTTGGTATATTAAGTATATATTAACAAAAAAGCATACTTTCGATAATGTTTTTTAACGACACAGTTAATGTATAATTATTTCTATAATTACTACATGATAAAATAATAATTATAAAATACTTTATTAAATTTTCATAAATATTAATAAATGAGGCAAACCTTCGCAGAAGTCACAAAAAAAAATTAATTGCGGTGTTCCTCATAACTCATCAGTGGATTATTTTAAATAAAAAATCCAAAATGATTTCATTAGTTGATAAGTTTTTGCAGGTAACCTTGTTGAATTTTTTTTTTATTGATTTTTTAATTTTTACAGCACCTAGAAGTCAAAATACCGATTTTTTATGAAAAAAATCAGAAACTTTGTTATTTTAAAATATGTCAAAATCCCGACAGCGTTACCTCGGCACTTATGTAAAGAAAGAGTGTGCAAAATTTCAAAAGGATCGGTGTAGATTTTGCGCTAGAGAGAACGCCGACTCTGAAAAAGCTAAGTATGAGAAAAACGCGTTTAAAAGTTTCAAAGAAAGACGAAACGAGACCAGAGAGGTGAAGACTTAAAACTCTATATCTCCGACAGTTTTACCCCAATCGACTTCAAATTTTCACACAATAAACTTAATATATTTTACATTAATATAAATAAACAAAAAAATGAAAATAAAAATTGAAACATTACGGAAATTACTTAAGGTTATATGCCTTATCTTATAATATGTGAATGCAAGGAAAAGAACGGAGGTAGAACAAGGAGAGTTCGAGGAGAAGGATGCCAGGTAAAATAGATTGGAGAAAAAAAATACGGCGTAAAAGAGAGAAACGAGGAGGAGGAAAGTAAAATATCTAAGAAGAAAGCAAAAAGAATATCATGGAAGAAAGCAGTTGAATTTAATCCCTTAATCTCTTATTCATGTTAATTATGCAGGGTAAAGAAGATTGAATTGATTAGTATATTCCTACTTTTAGTTTCGGTTTTTTTTTAGCTATGCAATGGAATTAAGACGCTCAAATCAGTGTAATTAATAAGTGATGATAAAAATTCTCTTACCTACGACATGAACATATCCAATTTGAGTCTTCGCCGTGACTGTGTTGATCTGACACATGTAGCGACCTTTGTCCTCCTCCTGGACGTTGCTTATATGAAGGAACCACGTGCGGTGCTTATCGTGAGTTACACTTATCCGTGGATTCCGCGTGATCACGTGGTTATGCACTGTCAAGATGGCTGACTGCTCAAAATGCATCCAAGCAACCTGCAACAAAAATATTCTTACTGTTTTAACAATTCTAAACATTTTTTAGACTTGAACGTTTGGTCAGTAATTGAAACCAAATCAAATAATAAATACTTATTTAAAAACTCAAAAAATAAAATAAATAAATATAAATTGTAGAATGAGTAATGTTTATAATCTTGTACCTCTTTCACAGCGACTTTACACAAAGTAAAAAGATTTCAGGGGAAATAAAATGTTACATCACTGTCTAAAATATATTACCAGTATTACACCCTGCAATGTTTTATACTGTTACATTTTATGAAGCTATTATTTTTGTTTTATATTTCCGTTTGTTGTTTTTTATTTAACTTATATTTATACTTCTGCTGTCTTTGTTATTGTTTTACATTGTATTTTCTAGGTTTAAAGAAATCAATAGCTGTAATTTAAAAGAATTGGAAGAAAGTGTTGTTCAAGTAATATGTTAGTATCTGTAATGTGGTGTTTGGAAAATGAAGTAAACGATCTTAAGGTAGTTGTCATGTAATGTAAAAATATCGCTTTCTAATTGTAATTGAAAGTTGAAGTCAATTGACCGATTCGATCTCGAAATAAATTTGTATATGTATGATTGTACAGACTTCGACAAAAGTTTTTGCTTACTTTAATATAAATTATTCCATTCGTACTACGCAGACGCAACAACTTTTAAATCATTAGTAATTTTTTTTATTTACGGAAATATGACTATGTATTTGAAATATACTATTTCCGTTGCTCAGTGATACCACCGACAATTTCATACTATATATATATATGAGTATATAATATGGTACTGCTTCGTGAATTGAATCCAAACACGCTGCAATCTAGCGTTAAGCAAAAACGCTCTTGGTCGTTGTGTTGACAGAATAAGTAATATTAGACTTAAGTGAATATTAAAAATATGTGAGAAAGGGCCAGCCGTGAATTACGTCACAATATGAGAAAATGTGTCAACAATGTGTGACAGTATGGACCGGCGGAGGGAGTTAAAACACCCAGAAATTCGTGTGACGTATTCGTATGATCTCTAATATAAGTTTATTTTTATTTTGCATATTTAAAGCCTATTTTAAGCCAAAACTTCACAAGGAGTGGTTTCAAGGTCAAAATCAGTGTTTTCATTGAACATCATCTCGCACTAATCCATAATGCTTATTCTGCATGTACGAATATACCCATCTTCATTCATATACTAAATAAATCTCAAACAAACAAAAAGTATTCTTGAAAATCCACCAAAGTAAACATTATAAACTTGCAGAAATAAATCTAAGTCCACGCACAGGCGATGTATATTACGATATTCTGAAATATATCATAAAAAAAAAACTTTTGTTTTTGCTAACGCAACTAACGTAAGCTGATTGTTTTTCACTCGTGCGATAGAAAACTTAAGCGCAAAAGATAAAGGAAAGAGAAATCGAATCGAAATGTTAGAAGCTTTTATCAAATTATCAGACAGTTGTACAGGCGCTGAGTGCTGACAGTACTACATCCCTCCACCCCCTCCATCCCACCAATCGTCCTAGTCCCCTGCTTTCCTCACGACAGACCGGTGCCCCATTGTGGGAGATTTAGTGCCCTGTTTACCACTTATAAGCTCCATGCACACAGCTAAACCTTTACCAAAGCTTCCGGGATCCAAATAGAGCTGCAACCCGCGTCCCTGATCCGTTAGGGGAGGGTTAAACCTAAACCAATTATTACAGAACTATAAGTGGAATAATCTATCATTTGTTGCATATTAAGGATAGATGGAGATTAACAATTTCGTGATATGTTGGAATATTTAATAGTACCGACTGGACAATTTCTATTTAACGATCAAAAACAGGAGTCTCATCAATTCAGAAATATTTTTTTTAAATATCCGCCTTAAATCATTAAATTACATATCATTGTGCTTAATTACATTTTGTGATCGTTATTATATCTAACCATTCTCACTCTTTCCAAAAGAAAAAATAAAAATAAAAACAAAACAATTAAATTTAAACCACTACTGCTTCCCTCTTCCTTCTACTCTCCCTCCTGTTTCTACTCTGCTATTCCTTCTCTTTCCTCGCTCCTTTTCTCTATCTCTGCCATCCACCTCTTCCCTTCACTGCCTCCTTTAATAACTGAACAATATTCTTTTCACTTTTTAAAGTCAATAAGGTTTTTTAGACTTTCTCTGCTTTCAAATATAGTTTTCAGGCATATTACAATTTTGGCTGTGTGATGGAACACTTGCAGCATTGAAGAATAATATGCTTTACTTAAGTGGACTGTTACATTGTTACAGATTGGTTGTGGTCAGAAATAATGAATATTCCAGTAATCAATTTAGACTCAATCCGAAATTTTATTTATTCAAATCTATAAATTTTTCATGTCATGTCTTGCAAATGATGGAACCACTTCACCTTTCAAAGTTTAAACGATGAATACGTTGATGCGAACTATAGTAAAATTCTTGTCTTGACTGAAACTTCACCTAGTGGCCGTAAATATTATTACGTAACAATTTGTAAGTCTATATGATTAATAAGTCTTTTATATTTTATCATTATCATTACAAGAACATTGCGTTCAATTAGCATAGGCAGCAATGTAGTTTTCTTACGTGACGCATTGAAACCATAAATTGAAAAAAAAATAACTGTCTTATTGCACCCTTTAAACGATATAAGAGTAAATACGTAAATCATTTTTAACCATTCAATTTTTTATTTGATAAATATGACAAATCACCCTTATTTTATTTACTGCTTTAGCTGTTAAAATCAAAGTAAACTCCTGTGTACAGTAAAACCCCAACACCATATTTATACCCTTACAGATTTATGACTTATTGCCAACCTTTAACCCAGCACTTGGTTTTTTATCGGTCTGACATTTCCTTACCGTTATTACATCTTCACATTTACACCAAAAACCAGCCCCGTTGTGAACCCCTGACCCTAACTGGTCGTTCACCAATATAACAGCCATCAGATTGAATAGCCGTGGAGTATTATCTATACTATACTATACTATACTATGTATGTATATTCCTCTGTTCTACGTACTATAATCGTACTACACTTCGACCTGTTAATACCACGTGACGTGAAGTAGTAGTTGCCGACCAGACAGGCGCTACTTTGTGTTAGCGGGTGGGTTGTTGAAGCTCATTGTCTGACACGGCTAATTATTGTCTGCTGATAGATATAGACAGCTCACTAATATGATTCTGTAAAATTATGATATTTGGGTTTATTAAGAAATTATAAAATGATTCGTATTTTAATGGAATGACACCAATTGTTTCGAGATAGAACTGATTTTAGAATAAGATAACTTGAAGGATCTAAATTTGAGGGATGACAAAATAGGCAACCTCTGTTTAGTTCTAATTTTAATTAATAGTGGAGTAACTAGAATTCGGTTAATTACAAAAATTTCCAAGAGAGAGTTTTCCCAATATTTGGCCTGAACACCTATTCAAAAGTTTTAAGAAGGAACATTATTTCCAGAATAGCCAATTATCAATTTACTGGCGGAAGTCTATGTATAGAATTAGTTCCTATTATACTTGTATACCATTAAATACAAACTACTGTTTACATACAAATATAGTATTTTTATACATGATACAAATATATATTTCAATTCAATTGTAAAATGTTAAATATATATAAAAAATGTTTGATGGTGGCTATGACGAATAAAAGTCAAGGCAAATAAATAAATAAAAATATATATGATACATAATAAATAAATTTCAATTTTTCACTTATCACGCAAAAAATGTAATGTACACTTAACATAAAAAATGGTATGAAAAATTTTCATTTTTTTATGTATAAAGTTTATATTAGGTTCGTATTGCTCGTGTTTTCTTTTACTCGCATACACGTTTGTTCTCTCACTAACAACACAGTTGCATTCTCATTCGGTTCGGACAGATTCGGGCTAAGGTTTGCAACCAGTCGCCTCGTGCGCTGAGGACTTAAGTTGGGCATATAGATAACATTAGAACCATAGCTGTTGCTGAATATGCCTTCATTTCTCTTCCACGTTTTATTAGATAAATCTAATGCGTTTGATGCAAGCAGTACGGGCGCTTACTTTTATGATACATTTATCTATAACAAAAAGAATTTAGTTTAATTTACGTAAAATATTTTTCATAAATAATAGATTAAATATAAGTACGTTTCTTACGTGTAAAATTTTGATTATAATATTTACATTTTCAACTGTTTTCAATACTGTTGTAAATAAAATATAAAAAGCAAAATAGTATATTGTATGCCAGTATCATTTATTATTTAGAAATATAAATTTTTTGTCATCTGACTAGAAAATGCAACCTTTAGCTAAAAAGTCAGCGTCCGCAGTGGTTCAGACGGTCCACCGCATGACTCAGGTTATGATCTATGGACAGGGTGATGAAGTCACGTAGTAGAAGACTCCCCCGTTCTCCCCCGTATACCTCCCACCACCTCTCCATAAGATATAGAAGAAAACGCGTCGTACCGAGGGAGACGAAAAGGAAAGGGTCCCCAAGAAAACTAAACTCTGGATTATATAACTGATTTGTTTTGTTATTGTTATATAGTACACGGTATATATTTTATATGATTAAATTATTTCTGGGATAAAAGAAATCACTCCCTAAAAATATTCTATATCTTTTATATGAGTAAACGTAGAAAAGGCTGGTGGCGTTGTACCATAGAGAATCTGTAATTTTTATTTTGGAAGTTTATGTGAACTGTGCCCAAAATCTGATTTAAGCATGTGGGATTCTAGAATAACATTTGTAGGACCTTTCTAATATCGAATGTTTAAAAGAATCTGTATGACGAGACAGTGGCCGAGAGCATTGATGCTTGAACCTGACTACAGTGTCATCGTGTTTTATTTATGTAAATGATTATGTACATATATAGTTATAAACTTCTTAAGCAGCGGTGCAGTACACATAACTGAGGCTACAAAACAAATCAATATAATAAGAGGTAGTCGGTGATAAGACTCAGTATTAGAAATAAGCCGACATTAAATAAATTAAAATTAATAATCTTTTATAGTCCAAATTACGATAGTTCGGCGGCGATTTATACTTAAAAGAGGTTATAAGAGCGGTATAAATCTATAATACTATAATGAAACTTATCTTATTCGTTGCTAAATACATTATAGAAAAATAAGTGAGTCAGTGCTTTTTACTTACATCGGCAGTTTATACCCCACAACATGTTTTAAGTATGAGTCGCCGCCGGATTCTCGTAATTTGAACTACACTTGTTTTATCAGAATGTATGAATTGCATTCTTTCCAAACAATTATTAGAGATTAGGTATTAGATACAAAAATTGGGACAACACTATTTGACATGGTAAGACAAAAACAGACAACACTAATAATTTTACCTTAAGAGAGTCGCGCATTTCTAAATATTCCTATTGCCCGTACCGAATACATAGACGGTATTATACTCGTGTGTCCTACACTCGCAGAGCCTTCTAGCAGCTTCAAAACATCTACTTCTATTAGGTTTACCTGCACTGGATTTAAATTGTACAAATTACCCAATTTTAAAGCTTCTCTATAAAGGTAAGTGTCCACATGTCTGGTAGTGTCAAAGGCATTGATTTTATTGAATTGAAGGTGGAAGACATAGAATAAAAAGCATTCTTATGTTAACGATGTACTTTTCTAAAATTAAAAATCAATAAAAATAGATCTAAAATACTAATGTGTATTATACATTTGTAAAAAGAGATACATTTTTATGTAATCAGTTATAAAACTGTTAAATTAAACTGTTAATTAATACTATAGGTAAATGTCAAAGTAAACTACAATTTTAAGCAACAACGAATACAAATATTACAAAACATTAACAAAAACAAAGCTTAATATTAAATAAACTTATTAATTAGTTTTTGACGTTACATTTCTCTTAATTATATTAGACTTCCGTGTTTTAGATTCACCATTACAGAACTTCCTGTTTGTACAATAGCTTTAATAGGAAACAGTCGGAAAAGCTTAAAACAAATATCGCAAGGACGCGTCGCGACGGAGATTGCACATTATATAAATTGAATAAAACAAAATATCATTCGAACCAACTCGTACTGTCAGTATAATGATGACTGTTTTATTAAACTAACAGTGGAAATGACGTCACAGTACGAGTATCACACGTTTTATATTCAGCTTTTCAACTTCCGTTTTTGGATGCTAGTTCATTTGTCATGAGAGCTATACCCTGGATTTCAGTTTCTCGAAAATGTCAGATATGAAATATGGTCAATTTATATGCGTATTTGTCGGCTTTTGTATACTTCATTTTTCTTTTTCACATAAAATACACTTTTCTTTAAGAAAATTTCTACATCTATATAAATATTATTTTATTTTTATGTCACAATTTTATGACAGATAATTTGAAAAGAAAGAAACTTTTGCTGAATCTTTATTTTTATATGATTCAGTGTGGAGTTCGTTGTAAATTGTTTAACTTGACACGTGGAGGGAGTGGAGGGCGGCGGTGCATCTATTGAGTCAATGACTTTATTTGATTTGGAAAAATAAGTTTTGTGTATTTGGTATGACAACTGCGCTAAACAAAATGCAGTTCAAGTATTCTAACGCTCTTTATTATGTCTAAAATCTATAGGTATTTTTTTAATTATTAAACTATCTCTCGTATTGCTGAGAGATAAACTTTCTTACCTTTGTGGTATTCTGTCACTTCACATAACGTGACATTTTACCAAATTGTTTACAGAGAAACTCCTTTAAGCATAAACTAAGGCGTTTCCTTGATGGTATTTGGAAAGTAATGATTTCAGTATATCTATCTCTACTAGTAGTAAAATTTCAGATAAAATAATTTAAATTCTACAGCTAGAATATCTTTTCACGAACGATAAAATTGTCAAATATGTCATTTCTTTCAACTAACATAAAATCTTTCTTCTTGGAAAATACATCTTGTATTCATCTTCAATACCAATTAACTTTCTTACTTTATAAAGTCACGAATCCATTCGATTTGATTTGGAATGGCCCATATAGGTGCACAAGTAGGCAAATTGCTGTGTTACCACAGTGCCACCTAAGCGTAGTTGCATTCACAAAGCGTTACGTCACAAAAGCGTTGGCTCCGTCACTCACATTGCACCACGCTCTGGTAATTTATCACACTGCTGCAATGTGGAAACCATTAAAAGTAAGCGGTGAACCATTTTATCACCTTGTTCTTAATCGTATTTGCACAGACGATAAGTTTAATACATGTGCATTTTAATATTCGCCAAAATTTTAAGGAACAATTATTGAATTTTATGGTTTGAATGGTTTCTAAGATCTACAGACCTTTTATCGCCATAACGATACTTTATTCGAACTGGTGATTTTTCAAATATGCTATTATAACTAGTGGAACTTTTTTTCCAGTCTGGCAATAAATAGATGCCAGCTTTGAGAAATGAATTCAACGCGAACGGAGTGTTGCAGTGAACAAATATGGTCTACGCACATTCCGGCACAGAGCCAGATACGTCATGTATTGTGAAATAGGAATGTACATATACAGATATGCATAAAGAATGGTCATACCGTTTATGGTGGAGCCTGTACGCTACAAGAAATATAACGCCATTTTTTATACGTGGTTTCAAATCCATTATTAAGATATAAGTCTCTTAAAATTAAAATTCCATTAGCTTCATCTTATTAGTAACGTAATGAAAGTAAAACTCATGAATGTCTCTTCTGTCTATCATTATCTCTTCTATGACTTCTGCTCCCCCCTTTATCTTTTGTACTACTTTCCATTCTCTTCTGTATCACTCTCTTTTAAGTTTCCTTGCTCTATCTTTACTTTCCTCCATTTCTTTCCATTGTTCTCTTCCCTCCTTCCTTATCTTCTCATTTAAGGGTAAGTACAAAATTATGAATTGTTATTTTATTATTTCAATAACCTTGTCTTCAACAAGGTACCTTTACTTCATCACCTTGTTTTCAACATTACAATCAAACAGTACCATATGTGGATAATTCAATGTTTTGGGTGGCCCTATAAATCTAGAAACTATTGAATTATAAGATATGCTTGAGGCGTACAATGTGAAGTTAACTTAGAATAGGTCTATATATATCAGACACATGTTATATTATTGAATTATAGTATATAGTCACAGTCTAACCTGAGATCCGGAAGGCAAGTTAAGTCATATGATGACTTGATTTAATATCAATGTTTCTCAAACATTTTATAATTGCTACATTTAAAATATTTAATCTCAGTTGTACAGAGAGGAGTCAATAATGTGTGACAAGACATGAAACGAGGAGAAGGGGCGAGGGGATGTAGGAGAAGTAATAAATTTCATAACATCATATCTTATCAACTACAAATTAAAACGAAAAGAAAGACTAAACGGAAGTGTGTAACAAAAAGTGACAATAAAGACGAGAGGGTTAAAAAAGTATAAAATTTGTGTAAAGTAAGTTGTAGAATTGAAAGCACAAACAACTTACAAATAACATTCCTACGTTAAAAAGATATTAGTCAACTTTTGAGGGAACATTCCATAGCATAACTTGTTTCAAACGCATTAGATTTATCCTATGAAACGTTGAATAGAAAGAAAACCAGAAGATATTCCTTGATTTATTGTATTGTATAGTTTACAGTGTTCTCTACCGAATGCAGTCCATCACTTCATTGGAAGAGATTGACTAGGATTCAGAATTAGGTAAAGAAAAATCTGTTTTGAACATTCAGCTAATCACTTTAGAAATCCATATTTGCTTAATATAGAAAAAACTGTATTTTCATGAAATTGAAAAATTTCTATTTTGCGTTTTTTTTTAAATTTATTAATAGAAATGATTGTGCGTTAATTGCGATTTCCTTTTTTGCAAGCATCTAGACGCAACGAAGCCTACCTTTATAATTGTCTGTTACCGTCCCGAGAAGACTACAGTTGAGAAATCTTAGAACAAGACCATGGACAACATCACGACCCTTTTGATTGTCGGTAAATATTTATTGTGGTGGTTAGAGATCTACTCTAACGAGACGAGGACTATGAAACCCTGCAAAAAGAGTTTCGGGGGGAGTTGATAGGGTTTACAGAACGAGAACGAGAAAGAGAAAGAGAAAACGAGATAGAGATAACTGTTGTAGAACTGAGATCAAAAGATAGAAGAAAAAGGAATAAAAAGCATTGAATAAACCAAGGAAAAGAATAGTCCATAATAAGCCGTGCAAACACCGGTTGGAAATAATGACGTACATTTGTACGTGCTTGTTTCTTCTTTTGAAACTAAAATTGTTTTGTCTCGATTGGTATAACTAGCTCACATCCTGTTATATAATTTGGCTACTTGAAAAGGAACATCTTGTTGTTGATGTTGGATACATTTTTGTCCTTTTAGATTGTTTAAGGATAGGACTATGTCGCAATAGTATGTTAAAATATATACATTTTATTGTTCTAGATAATATCGATAATGAATTGTAATTCAGGATAACTCTCGAACAAGGGTAATGTAAATCTAGTACATGTTCATAAAGTGTTGATCCTTTTTTCTATTTAGTGTATATTTTAAAAGGTTCAAAATTGGCACGGAGCCTCGGTATAAATTCGGAAAGCGAGAACACTGAGGCGGATAAGACAGCTCGAGCTTTCGAGAGCTTTTTTTGTATGCACTCGACTTCCGAGCAATGTCTAGGAATCCTCCCACCTCGATTTTAAGTCGGGAACTACCTGTAGTTTCAAAATATACCTTTTTGTTTACACGTGGATTTTGAAAACCATGATATATAAGAAAGTTGAACTTAAAGTTATGAAAATTGGTAATTTTTCATAATTTTTTTGATAAAAACTATGAAACCTAGGTCCCAAAAGTTTTGAGACAGCGTGGATGTTAACTATTTTCATGGTGCCTCTATATTTCACGATATTTTCATCATTTATGTAAAGGTCTTACACCTTCTTAATTCTAAATTTGATAAAATCGTCAAGACAATAAAATCGACTTTACATAATTGCTGATCTAAAGTAGTATCCGCATTGGCACTACCCTTACTTCTTATAATTACAAAAACAATGTTGTACCAGTATGGACACTCCATCATTCTGATATCTAACGCAACCTACATCACATTATGTATGAATATCTGGACAAATATCATAAAATTTATTTATATGAGGATCAATATTTGTTTAGGATGCATTCATTATGAGGCAGTGATTGATTATAACTTACTTTAAAGTTTCCTAAACCAACAGAACGCGCGATAAGAACGATGAAAGGATAGAAGGAAGCTCCTCTCTGTTTAATGTGATGCTTTCAATTTAAACGGCTATTAAATCATATACTTACAGAATCCTATTTAAACACACTTAAACTTTTCATGGTCTAATCTAAAGCATTTTATACCGTCTAAACTTTATATGAGAAATAAATTGCATTATGTTTACAAGATATGCATAAAAAAATAATAGTCAACTATATAATTTTTCATTATGCAAATAACAAAAGCATTAAATTTATTGTTCGTATTATATAATGTCACAATAAAAATAAACCTAATTTCATAATTTATCAGTGGTACCTAGAAACTAAAATAAACGCAATATTTATATTAGGTAAAGAAGAAAGAGGAAGCAGGTGTTGAGAACGAAAATAAAATGTGTGGGAGGTGTGGAAAGAAGCAAGAAACGCTGCACCATATTTTAGAGAGGGTTTATTAGAGAAGAAAGGATGAAGAAGATGTAACGCGGATTGAAGGAGAAGAAGAAGAACAGGGGAAAAGTAGACAGAAAAGGGGAGAAAGGATAGAAAGGAGCGACGTAGGAAAGAAAATCAATGGAGCGAAGTAGTAGAAAAGGTGTGAAGGAGACAAAAGTCATTTAGAGAAAGATGAAAGACTTAAAAGGATAAATGAAAGTTTATAAAGAGGTAGGTTTAATTTTAATTCATTTATAAAAGCCGAAAGGCATGTGTACCATTTTTTAAAGGTCGATTTTTCATTTCTTGATTGAAATTGTTGTTAATAAATGTATATTGGCGTTTCTATTTTATTAAATATCTAAATGTTGACGGAGGTATAGCAATTAAAAATTTGAATTTCAGTTTTAGTGTTACAGATGTCGATCATATTAATGACGTAAAAATGCAATTGGATAGGTCAGTTATTTGTTGATTAGGTCAATGCTGTGATAATGTTTTGTAGCTGTTGGTAGTCCTGTATATCTAGTACGCATGCGTTAGTTAACAAAGAATAATAAGTTTTCATTTTATTTAACCCTGGTATTGAACATAACATAACAGTTGAATTTTTCAATACGGTTAATTCAAAATCTGTCACTTAGTTTAAGAGCAGAGATTTAGGAGCTGCAAGATAAAGTCAGAGCTGTATAGAATATGCTATCTCATTTACGCTCTGTTGTGTAAAAGAGATAGCAAGTTATCAGTAGTGTGGTCAAAGATATGGAATGTTTTACAACATTGAATCTTTTTTAAAACTAAAGAGACAAAATAACTTTCTTAATTGTTAATATGTCCTAACATATAAGGAGTTATTAAAAGACATAGGGCACAAGCCCATTAGGAAATATTCAATAATTTTTTAGTGAATGTACCTACTAGTATATTTAAGAAATAATTTTCATTTGACTAATATCTGAAATGATATAATAACCGTTTAACAATACATATGGATAAATGTATTATGGAAACCATCCGGTAAACCTCGCATGTTGTTATATGTCGTTTCCACAGCCCCCCTGTTGGTATAGTACACTTTCCCATCCCTCCCATGTTGATGAGGGGTGGATTTCAGAAGGGGTTTATGCTGTATAACAACCGCGCGATTCTCGCTGTCATAAACAACACTGGTATTAAACCGCAACAATTATGTACAATGGTTTATTACATAATTAGGTATTTAGCGATACTAAGAGAGTGGGAATTATTATTGCTTTATATGCGCATTACGTAGATTTGTTTTATATGCTGTAAAATTATCAAGGAATATATAATATCTGTAGTTAGGAAATTTGTACTTGACAATAAAAAAATTTACTGAATTTGAAAATCAAACTATTAAATATAGAGTTTTTCAACAAGGACTTTGTTTTTTAAAATAAAATAAAACAAGGAATAGATGAAAACGATTAAAGTTTTTATAGTATTAGAAAGAGTGAGGTTTGGAAATTATGAATGGAAAATTATATCGGAAAAATGTTCACTACGATCACGCTGACAGATATAGATTCTTTTATCAAAATTGTCAATCACTTCAAGCGTTTCCAACCGCATCTTCGAAAAAGAACGGCCCAATCACGCTTCCAGACCACATAGCGCACCATACAAAAGCATACAAAGGCTTCTCAACCATCTCTCTTGGATTTTCAGAAGTCCAATTGTTGCACAACAACAAAAAAAACTAGAGAATACTATGACAGTTAATCAAATAAATTTAGAAATTGAGATGAAAGTGAAATTACCTTCATATGAAATTTTTAATATAATCAAAAAATGAAACTTTAATTTGAGAAACACAGATTTCATTAACAAAAGTCAGTTAAAAGAAAGAGATTATTATATGTTACATCCAAATTTAAGTAAGAAAAGATGGCTTAGAAATGAGTCCCGCAAAATTATATCAACTATATTAAGAATGAAAAGTAGTCATTGCAAAACTCCAGCTCACCTGTACAAAATTAATATTAAATCTGACGATAGATGTCAATGTGGTGAAGAAGGAACTTTGGATCATATTATATTTGAATGCATAAATTATAGTTTAGAAAGATCAAAATTGAATAGTGATATATTAGATGTGATTAAAACTTTTCCTGTTAATACTAAATTTTTGTTAAGTGATTCAAAATTAATTAGTGAATTATTGAAATATTTAGAAATTTGTAAAATTAAATTATAAATTATAAAAAATGTTTGATGGTGGCTATGACGAAAGAAAGTCAAGGCAAATAAGTAAATAAATATAAAAAAATAATCAAATAAAGATTTCAAAATGTCCATATCGTACCTCATCATCGCCCGTTATAGTATTAATTAAGTATCCAGGCAAGTTCCGGAATCTTTGGGTCACTAGACTATCCATAGTGTACGCTTACAACAGGTTTTAAATCACTACAATAAGAGATTTATTTAATCTCAGGAAAGAAAGGCTTTCAATCAATAATATTTTATGATACTGAATCAAGAATGACTTTTTTATTATACTTCAATAAAATTCGAAAAACAAAGTAAATAATCATAAACATTTATCTATGTTAAAAAATTCTTTTCATCATAATAAAAAGTTTTATACTGACCGGTACTATAAAAAATAAAGCTCTTATATATATATAAGTTATAAATATATATGTATATATACAAGTATATAAGGTTTTGTTATAAATCTTAAATTTCGTTTTCTCAATAATTTTATTACACAATTAACAAATTCAGAAGTTTAACATATCGTATTGAAGATAATCAGACAAATGTTACATTATGCAGTACATTTCAACCTATCTGTATTGTAGAAAACGATTTTTACATTCTTTTAGATTATTTTAAAGTTTGACTGCAAAACATATTCGTATTGTTCAACTTTAAATTAAAATAAGATTTCATCAGACGAAAGCTGCATTGATATCGTTTGAAATAATTAAATAAACTTCTAAAAATACTAGAATTTATAAAAAAAAATACATAAAAGGAAAACATAGTGATATAAGAAGCAAAAGGTCTCCTCATTAAAATTATGTGAATGGAAATGAAATGCAGGTAAAGAATATAATAAATATGAATATGTATGTACAACTTGTTATGTTATAATACAGAGTTCGGTAAACTATGCTCCGCGGGCCAAGTTTTTTATTGATATTATTTTAACACGAAAAAATGTTTAATAAATATTACTATAAATAACTTTTATAATATTAATATGGTGGTCGTACATGCATTCTGATTATTTTCTCTGCTGTAGAACAAGTCTTGGTAATTCCTTTAATTTTACTTTATTAATTAAAATAAGAAGTAATACTTTCAAACTATAACATGAGGAACTATGATCTTAGAAATCTTTTTTTGCAATCAACGCTATAGTATTGGGTATAACCAGCTCTTTAATTTAATTTAATTAGCATTGACATTTATACATCTTAGCCATCAAGAACTATTTTAATATATACTTTTCCATGAAATTTATAATTCTACTTTACAATTGTCTAAATATTTGAATAATACACTAATTAATTTTGAATCACTTAACAAAACTTTATAATTAACAGTGAAAGTTTTAATCACATCTTATATTTCACTATTTAATTTTGATCTTTGTATATTATAATTTATGCATTCAAATATAATATGATCCAAAGTTCCTAATTCGCCACATACGCGTCTATCATCAGATTTAATATTCATTTTATACAGGTATATTTATATTTTATATATTCATGTATTATTAAACACAAATATTTTATTCCTTTCTTTAAGCGAATATCATTTCCTAATTACAAAAATTGACCTAGTTTCTTTTGTTGCTCTATGAGTAGAATTGCCCAAATAAATATTTTGAAATTTGCTACTTAACCCGCCTAAAACTTTTATGATCTGGATCTTTCAAAAGAAAAAGTTTGCCCACCCCTGTTGTAGTACTTGTGTTTTTGTTTGTGTTGGAGAAAACTAGTGCACAAAAGCATGAAAGCTACGTCTGAGAACAAAGAAAGCTTCGGAATATGTCAAAGTATTAACTAACTCATAGTAAGTTGTCGAATACAATTGTTTGTTTGATGACTTCGAAAGTAACTACCTCGTTTCATAAATAAACAAATAAATCAATGCATTTTCGTGCTCGGTGACTGGAAAAACAGGTACAGAATATCTGATGTCAGTTTCTATTATTAAGATGGTAATTCTGTGATCAGCGTTTCTAGAGCAATAATAATAATGATAGGAAGACGTTATTAAATGTTACTCAGTTGCTTTTGAGAAAAGTACATTCACATCCAGAAAATTGAGAGTTTATAAAATATCTTAAATAAATATTTTAGGCCTTCTTAGATTATTTATCCTATGGTATAATTATAAGTATATCATTTACATAATTCCGAAACAATTATAGTTGTGAAATCACAGTGCTTACTATTGCGGTACTATCTTATTCATAAAATCTTTTTTACATACTTTATTATTTTTTTTTTTGTATATTAGTACTCGAATAAGGTATATATTTGTTTGAATGAATGGAGCAAATTTTTAACATCAACAATTTCTATAAGTACTTAAATAAAATTACTTTTGCGTTAAACTTTCTTAACAAACTAAGTTAACAGAGATAATATCACGTTAATAAAGCAAACATAATTAATATAATACTTTAATTACAATTTCTTTATCACTCAACAAATAAATTTAGTAATTAAAAAGTTAAAAACGCATTAGACTTTCTATACCATAATGTAATATAATACAAACAGACGTTTATTTCATGATACTCTTGTACTAAAATAATTCTAATTCAAAAATAGAGTCCATGCCCTATCGCATCAATCGCCCTTAATACTGTTTCAGGCATGTTCCGGAATACGTTGGGGGTTTAAAATATCAACGGTACGAGTATAGAGGAGTATAAAGCATGTCTTTACAAACATCGCAGGAAGTAGAACAGGCATTGAGTCCCTTAGAATGAGGATGTAGAGAATATTATTCTAAAACCAACTTCGTTTGCTACGTACAATGTATAGTGAGAGGGCTAGTGATAATTCGAATTTGAGAAATTTGGTGATAAGCCCGATAAAAGTCACTCACTATAAAAATTAAATGAAAATAATAAATAAATGCCATATAAAAAAACATACGAACTTATTCAGTGATGTGATAATATTAGGACGAAGTTGATGCACAAATAAAATACATATTAAAAAAAAATATATATATATATATATATTAGGAGGAGGTGGAGGAGTTTAGTTACGAATAAAAAAGGAAAGTAGGCAGAGTAGAAGAATGAAAGAGAAAGGATATTAAAAGTTGGATAGCGAAAAAGAATCAAGAAATAGCGAATGAAGGAGAAATGTGTAACTAAGAAGAAATAATCTAAGTAGAAGGATAAGAAAGAAGTAAGAGCGGGCGCACACTGTTGGCTGTCTTAAAACGGTCTGGGCGTTTTGTATGAATTGTGGTAACTCGAGACAAAATTGTAATTAAATTTGTATTTTGCGATGAAGTAACCAGAAGAAGTTCTGGGAGTATTAGAAAAATAGGTAATAGATAGTTAATTCGTGTTGAGAGCATTGATACTGGAAGCTGACTGCTGTGTCTTCAATTTCGATCCTCAGACCGAGTTATATTTTCAGGTTTTGATTGTTATCAAGATAAATTGGAAGGAGATCACATATATTACCGTAGCTTACATATATAAGGTCACGATACCACAAAACTGGCAACATAGTAGACGGTCGTCAGTGCTAGAACTCAGCATCGGAAATAAGCCGACGTTAATTAAATTAAATACTTAAAAAAAAAAAAATTGAGACCGTCGTGTCTCAAGTTGAACAAGAAGAACGAGGTGTAAAATGAGGAAGCAGGTGAGAAAGAATAAATACAATAAGGAAATAGAGAACACAGATAAGAAAAATAGAGAAACAGTGCAGTAATAGGTGAAGAAAGAACAAATAATATTATGTTAAAGAAGTTATTATTTTATAAGTTGTTAGAAAATATAGATAGATGGAGAGGGCACACTAAATAATAATGTGTAGCTCATATTACCAACTGAATCTAATTCTTTACATTCGAAAGCAATTTGAAACAAGAAATCTCCAGTTCATTAAGCACACATCTAAATATGCACTCATATATAAAAGTTGTACCTCTATCTGACTCAATGTTTAGATAATCAGGCTCGGATACAACCAAACATAAGTGTAATGCAGATAAACTTGTCGGTTTGAAAAAGTCCGGAAAAGCTTATTCTCAGTATATACCAATTTGTTTATATTGGTTTGTTAAATTTTAAAACAAGTTTATTTGTAAGGCGGTAATATTGCTTTTGCTGTTATCACAAAACATAGTACATAATCGGAGATGTGTGACTAATGAACTGGACAATCGATATGCTTTTATTGTTACAATAGATATATCTCTCTAACAGCAACACTTAGCACCCCCACTATAAACAGCGTAGGAGGGTATCATATCAAAAATCTCTATTACGAACAATTAATTAAACTGAAATTATAAAAAAGTACAACGCCAGCACATTATCTAATAACCCACATGATGTAACATTTATATGATGTTATTAATGAAATGGAGCGAGTGAACGAACGGAGCGCCGCGGTACGGCGCAGATGTTCATTACTTCCACAAGATTAAACTCGTTAAATTGTTTTGTTTACATTGTTGGAGTGAATATTTTTTTGCTGATCAACAAGTTTATGTATGCTACGTTATCTATGTATGAAAGAAACACACTTTATGTGTTAGATTACATTATAGATTGTAATTTTTATTTTAAATAATGTACGTTATTTTTTTTTTTATTTGAAGGTGTATTTCAATTTGATGGACTAAACACTTTCTATAAAAACAAATTTCAATTCCGTTGGATATTTACTCATATATTCTTAAAAAATAACATTTAGGCATCGATGTGGTAAACCGATATTTAATGTTTAAATAAGGAAAAATGTAATTACCTTGTAAGGCCCCAGATTCTTGACAGAGCATGCCAATTTGATGTTTCTTCCAGCGGGTACAGTAATGTTTTCAATAAGTTCAAGAAATTCTGGATCTTCAATAACGCCTGGAATAAAAACAAATAAATTATTGGATAGAAAAACGTCTTATCTTACAACAAAGCTTTTTACGTTTAAGAAGATAGATGCAGCGAAGTATAACACAAGATACTGACAGATGTGGACGATAAAAATGCCGGAGTACCTGAAGAAATAGGAAACTAACGAAACGAGAATGTTCGCAAAGTTTAGATTACGTAACGAAGAAAGAGAAAGCAGATACTGGGGAAAAGAGAAAAAGAAAACATGCAGGAAGTGTGTGAAGGAGGAGAAGCTGACATTCATGAAGAGTATGTATCGGGAGATCGTGAAAAGTGGAGTAAGTCTAGTGGATATATTACAAAGGAAGAGTGAAGAAGTAGGAAGAAAGAAAAGAAAGCAGTAGAACAAACTGGAAGAAGACAGAAGAGACTTAATGAAGGACTAAAGAGTAGTTATATTTTAAGTATTAGTAGTTATAAGTAGTTATATTTTATAATTAGCAATAGTTTAATTTATATCAGAGTAATATTAAGTAAAATGTAATGAAGATTCTAACGCCGTAAAGACAAAAACAAATATCAGAAATACAAAATACTGACTTGTTTACACGTTAAAAAAAATTGAAAAAGTATATTGAATCTTTAGCGTGTTAAAAATTGACATCTTTCCATTTAATCTCATGAAGGCCCTTGTACTATGCTTCTAATACAGCTCTGGCATGCAATGCCAACCTTTCTTTAGTATAACATTGATAGATCCAACATCAACCTCTGCAATATTACTGTGTGTCTTTTTTTAATATCATCGATTTAGTCTTAGATGTATATTAAGAAACACGTTGAAAACAGCGTCGAGACGTTCTTTCCACACTCTCGAAAGCCGGTGGAGGGCTGGGAGTAAAATAGGGGTAACAGTAATGCCCAAGAGACACTGCCAGACTGAAAGAGGCTAAACTGTTAACGTGTAGGGCTAGGACTTGGGGCTAGATGTACTTGCACGCCCCTTTTAAGGACAGTGGTTCATAACATGTATTTCGCGGGCTTATTAGAAGTGTTTCATGAAGTAATAAAAACGCATATTATGAAAATTTAATTGTGTTTTAATTTCGAACACCAATTTTAATGAAAAGGATTTTAAAAAATATGAGATCGTGAAAACAGATTTTATACACAAAACTTAAACTCATGTTTAATTTAATATAATCAAATTTATTTAAAGTTGGGTTTTGTTATTTTATATAAGTTTAAAATAAGCTTTTAATATAATGTAATTAATGTAATGCAAGATATACTCAAAATCTTTTATTTACATATTATGATCTTACATACAAAGTTTTGTTAATGTCAGAAAACGTAAATTTATGCCAAAAAATAATTTTTATTTTATTAAATATGATATTAAATTAACCTGAAGGATTTTATGTTGCTCGAGGCAAAAAGTACCATCAAATTTGATGCTGTCAAGACACAATTCACCTTTGAAGAGATGTACCTTAAGTAACAAATAAGTGAGATAGCGACCAAAGTCAAACAATTCACAGATTACTTTTAGGTTGTTATAAAAAAGCTCCATTTCTGTATAAGTGTTATCATATTCATTGTTTCTTCAAAGATAAATATTTTTTAAATTAATATTAGACGGCTCAGAGCATTGATATTTGACGCTGACTGCTATCTTTTCGGATTCCATCCCCTGATTTATACACATATTGAGACCACGACAACACAAAAACTGCCACCATAATAGGATATCAACAGTGGTATTGCAGCATTCAAAATAGGTTGACGTTAAATATATAATATCTTGTTAATAATTATTATGTAATTTATAATTAATAATTGTATTTTTTTTTTGATATTTGTAATTTTAGTATTTTTCAAACTTAACTTACTTCGAAAAGGTTCAGAGCCACTGCTTTAGGACTTGGGGTGCGATGAACTAAATGACGGAGGATGACGTTGGTGTACAACAATGACATGGGAGGCAGAATAAATTCCAAACCGCCATAGATGAACAAAATGTTAAACAAAATCAAGAATTAAATTATAAATATTAAAATAAATAATGATGTCTATAGAAATAACTCAAAAAGTTATAAACGAATACAAATTTATATCATTAAAAAATATTCACTAAGTTCAAAGTATTATTCTTATTATTAAAATTTGAAAATTTTTAAATTCAGTCTGTAACTTTTGTTCTTTCAAATCAAACAAGTTGAACGAAGAGAATGCAAAGGAGTTTCTTCTATTCATTTTGCAAAGACACGTGCTGTGAATAAATTATAACACAAATATAATAATTCGCACCTGGAAGAACTCACCGAGATAACCATAATATGGAAACGTGTTTTGGGAGGCTGAAGACAGGAACGAGAACGGAGCAGTGTTAAAACAAGCACGGGAGATCCTGTGAGCTTGCAGGATGTTGCACGATCCTGTTAGGATACAACTCGTAGCCATGAATATGTTATTGGTAACTGAATATACGAGATTCGATTATTAAATGTTAATTTATGCACTCGATATGGGATTTATTGCGTACTTAATGCATTCTTAAATCCAAGGTATATATTTATTGGGAAATTCTATTTGAATCAAACAGAGATATGCTTGTTTTTGAAATATAAATTAACTTAATTGCGCATTATTATAATCATAAAACTTCTTAAGAATAGAATATTTCGCAAAATTCCATTAAACCTTTTTACATTATAAATATTATTAGATTTCCCTTATTTCAGTGAAGGAGGAGGTGAAGAACAAAAAAAATCGATACAACACAGTTAATATATAATTATTTCTCTAATTACTACCTGATAAAATAACATCTAAAGAACACTTTGTAAAATTTTCATAAATAAATATCAACAAATAAGTTATTGACAGCGAATCTCCGCAGACGTAACAGGAAAATGTTTGTCCTTCATAACTCATCACTGGATTTTTTTAAATCAAAAAATCAAAATGATTTCATTAGTTAATAAGTTCCCGCAGGTAATCCTGTCAAGTTTATTTTTATTATTGATTTTTCAATTTTATTACAGCACTTAGAAATCAAAGTACCGATTTTTAATTAAATAAATCAGAAACTTTGTTGTTTTAAAATATGTTAAAATTAAAAAAAAAAATTCGATAGCGTTGCCTCGGCATTTATGTAAAGAAAGGGTGTTCAAAATTTTAAAAGGATTGGAGCAGTAGATTTTGGGCTAGAGAGGATACCCACACTGAAAAAGTTAAGTATGAGAAAAACGCGTTTTTCGCCAGAGAAGTGAAGACTTAAAACTCTATATCTCCGACAGTTTTACTCTAATCGATTTCAAATTTTCACACAATAAACGAAATATGTTGTACAATAAATTAAAAAGAAATTAAACCTTAACCATCACTCCCTCCCCCCTTAGATTTAAAAAATAGTTTTCAAGTAAAGTATTAGTGAAATGTGTTTTAAAAAGAATAATACTTCTTGTTATTTTGCCTAATCACATATCTAAAAAAAATCAATATGCTCATAATTAACTTAGTAACGTAGCTTTAACATATCACGCTTATATATATACCCACATATACATTAAAGCCATTACAACATTATTTTTTTAATACATGTTGACCCTTGATAGAAATACGTAGAAATAATGTGCTTACCTTCTCCATAATTAAACATAATTGGAAATTCTCTTAACACCATTCCAGATGGGGTCAGTAGGTTACGGTTACCGTTACAATTACGATTGCTTTGTGACAATTAGTATGTCCCCTCTCCCTCTCGCTAACCCTCACCCTCACAATTACATCACCAAGATTCAAATGTATTCAAAACATTTTCTATGTCATTTACATTGTAATTAAATGTTCATTTAATGTATAGAGTATAGAGTATAGTATCATATAGAATTATACAGTGTATATGGTTGTTAATATCATAATTGCGCTTAAGTGTTCTTGAATAAGTAAAATCACGGACGTGATAAATAAAGCAACAGCATCTTCGTTATATCCATTCATACTGAGTTGTTACCAACTGCCAGTGGCGGATTTGGTGTATAAGTTTTAATAGAAGGCTAAGAATAGAATAGAAGACCTAAGGCTAAATTTCATTTTCAGTTTATTTATATCTCTAATTCGAGGATTAACCTCTATGAAAATACAGATATTACTAAGATTCTAATGTTTCTTCCATTAAATTATAGCACTGCAGGTTTTTTAAGGTCAAAAGGTAAGTTTATTAAATGTTTATGAATGAAGAATAAAGATAGTTAAATAAAAGTTATAAAATTGTTTTCTTTCAAGAAACAAAACGCAAACATTGACATATTCTGTGCAACTTCTTCTGCACCATAATTGTGTATGGCAAGTTTTTCTATTCACCCGAAAGATTTAAAGTAAGAAATATCTACACAATTTAGTACAGAGTCTACAAAAAAATTTATTTAGAAAAATAGTGGTAATAAGTGTAATTATTTCCTTTATATGTTTAGTTTCAATTTTCGATATTCGACCTAAAATATATTAAAGTAATATTACTTTTCGACTTGTAAAAAATTGTCTTAATAACCCACACTATGTTATAAGTAAAATGTATCTTTGGCTTGTGGAAAACAAAGAAATAAAATATATAAAAATTTAATAAATAAAGTGTATTACTGACGAAAGACGTATGCGATTTCAAATCAAAAAAGTAAGTAGTAATGGCACTTTACTCCATAAATTTTTAACATAGAAAAATTAACCTTTCATAATGCCATTTTCATACCAGAGAGACAGTTTTGTTGTCAAAAAACAAAACATGTTTTATTTCATTTTAAAATAGTTCTAATTTTCGAAAACAGAGTGTTCACACTGAACAAACTGGCTTTGTTTTTAGTGTTTTTCTGTATCTCCCATAAAAATTATAAACATGATAAACAACAACTGGCAAGCGCAAATGTTCACAAAAAACAAAACTGCGTGTTCAAAGCAAGCAGACTAAAAAACAACAACAAACGCGTTTTCTTTGGATCTAACCATCTCCAGATGGGAATGTGTTTTGTTTACTAAAACAGCAGCAAAAGACAGCAATGTTTTAAGAACTGTAAACATTGGTGTTTTTGTTCAGAAAAACAAGTTTTTGTTCGTGTTTTATTGAACTGTCTCTCTGGTGTGAAACCGGCATTATACACAACTAGATCTATGAGGATTGTAAATTTCAAACTCTTTAACTATTCCTATTTTAAATTCATTGGAGCCAGGGAAAAATTAGATGATCTCCTAGTCACAAATAACTAAAGTAAGAACCAGTAGCGTATCTTGCTTATCCATAAATTCGGCCCTGTATTATCATACATAGAATTAAGTATATTAATAGCTACCCACAATTCATCAGCATGTTACTTGCTCATACCTCTTTTAAAGTTTTCTATACCTCTTAGCTAATTACTTTAAGATCAATTTGAAGAGGACTTGAACTTCTCCTTAATTCCAATACACCCCTGTTCTACCCGTATTATTATCGTGCTAGATTCAACACGTCTACGTTGCTACGGTTTACGTAGAGCCGTAGCATTTTATTAGAAGACCAGGTAGTCGTGGTTACGCTAGTGTAAATGTTGTGTAACCCCTAAGGTGCTGTTGTGTTAAGCTTTTCCCCACCCCCACGTCCCTACTCTCACACAATTGTCGTTCGCAACCCCTCGAAACTGTGCTTTAGCACGTCTGTATTGAAGGCTTGGAAGATATTTAGAATAAGGTAAATATTGTTCTAGCCAATTGTATTTTATTAGGTAGCATGACCTGGGGATAGGAATGAAAATATAATATTATATATAAACTTGGAGAAAATTTTCAAAAAATAATTATCATTCAGAATTTTGCTTTAGGATATTTGTATTATTTTGAATTTAGAATTACATATAAGTATAACATTTTCATATATTCTATTTTATCTATACATTTTCTCGTACGATGTAAAATCTTTGCAGTTGTGAATATGCAGCACGTGCATTTGAGAATGAAATTAGTTTTTAGGAAGATTATGAAACAAGATAACAGTATAAAATTACACATTAAGATTACACTTCTATTATAATAAGTCTTTATAATCTTCACCGGTACATGGATAATTAAAATTCGGCGTAGTCTTCACATAGGGAACGATATGAAGACCTTTCGTAACGGTCCCGCGAGCTTCAATATTTCACATGGGAGAGTTAAGATACAAACGAAACAAAAATAAACTTTGTATTGACGTTTACATAGATCTAAACACAACGCATTTGATCTACCATCAAATAAAAGTCTTAGAATTAAAGGCAGGAACTAGTACTCAATACTTAAATTGTAATTGGAATGAACGAAATTTTCTCTTGAATCCAAAAAGGAAACTCCAAAAACAAATTAGATTATCAGAATTCTGATTTGACCTATTTGAGAAATGTTGTATCCTTTCAAAATTTGATACACCTTCTACAGGTGTTAATTTGATCCATTTTAGATGGTTTTAAAGGCCTGTATAATTCGGACTGTTCTAAGGAGATAAACTCTTTAAGTATCTTACTATCACAACTATTCAAATATTCGTTAGTGTGAAGTCGGTAATGTAGCATCTGCAGAGTATATAGATTAAGTACATGGTACTAGAAATAAAGGATATAGAAAATTATCAAAACAAAATTATTATAATTTGTACATGTACATATGGCATATGCGTTTAATAAGATAAATCCAATGCATTTGATGCGAATCATGCGGACTCTTACCCATAAGAATTAAAATATTTTAAACTTATGAGTTTTCAATAAATTGTGTTAAGTAATATTTAACACCTGGCCTCGATTATCATCTTGACTAAAAGAAATAAAGTACAATCCTTTGAATTTTGGAATACAACCTGAAATATTATAAGTATTCCTCCTTCTTTCTCTCTTCCTGTGCGTTTCTGGATCCACCACTGAATCCTTTCTGTAACACAATGAAATATTCATTACATACTACAGTAGAAACAGTGATTAAATTAATAATTAATTTAATTTGTGAGTACTTTGTTTGAGAGTAATGTTTTGTGACTTTTATAAAATATACAGTTATAATATGTGTATAACTTTTCAAAGGTTAAATGCATTATTACTGCCAATGGAATTCTAAAAGGAATAAGTCAATTAGATAACTATGTTTGTAAAAATTTGATAAAATAAGTCGTTTTCTTTTGTTATTTCTTAAAGAATAAGTAATAATAGTTTTCTTTGGAAACATTGGAACACATTAAGTTTCCATGTGACAAAAAGGTAATAAGCGAAAAGAATATTGGGCAGTTATTAAAGGGAGGAGAGAAGGGAAGAGGTAGATGGGGGAGATAGAGAAAAAGAATGAGGAAAGATAAGGAATGGCAGAGTAAAACAGAAGAGAAAGAGAGAGTAGCAGGAAGAGCGAAGCAATAGCAGTAGCAGTTTTGTTTTTATTTTTATAAGGATAAATTTATAATTTTTTTTTTCGTTTGGAAGGAGTGAGTATGTTTAGATTTCATAAGGATCAAAATTGAACTAATCACAATGACATGTAAATAAATGAGTTAAGGCACTAGAATGTAATGCCAAATGGCAAAAACATTAAAAAAAAAATAATAATAATAGTTTTCGTTAGTGTTTTAACAATATGTAGAATTAAATAAGGACACTGTTCATATTATTTAAATTAAATAAATTCGGTGTATAAAAATGTGTAAAGGAGCGAGGATGCAAGATATCCTAGAACCCTGCGCAGTTTTGTCCCGCACAAGAACGATCTGTCCCGCGTAGTGCAGGATTAACTAATACACAAATAAGAAGAATATTTAGTGCTCGTAATTAAGAGTTTAATATGTAAATTAACTGTCAGTAAATAAGGAATGGTATTTAAAGATAAGCGTTCACCGGTTCCCACTGTATGTATCGTATAAAACGAATTTTAATATTCTTTATCGGTGTCGGATCTTCCAAACGTTGCGTCTGATGCATACAGTGTGATCTTACTACTTTAGGAAACAACTATAGATTTTCTGAAGAATTGATTTGTCTACACTGCATTTGTCTGTCTTGTCAGAGAGACTAAATAAATGTATTTCGTCAGAACGTTATTAACCTAGATTATTGAGAGTCAGTACACTTTATATATTAGTTCCTTTGATGTCCTTTAGTCTTCAGTACTTGATGATCCACTTTGATCGAACCCACTACACATGTTCGCTATAATTTCCATGAAATATTTTTACTCGATATCGATCGTAATTCTTTGAATCGTTTCCACAGATTGACTTATCTGGGTTGTCCGGCTCCTTGGTGAAACCCTGTTCGCTGCAGTTATGTAGTACTGTATACCGTGTATTGATGTACTAACTTTTTAAGGGTAGCTCGAACGTGTTCTACCCTTACCTACTACCACTACCACTACATGAAGCATGATGATTGCGAATCCCATAGTGACTCATAACTTACGTTATTTAAAACTTTTATAACTTTTAATTTTAAGCTTCAGTAAGTCTTCAGCCCTCACGCCTTGATTCTATTTTCAAGTATACCTACCAAGCTATTGCTATACGAGTAGAATAGAAATATTATAGCTTGCAGAAGAGAATATATTATGATTATACATTTATTAAAGATTAATTATATTTTTAAAATTAACTTTTTTGTTCATTCATCTTGTGAAAACTTCGAAACAATATATTTGATATTTTATAATCATGTTTTAAGTTCACTTTAAAGTAATGCATTTATCATAATGTCTGTTTCTTTTGTCACTTTGCCGTTTGCTGTGTCACCCTTTTTTCATATGTAGTATTACTACATGTATATAATTTGTTACAGTTATAACTAAATGTTACTTTAAGAATTGCTTTTAAGGTAAGCATCCGCTATTGATTTATCGTATCAAAGCTATGGGTGTACTGAGACAACAACTAAGATTCGTAGTGTTAGCTACATACACCGTGGCCCCCGTTTCACGTTGGACACAATAAATCCAATGCGTTTGATGCGAGTCATGCGGATCTGTCAACACCTTGACAGTTACTCGCTAAGGCTTTAGCTTGTTTGTCACTTACAAGCGATCTTAAAATTTCGTTCCTGAATAATGAAGTTACAAGACCCTTATGTATACTTATTATAAGACTCTTACGGGCAGATTGTTCAATAATCATTAAAACTATAGTTAGGACAATAACCCTGGATGATAGGTTTTTCTATAAGCTTTGTGTACTATGTCTTTATTTCTATAAAACTGTACTATATATTGATAAAGTTGGTTATTAGAACCTCAAATGTATAAAATATAGAACATTCCAAGACATGTGACGTCACTGTCGCTAAGTTCCTATCTATTTTCACAACAGAGCGTAAAGGAGATATCATATTTAACACATAATTCTTATCAATATAAAAAATAACTGACCTAATGGTGCAAACATGTCACGTCAAAAATATGACCGACACCTGTAGCGCTAAAAGAACAATTGGAATTTACAATATCTCGATCAACATTTAGATATTTATTAAAATAAAAACGATAATATATATTTATTTACAATAATTTCAATCAAAAATTAAAAAATTGACCACTACAAAAAGAGTACACAAGCCCATTATAGTTTTGTTATGCATTTGTTAAAGTAACAACGGGTAGCAGTCAAACGTAGTACATAGCAGTAACAGTAATTTGAATTACTATTCTTATATTTCATACATTTCATATTAAAGTTATTCAAATTTTATTTAAGCGAAGAATTATAATTGTTGGACCGAAATAGTTTCATGTAGGGACGTTTTTAAAATTCTCAAAATTCAATGCAAGGAACCGCTCTATTTGAATAATTTACAGAGGAAAATGAAACTTTTCATGACATATGCAATTACATATATTTTACGTATTTTTACATTTTATTTTATGTTTCTTTACATACTTAACTTGACCAACTTGGTTGCTGTCATATAATTTTTATAACCTAGAATATTATTAAACAATTGTCTTCATGTTCAAATAAATTAAATTGAATTTCACATATCGTGCCTTTAACATGCTATGGAGTTGTTAATTTGGGATGACCGTTCCATTTTAAACGTTAACTTTCTGGTCACGTATTTATAAGAGGTGGAAGGATCTAGACTCTAGATGCAGGACCTTGTCTCTTCTTAGATCCTAGCTGCTACGATATTTGCTTCGAAAATTGGAAAAGGTCTACAAAATTATATATGGTATGAATGTTTGAAATAATGTAATAGAATTAGACTGAGTAAATCAATAAACTTCATTGAATATGTCATCATACTCAGGCCGCTTTTAGGTTTGCGTCTCGACTGAAGTAGTGAAACACAGCGAAAATTAAATAATTATTTTTTAAACTGTCTTTGTTTGTAGAGCGAACTTATAAATGTTAGAGAGTTCAAAAGTTATCATAGTGTAAACTAGGCCACGGGTAAACGTAGTAATAAAACGGTTTTTAACGTATTAACGTAAGTAAAAATAAGTTATAAAATAATAATAGTTGATACTGCTTAAGTATTCGTTTTATTACCATGATATAACCCCAAAAAAACAACAAAAAAAACGCATAAAAATAAAAACAAACCCTTTATATCAATTTTGATTTACATTGTTCAACATAAAAAACCCTAAGTAAACGTATTATTCGATGTAAATATTTTAGCATTTCTTCAGCAGCAGTCAGCCGGTCTTCCTTGTCATCGTCACCCAGGAACTCTGGTTTCCTTTCTGCTACAGGGGATGGTTGTGTGTCACTGCGAGACACACTGCCAGGGCTTCGGAGGTCTTCCTGGGGTTGTTATTTGGATATAGGAGGCACCAGCACCAGCACCAACATTAGGGGTGACTCCCTCGGGGGTGTTTGGTATGTCTCGCACGTACTCTGTGCAAACATCTTGACAGTTGATAGGGATACAAGTCTTTGCTCTTTCTATGCCTACCGTTTTTTAACTAGTTCTCTCGTGTCTTTGGTTTAGTTGTGCCTTGTTTTGAGATGAATAATAAACAGATAGGTCCATTCGTTATATCTCTAATCTAACTAAGGGTATAAAACGTGCGCGGGCATTGTCTGCAGAAACTTATTTAAAAAAGAATAAACGTAAAAAAATGATAAGAATCAGTCAGTTGGTTCTATTAAATTGAGTACATTCCTCTCTCCCTCTCATACGCATCCCCATCCCACCTACGCTTTTTCTATTTACACCAAATGTGTTATATGTGTTATTAGGTATTGTTGACTTTGCTAAAAGAATATTTCCGTGAAAATTATCTATATACGCTAGATATTGAAAACAGAATGACGATGTATTCAGAAAACATTTGGATATACATCATATGCTTTGGATATGCGTACTATGTACATGCTGTTGTAATGTAAACCTTACATTGTATGTCATACGTATGTACATTGATGTACATAGTACCTATGTACTGTCATGTTTATTCATTTCATATGCAATATACATATAATGAATATTATTTTCACATTATGAAGCATATAATGTTATGTGGCATGTATGTAATAAGATGTTCCAAAGTGTTTTATTCAGTTTTCTTTGCTAACTAACTTTAAAAATTAATTAATCTATGGGATAGCAATCAGGTGCTCATGTCCCCAGCGGATAATTGAAGTTACAATGGAGAGAACCGACATAGAGTACACCATACCTTAGGGCTGCATTAACGAATAAACAATCAGTATTAATAGAGGTAATTAATAGCGACTACATACAATCGATTTCACTCGAGACCTTAAATTAGAGTCACGTCCAAGAAACAATATGATTGATTACATAAAAAATGAATTCAGGCGAGAGCTGATTCTAACATAGTTCTAAGTTAAAAAGATTGAGGAATTTTTACAAAATAATACTAATTCACTGTTTTTTATTACGTATATCTGTTCTTCTGCACTCTTCTTTCCAAAAAATATATCCTTAGCTTACGAAGAACCTAACAAGACATGTACAAATCTCGCTCGTCCCACGTGAATCTAATTTTCTCTTTGCTTTCTTTTTTAATTATCTCTAATAAAAAAATAAAAAAATATTTATCAATCAATTTAATTCTTATAAAACGTATGTTCATATATATTAAGAAAAGTAATATTTTTAATCTTATCTTATTAGAATTAATGTGTTTATTCGTATAATAAAAGCAGTGATGATTAGTTCTATTTTGCGTATTAGGTTATAGTCAAAATACATCTAAGTAAGGTGGTTATTTTTATATATTCACCATGGAAACTAATCCTTGATAATTGATATTGAAACAAACAAAATACTTAAGTAATAGAGTATCTACAAGGAGATAATAACACTTGAAGAATTGGTGCATATTATAAACGGCCTACACTTGAAAAACGCCCCAATAATTAATAAGGGAGGGAGAGAATGAGCACGAGGAAGCTCGTTTAGTGAATGAAGTTGTCATGAAAAAATAATAAGAATTTTCGATTTAATAATTTGGTGCAAATTTTAGGATATCAGACAGTAATACCAACATTAAGAGAAAAGTAAAGGTATCAATAAAAGTAAAAAATTACAAAATTTTCATTACTTTTTCATCACTGTTTTCCGTCATTTAATTTTTGTCATTTATATTGTTCTCTTGCTATCATCAACTAATGGAACTATTCATATCTCTATTCCTTATTCTCTTTTCATTATTTGCTTTGGAGTCCATTCTTGAGACACTCCTAGCCTTTCTCTTTTCCATATGTTTTTCTACTCTCTTTATTTCTGTTTCCATATTTTATTGTACTTCCCCTTTTACCTCAATTTCCTCTATATTTAACTCTTTGTAAACGAGGTTTATTTGAGTGACTACGAGCTACTTTTCAATTATCAGTTAACTGAGGTTTATTCTATTATCAACCTTGATTGACACTTTAATTTCTTAACTCCCATTTATGTTTCAGTCGAACATAAATGTAGCTTAACCAAGCAAAATATCCTAATGACATTTTTTTGGTTAAACTCCCAATGCCATAATTGATCTTCAATTGAGAATTTCAAAAACGTCCCTATATGAAACTATTTCTGTCCAACAATTATAATTCTTCGCTTAAACATAAAAAAATGGTTTCTTTTAATAATATTTAACCTGCTCTATAGTATCGCCATCTATATTTCGCTAGAAAAAATGGCCAAGTATCGTTTCACCTTAAGTCTAAGTGTAATATATCAGAGACAGGATTTCTTTCTATAGCAGCCAACATATTTAACGATTAAAAAGAAAATCATTAGGATCACCTTGTATATCGCGGTATATAATATTCGTTTTAATTGTCTAGCTTATTTTCCTGCAAAGAAGATTTCAGTTTTACTTAGTAAGTTGTAGCATATGGCAGTCATAGAATCATGTAGACGTTGCATGTTCCCTGCACTGCATATACTGGTATTGATAAAGCTGAAGAAATCACGTTTTCGTAAATAATAGATCATCGACCATTGTACATTTGAAACAAGACGTATTAGTCATTTTCCTAACGTTGTCTTGAAGAGTTAATTTACTTTAAAACTTTGACAAAAAGCTCTGTAAAGCTCTAGTAAAGCTCGAGATCTCGACAAGCACTTAGAACATCGCGTTCAATAAGTCCCAATGTTTTCACATCGTACATCGCAGCACAAAACGGGATGGGAGAAGTGAATCGTAGGGGAAGGTGATGTGAGGGGGTGTTAAATCTGTAGTGGTAAGGTATTCGTATTGTTTGTGTGGAATGCTTTGATATTGTTTAAATCATGTGATTTGTTGTTCAGTAATGAACGTATTGGTTTTTGGTTTATGTAATTAAACAACTAATCAATACTCATTACGTTAATGACTTGTTTATTCGATTTGCTATAAAATTACCTGTTGTTTGGAAAATATTACTAATTTCTTTTACCATAAAAGCTATAATTGCAATAATACTTAATTGGTAACAAAATTACAAAAATAAATCCGTCAGCAACATTATAAAGCATAGACATATTATTTAAAAAGTGTAATAGGAGATAATGTATAACAATCAGGGGGGTGGGGGGGTGGGGGGGTAGTACTGGGTTACGTAACGTCGTGACGTCACATCTCATCTAAAATTCAACTTAAAAATATATAAAAACAAGACGAAAAACAAAATAAGACTAAAATTGGTTTTTTCAAATGTGTGGTGACGACACAAGCCAAACGGGTCTGAAATGTGTGACATGACGTGACAGGGGGAGTTTAAAATACCAAGAAATGTGTGTGACGTAATTTATGGATGATCCTATAGGACTCAACATCGGAAATAAGTTGACGTTAAATAAATGAAATAGAGAAAAAATATTATTAGCAGAGCATGTAAGAGGAGTGGTAAATTTGGTAAAAAAAATTATGACCGCAATGACCTAATTAATTTTATTTAAATTTTCATTTATTATTTATTTATTAGACTTTATAACCAAGCAAGAGTGACGTCACACGTTCGTCTCTGGTTGTTTTTCAAGATTCACACTTATGTCTTATTAAATTATTAATCAGTATAAAGAGAATGAATACCTCTTATAAATTATTGATGAATATTATTATTCTAAAACAAACAGAGCTTCTCCAAAACTCCAACTTCTAATTTTGTAAGCATCTTTCCAAAATAAAAGACTTATTAGTATGAGAGTTTGATACCGACTTGTTGAAGGTCCTTCAATTTCACGAAAGCTGAATAGAGGGCGTTAAAGAGCAAAGATGAATAAACAAAAGAAAATTGTATGTAAAATGATAATAAAATACTTGAACTTTACAGGTTAAATTGAGATAATATTTACTCATGTAATTTGTTTGTTCTTATCATTAATTGAGCGTCTACTCAAAATGAATATCGTCTCTCGCTTTAAGGGATGGGTATATACACAAACTCGTAATATAATAAACGTAGTTTACATTTCGTAATCAAATTAGAAAACACACCCCTGTTTACATAAAAATTAATTAAATAAATGTAAAAAATATTAGAATAAGAAAATATGTTTTATCAGTAGTAGACACATTTTATTTTAGCATTGTATTATCAATTATTTATTACTGAACGAAATTTCGCTTTAAATACCGTCTAATGTTGACGACGAGGTACTTGTTAATGATGACTGCAAAAATTTAATAAACAACGTATAATTGCAATATATATAATATGTGTAATACCTTGTTAATAACCTTGGTAATACTGATGTTAATATAAATTTGTAATAAACTGAAATAAGGTATATATCAGCTAACACTCGGGTGATAACTAAAGTTTAAAATAAAAAAAAAATTCCTTCATAATTTTTTTCTTAAAAATAGCACAGTATAGCACAGTCGCTATACCTAATATTATTATCGCGTATTAAGAATTCGCATTGCACATTCTCCCGTTTTATGGGGGTTACTGCGTATAAAATAAATTAAAAAGAATTAACAACAGAATCAGCTTTCACATGGTGAAATAACAAATTCCATGCTATGCAGAGTTCAGAAATAATTTCATTACCATGAGGGACATTAATTTCATTTCGTTCAATGTGTTGCCGTGTGTTGCGCGCAATGCATTTACGAGTATTGTAGGTGGTGTACTATGGAGACTAGGTACAATGTATGAGTTGCAATAGCAGTAGCAGGTCCAGCAGGTCCAGTTCACTGTCCAGTGCTATAGGCTTCAGTGAGCGATAATTCATTCATTAAACAAATTAACTTAATTGAAATATAAATCTAATGGATCACGTAGTAATGTAATTTAACTGTTATGCATTTGTTAAAGTAACAACGGTAGCAGTCAGTGGCATTACTTGTACGCTGCAATGAATAATGTCTGTCTTCTAGTAGCTAGCAGTAATGTGAATTACTATTCTTATATTTCATACATTTCATATTAAAGTTATTCAAATTTTATTTAAATCGTTTAATGTAAGTAACAATAAACGCGAATCAAAATCTAAAGCTGCAATTAGTTAGATGAATAACGTATCTACATTTTAAGCTTTCTTAAAATTAAAATTTAAAATTGGAATTTAACTAGAAAATATAGTAATATTCATTTTCAAAATTAATTTTTGTGGTTCCAACTCATTAAAAGTCAGTGGAAGAAAGCTTAAAATGTACAACTAAAGGACATGCTTTGAGACAATCCAGAAGAAATTCAAAAAGCACTCTAGGAATTCGAGTACTGATATAAACTTAATAAATCAAATTTAACTAAAATAAAAGAACTTCAGGCGGATGCCCTTGTCGTTAAATCGCCTCAAATTCAAAAATAATATAGAAAAAAAATGTCGAATAAAAAATATTAATAAAATAACTACTACTACTAATAAAAAAAAGGAAGAAAAACGGATTTTTAAAAATGTCTCATTGGTACAGTTGGCTCAGTTTTATTATTAGGACATTATTTTGTATATACCTTTAGCATTCAGTATTCAGTGACATCTGTATTTTCTTTTCAACACTACATTCGTATATAAAATACAACTCACATAAACTTTTCATCAAACAGAATTCTACACCAGGAACCAACATAGAATTTAAAATAAATTCACAAGTTGAAACCTGAATTGTTCCCGACTTGAGTGCGAACTCTTAAACAGAAGAAAGTAAAATGAACAATGAACAGAGACAGCAGACAGATGCTGATCAATGTATTCATTTAAATACTTATTCAGAATTTTAAGATATTCTACTTATTTGACAAATATTTAACTATATATTTATTCAATAACATATTTAACCTTTAAGTAGTGACGTCAGTGTCTCACAGACACCGAGTAGACATATTTTAAGCTTATTTCGTCATTTGAAGTAATGGGCTTGTGTCCTCTGTCTTAATTTCTATAAAAGTGTACTATATATTGATAAAGTGGATTACTACTAGTTACTATATGTTAGGAGATATTAACAGTTAAAAAAGTTATTTTGTCTTTTTAATTATTAAAGGGATTCAACGCTGTACACATTCCAAGTGCATGTGACATCACAATCCTTGTGTAAGGTTACCAACCTTACAAGTCATTAATCTCTATTATATGTATTTATATATCAAAATATTAAATATTATTTACAGCTATTTCAAGGAACAATAAAATTTCAGTATTATGTCTGCCTTGGCAGGGTTAAATAAAATAAAAACTTTTTATTCTTTGATTTGACTTGATTGTTTGACTACCAACAGCTACAGAACATTACCAAAGCACTGACCTACTCAACAAATAACTGACGTTAAAATACATTTCACGTCATACAAATATGGCCGACCATTTCTAGCGCTAAAACTACAATTCAAACTTTTAATTGCTCTATCTCCGTCAACATTTAGATATTTAATAAAATAGACACGCGAATACACATTTATCAACTTATTAATTAGTTATATAATAGTTAAAACTTATTAATAAATAATTAATTATTATTATTTAGTACTTGTCATATTCACCGTCTGTGAGACGTCACATCACCATTAATGACCTATCTTAACTACGTCAGTACTTCAAGGTTAATAACAAATTTTATATTATATACAACGGAATTATATATTTAAGAAATGACGCAAAAACGATCTTATTTGATGGTTAATTATTGATTGGACATAATCTATGTATATAATAATGTTTCATTCCAATTTAATTTATTTTGTCATACTACTTTTACTTCTCGTACTTACTTACAACTTTGTTTCATGTTTTAAGCAATAGATGTAGCTTGTAACCGTTTAGTTCAACTCATATAGCACTCATAGTAGATCATGTGCTTCTTAGTACTGTTCTCAGATAAATTTATTCTCTATCCCTTCTGGGATGGAACCTTAACTGTCGCTAATCACCCATACTAATTGTCATACATTCTAGAATCGGAAATCTTATACTATTTGCTTTGTACCTAATAAATAACCATGGATAATATATTTCGATAAAAGTAATACACTGTGAACTATTTGGTTGAAGGGATGTAGTACATTTAAACCACATATTACACTATGTACGAGTAGATAGCTGAATTTCAAAATGGCTACTGCAAATGAGATCAGGAGTCATTTTTCTGCATTATCATCACCCAGTAACACCAGCACTAACACTATAAAGTGTAGTACGGTATGTATTTTGTCGTTGACCGCTACATGCTCGGATACGGCCGCAGTGAATTTCCCATTCACCACTTCAGAATGACTCTAATTACACGAGCTTTGTTGACAGTGTTACACAACAAAACACTAGCAAATGTTTGGAACATGGACATGTCATGCTCTACGTCCAATGCGAAGAGTTATGTGAATATGCTTTCAGGAATATTTGCAATTTTAATCATAGTTATATTTAAACTTCTCGGAAAATTCATATTTATTGCTACTATAAATCAGTGAGAGTACTAAGAATGAAAATAGAGGAAATGTACTATACCAATTCATGTAAGAAACACTTACCCTGACCACCACTAGGTTAATTTGAGGTTATAGCACATGGGCTGAAAAGTCCCGGGCCTAACACATAGATGGCGCTAGTTTTATTGCAGTCACCAGTTAATACTAACCTTCAAAAGACAGCTGTTAAAATGTCATGATATTCTATTCAGTAGTTTGTGAGTTATTGTGCTAAGGGTGACGTTACTTTTGTTATTTTCAAAACAATGGATCAAAAACAATTTCGTGTTTTAATTTTAACTGATGGGAAAAATACCGTTCAAGCGAAGCTGTTATTTAATGAATTCTTTACCAATATTTAGTTGAAATGATTCATAACTTACTTACACATTTAATATAGAGCATGTGTTACGAAATCATCACCTTCGTCCTTAAATACTCCTACTAAAAACACGGCTGTCTGTACTTTAGACAGACGTGATCCAAAGTTGCATGTGTTAAGAGTGGAATAACAATTGAGATAAAACGTAAAAGATAAATAAGAAGAACATCTTCCCAGTTTGACTTTTTGTAGGGTTCCAAGCTGGAGAAGTTGAGTTGATATTTAGTTAACAAAGATTCTTCAAGAGAACGTTTGTTAAGAGAAAGACAATGGAACATTGAGTAAACTTTAGATTTGATTTTACTTGGAGGGTAGATATAACTTTGTATAAGCACTCTTGTACTTTTGTTACCTAAAGCATCCGCAGAAAATTTTGCAGGGAAGGATTTAATAACCATAAACTCTTGTGCCCTAAATGTGTGAGGCTCCTCTCGTCAACACCTCCAATATATTAATATTTAATTTCCAATTTTTGGTGCTTTTAAACTGTTAAATATTTAAAACTAAAAACATTCCAAAAAAAGGAATGAAAGTTTAAAATGTGAGGTATTATTCGTCGAATTCGAAAATTACATTCTCTATCCACTGTATGTCCGTATGTCCTGTACGGACAATATATGATCGTATTCGTATAGTATTACGGTGCCATTTGCTGGTCATAAATTCATAAATAATTCACCCAAAATGCAGCTATTAATTTAGGGTTTATTCTCAACGTAGACTAGATTCTAGGACATGTGTACAACGACATCTACTAAGCCGTGTACAGCCAGCCAGACATTGTGGATAATGATTTTTTATAAGCAGATTTATCATAGTAGTTATGAAAGATAAAATCATGCTTAAACAGTTACAGCAAAAACTCTGGATGATTATTATTAGTAAGTAGATATTAAGTAAGTAGATAGTAGTAGATATAAATAACGAGAACCAAAACATGGTTTAAAACTCATTCTATGACTTGATGGGGTTACGCCATTCAGCAGAAACTACTTTAGATGGACAACGGGACCTTAATGTAAGCGTCTTCTAATGAAATTGGGTTTTTATAGATCCAGTAGCAGTAGATCCAGATCGTCTCTGGAACTAAATCTCTGTTTCATAGAATGGAATTTGTTATATTTAGAAACCAGACGCAAGTCCTGTTTTATGTCAAGAATATTTTTCGGACTTACATCTGCCAATTTTTTTTAAATTTAATAAAGTTTATTGATTGAAAAGCTTCATTTTTATGAATAATTTAGGCTGGTACATACATAGTAGCACCAAGGAAACTCTACAGAGATACAATTAATTTAACACACGGGATTGTGTCCCTGCCGGCGCGGACAGCCCAATTAAACTGCCGGGGTAACGGAGAGGGAGAGAAGAGGTGGGCTAGGCTGTCAGGAGAGCCAGGTAAATAAGTGGAACATCCACGGGACGTAGACAGGTTAATAGAGACACAAGGATAGGGGTGTTAGGGTGAGTGGGTGGAAACTGCGATGGAGAGTTATTTTAATAGAGTTCCTGAGTGCTTGTAAATTAGCGTTGGACGATATAAGCAGAAGAAGATCTTAAATATGTTAAAATTTATATTTCCTAATTTTTTTGGATATGTTTTAAGAATTTTAAATATGTACAAGAGGTTGTCCTTGTTTGTTCAATGTGTTTGTATAGTGTTGTCTCTGTTTTTCTACAAATAGTCTCAGATTAATTGGAAATTCAGCGTTATTACGATATAAACGTGAATGTTTTTACTTACTAAATATATCTAATTCCCAAACTGTACCAGAAGCGAAGCGAACGAAGCGAACCATTTAAATGTGTATCCGATACACAATGGCTTTTTATTTCATGATGTTGTAATATCAGCTACTCCGGTCCGATCGTTTGGCGTTCCATTGACCAGCTGATGAATTCTAGCTGAACGAATCGTTTGAAATTCATACTCCAATCGTTCATTTGTCGCCCTCTGTGATATTAACAGCAGAGGATTGTGTTACTAACACTCGCCCCTAGCCTCACCTCCCTCCAATCTCTCCCAACAGTTGCTAGCAGTATTTCACTAGTGTTATATCAACCTTGTTCGGCTGTTACATACACATATATTATGTAATTAATTAACAAAATTTGTTGTTGCTAATGAGCTAATAGCTTCATCAAATGTTATTAATTGTTTGTTAAATATCACAAATTTGTTTATGATTTTTATTTATGTAGATACATATAGATTTATATTTATTTATAAATATTGCGATGGTATTTTTGTTAAACTAAATAGAAGAAGAGAGAGGGAGAGGTCTGAAAAACGTACTAGAAAATGTCTTAGAAGTAACTAAAAGAAACTGCAAATATATAGCCTGTTCCATGAAACACGTTTGCTAGGAGGCTCACCGATACATCATCAGAAATCGTCAGAAATAAAAAAAAAAAAAAAAATTCTTGTAATATTTATTCATTTATTTATCGTAGGCCTATTACCGATATTGAGTATTATGTTGACAGTTTTCATGGGGTCCTACTACGTCTCATATATGTGGGCTACATTAGTTAAGAACATAATCCATTAATAACAATAAAACCCAAAAAATATAACGTTGGCCCGGGGTTTAAACCCGGAGACACGGAGTACGAGTTATACACATTTTCCTCCATTCTTATAAGTGTGCGATGCCAGTCTTTACAGTCCCTAAACTCGCGAAGTTGGTGCAGAAATTACATCTGCATGTGTACGAGAAAGCTGGAAAATAAATATGTAGCTGGGGTAAGAACATTCCAAACTAATATGGATCACTGAAGTGTATTCGTGAATCAAACATTGTTCACCGTTGGCACGAGGGGTGCAATGTCATCGGCAATACCCTCATTCGCATACCACACGATCACAATCTAAACGAGTGCTGCAACGCACCTATTCCATCTCAATGTCATACAAGCATAAGTGCTCTCGACTACTGTACCGTTATGAAAGTAATTATAAATTTTAAATATATATACTAAAGGTTAAAAACGAAATTTTTCAATATACAAATATATAAAAAAGCACTATTTTATCGAACAATATATCCAACATTTTCAATAGCATATTTCACTTTTGATTGTATGTCAACCATCAAAGAAGTTTTCTATCGAACCAATGGAACTTAGGGTATGTCATTCACGCCAACATATATTTGATCCTAGCCATGGGTGGTTTGAATTCAATTTCCTCTCTAAACATGTTGAATACGAGAAGAAACAAACCTCGGACGATTGACCACAACAGGTGGAGTGGAGACAGGGCGGGGAAGAGACAGGGTGAACTATGTTTGTATTCCACGTTATTGAAACTGGTTCAACCTTATCATAATTCGTAGACTCGAACACACTGCAATGTTGGGCCTGACCTCTTGAACCCATGCGCTGTACTAATTATACGAATTGTATTGTGCCAGTAATTGGTTTTCAATCATGAGGGTACTTTACCATTGTTGAAACAATGTAATGTTACATTTGTATTAATTGTTGGAGCGAAATTTAAATTGAGTGAAGTGTTTTTTTTTTTGATGGCTTATGGTCGTTATTAGATTTATTTAGAGGTGTATATATTTTATTATATATAGGCATGTGGCGTTAAAAACTACATACATTTATTTTACATCACCACTCTTATCTTTCTTTTTCTACTCTTCCCTTTTACTTCTCTCATCCACCATATTCTTTCTCTCTTCGTAGCAACAATTTCTCCAAACTCAAGCTATTTTCCACTTGCTTCATGTTTCCTCTCCTATCTTTTTCTTCACTCCTCTGTGAAACTCTGCTATCCTCCTTCCTTCCTTGCTTGTTTCCTTTCAACAAATCCTTTATCTTCTTTTTTCTAAAGATCGCATTCTTCCTTCCATGCTCCAACGCCTCCTTTTCTAGCTTACACAACATGCAGTTGGACGAAATATAAATCACATCCTGCAAAGCCTCACTCTATGTCTTCTTAATACAAGTTATCCTTCTTAGATAAATCTTAATATATATAAATTACGTGTCACGTTGTGTGTCCGCGATGGACTCCTAAACTACTTAACCGATTTTAATCAAATTTGTACACCGTGTGCAGTTTGATCCAACTTGAAAGATAGGATAGCTTACATCTCAATTTATGATTGCAATATTATCTTATTGCAAATTAATTATCTGTATATGACATATGACATCTGGCGACGATGATGGCGACATCTGTTGACTAGATTGAGTAAATATTCTGTTGACTAGATTGAGTAAATATTCAATAGATGGCGCTATGTAGTGTAATATGACAAAAACGTTAGACACAGCAACGCGTGGCCGGGACAGCTAGTAATAGTATATAATATCAATTTATTGGTTTAAATAAAATTTTAAGAGCAGCGCAGTCTTCTGTGGAATCGTATTGTCGTATTATTATTCCCCTGTCAATTTTCTTTATCGGACGCTCTTGTTTCTACCAGTAAAAATACTGTATACTATTCAAAGAATGGTTAGTAATCTATTTACAATAAAATATTTTTGCTTTGAGAAAAGCAACTTCTGATGTAATATGTAAATTTAAATTGATGTTTCTTTACATCAAACATCCATACATAGCACACACATACATACTTAGTTATATCGTATATAGTTATTTTCTTTGTTTTATTTTTCGATTTTCTTTTATAATCTCAAATATAATAAAAACACTTTTAAGATAAACTTTGTTGGCACAATCAATCTATTTCTTCAAACAAAGTTGTAAATGTAAGTTCTTGAAAGGTTTCAAGTATTTCAGTTTTAAAAATGCACCCCGTTGCGTGGCGTGGCGTGGAATCAGTCAAGAATATCATGTACGATATATGTGCACTACTCTGCCAAGCAAAAGAAAATATGTAAACTAACACAGAGAATATGATATGACCAGTTTGGTTTAGCTTTAGCTTTGTGAAAGAATAAGATGAATTGGCAAGAACTTCAAACAGTTTACAAACTCAAACGTGTTCAAATTGAAAAACCACAAGTCAAGAATCTAGATTCGAGTAGATTGTGTTGTTTGAGTTCATTTGAACGGTTTAAAGTTAAACATACAATGTACACTGCTTAGCAAGTTTAACAGAGTACAAGAAGTAATCTAACAGCTGGCAGTCTCTGTTTTTCAAGAACAACTTTTGCCAATTGGTATTAGTATTTGTAGAATAGTAAAGTAGCATTTTGCCAATGGTTTTAAAACTCAATTTTTTTGAAAAAAATTTCGATAAAAAGCGCTTTATTTATCAACATAGTCCCCTTTAAGCTTGATACATTTAGTCCAGCACATTTTTTCCAATTTTTTCCAACCCAAATCTCTTACCGTTTGGAATCAAAAGAAATAGTCGCAGGGGGGTTAAATCTGAATAATATATATCTTTTTTCTAGAATACTACAACATAATATATAGACATACTTATCTAGTAGCTTACATTTCAATAATTACACGGTGTGGTAGAGATTGCTCCAATGAACAATTCTACATGATTAGGTTACTGGGTCCGAGGGTTTAGTCCTGCGGAGTCTTCGAACATCTTCGTGTATTTTGGAACGTTGATCTGAATAATATACTGGATGGGTAGCAGTTCATAGCCGAATTACTTGACTTGACGTAGCTTGCTTAAAATTTGACAGTAGTCTATTAATAGATGGCAGTTGACGGGAGCTGCGCGGGAAATTCAAAAATTCACTAAATTATCAAACTATCCTTGTACTATTATGTTTTAGTCGCAAGGATAATAAAGAACACGAGTTCCTAAACTACGGCCCTTTTGTTAAACACCAAAGGGTGGCCGAAGTAGTCGTAAACTCTAACACTGAGAAAGAAATGGAACCATCTATCACCCATAACTATCCCGTTTATTTGCACCTGATGTTGCATAACATGGGATAAATTGAACTATTGATTAATGAATTTAACATTGTTAGAGCTGTCTCTGTTTGTTCAATGTTTTCATAAAGGTTTGTCTCTATTTATCTGCGACAAAAACAACATTGTATTAAGACTGTTGTGTCTGCATTGGTGGCCGCCTGAGCGATCTCCTAAAAGGTAGTAGCTAATAGAGTGGATTCAAACCCAATATTTTACGTTAATGTCTTCAGTTAAATTTTTATTGCCTGCTTTTTATAAAACCCATACCAATCTAACAATTACCATATATTACTCTAATATAAACCGTAAACTAATAATTCAATTTTATATTAAAAAACATTCGTGTACCAAATTCATATAGTATATAGTAACTTTTCAGTTTTGAAAGGTTAACTTTGATTATCCACTATGGTTATTAAAACGAGATAAAAATATGTTTACAATGTGACTCGAAACACAACGTCCAAAACGGAAATGAAACCACTTATCCAACTATCAAGGCAAATAAAACATTTTATTTGGCTTCACTATTATAGATTACAAACTATTTCATTTATATAGCCAATATACGTCTCGTTTTCCCCTTTCCTAATCCCTATTTTGTGTCTCAGCTATTATTCATTTTGAGTTTTATACACTTGGTCTATCTCCTATTAACCCCACAATGTTACGAGAGATACTATGTTGGGTTTGTTCTATTTAGTGTATTATGATAATTAAAGAATAAAGCGGCACGGTAATAATGATAATATTGTTGTTTATTGTGTTTCTTAATTCTTATCGCATTATTATTATTATAAACTGACAAATTTAACATTTGTTTAACCGAGAATTGGAAAACCGGACTAAAATTCAACTCGCAGACATTTATTTCAAAAATAACAATTTCTTTGTTTTTTTTTCTTTGTGTTAAAAGCGCGTTATATGTATATACAAAGACAAACAATTATTTTATTCGTTGTTCAATCCTTTAATTAATTAAAGACGAGATTGTATTGTGATAATATATACGAAATATAAAATAGGGACGCACTTTAACGCAGTGACACAGTGTCGACGACAGCTCCTGATGGGATACAAATGGCAGGATGACTCAACAAGGCAAAAAAAGTACAAACAGAAACAAAGACAGATGGATATTTAATTTAAATGATACACTGTTAAAAATTCATAAGAAATTAAAAGAATAATCGTTTTGTTTTTGTATCATTTTGATAGTAATTGTAAAACACTTGCGATTCACTTGTCAAAATTGAAATTTTTATTCCAAAATTACATTCCTTATAACACTTCGACCAGTTCTGTTATAATTACTAGTAAAATCAATTAGATATATTCAAGGTGACTTAACCAAGGTTACCTGTTACGTAAACGATTTTTCTTAATGTACAACGTTTTGTCTAGCTACATCAAACGTTTTTCTGAAAACTGTGTTTTTAGAATCGGTGACCAAGATTTCTCAGAAACGGCTGAACCGATCAGTCTCAAATTTCAACACAACTTTCTTAAGTATATTTTTTAGTAATTAATCGAAGGTTTCTTCTCACCGATAAATATGTTTTTTTTTATAAACAATTTTAGGCCAAAATTTTGGTCAAAAATCGATTATTTTTTTGAGAAGCCGCCATTTTTTCAAAAAAAGTTATTCTGCTCATTCCTTCGATTAATTACTAGATTATACATTACTTTAACGAAATCCGTTTGGTTTTCTCATTTTAGATAATTCAATCCAGAGATATCGTGGTCATCGCAAGATGCCTTTTTTTAGAGGAGCTCCGGGAGATCAGCTATAGCAGCTTTATTAAATTATTATTTTTACAAATATTAAAATGTTAAAATGCAGTTAAAAGTTACCATAATATGTGTACAAATTTTTACAATAATACATTTAAAAGTCTTCTCAGGAAATTCTGAAAAATCGTTCTTTTTGGGTATAATAACTGTATAAAACCCCTTAAGTAAAATTTCATTTTTGAGAACTAGCACTAATCTTTAGCCACACTGCCCCAACTTCAACATTTTTATAAATATCTATCATGATAAATTAACCATATAAATGAACCTGTATCTCAAAAACTGGATCACATCTGACTGCTCCTTTACATTCCCAACTCAACAAAAAAAATGGCACCCACCAAAATGTGTGTTGACCAGTAGATTATTTGACTGACACATTAATGTTAACACACGTCTTTTATATTTGAACTTTTAATTATTTTGTATTATTTTCAGCTAGTTAATTATGTGATCATTACGGTCCAACAACAAAACCCATCATACGCAATACAAAATTTAATTCTCTAAAGATCACAAATGTCAAAGACACAAAGGTTTATCAAAATGTAGACATTTTAATTAAAATCAAATATGGCGTTAACATGTTTTAACATGCATATGTCACTACGCATGTGGTTAACATATATCGTTTTGTTCGACCAACACCTACCAGTGCGCTTTGTGTTCAAAATGATTGTGGACCCACCGGCAATCAATTACAGTTGTTTGATACACACGTTGCATGATGACGTCAATCGCACTTACCTGAAATGAGAAAAATTTACATTATTATTTTGTTATTTACTTACTGATTGTTAGAAAACTTTCGGCGTATTAACAGTTACCCGGGTTCACACATGGGTATCCCTTTATTTATACTCTTTGCGAATTGTAAAATGCCCTGTGAACACGAACTACTATGTGTGCAACCATGCATATTCGTAAGCGAAGACGAATGTGCCGATCAGTGGTTAGAATTGGAATATTAGAAATGAAATTAATTTATTATGGGTGAATTTCTAGTCATGTACAGTGACAAAGTTAGACACTATAGGTCACCAGCAGGCGTCCAAACCAAAGTGACATGTAACTTAAAACATCGGCATCCTCTATTGGTTCTATTTATTTACTGAAACAGTAATATAAATTAAAGTTCAACAAATTTAATACAGTCATATATAACAAACGTCAACTTCTGAATGAAAATATCTAATATCGAATGTTGGAGTCGCACTACTTGAGTTTGTTTTACAGGACATACGAGGTTGATGCATTAAAACTTAATGAGTAAAACAACAGCTCCGCAGTGCAGCAACTGTCAGACGCAAATAACAGTCCATCATCTACTAGTAACCTGCCCACAATATCAAACATCAGTGATGAACTAATGAACTTAATGCTCGAATTACTAACTGATATAAAATTAACAAATTAAATTTAACTAAAATAAAATAACTTCAGGCGAACGTGACCTTGTCGTTGATCGTAGTAATATAATAAAAAAAATGTATGTTTAATATCTGTGCTTTATTATACTACAGTCACGTGATATTTGTTGTGCTTGTGTAATTGTATATTGCATTTGTGTTGTTTGTGTTTGCGACCCCCTTCTTTCCTTCTTCCCTTAATCTAAATTCCATTCCGAAAGTACATTCTATACGAATATTTGTCTGTTATGTCCTATATACATTTGTGGGCATATTTGGTGTGTTTAATCTGTGCTCAGCTGTTTAACGGCAAACCGTAAAACCACCCTTGTCTCGTCACTACCCTTAGAACCACCCCGCCTATCTCTCGCCCACAACAAAGTAAACCACATGTCCACAGCTACATTAACACATATTTGAAAAGGGTTGGCATATTTTAATTTCCTTTTATTATAACGTTCAAGATTTATAAAATTTATTTCAAATTAGTTTAATTATACGTTTTGAAACTGTTTTATTGAATTCAAAAGATTCATCACGTACTGAATATTCTAAAAATACGCTTCAGACTGATGTATGTCTTTAAACGTTTCTGAAAATAATTTGCTACATAATTGCGCGTAATACAAACATAATAAAGCAATTCGTTTTGGTATCCAATCTTATATATGGCTTTATAGTACCATTCATTCATCTATTTTCGAAACAGAGTACAATTTATATAGATTATTAATAGAGAAATAGAGTTCTGCTGAGTTAACTATCAAAATATGGCCGCAAGTACTTTTAATTAAAATTAAAATAAATAATTTGTAAACAATTTCGTTCACTTGTTCTAAACATAAAATATAATACATTTGAAAGAGAGTTATGTAAGGTACAGGTTCACTCAGCTTGCATCAAACGCACTGGCTTTATTGAATATAGCGTAGAAGAGAAGGGAAGCGAGAGAAAAGAGGTATACAGCGTCAAATACAAATCTACTATAACAACAATTGAGATTGAAATGCATTTCGAAGCAACCTTGTTAGTTGACTAAATCTTACAGACTAAAAATAAAAAAATCATTTGAACAAGCAAAAAGCAGTTAAATACAAAATTTAAAAATTCATTTTCAAAGGTACAGTCCCGAGAGTACAGTATTACCGAGAGATAAACTGTTTACATTGACGGTACGTCCTGTACCTCCTTAGAAACAAGCCTTCATTTTTATATACAAAACAAGGACAACACGAACATAAATAAGTAAAATTTTAGCGACAACTGTAGTTTATTTGTTGACTGACTTCGTTGATGGAAGAGGAGCTGGAGTATTACTCTTGTTTGATTTATTAAATACATTAAATTGTCAATTTGTTTGTCGATTTGTAACAGATTCGAGGACCAGGATCTGAAATGATTTTGTTTGTCTTTATTTAACACATAAAAACTTCGACAATATAAATCTCAACTGATGATTCATCGGTGCTGATAATCTTAGATTTGTCATTTAAAATGAACGATGAGGGTTCCGAAAGTACATAAGAATACTATTGGAAAAAAATATTGTATTAACAGTATTTGAACATCCTCGGAAAATAGTTGACTATTTATTTCAAATGGGGTATAGAATGGCAAGTGAATATCGATCTTAAATCTTACTCAATAAACAAATGTAGCATTTACGTAACTTTAGATACATTACAGACAAGATACATTAAATAGGATTTCATTAAATTATTTTACAAAAAGTTATTGGTCAAAACGATGAAAAAAACATATTTTCAATGCAGTTAATATATAATTAGTTCTATAATTACTAAATGATAAAATAATATTTGAAGAATACTTTGTGAAATTAATAAATAAATATCAAGAAATGAGGCATTGACAGCGAATTTTCTCAGACATCACAAAAAAATGTAACAGTGCGGTGCCACTCATAACTCATCACTGGATTTTCTGAAATCGAAAATCCAAAATGATTTTATTAGTTGATAAGTTTCTGCAGGTAACGCTGTCGAGTTTTTTTTATTGATTTTTAAATTTTTTACAGCACTTGAAAGTCAAAATACCGATTTTTCATGAAAAAAATCAGAAATATTAAAAAAAAGCTGGACAGCATTACCTCGGCATTTATGTAAAGAAAGAGTACAAGAGAAATTTTAAAAGAATCAGTTCAGTAGATTTTGAGCTAGAGATGGCACCAGCTCTGAAAAACCTAAGTGTAAGAAAACGCATATAAAAGTTTTAAAGTAAGACGAAACCAGACCAGATAGGTGAAGACTTAAAACTCTATATCTCCGACAGTTTTACTACAATCGACTTCAAGTTTTCACACAACAAACCTAATATGTTATACATTAATATAAATAAATAAAAAGAAAATGTTGAAACCTTAGCCCCCCCTCCTCCTCCCCTTTAACGAATCATTAACAACATTTGCTTTTAAAACCTATAGGCAGGTTTTGCTCTCTATCCATGATTAATATTTTTAAAGTATTCTGTAGAATAAAATAGATTCAAAAAAAAAGACGCAAGATTTTTTCGTAGACATATTTAACCAATCACTTTTTCATGTCTACCACATGTATTTATATTCGTATAACCGCAAACGACAGCTTAAAGCTCCACATCTAAAGTTACCCCATCTAAACCTCTCAACATAATCACCACATCTGACACCAATATTATTTAAATCCAACTTTCATAATCATTATTAATAAAAAGTCAACATGTTAACATAAAATATATTATATTCAGTTTGGTTTTCGATAAAATATTTTTTTTTCATTATGTGTGAACATAAAGGGATGGTAAAATACATAGGGGTGAAGATGGGTAGGGGGTTATAGTAATAAATAACCTTCAAGGTATTAGAGGTTATAACTCAACGTAGCCTTGTAGATTGGCGTGGTGAACAACACTCTACGCAGACAATAAGTGTCATCCATATTGACATATGATGCACCCTTGTACGTGGTATACCATGTTGAGGGGTAGAAAAGTAAAACCAAGATTGTGTTGAGATAGCAGAGAAAGGAAAACGGTTTTCAAAATGTAACTGTCATTTAAAGGTAATGTTTATTTTAAAAGTTTTAGATAAGAATTTATAAAATATCAAATAGTGTTAATAATCACAAATAATATAAAATGTGTTGTAATGTATTGTATAGGGTAATATAAAGGGCGAAAAAGAAAGCGAGGTTTTAAGAAGCCTGGCAATTTATAAAATTAAAAAAATATATATAAAATTTTGACCACTATTTTCTTTATGCGATTTTTCAAAATGTAATACTTAAGTTTACCGAAAGCTAGTAACTATTTTTAAATAATATATATCATAAGTATCAAATCTCTAAAAAAATGTGTATTTAACAAAATACAAAATACACAATAGGGCTCAATTATATATATTTTTTTTTTTTTTATTTAACGTCGGCCTATTTCCGATGCTGAGTCCTATCACCGACGACCTCCTTCAATGTTGGCAGTATTTATGGTGTCGTGGCCTCATATATGTGGGCTACACCACTGCCTAAATAGTGTACGAATATGTATGACCATAATCAATATAGGTTCATAATAACCAAACCCAGAAAATATATATCTGGTCCGGGGATCGAACCCGAAGACACAGCAGTCGGCGTCAAGCATCAATGCTCTCGCCCACTGTGTCGTCATTAAATTAATGTGTGACACACATTACATTACACTTTACATTATTCAATATTAAATCACGTAATTACTTCACATTGCCAACCTAAACTTAAAACTAACATTTTTAATAATTCCAACAGCAATGTTTAATTTTTTTATTGCTCTTGCTCCTATATTTTCTTGCTCCCTACTCCTCATTGTTTCTCTCCCTTAACTATTTCTTTTTGGCTCTCCTCTTTTACGCTTTCTATTTCCTTTACTATTTTCTTCTTGGCTCTATCTCCGCCATCCAGTTCTTGTCTTCCTTATCTCCTCTCCGCAAATCTTCTATTTTCTGAACTGACTTTTAAATGTTTCTAGTCTGGCTCTTCCTTCTCTTTCCTAGCTTCTTCTCTCTATCTCCGCCATCCATCGTTTCTCTTCACTGACTCCTTTTAATAACTGCACAATCTTCTTTTCACTTTTTACTCTTTTCTCACATGAATACTTAATGTGCTTCAGGTCTCTATTATGTCTGCTAAAATATAAAATTCAGTCCAATTTAAGTATATTTTATAACTTTTAAATCTTACTCTTTTAGATTTCATGGCTCTTCTCCAACCTTTCAACTCCAAATATTGGGTTTTGAGATAACGACGAAGACAGTATTTGAGTAGTGTTCAACAAGTTTATCTGAATTATTTAACCTAAATTTCTCTGAGTTATCCCACTAATGGACTGAGCAATCTTAATAAAGAAAGGGGGTATAATGTCGTTGTTTACGGTTCGGATTATCCTCTGAAAGAGAGGCAGAGAAGTTCGCATAGAGCACTAATACACTAATTTTAATTTTAAACTTCCCTTAATTTTAAATATGCATAAAGTAACTTGATATGAGTGTACGTATGTTGTTTTAACCGTTTTTCTTTCATCAGCTTTTAAATGGTTGATGATTTTAGAACCACGTAATACTTCTGCACTTCAGGCTTTACATTTACTTTATTATATTTGGGGGTTTTGTATTTATCACCCTACTCCCTATACATAAACTCTCATATACTTAAACTACCTTTGAAAAATCACTCAAGCTCCTGTATGTAGGAGAGCTTAAAATAAAACAAAAATTAATGTTATTTTTAATTTCGAATAAAAGAGAGATCTAGAAATAATAATAATGTTAAAAATAAAAAGAATCTTTATGAAAATATTTGCTTGTGAGATGTAACTTTATAGTGATATTAAAACGGATAAAAACACGAGTCAGATTTTTTATTTTTACTTGTTATTGTTTTATATTAATATAATAGAATATATATATATATATATATATATATATATATATATATATATATATATATTATATATAACGCTATCCTCCATTACGTCATCACTACTAATTTACATTGCATTTAATATATTATATGTTTTGAGATAATTTCGATAAACCCATCTGGATTACACGGAATGAAATGTCTTTGCAGTTCGCATCAATTCGCAGGGACATAATCCGGTAGGATTTCCGTAAATCATTGATATCAAGCCATGCGATCAATTGCATTACCCTTCACTCCACTTCTCTTCCTCCGCCATTACGATAGTTAAGAAGGGGCAGCTTATTCGAGAGAGAGGTATATTAACATCCCGTTTATTTCCAATGTGGTATACGAGTACATTCTATTCTACGCATTTATGTTGAAATGGATTTTTTTGATGAAGAAAAATACTCGTATATTAAATTTGTACAATGAATTATTTACGAATATTAATGGCTGCACATGCCTTTCTGTATTATTTTCCTTTTCACTGTATTTTTTCGTAGCGGATTTTAGTTTTTCACTTATGAACCTAAAGCGCTACTTTTTAGATAACCATATATAGATCTGGTCTCTAAAGGTTGCATTCTATCCAGTGTAAATCACCAGTTATCTTTGCTGAGTGTCACTTAGAATACAAGCCTCCTTCAAGAGGTTTTTCCATTTCTTCCTATTGGCCACTTCCTATCCTCTTTAGCTCAACTTGTTCTTTCCACCTCGCTCGGAACCCACTGAATTTTCTTCCATCAGTTTCTTAGCGGTTTTCTTTCTTCCATTCTTTCTACTTGTCCTAATCATTGTAGTCTCTTCCTCCTAATTCCCGTCACTATACCGCTTTCTCGATATCTGTTAAGTGCTTCTATATTTGTTCGTATTCTTTTCCGTGCGTTTTGACTGCAATAATGTTTCAGTAAAATGTTTGATATTGGATCAGTATGCACGCTGACTAATATTTGGCTTATGTAAAGTTTAACATCATCATCATACATTTCGTTCCAAAATTTCTTCTTATTTAGAACAGCCGTCGACAGAATAATACATATACATATGTTACGGCGTACGGTGAGTTTGAACAAAATTGCGTCTTTAGGGCATCATTAAAGCGTGGGTTATACTAATCGCTGCGGCATATGTACATCAAGCTTACGAGGGGTGGCTACTGGCTAAGGGTGTAGAGTGAGATCTTGCCACCTTCTAAACAAAGTATATTTAATTCGAAAACAAAATAACGTACTTCTCTATACTGTGTAATTTGCTTTTAAATTTCATATTTTTACAAGAAATGTTTACTAATGTTCACCCAGGAACTGTTTTCTTGTATAAAATACATAAATCTCTAAAATTCAGTAATATAACACAGAATTCTAACTGGATAGAATCAAGCATCAACGTTTTCAAGATTGAACTTACTGTAGCATATCTACCCCGTTGGTCGAGTTTTTTATCTCATTCTTATATTTTAACGTGTCATTGTGAAGTTGTTGAAGTATCTTGATTTTTAGATTCAATTGTCTGATGCTGTTGGAAGCATGAAACAATTTTTATATAAAAGTTGTCAAAACCTTAACTTGGAGAATCTGTAACTATAGTTAACAATCCTTAATAGCGTTATTCACCTATACAATATAATAACTCAGTGAGGTTCTTTAACAAAATAATCCACTTGCTTATCGTTGTTAATTCCAAATACAAGATCCATGAACAAAGCATCGAATAAGATAAACTAACCTTCAGTGGACAATATTAATGTCAGTGCAATATGTCCTCTATATTAGATATGGCAAAAAATAGGAAGGGGTGGCATGACAAGGGGAGCGGGGATGGTTGAGGCACTGATTCAGTCTTTGGTGTTATTAAAGAACTAAGAGATGTATAGTAGGAACATGAAAGGAATGGATGTGTTTAGAAAACATGAAATAAGATTTTTATAAACACAATTATGTGATACTAATGGTTTTACAAATATAAGTATAGCTTGAAATATTTCTGGACAAAACAACTAGGAGATTCATCTTAGGAATTGGAAAGTAATGCACTCGAGTTTTTCAACTTTTGGGAAAAATTGGTCATCTGGAATTATTGTTTTTTTTTTTAATTAATGAGGAAAGTGATATTGACGTTCAGCAGCGGGAATGAATGAAGGAGATAGAAGAGGCAAGATACAATAAGACAGAGAGGTATAAACGATTGTAAACGAGGTCTAGAAAAACAGAGAAGTATCAGAATAGCTCAGGCTGAGAATGAAGAAAGAGAAAGAAGATGAATATTTGAAATAGGGAGCCGTCGAAAAAAAATTAGGAAGCGAACAGCGAAAGAACGTGGCAAAGTAAGGGCCGAAAACGAATTGGGAAGAAAGCCAAAGAAGGATAACAGTAATAAACGGGAATGTTTTGCTTTTTCTTAATATAAATAAATGTAAGAACGTAAATGTGATGGCTTATGGCTGTAAGCATTAATTAATAAATAAACACAATCCAACAATAAACAAAGTAACCATTAAGTCGACTTGATAGATAGAAGCTGGCACGTGGCTAGTTACAAAGTCTAATAGTTAGGTTTAATGAGTGAAGGAACATCACTGCAGAATAAGATACGAGAGTAAGAGTTTGGTCTTAGTCATGGTATTTATGGTAGAGTAAGAGGAAGTTTAGCTTCTGTAGCGAAAAAGGGACTATCGTCCGAGGATCAAACCCACTACATAAAAAAGTTATTAGTAGTTTCATTTTAAGAGCTGGAACATAACGCTCTCGAGTTTTTTTAAATTTATTAAACACTGGTCATCTGGTTTTACTATTTTGGTTCATTGTAGATAAATCCATATCATACACGCGTGGTACAAATCTTACAATTCAATAAAATAGTGTCTGCCCTATTTTTTAACAGTCTATTATTCTTTAGTCTTCAATTTCATAAGCCAATAAGCTGTATAATATTACTGTTTAAGTTATGACAAAACTCATATCTAGAAAAAATGTCCCCTTTGAATATATTATTATCGTGGTGAAGTAGATATTGCATATTATGAAGGCTTAGGGGTTGCAGTCCTCCCTTGGCAATATCCCTAATGAATGCACATTTTAGGTAAACTCAGTTCTTGTTGCTGTAGTCAACAAGTACGCGTCTAAGTAGACAGCACTACGGAAGGACAAAACAAATTACACAAAATGCTCAACAAAAACTAGAGTGTGTAATATTTATTGAAAAATACTAATATTATTATGTTCTAATGGGTTGGTTGATAGTTACGTATGGTTAAGTGTTTTAATTGCATTGCATCTTTAAAAAAGCTATACTTTTTTAAATATTTTTATTTTTTATATTATATTTAATGGAAATAAGCCACCGTTGAATAAATTAAATTTAAAAAAAATAAATAAATTTATCAACTATACAAATTTGTTTAAAAAACTTAATAATGAATATTTTCGTCCCTAATACTTCTTAATATGATTGTGTAAGTTAAGTTTAAGTGTATATACTAGTAGATGTGGTTTTCTTTACACCCACTAAGAAAACTCGGCGCGTTAAAGCTTGCAAAAAGTGCTTAGTATTTATGTTCGTATTCAATGGAAGCAATGAATTGTAAAGTTAAAAGTGACAATCACCGGGGCTGGCAATTTTCATGATGATTGGATTTTTGAGAATGTTCTTTCTTACCACTTCCCTATAATCTATACTGTGAATAGCAGAATACACATTTACTATGCTATATATGTATAGAGAGAGAGAGGGAAGGAGAGAGAGATGTGCTTAAAGAAAAACCGAGAAATAAAACTAGAAAAAATTACAAGAAATATATTAGCATCACCAGTATGCATATTTAAAGTAATTATCTGTATGGACGTTACCTTACATTAACGTAATATTTTATTTAAGCAAAACCTAGTAATATTTACACTAAGCTCTTCTGAAAGTCTTTAATCCTTTAAGAGAGTCTTATTAATCCATAGAAAAGTGTCATTAAGAAGTTTTGTAAGTAGATTTATTTAATTGGGTATATTTATTTTTCAAGAATCAAGTTAGAAAACGTTGTATATTAGATAAAATCGTTTACGTAGCTGGTAACTTTTGTTATGTTATGCAAAAAATTTAAATGCAATACCCAGGTAGGAAAAGAATATAGGAATTAGGTTCTAACAAGCTAGCAAGTGGGAAACTGCCTTTGCAGGACAATTTCTATATGAAAAGTAGAAAATTATTATGGTAGTTAGCTTGCAGTAAGCTAACTACATGCACTACAAGACAATTTTCTATCAGGTTATAGATACAAAGATATAATTGTGTATTTCTTTTCTTTGTTGGGTCACATTGGGTCATTGTTTACAAGTCACATAGCAGCGAAACAACAATGTTACTAAAATACTGCAAGTTATTAAAGTTAATACAAATTAGCTTTTGTAACAACTTCAATGAAAGAAATATAATAAGGCCAATTTCTGTACAATACGTAGATCTGTTATAACCCATTATTCCAGTTGCAAGCATATATTGTATCATTTCTGTAAATAATATATTTAAATATTGCGTAACACTAACACTCAAGGTATTCCAATAAAATAACTCATGGGACAATATTGAGGGTATAATTTGATTTATAGCGATCACCGAGCGTTGAAACTTGTGATTAACAATTATAGCTTGAAATTACATTTCGATGGACTATAGTAGGGAATACATATGAAGACAAATTGGTTAGGGACAGTGTTACCAAATTAAATAACAAGGGTATGGATTATATACCGACTCCCGTTTGATTTGATACATAAATATGTGTACAGGGTATTTGGCAGAGTTCTCATGTATCTAGTTACATTAAGTATTTAGATACTATTGGTTTACTTTAAAACGAAGCTAGATTTGTGTAGCTACTCTACTGAAAAAATTGTTAGTTGCAAGGCTCTAATTGTATTCGAGCAAGCTATAATAGATACACAATTAAGAAATGAAACTACTTATAAAAAATACAGTAATTAATATTAAATAAAGATAAATTCATTAGTAGATTAGACAACAAACGACGAACGATTCAAGGTTTGACAAGCTAAAATTACATTTCTTAAATTAAAACTAAAATCTACGTACTTTAATTTTTCCTGTGTAATCCCGAGTGTGCGCCTGGGCTAACACCCTGTATGAATACTACCAATGAAATATCTACGACAGTATTTCAACATTTTAATATTTATGTGTATTGTTTTTTTAGGAACCATTTTGCAATCTATAATAAATTTGTGTCAACAGAGTTATTTCGTTTTGTTCAGAGGAAATTAAAAAAGGACAATGTGACAGAAAAGCCACTTAAATTTAGTGACGCTGTATGAACATTGGAGCATTCTCTACATACCCGTGACATGTTACATTGTCATACCGCAAATAAATATGAATTCTGAACGAGTGTTAACTTGTATTGTAACGTTAGCATTAACGTGAACGTTACCGGTAACGACAACGTAACAAACTTTGCATATCAAACACAAAAATATTTTTCAAAAATGCGAGAATAGGGTTCAATACACATCTCTAACATTTATCAAATTTACGAGTTCATATGTCGGGCTAAACCCTTTCCTTAGTGAGAATGAACCAGTATTTTATAGTATTATTATATGTAATTACTTTTTTGCTGACCTGCTAAGCATAATCAGGATGGGATCGGGGCGGTGGTGCTTTTAGCACTGTTAAATATAATTGTTTTGTAAATTTCTATAATTCGTTCTAATACATATATATATATATATATATATATATATATACATATATATATATATATATATATATATATATATATATATATATATCCCAGTACCTTATAGAAAAAGATATAAAACACATAAGAAGGACAGCAAGGTTTAGATTGGGAAATGAGGAAAAAGGAAACAGATACTGGGAAAGTAGTGAGGAAAGAAAGTGTAGAGTGTGCGCAGCGGAGGACGAAACACTGAAGCACATTAAGTTTGAGTGTAAGGAAAAAGTAGTGAGCGAAAGGAATATTGGCCAGCTATTAAAGGGAGGCAGTGAAGGAAAGAGGTGAATGGCGGAAATAGTAAAAAGAAAAGGAAAAACAGGACAATAAACAAGCTGGTGGCTGGGTTGCACAAGGAACAGGAAGAGAGAGGAAGTAGTAAAAGAGGCAGTGAAGGGAAGCAGGAGAAAGAAAGAAGTAGCGAGGAAACAGTTAAACTTCAGCCCAGAAAAATAGACTAGGGAACAGACCAGTCCAGAAGGAGGATTAGGGAAGATGAAGGAAGAGGGTCAAAAGAAGAAGAAGCAGAGAGTACTTTTGGAAATAAAAAGGTCTAGAATAATTTAAATTTAATTGTAAGTTGAAGTATATGAAATGTATTAAGAATGTAGATTGTAAAGCCGAAAGGCGAACAATAAACAACAATTAATAATAATAATATTAAAATTCTAGATACTCTATGCTTTAGAGAATTCTAGATGAATTCTAGTTCAAATTACTAGAGTTCAGCGGTAACTCATACTTAAAGTTATAAGAGACAAATCAAAGATACGATGGTGAATTTTATCTTATTTGTTTCTATCATATCTCTCAATAAGTTAGTAGAATGACATATAGATGACACCACTATTGACAAATTCATAAGATTCTTAGATAGTACCAACCTTCAAGCTATATGTGTCAAAATTTCATGATATTCCAACCATTAGTTTACCATTTATAGTGGTTTCAGTGACGCTACTTTCGTAATTTTTAAACCAATAGAAAAATCTAAATTTCATACGTTGAAAATCATTGCTTTTTTATGAGAAAAAATTGAGATAAGAGAGACTTGTCATAGCTTTGCTAGATTTGTTTTTCAAATTCAAAAGGTTTATAAATGTTCATAAATTAATTACAAATTGTTTACAATTTAATTAGTCTATTTCTTAATACTATAAGATCTACCTTTCGTTTATATTCAAATTGTTGGTGATCTTAATTGTCGTCTTGTACTAAATTTAGTCTTGTGTACTATATTCTATGCAGCATGCTTTTAGAGAAATTCGGATTATCAAGGTTGTACTGTATATAATAATCGAGATTACGCTGTATGTTGCCATGGTTTTATAAACGGCATGCTACAGTTTAAAATAAACGTACATGGGGTGACATCTACGGACAACTTTGTGAATTAAATGTTAGATATAAGGTGTTTACAAAGTGATATTGTAAAAATTCTTACTAAATGCGTTGCTTTTCAAATGTTCGTAGATGCACTGTTGGCCATTCTCAGTGTAGTTTACAAATTATGTATATATTTTTATTTATGTAATTAATGTATTTTTGATAGTCATGTCTAACAAAGTATTCCAAATACATGAATATAATGTTTATACACTATATAATCTATGCTATATATATACTATATAGTATATACTTAAGAGAGATTCTCAACTACTGAATTCTAATTTTAAATTGACCTTAAATGTAAGTTTAAGTAGAGTTAGAAATGGGAGCAGAAAAAAGATAATTTGAGCAAAGAAATCAAGTAATAGAATAGGCTCTTAATATTCCTCAGTTCGGCACTGATAATAGAGTATATAAACAGTATAGTAATTGTTAAGCTATATATTTAATGATATAATTACCACTTGTTTTACAAATTAAACAACTACGCAACTTACATAAATATAAGCATAACATTTACGTAACATTTATGTAAGAAATACTAGCATAGTTAGATTTATATTAATGGTTTAATTTTGTATGTACATATTTATTTATAGAATATAGATTAACCCATGTATTTTTGTAATAAAAGTAAGAATAATAAAAATGACTCAACATTAGATGCAGGTGCAGCGTTACTGGATGACCCCAGGACTCTATCAAATGACCCCAAAGTCAGCAACATCCCCCAAAACGACGCAGAAATCAGGAAACAGTTCATTTTAAAAAAACAATAAAAAAACCAAAATCACAAAACCACAAAATAAAAATATTTTAAATTTAAATTGAAGAAAATTTAAGAAACATATAGTCTCAGTCAGTCATTAAATTCGCTAATGAATCTTGAATGACAATTAGCGGGTTAATTAAATCACTAATTAACGTTTACTATGAATACATACATCGCGTAAGTAAATGAATTTGAGAGTTGTTCATACACATCGCTCGAAACGACTCATTCGGTGGCCAACACCAGACTGAACGCCGTATTGACAGTTGAACGCTGCGTCGCGACGCCTGGGTCATCATTTGGGTTATAAAATAGGAAGTGGGGGATGGAAAATGTATAAAATATATATGATGAATAGTAGAGACGCTCTAAGCATGCGTATGTTACGTTGCCGCCCTAAACCTATAGAATAATCATCAGAAGGAAATGGGAGGAGCTAAGAACTTAGATGATATCTTAGATTGTGATGTTTCTGTTTTTTATTATTATTCAAGTTATTAAATATTTTCTATTTTATTAGTAATTACCATTTAATTATTTCTTTTTAATATTTATATTGAAATAATACTACTATTTCTTAAAAGACAATATTTTAAATATTCAAAAAAATATATGTTGTAGTCAATTATTGTTCAGCCAGGTAGAAAATGATGCTTAGAATTAGCTTGCGGCTATCTAGCAACTGTACAATTTCTATATGAAAAGTAGAAAATGAATCTACTTATGGAATTCTAGAAAACCAGCGTGAAACTTGTATAGCAAGGCAATTTTCTATCTGGCAGTATCTAGATACTAAACTTGAAAAGGTAACCAGTTTGTTGCTAAATACTAGTAAAAAAGTTTTTAATTGCTAAAAAGAAAAATTCATCATTTATCAGTTCGACAGTGCTAGTATGTTGTTTGCTAGCTTTCTGGAAGCTAATTCCAACGTTAATGTTTTAACTCTCATATACCAAATTGTAACGCTGTACTACACGTACTGATTCCAAGTGTTTTTTTTTTACCAGGGTTCTTTCAAAAAAGGCCATCAGTTATAGAAACCAGCATTGTAAATAGGAATATGTTAAATAAAATCATGAAATTAAACGGAGAAACAAGAAAATTGCAATTTAGGAATTCATCAAAAAGTCAAATATTTTAAATGAATTTCACAAGAAAGCTAGGCTCTTTAAATTTTTAAGTCACTCAGTAATTAATTGTAATTTTCTGGAAAATATTCGTTAGGAGTAATTTTGCATACAATATTTATGTATTTTCAATATAAAAATATATTTAATATTGATCCATTGATATGTTCTCAATTTTTTTGTATCTCTAAATCAAAGAACCCCTAACCCAAAAGTGAGTTAACTCTTGAGATTATGAGTGAGAGAGAGAGAGAGTACTCCTATATAAACGGGTTATAGCAGAGTTCTGTTGACATCCAAAACTCAGTTACCTTATCTTTCCAACTTTAATTTAGTTTAGTCTGTAATTCTTATCAGAACCCATCGAGTTACATCATTAACTTTATTATCCCTTTTATTGTATTGTGTAGTAGCGCTGCGCTGATTAAAAATACGCCACAATCGTACCCCGATTTAATTTGTACCATTCATTGATTGTCTCTCCTTATTTACTTAATCCATATAACATTATGTTAGAAAGAGATAAAGAATAATGATTATAAGAACTTTGAATTTAAGGTTTACTTATTAAAGGTTTAAGGTTTATTTAGACCAATATTCTATCAACAATTTATCATCAATTTATCAAGATTCTACTACTTTAACAGACAATGACCTTTATGATCTTATATATCTCTTTTTGGAAAACTTCAGTCACTTAGTATTTGTGTTTGGTATTTTGGGCACGTGTGCCTTGTTATGTCTGACATTATTGCGCATGCGTGGTCTTATATTTACTGTTCCTAAAAATAAATAAGGACATAATGACACAAACCGCAATATCTAAACCATGCGACATCTCGTCGTATACTTGTACTTATGTTTTTCTTGTATTTGGTGTCAGATGTACTAGAAGTGTAACTTATGTTTGGAATTTAATGTCAGTCACCCGAGTTCTTGTTGACACGCGCTAGTTGTTTTAAAGTTGGTAACACTAACAACCAGATTCTGTTAAGTAGCAATGTTATTTTGTTGGTAATATCACACAAACTTATTTAAAAGAGCGTTTGTGTGTTATTAAGAACCACGATGTAACTTGTAAGTGTGACTAAAACAAAGACATGAAATCAAAGACGCCATCGACTGTAAGACGCACAATAGTTTGGAATTACCAACAGAAAATATATTCGTCAGATTTTTATCTTTAGCTACATTTTGACATAAATAGGAGTCCAATCCAATTACTCGATCAGAAGAATATTCACACTGAACTTTTTCAATTCAATGTCGGTTTTACACCCAAAAGACAGTTTTGAAAACAGTTTTGTTTTCAGTTAACCAAAACAAAAACATGATTTGTTTATTTTAAAACAGTTCTGTTTTCCGAAAACATCCCACAAATTATTGTGTTGGCGATACATTTCTATTAACTCTTATCTTTTGTCCACTGCATTGCATAACTGCTCTTGGAACTAGTTGATAGTAATTTGATAAACAACAACGAACAAGCACAAATGTTCACAAAATACAAAACTGCGTGTGCAAACCAAACAGACTAAAAATCAACAACAAACGTGTTTTCCTTTGATCTTACCGACTCCAGATGGGAATGACAAAATGTTTTAAGAACTGTCTCTTTGGTGTAAACATTGGTGTTTTTGTTCAGGAAAACAGTTTTTGTTCGTGTTTAATTGTTTGTCTCTTTGGTATGAAACCGGCGTAAGACTTACTTCCTCGAACTAATTTAAAAGGAAGCCTTAAGACAATCTCATACTACGGTGTAGTCACATTAGCACACTTTATTATGAGAGGAAGTACTATTTTAATATTTATCAGTACACCACTGTACTGTAGAGGTATGTACTGATACCATATCCGAAAGATACTGGGATCATGCATATGCGTACATAATGGGAGCTTACGCCTTTTATTAATTATTTCATTGGGCAAAAGTGGACAACGATACAAATATAAAAAAAACATTAAAGTAGAAGCTTCTTCTCATAATAAAGTGTAGAAATGTGAGATAAGTTGAGTCGGTTGCGGTATCCGACACCCATTAAAGAATTTGCAACATTTCAAATAGACTTTCGGACAATTTATTTGATTTAATGATTGTCATAGATCTCTAAGATTAAAAATTGTTCTTTATAACTAATCAAAACAAAGCAATCTCTTCTACGAATATTAATGTAGGTTTTTGAGATAATTATGTTAATGTTTCTCTAATTGCCTACATTTTTAATTGTGTGTATTTGGTTTCAGACTCATCATTAAGTTTTCCAGAACACTACGTGTCAAGTCTTAGAATTCTATTTACAAGTATTTAAATAGTTGATGACTATTTTTAACTAAATCACATAATTCTTTTTGTCGCGGACCACCCATGTTTTTTATCTCATCATCAGTGTCTTTCCTCCCATTCTTCTGGCTCTGGGCGGTGGGTTCTGGTGGATCTTTTCATCCGGCGTGGTGACAGATGTCATTCTACTATTACCACCACAACTACACATTGGGTTGACATTTTACAGCCGTCACAGTCACAGAAAGCAAAACGATAAGCAAAGTGTTGGGAAATTTGAATACACGACATCTGTAAATGTATATAAATGAATCTTTAGGAATGAACATCTGACCGTTTTACGACAAAGATTTACATATGAACTTTTTACTATTCTTTCTCTCTCTCCCTCTCTGTTTATATATATATATATATATATATATATATATATATATATATATATATATATATATATATATATAAAGAAATATATTTCTATATATATATATATATATATATATATATATCTATATATATATATATATATATATGTACAGAAATTATATTTCTTTAGTTGATAACATTGATCAGAGATATTACAACTGCATTCTGGTCAGACGAGTTAACGGTATATATAAGTTATAGCTACTTTCATTGCAATGTGTGCCAATGACCAACACAATTGATATTTGGAGTCGATAGAACTCACTATGCATAATGTTAGGTTATATTAAAATTTGATAAAAATGAATTGACAATTTAAATAATAAACTTTAAATGTCGTTTCTTTGATTTCAGGTAAGATAGTCTGATTTAAGTTAAACAGTGTAATTATTATAATGTGTATGTAAATTACTAAAATAAACTTTGATTTCAGAAGCAACACATACGTTGGATTAAAAATTTACAATCCCTAATAAAATGTTTTATATACTTCTACTTTTTATAACTTCAAATGACCATTCAATTACTAGGTATATGATCAATAAAACAACCCTTTTATTAAAGAAAACTTATTATAAAAAAATACTAGCAACTTTCACTTATACTTATTTCAATACTTGTCAAACAAATAAAAGTTCAATTTTATTAACACATAAAGTGAATTTAATTTTGGTGTTATTTTAAAAAAAAACTCAAATCAATTTTCTAACTTTACTAACATTCCCGCCTTAATCTTTACCATACTAACCCACAAAGAAGTTAAACAGATATTTAGGGGTAAATTCCACCCTTCTTAACAGACCACTATGTGTGCAGTTAAATTGGACGTCACCCAGCATAACCCACATGTTAACAAAGGGCTATCCCTAGAGTTGACTTCTCTCTACTACCCTATGTTGGTACTATATACAGTATCTATTGTCCTATTTTATTTTGGAAGGCTAGCAGCGACATCGGAATGGGGTGTAGGATTTACTACCCTTCTAAGACGCCTTTAACGCCTCTTAATGTAGCACTGGCAAATGTATTTACCGTAATTGAACATTCAGTAGAGATTTTACAATTTTAAGTTTTAATTATTTTTAAATATGTTTTATTTAATGTTGATCCATTCACCTTACAAGCAGGGCCGATTCGAAATAAAGATATAGAAGATGCGAGGTGATAATTTAGCACACTCTTTCTAGCGTTTTGCCTATACTCAACCGTTGGGGCAAATGAAATGATTGTAACTTATTTATAATCATTATAAAGCCTCAATGAGTTTGAGGGTCGCGGTGGGTAGTTGTAGAAATTCTTTTATATTTATTAATCACACTGCAAGTAAAACAATGTGTATACTCGCATATACACATATGCATATTCTCAGCGTGTTGTATGGGTTGCGGTTAACCCAGGCGCCCCATCATGAGTTTATACATATGTTACATTTACTATATATATAATATACATATACAGTTTAATTTTTTACTCTTATAAAGCTAAAACATAATGTTTCAATAAAGTTTACTTAGGGTTGAGTTTAGGTGATCTATATTATTATTCTGGGGTGTGTTATTATGATTAATTAATCTCACCCCGATGTAACTACGATGGAGACGACCTTCATCATACCTGATGGTTTCCTGTCTTTACCTGATGAAGGGAGAAGGATACCAGACCTTGGTTATTAGTACTTAGTACTACCGCAGGATCTCTGGTCGTTGGGGTAAACCGTTACCGAAGTGAAATATGATGAAGGGATTGTCAAACTTGAAAGACGTACTACTAAATACTTGTTTGTTTAATATTATTATATGGAATACGTAGGCTCTCCAATGACGCAATTCACTCCTTTAACGCGTTGTTATAAATTATGTGAAGAAAAAAGTTATAGTAAAATTATTTTATAAATTGGCTAATGTCATAGATAGTGACTCCTATGTTTTTAAGTTCGACCTCCGGGCCAGAGTTATATGTTATGGGTTTGCTTGTTAACACAGTTTTATCAGAAACGTCGCCGTGGTGAAATGAGAACACTAATGGTGCGGACGGCCGCACATGGGTCGACTGATTGCAAACGCGAGCCCCGAATCTGCCCGAATCGAATGAGAACTGCGTTGTTAGTGAGAGAAACTGATTTCAAACTGATTTCGAGCACGTTTTGAGCGACTGTGTTTCTTGGTCGCAGAGCAATTACGTTGCATGCTTTTGATGGTGACATCATGAATCAGTCGACCCGTGTGCAGACGGCCTAACAGTTACATTTGATAAAATAGATTCTATGACTAATTTAACCTAAATATAACGGAATCTAAACTGTCAAACTGTTTGTAAATGCCCAAGCAAGTTTTAATATAATTAGTAACAATAAGTATTTTAGAATTTATTTACATAATGTTACAGTGTTTGAACGCCAGCGCCCACTAATGGTAGACTCAATTATCTGGCATTTAAACTAATGGCGCTCTTAGATGTTATTAAACCACAGCGTTTACCGGAGCTCATCCGGGAGCTGATAGCTGATTATTCTCTTCTTTAATACATCATATTGTTATCAGCTAAATGAGGATATTTCTGTCAGAAATAACAAAGAGATTAATTTGTTCTGCTGAGGAAGAACATAATTATATTAATGGCTTTAGCTCTTTGGATATATTCTTTAGAGTTTTAGGTATTTTTCTTATCTTAAACTTATTACTCATTGTAGAATTATTTAACTTTGTTCAATGTTTCATTCAACTTGAATTGAAAGAGTTGGGAAATATATGATGTAATCATTTTTTAATGTATTTGCTTTTTGAATCTCGCTAACTAGGCAGTTTTTCCTAATTGCTAATAATTCTAATGTTCCGTAAGAAAATTAAAATATATATCTTCAGTTTTATGATACTACATCTAACGGTATGTAGTAGCATTCCAATATTTTACTAAAGGTAAATATTTTATTCAATATTTGCCAAATATTAATTTAAATAATAGACGATTTTACGTTGAAAAAAGTATATTATTAAGTTCGTAAATGAAAACATTATTCTAACAAGCATGCCATTTCATCTGTTCTTTACATGTTGCAAAAAAATGTTCTAAATTCTAATTCTTTATACCGAAATAAACGTGAATGAAAATAGTATTGAATATTGCTCTGAAACAGAGTGAACGACGGAGCGAATATGACTTGAAATCGCCATGAAACAAGAAATAGTAGAGAAGCTAGTTAGAACCTAGTGACATCTGTTATCAAATAATCGAACTACACCGCACACACACACATAACTACACATCTATATTTCAGTATAGAATAATAATTTTGTTTTTGCTTCAGTTATGAAAACCGGAAATTAGATTTGAGTTGTCAATAACTAAATAGAGTTAGTTAAATGCCAATCATTGAAATCAAAACATATGTCTATAGTCGATGTATCTGATAAGTATGTATATTTCCGGTCAAATGATGGACGTTAGATGCCAAAAACGTTTGTTGGTGAAACCAGACCAAGTTTTTGATTTTGATCTGAAAATTAATTAGTGGAGTTTCACCCACCGTTCATCTACAACTGCAAACATAAACGGTAGAGTATAAGTTCTTCATTTTGAAAATCAAAATCAAATTTTTTCTATGTATGTATTCCGGTATCTCTCTTCCAAAACCTCTTTCATCTTTTATTTCTATTTGGTAATATCAATGTATTCTATTCTTTCCAGCTGCTGTATCTCTCTGTCTCTGCTCTTTAGTTCCTCTTCCACACTTTTGCCTTCTTTTCTTCTTCTCACTGCCTCTTACTTCGCCATTCCGTTCCTTCCAAACTACTCCCTTCACCTTTAGTTCCTAAATATCGTTTAGATCCAATATAAACTAATTAAAATAATAATAATAAGAATCGGAGTAATAAGTAATCCAAATCGTTTATTAAAAAGCATTCAGTAATTAATTTTAGTTACGTTATGATAATTTGTTTTTAGCGTAGCTACTACGCAAATAATGTAATAATAATATTGTTTGTATATGTAACAATAGTACATTGAAATTGAAATGCAATTTAGCTAGTTACATAATCCTACTAAAGCTTAGTATATGTAGAGGATTAGTAAAACATGTTTATATTGATCAGCCAAAATAACAGCGGAGGATCTAGATACCAATTTGATTACGTTCTCGTCCTCGTCCTAGTCGATGGCTTCAAGAGCTTAACAATATAGTGACAGCAAAACCAATAGATCAACGCCCGTACCAAATGTTACACAGAGAAGCTGAATCAGGGCTTAATGCAGAGATAGCGGCAGCAGCTGAAGTCTGTACAACTCGTTGGAAGTATTTTAAGCACCAAATAATATTACACACACGTATCGTCCAGCAGGTTAAAAATATAAACTGTAAATGCCCCAGCCGGAACTTGTGAGCAATAAGGAGAGCCGATGAGGTTCAGCGGTGATAGAAGAGCGTATCACTTGTTGGACTATAAAAATATAAATATGATACACAAAAAGTGATATCGAGTTATCATTACTTAAATATAGGTACCACATCTCAATTACGCGCCCTATAAGTCGTATAAATATTGTATTAGATAAGTGTACGAATATATTTATTATGTTTGGAAATTTTGTTCGGTATTTTTAATTTAACACAAACATAAAATTTGTGAAAATTTTAGTGATACAAGGGTACGGTGCGGGAGCTTCCTTATTTGAAACTGTCTGATCTAATCGCACAATAAGACGTATTCTTCATGAATACCTGAATACCCAAAATTTCATCCTCACAAACTGGCATTCATCTTTCTTTTCATTTATTAAATTTAATAGCTCCTCTCAGGCTTCCGCCCATATGTGCTGCTTTTCCCACTTCTATCTTTCCCAGTTCAATTCTATCCCCCTTAATTTTTTACATTTCAATTACATTCATATATAATTGTATAAGAACAAATACAAGATGCGCAAGGATGACACGCAAAATCGAGAAGGGTTCCACATTTTTAAGAAAAATCAAAACCTAACATAAGGAAGCTCTAGAACTAATAAAAGTTGAAAATAAATTGTGTCAAAATGATTTAAAACATTTAAACAAGAAACAAAGGAAACACCATTTAAAAATGTTACAAGAAAACGACACAAAGAGACAAAAGCTTTTTGCACGTGATGTTGTTTCACGAAAAAAGGGCATGTGAAACCTTTATCGAAAACCTGCCTGATGCAGCACGCCAGATTTTGCTTCCTACAATTATTTTTTATGGAAATATCTTAAATCTTTGGTGTATACCTTGGGTAAGCTGAGGAACAATATTTGTGCTTCTTTTGCGAACATAGACACAGACATACTAAGCAAAGTGACTGAATTTTCCGATTTCGACTCTCGAAACGTAATGACCAGAACGAAGGCCACCTTCAAGATATCATTTTCAAGTAATTAAAAATGACTTTGAATGTAAAAGAAAGGAAATAACAATAATATACGTTTTATACTCCTATACTTTTTGTTTTGTGATTTTTTTGAATAAGAAGGTTCTCGCGCCACACTTTGTGTAAAAAAATAAGACACTTATCTAAAATAATGGTAGACATAAATTAAGAGTTTCATATTTTAAGGGCCTTACAACTGGTTGTTACATCCGTGTCATTTAATATTATAGAGAAAGCATATACAGAGTGGGACGTAAGACTATGCATACTTTTTAAGATGTGTTCTTATTATTATTTTACTGGCGACACAGTAGGCGAGAGAATTGATGCTTGCCACTGACTAATGCATTAATATTTGGTACAATTTTATCAAATATTAAAACTAAGGAATCTGAGAAGATGTCAAATGCGAATTTCACAATTAATTACAACACAACGATGAACCTGCTCAAAAAGCTCTTAATTTTCACCCTGTAGTATTTACCGAGCAGTAAATCATATTATACAATATTATGTAAACTTATATCTTGGTGCGGTTAAGCAGAGGCGCCGGCTGGCGTCTGACAGCACCTAAGCTTACAGTCAGGGGGTTGAAGAGTTAAGGGATGATACCATTCTGTACATATTGTTATTGTTATTTTATTAATTTAAGGTAATTTATATGATTTATAATATTAAGCGTAGTTTTAAAGTTTGTATATATATTTATATATACCTTTTAACTCACAAATCATCTTTATATAACTTTTTTTTTGTCAGAAGCAACTTCAACTTTATTAAAATTTCCTTGCAAGCGGTTTGCTGGATCAAAAATGAAATGGATTTGTACTCACACATTTAATCGCACAATAATGGCAAAATTAATTAATTAAGAGAAAGTGAATTACTGGGTTCACTACTCTCAAACTAATAATTCAGTTTGATATATTATGATACTGCTCAGTTAAGAAAGCATATCTTTGTTCCATTTTGAAGAATGAATCAATTCTCTATCAACTATTCTAAAACCAATAAACAATTTTATATCCCTTACATATTATAAAAGTTCATATAAATAGATTGAATTATTGAATTATGATGACCTTAACCTCTTAAGGTAGCATAATACAGTCGCATTATTTAAAACAGCAAACTCTTTTTTTTTTTTATTTTGATTGAAAATAAATAAAGTACAGAGTACCTTATAAAAATTTTATAACGCTATAAATTGTTACCGAGTTTTATTGCTTTGTAATTTTATTAGGTTCTTTATTGCTTTTATTGAACTTCATATACAGTATATAAATATATATATATATATATATATATATATATATATATATATATATATATATACATAACTTTTTTAGAATTTGTGCTCAAACAGATTTAAAAGAAGCGCCCTATTCTTCAGACTTGTCAGCAGTCAGTCTATGAGTTAATACAAAGCATCTAATAACTAGTATACAAGTATAAATTTGCGTTCAAAAAACCAGAGAAATTTTGACAAAATCTAAATTAGGACAATCGTTAATTTCGGTGAAATGAAACAATCACGTGGGATTCCTCCATGGTTCAGACTCCAACATAGAGCACGAAGAACAACCTGAATTTACAGTCAGGATGTCAACGAAGTTATAGCTTCTACTAAGCAAGAGGTAGCACCTGGAGCATATATAATAGAAGTGGATGTTGTAAAGAGATGTTATGATATGAAACCCAAACCAGATGACCATCCCAAAGCAGTGAAAAGTAGCTTTAGTGATACTATTTTTAAAAGAAGGGGAGAGGACCGAAAGCCAAATGAATCAAGTTCTTAAAATCAAGTTAATTACACTACGTCCTGTAACGGAAGAAATTATGGAAAGACTAATTGAGGCAGCTAGAAGCATATGGATGTAAGTTACAAATTTTGAAAATTTGAGGCAACCTATTTGAGAAACAATGGAAGACGTACTAAACTATTTAGTGGCACAGAGATATAAGCGAAAACTTGGACAGATTTTACTGTATAGCGTGTATTCTAAAACCTACTGAACGAAAACGCCTATACGATCTTAACTTTAAATTCGTTTTCTGGAAATTTTACTTTTGTCACTTGCATCTAGACGTCTCAATTATAAATAGAACGAGGAAAAATACACCCCAAAGACGGGACAATTATATTTTACAATATACTCTTGCTCGTATTGTAATTCATCGTAAGTAATTCATCGCATAACCTTTTCGTCTCTCTTATCTATTTTTTTTCTGGTAAATTAAATTTAATACAAGATAGGATGGCATCCGCATTGCATCACTAAACTCAAAATGACCCCTGTACAATTTTTAGTAAATATATAAAAGTTTTCTTAGAATATATGAAATAAGTAAAAGTTGCTTCCAAGTGTTGTAGTAATACTTCGCATAAGTACAAGGTGAAACCGAATGAAGAAACACAAGCACCTTACAAAGTTTCATCACGGTGGAATTGCAGCCGGCGTGTTACTTCTGTAATCCCCATTAAAATATACTCGTACCTGCTCATAATATAACTTTTCTGTTTAACTGCTACATTTCTATAATAGGGTGTTTCAAAATATTACTAAATTGGTGAATTATTTGTAAATATTTGTACATGGTTCTGAATGTCTCAAACATAAGATTAAGTTCATTTATTTAGCAGTAGTTATTATCTTTTTAAATATTTTTTTACTCTTAATACGGAGCTGGTTTGCGCGACCACACATTAAGGACACTACTTTCTTAAAAGAATTTGTTTACTTAGTTTAAGTCCCACACAGATGCGATATATAAAAATAAAATTCTTAACATTGTCTAGCGTTTGCTTAATGTGACAGAAACGAAGTTGTCTTAAGGCAGCATCTTCACTGATCCATAGGCTTTAAATACCACTAACAACGTCATATGCTATTGCCTTATTTTGTGTGGTAAAATACTATGTACGAATAAGCAAGGTATGATATTACATAGAAGCTCCAAGGAACGATTTGTGAACTAAGTTTCTAATTGGAAACAAAGACTGATTTTGTTATGAAGTTTTAGGAAACAGTTAATTCGAAAAATGTAACTTTATATTGCAATTACTATTATTTAGATTATAATTACAAAATAGATTACAAACCGTTTTATATTAGTAATATTTTTTACGTGGAAGATAATTTGTTATAGTACTTAATTTTTTAATACCCATAACTATGTTTAGCTGGGTGTGATGCAGATAGGTGCACTTAAAATAACACAAAATATTATAAATTTTAATAATTTTGAAAATCTGTGTACATAATTTCATACCCACCCTGTATATTCCCGTTTTGCGTTTATTAAATGCTGTAAGGGATTATTTTTTAACCACTGGCCAAAAGTTTTGAAAAGTACTTGAGCTTTGAGCTTTTACTAGGTAAGTTAAGAATAAGTTTTGTAACTCCCTGAAGGCTTGTACTTACGGCAGGCTACGACTAAGTAATTCTTATCAAGTATTTTCTCTTCGGATTGGGCTTAACCTAATAAAACCACTGAGATACAGACTTTTATTTTGACGAGCATCTCCTAAAACTGAAATCTTTTTTATCTCAAGATTCTTATAGTCAGTATCATAACATTTAGAGATATTATTTTATGTTTGTTATCTTTCATTTGTGTTTAACAGCTTTACTGATAAAGTATTATTGGTATTATTTAAACTTATTTCTAATTATTTGTTCTCTAAATTAAATTAAAAAAGGAATCTTCATTTATTTTCAAAAATATTTGTCGAAATTTTAAATCGTTCCCATCAGGCTACTGTTTCTTAAGGCATATTTTCGATAGTGTTTTTGACGACGCAGTTAATATATAATTATTTCTCTAATTACTACATGATAAAATAACATTTGAAGAATACTTTGTGAATAAATAAATATCAAGAAATGAGGCATTGACAGCGAATCTCCACAGACGTCACAAAAAAAAGTAACATTGCGGTGCCACTCATAACTCATCACTCAATTTTCTGAAATCGAAATACCAAAATGATTTCATTAGTTGATAAGTTTCTGCAGGTAACGCTGTCGAGTTTTTCTTTTTCTATTGATTTTTCAACTTTTTACAGCACTTAAAAGTCAAAATACCGATTTTTCATGAAAATAATCTGAAACTTTATTAATTTTAAAATGCGTTAAAATTAAAATTACCTCGGCATTTATATAAAGAAAGAGTGTGCAAAATCACAACATAAGCGGTCCAGTAGAATTTGAGCTAGAGAGGGCACCGACTCTGAAAAAGCTATGTGTGAGAAACCGTATTTAAAAGTTTCAGAGTAACACGAAACCAGACCAGAGAGGTGAAGACTTAAAACTCTATATCTCCGACAGTTTTGCTCCAATTGACTTCAAATATTTACACAATAATCTTAATATGTTGTACAATAATATATGTGAAACGAAAAAATATATCGAGCATACAAAATAGGCGTAACTATAATACCCGTTCTAAGAAAGTCATAAAGAATGTGATTAATGAGGGTATGTTTTAAATAGAAACCAAGTGACAGGTTAAAAGCAATTATAATGTGTGGAACTTTAAACCACTGAGTGAATACATGAGGGGATGTGTTTATTGAAACAAACCAGGCATATTCTGGGAAGTAATAAAAACAAACCTTTTTAAGTCAAGCTGAAAACTAATGTAGAACTGAGTATATATTAACTAGAATTTAAGGTTGTTTATGCATTCATTGTTTTGTATTTGTAAAGTAAACACCAACGTTTATATTGTATCTTTATTGTATTATTATCATTATTATTATCATCGTTATTATTTTATTCAATAAATGTATTAAACCAATTATGTGATTCTTTATCATCCTGACAAACCAACTAAGATATTACATAGTTGAATATTAATTGAATTGACATTGCCCTAAATTAAACAAGAGTACCTTGATTCCACACCAGATTAGCGGATTGGTTATTGTTTTCCACATAAGAAGTTGGATAGCTCTCGTTTTCCACATCAGAAGTGCGGATTAGTAGCTCATAGCGAATTGAACTAAGTGCGCGAAGTGAATAATACAAAGAAGTGCGGATTAGTAACTCATAGTGAATTGAACTAAGTGCGGATTAGTTATCTACGAGTTATCCACAAGTGAATAATACAGAGAAGAATAATACAAAATAGTTTTCTACAAACAGTGCTTTCAAGTGATAGTTCATTAGCGGAATAGTCGAGAATTTATAAGACGGACTTTATAATAGGACTAGCAAGTGAATTGTATTAGAAAAGTGTGTAAACTGTTTTACGAGGAAAAAATTGAAAATGGCATATAACGTTAACATGAACGATACTACTGTTGATGATAGTTTGTTAGCTGGACGCTCAGGAAACTCAACATCTAGTGAAGATAGTTGGTTGGGAGTGCAAGCAGAGCTGACGAGGCTTAGAACAGAACTATTGCAGTTGAGTATCAGGAATAGTACAATACAGGAACAGAGAATGAATCATCATGGGTTTATGCCGACACAGAACCTGGAATGTATACCTGTGTTTAACCCAGCAAGCACGGTATTGACGGCTACAGCTTGGGTGCGAAAATTGGATGAAATAGCGGACATTTATGGATGGAGTGATAAAGTGAAGCTTCATCAAGGTGTCAACAAGCTGCAGTGTGCCGCGAAAAACTGGTTTGATGCTAGTTTGAACGTAGTCAAGGATTGGACGACGTTCAAATACGAATTAATCAGGAATTTTCCAGTGGAGTACGATGAATCTGACGTACACATGGAACTAATGAAGAGACAACGAGAAAAAAACGAAGCAATAGAAGATTATGTATACTCGGTGAAAGCGATCGCTAGTAAGAGTGATAATATTAGTGAAAAGGCCGTGATAAAGTACATAATAGCCGGACTAAACAACAAAGACTTGATAAGTGTGTTATCAATGTGTGACTTTAAAACAGTGCCCGATTTGTTGTTAAAAGTAAAACGGTATGATTCGACACTATTGCAAGTGCAAGAAAGGAATAATTTTAGTGTACGTAAGGACAGAACAAAAGACTTAAACGCGATAAAATGTTTTAATTGTAATGAACTCGGACATAAGGAAAACGTGTGCCGAAAAAGCAACGAATACCTTAATAGTAAAAGAGATGAATCAAGTAAGAAGATAAAAAGTGAAAGTAAAATAAAGTGTTTTAAATGTCATGAAGAGGGACATATTTCGAGAAATTGTACCGCGAATAAAACGAGTGATGCTTTGTTAGTGGACACAAATAAAACAAGTGATATGACAAAAGACATGAGCATAGACAGTATCAGTTTTAAATGTCTGATTGATACCGGAAGTGATCAGAATTTGATTAGAGCTGACGATTATATTAAATTAAGTAATAAAGCGGTTGTGCGCGAAAACAATATTGTATTGACTGGAATCGGAGGATTTAAAATCAAAGTTTTGGGTGAATTTAGTGCTCAAGTGAAAGTAGACAATGAACAGTACTGTACTAACTTTTTAATAGTTCCATCAAGTACAACTAGACATAGTGTTGTAATCGGTAAACCTCTGCTAGATCAAGTAGAAACTATAATAAGCGTAGACGGTATTACCATGCGAGAAAAGTACGTGGAAAGTAAACAGTATAAAAAATTAGGTGTAGCCGACGACGAAATCGTCATGGGTAATAACATTAGTCCAGGTGCCAGGGCTAAAGTTGAGGAACTAGTTAAAACTTATGAACCAAAAGTAACAAGGGTTACTGAAGCAGCAGAAATATACATGACCGATGAGGTTCCTGTTTTTCAAAATTCGCGACGTATGGCTTACTGCGAACAAGAAGAAGTTAATCGAGAAATGCGTGAGGACGATTTGCAAGAGTTACGTGCTAACGACAAGAAACATATATTAAAAACACAGGAAGAGAATCGCAAGAATTTCAATAGAAATAGGAAACCAGCTAGGACATACAAAGTCGGGGACATTGTAGCTGTAAAAAGAACTCAGTTTGGTACTGGATTGAAATTGCATAATAAATATTTAGGACCGTATGAGGTTACAGGAGATGACCCAAATGAGCGGTATAGGGTAAGACGTATCGGTGCAGGGGAAGGTACTTCTAATACACATTCAAATGCCGATCATGTGAAGCTATGGGGCGTGTTCTCAGACGACAGCGATTCTGAAACTGTTGTGTCAGGTGCCGAACAGCAAACAGATGACCGCAGTGACGTATCGTCTTTGGAGGCCAAAGAGGAGTCATATGGCCGTGTGAAACGAAAAAATATATCGAGCATACAAAATAGGCGTAACTATAATACCCGTTCTAAGAAAGTCATAAAGAATGTGATTAATGAGGGTATGTTTTAAATAGAAACCAAGTGACCGGTTAAAAGCAATTATAATGTGTGGAACTTTAAACCACTGAGTGAATACATGAGGGGATGTGTTTATTGAAACAAACCAGGCATATTCTGGGAAGTAATAAAAACAAACCTTTTTAAGTCAAGCTGAAAACTAATGTAGAACTGAGTATATATTAACTAGAATTTAAGGTTGTTTATGCATTCATTGTTTTGTATTTGTAAAGTAAACACCAACGTTTATATTGTATCTTTATTGTATTATTATCATTATTATTATCATCGTTATTATTTTATTCAATAAATGTATTAAACCAATTATGTGATTCTTTATCATCCTGACAAACCAACTAAGATATTACATAGTTGAATATTAATTGAATTGACATTGCCCTAAATTAAACAAGAGTACCTTGATTCCACACCAGATTAGCGGATTGGTTATTGTTTTCCACATAAGAAGTTGGATAGTTCTCGTTTACCACATCAGAGGTGGCATTGTACTATCGTTTTCCACATATATATAAATAAAGAAAAATGAAAAAAAAAAGTTGAAACCTTACCCTCCCCCCTTAAGTTTTGATTCCTGAATCTGAGTTTATGATATTTTAGATTTAATTGATTGGAAAAACCATACTAAACTGTATTTCTTTAAAGAAAAAACAACCTTTATCATTACCTATGTTATAAAGTATAATTTTAAAGGGCTAGTACAAAATGCTTAACCCAATAATAAATTGATCACTGTCGAAAGAATTTAAAGAAATGTATGTAGCATCTTAAATAATCCATTTTTGAATGGAGTAAATTGCCAATAAATAACCTGACTTTTCCTACCGCTGTAAACAAATTTCTAAACGATATATAACCGCTCGGTCAGCCGCGACCTCAATATGTGCAGGGTGTTCTTCATTTCCGCCCTAATCAGACCATCTTCCCCATCATGACTCCCACAAAAGTCACCCCTTCTTTCATGGTACAACTCCCTTCCTTCATTCCCCATCTTCAACGTACGGAGAAGTTCGCGGTGTGATTGGAATTAAGAATATCTCCTGCTCTCATCCTCACAGGCTCTTCCAGCTTACCGTCATGCGGCGAGGGACCCCGAAGCTATTGGATCACCTTCATCGGGAAGTGGGGGACTAGCTGATCATAGATAAAACTTTAATTAGGGCACTTCAACAGTATGATACATAAGTTGCAACTGAAATACTTGCAGCATCTTATTACGTCAAATCTCAATCTGTCATGACCAAGAACACAGATTTATTGAAGGTTACCTTGCATATTCATTTATTTATAAATTATTTTCTATTTGCTATCTTGAAGAATCAGGCCTATATTGAATACTTCATTTTAATATAATGCAAGCGTTATATAAAGCAACCCGTGTAATTCCCATTTCAATTTTGTTGAAGTTTCCGTTATTTTTAATGTAAATGATACATCATATGGATGGTAATATATCCTACCGTTTCATAATTAATTCCTTTCTTACAACAAAACGCCAATTAATTTAATTTAAATCTTCTATTGGCTTAAGTTCACCACTGTGATGCTGTGTTTTGTTCCTTGAATTTAATATTGTGTGCAGGTTACTAGTAGATGACGGACTGTTATTTGCGTCTGACAGTTGCTACACTGCGGAGCTGTTGTTTTACTCATTAAATGTTGATGCGTCAATCTCGTATGTCCTGTTCGTAGTCTGAAGATTAAAACAATTTGCTATCCTTGGAACATAACAAATCTATCTTAAGAATAAATTGGTAGCGTTGCCTCTATTTGGTCAATGTTTTAATATAGTGTTGTTCCTCTCTTTCTATACGATAAAGAGAAAACTGACTTAAGACAGTCATGTCTTCAGTAGCGTATATGCTCTTTAAACAGTAAGTGCAATATGTCCACGACGATTTATTTGCACAGCTTTTGCGAAATGTTCCAAACATTGCATGAGCAACACACAAAACATGGATATTAGCTTACATTCATATAATATTTTACTTAAACAATATGTAGTTATATTTAATCTAAAAGCGTGTTTATTATTTTGTAACTATTCTAATAGATTTAATTATTTAAAATATTTTTTTTAAGATTTCATAATCGTATTCCTAAGAAGTATGAGTATGCCAAAGCGCACAAAACAGTGCATATTAGGTAAAATCGTTTATGTATCAGGCAATTATTGTTATGTCACATAAACCTTCAATACACGTAACTATTTTTAGCGGGATATTTGAATTTGACAATTGCTAACATTTCTCTGAAAATAAACTTCACTGGAATTGCTTTGGAAAGATATTTAAATGAATTATTCTCTACCTGTTTTTGTGTAGTTGTGTTGCTAATTAGTTGGTAGTACTGCATAGAGAGATTACGTGATTCTAAATTATATTATAAAACACAAAACCACTGCTACCAACTTGGTTAATTGTTACATAAAGATAATGTTACTATTGTGCAGTTGGTATTTGTATACAAAATAAGAATTAATTTTAATTTCATGTTAATTCATTATAGTTGAGTTAAATTAAAAAGTCCGGCCCTGATTAAACTTAAACTTATAAGTAGCATTTATCAATTGATATTAATAGACCTTTTCCTATAACGAACTGTCCACGAACACAATGTCGTAACCACAAGATTGGCAGTAAAAAGGGGGTGATTGGACATTCATCGTCATCCCTTAAACTTTTAGATCTCATCCCCAATAAAAGAAACCCTCAGCTTCTGTGAACTAGTTATAACGTCTGAAAATTACGTGACCATAGAGATCACCATCTTCCTTTAAAATATTTTTCTATGTTTATTTTCCAAAATACGTGTTTCAACAATTACTGAAGATGGGGCTTCTAGGTTAATCAACTGTTTTTGTTAGAATAATCAATAGAAGTAGTTCTAATTAGGTAGATTCACTAGTCTAAAATTCTATAAAGGGCAATCTGTATTGATAAATATATGCTGAATCGTGTCACTGACGAACTGTTACAATATTGGCAACTACACCACTGCCTAATAAGTTTATGGTTATGTATGTACACTTTTCTTTAATTAACTAAGAGAATTTATACGCTATCAATTTTGTGTCACTGAAGTACTGGCTTGTGAGTAGTGGAACAATCCTTATATATTAATGTATGTACATAAATAATTTAATTTGATAACAACCGAACCCAGAAAGTATAACTTTGGTTCGGTGAGCAAAGACACAGCAGTCGGTGTCAATCAATGCTCTCGCTCACTTTGTTGTCTTATAAATTTGTTAATTTGTCATAGTATTATACACTTAGTCACTAATTTCATAACTTTTTAAGAACACCCGGTAACATTTTTTATGTATAAAGGGAGACTGGATACAATCAAATTCGCAAGACCACACCTTACATGCAATTGGTACACTTATCGAACACTACGTGTATTTAAGCTTTATTCGATAATTGTCAATATTTCCGGCACAATTTCAGATTAATTGGTACAGTAAGCTATATATATCCAAATCAACAACAAACCTCTAAATGTGTGTAAAAAATAAGCTGGCACCTATACAAGCTTACTTATTCGTTAAAATCTTGAAATATATTTTATTTATCATGGCTGTAAAATAAATCTTGTATGCTAAGGTTATATAAAGCTAACTGCAAGTTTGTAACTTGCACTAAAATTTATTATTAAATTACCACTCTTACTACCCCGTTACCCTCATGCAGCACACCCCCACTACTTACTATATTATATTATATACGAAATTTAAAACATTAGATTATCATTTATAGTTTACGAGATATAAGCCCATGTAATTTAGCCATTCATTTGATCACTAGAGTTTCTGTAGAGACATCATCACAAATCATATTAAAACATTACTAATTAAACCTAATTAATAAACAAATCTAACAAGTGCACTGTTATTGATTTTACATTAACGATAATTCTACAATCGTTCAGAGTATAGACATAGAGTCTGTGATCATTTAAGTCAGTTAATTACAATTTCTAATTTGAAAATGAACTATTTCTACGCTTCAAGAACACACCTCGTATCGAACAACTTTAGTTTCAACATTCACCACTAGAGGCGCTGATTGAATTCCCAATTGATTTAAAATTTAGTTAAATATATGCAAATTACTTTATAGAGTTGAATTTGAATTTTGTTTCATAGTATAAGTAACTGAAGAATCTTTGTTTTATATGTAGTTGTATTGTAGTTAGCATAGTACGTAATTTGCACTATGTGTTAACAGGTTGAAACTTGCTCCGGAAAATAGACTCATTAACGGAACTGTAGCACATACCTGTATTACGTAACTTGTACATGTATTTGTTAATGCATTTAAGTGTGAAGTAACTTTACGTAAACTTTAAAGTATTTATAAAGTATGCTGCGAACATCTTCCAACGTTGGACGCATCCTATGGCCGATGCTGGAACTAAGTGCGTCCAACGTTCATGTTGGAAGAAGGTCGGGCTGTTGTCGGTCTCTTGACCCGCGTCAAATGTGATTTTTCTACCCCCACCACACACTTGATCCACATGTCATGCACTGCTGCACGAATCGTCCAACAAAGGAATATTTTATTCTTGAAAGTTTCTTTAATTACTTGAAAGTTTTTGTTAAACAGTGTCAGTGTTAATAATATCATTTTTCAAAATCAGTTTTGTTAAGTTTCTAACCCTTAAGATATGAATAGGTTCAACAACAATAGAATTGTGATTTTTTAGAATAAAACGATCTTCTAAAACTAATTAGCTAATCTAATTCCAATTTAAATGAAATAATTTTAATTATTTGTTATTTAAAACTTTATGAAGGTTTTAGATTCATAAAAAGCGTAGAACATCCCTAACAATTATAACTTTAACAAAAGAAAATCTTTTTTTTATTCTCAGGGGGTTGGTTAGTAATGCCAATAACCATGCACCAGTTTACTACCCCTAACCCCTATTACCTCAGAAAACGATAAATTATTTAATTTAACGACCTTTTTGGAAAAGAAATAAAACTGATTACTTTCAAAGGAAGAAATATTTCTCTTTTTTTTTAAAAAAAACTTTTCTTTACTATGTTTTCTGGTAAAAAACTTTATTTTGAACAGTGTTTAATTTAGATGTTATAACTGAATTCATTTTGGAATATCTGATAATATTATTAGTGCTACATACAGCATCTGATTGCTCGTCAGATGAATACACTGTAAAGAAAATGTTATGGCAAATATTTGGGTGCCATTTTGTAAAAAATTCTGAATACCCTATTAATAAAGATTCAACAAATAAATGAAAACTACTAATTATTTAAAAAAGATAGTATAGTTTCGATAATTTTTCTTGCTTCTTCATGCAAATTTGTAATAATGTATTATTTGTTGTCGAAATCCTGTTGGTAACGTAGTTCACTGATATTTTAACATGAACGTCACCCTACGTTCAGACATGCGTGTTCGAATACGAATACTAAATATTGGTGGTATGAAATCGCACACGCATTTGCAGATATGAAGTGACAGACAAAAGGACCTACATTCGTTTATTTTTATTAACAAAATGTCGACCATAATCGTTATATAAAATTGTAAATTGTAATTGAAAAAGATGTTTGATTTTAGAATTTTTTTAGTTAACAAGGTTTCATACCTAATGATATTTTCAATTTTTTTTTTATCCTTTTTTCATTATGGTACACGCAAACAAATTGCTTTTTTAAAGCCAAAAAGGGCAAAAAGGGCAAAATCAGAAAATGTATTTTTGATTTATACAAAAAAGCGTAATTCAACTTAATATTATTAAAAGCAGTTTCAACGATTCTTTATTAGAATTAGACATTATTCTTATTATACATTTTATTAAAATTATTTATTATATAAATATTTAAATATCAACATAATTTTTTACAGTGTATGTAACAGAATTTCTTTCATACTTTGAAAATTTTAATTTTTAAAAACATTTATTAAAAAAAATTACAAGTATTTTACGAATAAAAACTACAAGCTAAGAAATTTATGTAATAAAAACGGATTCCAGGTAAAAACTGTTTCTAAAAGAAATTCTAGATAAACTTTCTTTTGAGTTTTTAATTAATTTCTTAGAGTAAAGAACTTTACAAATAAATATTTTATATTATGTTTACTGCTATAAATAGCTATAACTCAATTAATTATGTTTTACGATTAATTTCATTAAGACGATAGTTTAAAGGCAGTAAAATTACGCCAGACTACTTTTATTTTTAATGGGTGAGTTAACTCATTCTTTAGGCGTCGTTTTTTTTTAAATTTTAATGTCGTTTTTATTCATTTAAATTTCATTTCATTTCATTTCAAATTAAATTCATTAAACTTTTCTGCTTCTTCTTCTCTTGACCCTCTAGCTTCATTTTCCGTAGTCATCCTTCATTCTCATTGTTTCCTCACCTCTTGTCTTCTTTGTCTCTTCGTCTCTTTGTCACTTCATATTAAAATCACTTTTGCTCTGGCGTTACTTTTCTTTTTCTCGTTCCTTTTCTCTATCTCCGCCATTCACCTCTTCCCTTCACTGACTCCCTTTAATAACTACACAATATTCTCGCTCATTACTTATCAAAACTTTATATGTTGCTCGGGATAGCTATAGATATTTTATATATTCATTCTATATGTAAGAACGAGATAGAACCAGATACAATTGACTATTCAGGCATGACGTCAGAAACAGAAAATAATTTAAATACTTATCTTTAATAATAAGACAGACAAAAATGACTACCTTAATTGTTAATACTTTCTGCTATACTGCTGGTTTCCAATTTCATTAATATACCGTACAGTTTTATAGAAAAAAAGATATGCTTCGGAACCCAATTCAAAGATTTCTCTCATTCCGATTAATATTTTATATCTCCCCCCTGATAAACATGCAAATATAATAACACAAGGTAATCAAGAAAGCTAAGGTAACCCTCTGAATAGCAAACCAATCTATCAATAATCCATTCATTTGTAAACTATTTAATTCATTATATCAATACCTGTATCTTTACCTAGATCCTATATATTCTAAATCTAACATAATGGTACTAGCAACTCCCACTCTCCCACTCTCTCACCTAACCTCTGATCCATGACTCATAACAATGTTAAGCAATTAATTATACAAAAGTTAGAATCGACGCGACGTTCTATTAGAGTTTATCCCCTCCATAATCACTTCCCCCTTTCCTCACCATCCTTCTTCTCATACTATATTCTCTTGCCCTATTATTCATTTTACATTTTCCTAATAGCTCTATTATTTGTTAGCTTTTAGATTAATTTGAATTCTATGTGTTTGTTCGTTTACATAGAAATTTGAACCTGTTGTAAAGTTTGTGTTAATAAAACAGTTCAACTAATGAAATTATGAATTCCAAAGCTTCTAAATGACAAATAGGTATTATGCGGGTCGTATAGTATACTCGTTAAACGTTGTTACATATATTTAACGTTTATTTAACATAAAAAGTTTACATAGAACTTTTTAGGTTAGGTTTGAGATAAATTTACGTTTTCTATTATATTATTTTTTTGTAATATATTGAGAATATAATTTTATTATATTTTTTTAATTTAATTTACCTATTTGCGATGCTAAGTCCTATCACCGAAGACCTCTAGTATAATGGCAGTATTTATGGTGTCGTCGTCTCATATATATGAATTACACCACTGCCTAATAAGTAAGTAAGTATAAAAACACAGCTGTCTAGCGTCAAGCGGCAATGCTCTGGCCCACTGTGTCGTCTAATCATTTTAAGAAGCTATAAAAAGAACGAGTAAACCCTTTCATAAAAAATATTATTTATTCTATTAGAATTTACACAAATCAAAAAATATCACAAAATTGACTTAACCGCGTTGACTTCTGAATGACTCATATATTAGTAAATGGTTTTTGTAAGTGTATTTTGATTTAACTATGATTAAAAGTATAACGTAACGTTAGGTAAAGAATATTACGCTAAATAATACATGAATTACATTTTGTGTACGGCAGGTATCTTTTTATATTATTGAAACCAAATTATGGTCTCGCTAAGCACATAATATAACACATGGTCAACATATGGTCTCGCTAAAACATAATATAACACGTTTATGGTAATTCTTTTGTAAAATATTGTACGTTACCTGTTATATTACAAAAAAAATGTAAACTTAAATATTTTTATGTAAACTATTAAACAAAAAATCTATCAAATAATATAGTTTCAGCTACTCATATGAAAATAGATTTTTATATAACAAATACAACATATTATACAATTTACGGTATTGTAAAGAAGTTTCACTTCTAAATTGTATTATCAGAAAATATAAAAATATATAACAATAGTGACTGCATACATTTGAAAAAGTTATATGCTTTCAACTAGAAAACTATGACGTTGCGATGAACTATCCTCCAATCACCTAAAACATACTAGGCTTTTCTATCAATAATTATAAAAATAATAATAAAAGAAGTTGAAGGGCTCAATGCACATACGAGCAGCACTGATAATATGCAAAACTATTTTAATAATTACAACCTATAGCAAACATAGCTTTAAGGGACTATTATGTAAAGGAATTCAAACTCATCATCGGAAAATGAATTATTAATTTGAACCGCGAGGCATAGCTGCAAACAACACATAACCCATGAAATGCATAAAATATCAAAATATACATACACACTATGATTGAAACTAATTTATGTTTACTTTATGTGGGGTACAATGAGTAATTCATCACTCATATATTATTGTAACCACACTTTTTCTACTAGCAGTTTTACACGCATCTTAAATTAAATTACTACACATGCGCAGTAACAAATTTTTGAAATTACAGCCCGATTTACTTGGTCCTGCATCGAATAGGCGCTATTTTATTCACTCAGATTTTAACAGAGATATGAATTTATAATTATTGATTTTCTAAAATAGATTTGGACGCAACTTTTCTTCGAATGATTTTCTTCGGCATGCAAAACTGCTAATCTAAATGCAGTATAACATTTTTATTTTCAATGAAATGATTTTTAAACCTGCGATACATGCGACGACATCTGTAATCATTAGAATGAATTTATATATGAAATGATTGTTATTTTTGATAAATAAATTGAATACAAGAAAACTGTTCATATCTTTCTGGTATTAGTTTCTTCTATATATTATTAAAATAAAATTAAGTCATTATAATTAAGAAACTGTGTTGTAAGTTAATAATTAAGAGAAAATATTAGTTAAGACACTAACATCTAATTTTCACTAGGTGAACTAAACTTGAAATACTTGCAAATGGTCTATTTATTTAAATTATTATTTAACCACTAATTCCATACATTAATTGTTTATATTTTAAATAGAGATGCAGAACCTAAATTACTATTTGTGTTTAGTAATTCTTTATATATTGTCTGAGTTCAAATTGGTTTGTATCTTGAATAAATAATATTAAATTATTAGACAATCTAATATCATTTAATAATAAATCTATTTAAGTAAACTATAAAGTAATAATACTTAAAACATAATTGTTTTTCATAGCAATAAGATTTGTATATTTGTTAACAGAACTTGTTTAATTATTTCCAGTTGATTTGAAGCCATCCTTGTTATCATAGCTGCAAACCAGATGGTTTGATAATTGGGAAAGCACGTCCACATAATTATAATTTAAAAAATCATTAAACTTTCAAATATAAATTTATAACTACTTAACTAATTGATAACTTGTCGTTAAACCATTAAGTTCCTGTGATTTCGTCACACGAATAAAATTCGCGGGAAATTTAAAATAGAATCACAATGGATCATAAAAATATTTTTTCGAATGATATTAAGTATTGATAAGATATAAAATAATTGAGATAGAAGTATCGTCATTTCCGACAATAACTGATAACAATGATAATGTGATTAAGTCAAGTTTTAATTGCTTTATTAGTATACAATTGTGTCAAACTCTAATAAGGCAAATATTTATTTAAAATTTAATTAATTGATTTCAAAAAAAGTACAAAATGCGGATACTTCTTTCGGGTGTGGTGCTAGTAATATACACATTATATATTTTCTCAGGTAAGGTGTCTTATAGACTGTGTAGACTCGTTCAACATTTTGATGTTATATATAAAAATAATATAAGTGAAACACAAAAATTTCGGGGAGAAGAAACAATGGAACAACTAAAATTTTATTCAATTTATTTAATGTTTGATTATTCCGATTATAAATATTACTCTAGTCCGTGAATCGAACCCGAAAACACAGCAATCAGCGTCAAGCATCAATGTTCTCGCCTATCGTGTCTTCTCAAACAACTCAAAGGGATCTTACTGTTCTTACATTTTTATAAAGTGACAGTTTATCAAGATAGATAATAAAGTGATGGTAATGACGTTGAATTCAAACTGAGTTCTATTTTCATGTAACAGTTCGTATAGAGTTCAAATTGAAATCGAAAAACGATCTGAATCGTTTCACCATTTTACCAAGAGGTTATACAATTTATTCTTCTAAAAATTAAACTTTCTGTTTTCATTTCAGTCGAAGCACAAGTTGATGAAGAAATAGTAGTAGCGAATATAACAGATGAAAAGAATTACTGCTATCGGATGTCATGGCTGGGGCCCAAATATAACAATGACAGTATCTTCAAGAACGCAAGTTGTGATGACATAACCTATAAAGCGAATCATCTTCCTTGTAGACTTCCGTTAATTGTCTCATGTAAGAAACGTTAATAAATATTTCATAAAACGTGTTTGTTAATGATTGAATTTTTTAAATATTTTCTTTAACATATTTCTTAACTATGACATGCGTTATCGATTACTCATGATAACAAATTCAAAAGAATTCATTATTTTTTAAATATTTCATTGTTATCTGTTGATATAATTGATGCAATGTTATTATTTTAGATTATTAATACTTATAACAGCTTAAATACCTGTGCAGAGAAATATTTCTCTGTATCGCTACATATTTTGAACACAAATAATGGGCTTGTGTCCTCATTTTTTAATCGTCGATTTGTCAATTGTTGATTGAAATTGATGTTAATAAATGTATATTGACGTGTCTATTTTATTAAATATCTAAATGTTGACGGTGATATAGGAATTAAAATTTGAATTGTAGTTTTAGCGCTAGAAATGGTCGGCCATATTTGTATGACGTGTTATGCATTTTAACGTCAGTTATTTGTTGAGTAGGTCAGTGCTGTGGTAATGTCAAAGAATAATAAGTGTCTATTTTATTTAACCCTGCTAAGGCAGACATGATATTGAAAGTTTATTGTTACTTGAAATAGCTATAAATAATATTTGATATTTTGATATATAAATACATATAGCAGAGATTTATGAGCTGTAAGGTTGGTAGCGGTTATGATGTCACATGCATTTGGAATGTGTACAACGTTGAATCCCTTTAATAATTAAAGAGACAAAATCTTTTTTAATTGTTAATATCTCTTAACATAAGGAGTTATTAAAATATGATTGAACATTTGAGATTCTAGTAACCCACTTTGTCAGTATATAGTACACTTTTATAGAAATTAGGACATTGGACACAAGCCCATTAGACATTTAAATTTGGTTTGAATCTTTACTACAAGTTTAACCAAAAATTAAAAATGAAAGAATGAAATCATATATACGTCTATTTAAATACTGCATTTATAAATAATAATTTATTATGTAATATATTATATAATTTTTGTAATGCAATATGTCACATAATATTTTCTTTTACAGTTGATGGAACGGAACCGGATACAAATTGGATATGGGACAATTACAAAAGTAACCCAACTCACGTGGCCTGCAGATTAGTTCAAGGAGAAGTTTGTGCTAAATACACGTATAAGCTTGCTAGTGGTGCATGTAAGTATTTTATTTGTTCGTATTTTTATTAAAATTTGTTATATTGCGTAACGCTCTGTAAGTACACACGGCAAGCCATATATAAAAAAACGTATACGACATGCCGCATGCGGTAAGACTCTCAACTGTATTTTTAATGTAGTAATGCAATGTAGTTTAAGGTACATATTGAAACTTTATACTATTACAAATTTAACCTGTATTTAACTAAGATTTAAAATTAAAAATGTGTAAAATTTTGTGTTAATTTCAAAATAAAAGAAGGGTAAAACATATGCAAAACTGTAAGAAGACCAGTGTTTCAAAAACTCAGTGTCATTAAACAATCATTAATATTTAGACTAGACTTAGACCTACTTAGTTGATATGAAGGGATTTTAAAAGAGGTTTTGCGGCAATGCTCTCGTCCATTGTGTCGTCTAAGTCACTCACAAATTGTTAAATTAACTTTAAATTGATTCCATATTTTTCTATTTCAGTGGAAAATATAACATACATGTGTGCCAAGGCTTACGCAGATGAAGGAGAAGAATTATTTTCTGGGTGCTACAATTACCAACAGAATAATCGAGAAATTGAAGTGTGTCTTTGTCGAACTGTCTCTGGGCAAGAATATCCATGCAATTCAGCGTCGAGTTTGAAACATTTCTCAACATTTTTGTTACCTCTTATAGCTACATTTGTTTCCTATTTTTTGTATGGCACATTTACAAATTAGCTAATTTATTATAGATGTTAAGTTTTTATATTATGTGACCTTATCAATGTACTTCGAAAATTGTAAATAATTTTGAAAAATATAATTTATTTTAAGCACTACTTTGTGTTATTCAGTCAGTTTCAGTCTGTACATGGAGCTCTTCATTTGAGCTATCCCATTTCGGATTTTATAGTTTATACTCAGTTTTAAACGAATACATTGAACCACAACACGATACACGTGAAAAATAAATTTTAAAGCTGTAGACAGTTACACACAGCTAAACGCTAACCACAGTTACATATATTTAACGTTTATTTAACATAAAATACTGCACGTATTATTTTTCAGGTTATTATTTTGCACGTATTATTTTATTATAAATTAAGATTACATAACGAAAGTTATCTTTCGACATAAATTTACATTTTCTGATGTTAATAAAGCTTTTTATACAAAATTATATTATGTTACATATTACATTAATATGTTAATAAAAGATTTTTGTCAGGGGCGGCTTTAGTCATTGCAAGGCCCCGGGGCAGCAGATCAACAGAATATTTCCAACACGAAAAAAAAATTATTTTCGCCGCGAAAAAAAAAACATTTTCAATTTTAATTCTATCGCTAATTAATATATATTTATATTTTTTGCGCCCCTAATGACCCTTGAACGAAAAACATAGAGGGCATATTCTATTACCTGCAATATACATTGCCTTAGCCATTTAAGTAAAGCAATTACATTAATGTAAATTGTAAGTAAGTATTTTTAATGATAATTGACGAGAAATAAAATGTTATATTGGAAGTTTTATAAAATTTAACAAGCACAAAGACGACAAATATTAATGATGATAAACTAAGGTACATGAATACCTTAAAAGAAGACGCAGTGATTCAAGGAGCGAGATTCAAATAGATATATAGTAATGAATATTTCTACTTGGGTTATTGCGCGAGAATGCGAGGCCCCGGGCGGGTGCCCTGCTTGCCACCCCCTAAGGCCGCTGGTTCTGGTTTTTGTATTTAGTTAATGATTATGTAACACTTCGGTAAATAATAAAACGTTAAGTTAGGTAAAAAATATAACGTTAAATACATTGTTTAAATTTGTGTTTATGGAGTATTTATTTAATTTTTTAAATTTATTTAATAGAATAAATTGAATTAAATTGGTTTAATTCATTTTTTATTTTTCAACAAGAAGGGGGGAGAGTCTTTAAGTTACTCGCATCCGGCATGCTCGGTCCGATGTATTTCGAGGAACGTAAATTATACCCTACATTATGCAACATTTTACAGCACTGCAATATTTTCCTATTAATTAAATATAAATAATAATTTAAAACAAAACTAACTTCTTTATCTCTAATTAGAATATATCTAATCAACTTCTTAATTATCATCTGCGGTACAGTTCAGTCAACAAGTGATTAAATCATTACAAGTAACAAACGAAAAAACGCTGCGTAATGGTAGTTGATACAATTTTGATAAGTTTTAACACATTTATATGTTTCATCAACGGCTAAAACAATTTCTTGAATTCTTGCATGTACGTTTTATCGGAACCTTGAGGTACCCGTATAACACAGTCTGCCATCGTGCTACTAAACCAATGTCCGATATTTTTGAGTTTGAGATATGGCCGAAAGTCCAAGAATGAATTAGAAACAAAGGATATTATTTGGAACAGTTTCGGAAGAAATTGTTGTTAAAAACTATCTGACGTTTTTATTTGTTTTATTTTTATTCTTTAATATTATGTTTTATAATTATTACTACTGTATGCCAACACTGCTACTTTTCATGCGCAAGGCAGCCATTTTATTTGATCGCCAAGCGTTACTTACATCGCTGGCTTCGATGGCACAAAGACAAGACAGTTAGTCTTATACATAAGACGTGCTAGCACCTAAATAGTGTACTTCAATAACTCGAAACGATACTATATTCAAAAACGTTAGCATCGGAGCATACAATTAGAACAATTAGAAAAATACTTGTTTTAGTTGCAACTAAAGTGAAACGTAAAAAATTATTTGAGTAAATGAAGATGCATTTAAATCTATTGTCGAAATTTCTATTACAGTAAATAGGTTCACCAGACTTTTTTATGGTTCTTAGCTCACCAGATTGACCAATAAGGACTCTCAGGACACGTAATTTTATGGTCCTTAGCTTGCAGAAAAGCTCAAAGAACTAACAATTTCCACGGCAGCAAGTGTTGGAAGAAGACTTCAAGTTTTATGCTTGGATTCTTTAAAACAGAAGACGGGGCACACTGTCCATCTAAGCTTTTCAATTATTCTATTATATAATATATATGTATTATATAATTAAAAACTATTGTAGATGCGAGATGATGTTTTGATGACTAACAAAAAATACTCATTTGTAAACAACTAATTCAGAACCCAATTATTTCCAAAGAAACTAGTTTACGATACCTTGGATTTTTATTTCCTGTTTGCCTTAAGACAGTAAGTCGGGAATCTTACTTCCTCACTTAGGTCCTCCCAGAACCCCCAGACCTACGAAGCGAAGTTTTGAAAATGAATATGTAGTTAAGAACAAATACGTTCAGAGATAGCATGTGTACAAGGTGCATTAATTTCGTAAATAATTACATTTTCTTATATATACATACGCTACAAATATCACTCCATTTTCAGTTAATTCATCGCAAATAATTCGAACTTTTATTATATTTACCCCGAGTCCAAAACGGTCAATTGACTTTAAATGTTCAGAACGTATAATTTATGTGTTGCGACAATCACCTAAAAGCAATGTTAATTTCTAATTGCTCTTGTTTTAAAATCTATATTCAAAATTTAAAAACAACATTTTTCACAATTCTATCTTTAGAATAAACTGATAAAAGCACAGGGCTGGATCAAGCGGTCTGTGGGCCTGTGTCTACGAATAAAAGTGACCACAGCTTATAACATCTTTACCAGCTGTGTTTTTCGGGGAGACAGTATGTGACGGACTGTCACGTATTTTGTCCCGAGTCTTTAATAAAACTAGCGTATTGAATCACAGTCAGTAGAAGTCAGACGCTGATTAGTGCTCGTTGCAATCGAAAGTGCTTGTGCTTATTTTGTCGTGTAACCATGGCCAATCCAAACCCCACCATCCAATACACTAAGGTAAATACTGGAATTAATCTAATACTATTTTATAATTATTTAATTTTAATGGAAGTACAGAACAATAAAGTTACTTTAGTATTAATTTTGCGACTGATTTTAAAAGTATTTATTAATAGATTATGCTATGCATTTATTTTCATGTTGTTTTTAAATGCGAGCACTATCAGAAAATGAATTATTTATAGCATCTAAGCAAACAAAATAGATCGTTGTTATCATGTTTATTTGACTGCCAACATAGCAGGTTATAGTGGTAGGACTCAGTATCGGTAATAGTCCAACGTTAAATAAATTGAATTTAGAAAAATTAAAATTGGGGGGTGGGGGGCAGAGCAGTACAGAATATACTTTAGGTTCATTATGGACAAAAACAGATATTTAAATATTGCTATAATACCTGTAGTATTATTTATTTTCTATATAATCCTTTTGAATGTATTAATCCGAAAAATTAAAATGTATCATTTTAAAATTAACTCTAAAAACCACTGGTTTAAGGTCAAGAATGTTTAGTGATTATAACGTTAACATTTAATTCGTTCAAAAAAAATATTTTAACAAAATTATCTGAATTTTAAATTTCAAGATTACATACTATTCTCAAATAATAATTTATATACCAACATATATGATATGCCTAAGAAGCCCGTGAAGTGTTAATAAATAAATATATATATATATATATGATATGCGTTTATAATTATTATTGCTTTGTTTCATTCACACTCATTTCAATATAATGAGAGTAACTGAAACATAAATATGTCATAGAGTAAGACCAACTTAGCTGTGGTATATTCCATGAAATATTTTTTTTTCAATTGACATGATAATTTAATTCTAAAAAGGGAAGTGTATGACAAAAGAGACTTGTTTTGATAAGTGGTAATAATAGGTATCTGTATATGTGCTCTCCTTGAGATCAAGAGGTCGCTCTACAGTACAGTCTGATTCCAATATATCCGCTGGTACAGTAAACAAAATAATCTCAACAAGTTTAAAATATAGCAGCAAAATCAGAGCAAGGAGACAAGTAAATATGTGAACAAGATGAAACGAGTTGTTGTGTTAATAGTTTTTAGAATGAAATGTAGCCAGGGAGGAACATTGTAAAATAAGAAGTAAAAAAGGCGGCGTTCCGACGAATTCGGACAAATACTACGCAGTATAATATGATAGGCGTACAATAGGGCTATAAAAATAAATTGAAACCAACATTACAAATAAATGTAAATTGTAAATGCCCTAGCCGGTAACAAGCACCGGTGAAGTCTAGAAAATTTTACATAAACGAAATCAAGTAATATTTAATCTAAAAATGTTTCAATATTGTTTTAAATCCTTTTATATCGTATGATTCCAAAAATGCAGACGAATAAAAAGTTCTTATTGCGGTTTTACCAATTCTAGAAAAGCGATTTATGATTATGTCACGATTAGCAATAAAATAGGAAACAAATTATAATTTGTAGATAACATTTATTACGTAAAAGGTAACTTTTATTATGCTAGCTAGTAGATATTCTAACTGATGACCTTTAGCATAAAAAATTCGTCCAGTTTATTAAGTAATAATTAGTCGCAAACGCCATAATATTTTAATTTAAGATACTTTATTTTGTAATATCTCTAACCCTATTAACCCTACGTCAACATATGCGTGTTCGTTTATTCGAGCTATTTGTCGCTTGTCAGAGTTTCATTTACAGCTACTACAGTGAAAACGTTCGTGTTTGTGTACAGTTTCCTGATTATTTGGACATTCGTACCCGAACACGCATGTGCGGACATAGGGTAATAGAGTAAGATCTGAGTCCCCAGACCTACGTTGGTTTTTAACAATATTCGCCATCATAATTCTCAATTACATATTACAATATTTATTTTCTAAATTTCAACGGCTCTGAGATCTTGGACTATATGTATTTACACATATGTATAGCATTTTAGTTAGAAATACATGCACGTTTAAACGTAACAGTTACGGCCAGCGACGTCAGAGGGAAAGAGTGGCAAACAATGTATTTTGGAGTACATAGAATGACATCTAGAATATCGGAATAATGTGTTAGAGATAATGCAAATTTAGATAATTTAAATAAATGACGAAATTGTTTTAGCAATGAAGCAACAGAATGACATAGTACACAAACCTGTTGTCTCACCAAAATACCTGTTCATACATTGTTATCAAAATAAACTGATATTATATCCAGTCTTGATAATGACGATAATATTACAAGTCATTACTATTAAATAGTGTTATCATTCCTTGAACAGAACAGAATTATAAATAAATATTTGACATGCCTCGCAAAAAATATTATGTTTATATTTTAATGTATACATATGTGTTGTAACAAAAAAATTCCGCAAATTATTAACATTATAGTTACATTGTATAAACAACGATACCTAATTTAAATTTTACAAACATAAAATATGAATGTAATAATTTATTTCGGGTCTTATTTTGTTGGTAACATTAAACGGTTTTTATTGTAGCTCAACTTTTTTTAGGATAGTACCGTCTAATGTTCAACGGCGTCGGAAAAAAGTACAAAATAGTGGTATAATACTTAATGTAGTTGAATGTAAGCTATAAAACCCATCAGTAGAACGGGCTTGTGTCCTCATTTTTTAGTGGTCGATTTTTCAATTGTTGATTAAAATTGATGTTAATAAATGTGTATTGGCGTGTCTATTTTATTAAATATCTAAATATTAACGGAGATATAGCAATTAAAAGTTTGAATTGTAGTTTTAGCGCTAGAAATGGTCGACCATATTTGTATGACGTAAAATGCATTTTAGCGTCAGTTATTTGTTGAGTAGGTCAGTGCTGTGGTAATGTTCTGTAGCTGTTGGTAGTCAAATAATCAAGTCAAATCAAAGAATAACAAGCTTTTATTTTATTTAACCCTGCTAAGGCAGACATAATATTGGAATTTGATTATTCCTTGAAATAGCTGTAAATAAGTTTTGATATTTTGATATATAAATACATAAAGCAGAGATTTATGATCTGTAAGGTTGGTAACCTTACACAAGGATTGTGATGTTACATGCACTTGAAATGTGTACAACGTTGAATCCCTTTAATAATTAAAGAGACAAAATGACTTTTTAATTGTTAATATCTCTTAACATATAATGAGTTATTAAAAATAATTGAACATTTGAGGTTCTAGTAACCCACTTTATCAATATATAGTACACTTTTATAGAAATTAAGACATAGGACACAAGCCCATTTTATATATTATATTTTAACTATGGTTGCATCAAAGTGAAGACGTACTCTGTGTAGCTATTGAATACTGTGGTATTCATAAATAACTTTTAATTCGTGCTTAATTTGTTTCATTCCATAGTAACAACAGCATTGTGGTAGTATGTTTTACTATTCTACATTTGATTCAAATACTACAAGTACTCAGTTCTAGATAAATAGTACTTGAAGTTTAATTTAAGTTTATTTAAATTCTACATTATTATACAATCGTAAAGGTGATGAAATTAAATAATTCATGATAATTATAACGTTAACAATATTTTAACTAACATACTTTTATACATTTTGTTATCTGTTGAAGTATTTGTATAAAAACAAGTCAGTATGTTAGATAACATTTTTATAATAATAATATTTAACATTTTATCTATAGTTATTAAATCAACACCGCACCGCCATTACATTATTAAATTAAAGTATATGTATTTTTGTTTTAGCTGTTCATCAACAACGAGTTCGTAAACTCAATTAGCGGCAAAACATTCCCTACAGCAAATCCAGCCACATGTGGAAAGATCGCTGATATCGCCGAAGCAGATAAGGTATAAATTGCACAGATGGTCATTTATGAAAGGTTCACTTAAAAAATATATATAATTTTTTTTATCATAACCTATTTATCGTACAAGAGTCGTACAAGATTCGTACGAATCGAAACGAATCGTAGAAGAATCGTACAAGATTCGTACAAGGGAATTTTACAATCACCCTGCCAACATTTTAAGGATGAGCTCTTTATTTGGCTGATCAATGGTTTGTAATATATAATATCATTAACACTTACAGGCTGATGTTGATGTTGCCGTAGCAGCTGCAAGAAAAGCATTCGCACGAGGATCAGAATGGCGCAACCTAGACGCTTCAGCTCGTGGTCGTCTTTTGACCAAACTAGCTGATTTGGTTGAAAGAGATATCATCCAACTAGCAAATCTTGAAACCCTGGATAACGGAAAAGCTTTTAACTTTGCTTTATACGACATCAAAGGCGTCATTTCTGTCTTCAGATATTTTGCTGGATGGTGTGATAAAATTCATGGAAATACAATCCCATCTGGTGAGAAACTATTCATACAATCTGTTTCGAAAATCTTCGTTGAAGATTATGAATTGACTAAATTGTCTTTTTATAGATGGACCTTATCTAACCTTCACACGCCGAGAACCAGTGGGTGTTGTTGGCCAAATCATCCCCTGGAACTTCCCCGCTGCAATGGTTGCTTGGAAATGGGGCCCTGCCATTGCATCTGGTAAAGATTATAGTTCTTCCAAATGTTTTTCCAAATACAGATATAGTTACTAAGGATTTTCTTTCTTCAGGATGTACCGTTGTTCTTAAGCCAGCTGAACAAACTCCTTTGACCGCTCTTCATCTTGCTGCTCTTACAAAGGAAGCTGGTTTCCCTCCAGGTGTCATTAACGTCGTCACCGGATATGGTCCAACTGCTGGAGCAGCTATTTCAGAGCATAAGGATATTAGCAAAGTAGCTTTTACAGGATCAACAGAGGTAAATTTTACTAGCATGACGAATATTAGCTATTTTTCTGGATCTCCCTAAGAATTTTGCTTTATTTAAAGGTTGGTCACAAAATTATGGCTGCTGCAGCTAATACCAACTTGAAAAGAGTATCTCTGGAACTTGGAGGAAAGAGTCCCCTTGTGGTCTTCGATGATGTTGACAGTAAGAATATTTCTTGACAACTTTCATAACTCTAAATTAGTTGCACTAATTTTTAATCTAAATTAATTTCATTGGAATAGTTTCATTCTTTAATGAAGTTCTCATGCCTATAATTATTCTGCAATTACAGTCGATGAGGCCGTGGAGATTGCACACAACGCCATTTTCTTAAATCACGGACAAATCTGTTGTGCTGGATCCCGCACATTCGTTCAAGATGGAATCTACGACGAATTTGTTGCAAAATCTGTTGCCTTAGCTGAGAAGAGGAAAGTTGGAGATCCCTTCAAAGCAGACACTATTCAAGGACCACAAGTAAGATAGCAACATTCACCCGGATTGTAACTTAAAAAGATATTTTCCAGACACTGCACGATTCTTATCATTATTTTTAGATTGATAACGAAATGTTTACCAAAGTTTTGGGTCTAATTGAAGCAGGAAAGAAAGAGGGCGCTACTCTGAAAACTGGTGGCTTAAGATCAGGTTCTGAAGGATATTTTATCAAACCAACTGTCTTTGCTGACGTTAAGGATGAGATGACTATCGCCAAGGAAGAGGTACTTAAATGATTTAGACGTTTTTCGTTTTTGCAGGGGGTATATATTATGTATTTGTATTTTCGTAGATATTTGGCCCAGTCCAATGCATTTTCCGATTCAGCACTCTTGATGAAGTCATAGAGAGAGCTAATAACACCACCTACGGACTCGCATCTGGAGTTCTTACCAAAAATATCAATAATGCATTAGTGTTTGCACAAGCTGTTGAAGCAGGATCAGTCTGGTAAATGAAATATCACTTTGTCATAACCAAACAGTATCAAATAAATTTAATTTATTATTTTCATGAATTTTAAGGGTTAATTGCTACAATGCAATCACTGTCCAAGCACCATTTGGAGGCTACAAACAATCAGGAATTGGAAAAGATTTGTAAGTAATTAGTAAATTAATTTACTATTAAATTACTGTAAATTAACTCGTAATTGTTTTCTTTAGGGGAGAAGATGTCCTCAAGGAGTACTTGGAGGTTAAAACAGTCACAATAAAGGTCCCAGCTAAAAACTAACAAGTTAATCAACTGTCAATCAATATGTTTTATTTGATTAATCTATTCAACTGTTAAAACCAAAAATTTGTACTAAGAATAAATAAATACTTTCATAAATATTTGTTAATTTGTTTTACTTATATTTCAGTTAATCTATTAATGTTCTGTGTTCATTTTAATTATTCGTTAATATATGTTATTCCTAGCACATTAGCTAACTCGTATAGCTTCACATGTAGCAGGAAAATAATTATTTCTATCTGTAAGAGTTGTTGCAGACAATTAGGGGCTTGATTAACGCTAGTAGTTTTTAATGTTGTAATACCATATCATGTTTTTATTTAAATTTTTTGTTTTGAATATTTTCATAGCCAACTAACGATAAGTACAAATAAAACTGAATAATTTGTATATTTATACATCTTTAAATAAAACCATAATTTTTATCTTATATCTTTATTTACATAGTAATGAAAAATATGTTATCTCTGCGAAATGTTTATAACAATAAAAAATGTACGTACTTAATTATCGAATTATTGTTTTATTATTTTAACCATGTATACTTTGGATTTTTTATAATTTAATTATCACTGGTTCTCAAGTATTTATTGTTATTGTGTATCAACACTGAACACCAATACGGACTTAAACCCATCATCCAGAAAATTTAAACCATTAAATTATCATTGGTATTTTACTGGAAATAAATGGGATAATTTATGTCATTTTTGTTAGATTTCCTATTACTAAACCGAATTCAAAGACAAACAAATAAAACTTTGAGAGCCATTGGTGTAATCAAACTGTGTGTATAGCAACAATTTAAAGCTACACTCCAATATGGAGTTACTCTTCAACATGGTTTAAAGGTATGTTTATATCAAAGAGAGTACACTATGAATGAAAAGATTACGCAATCTTTTTGAAGAACGACCTATATGAAAGCCATACGTTTAATTCTGCATCTCTTTTGCACTTTTATTCGCAAATATTAGTAAGGATGAATGACGCCAACTAGTAAATCATTTTTTATAACCTTTTACCTCTTTAACTTCTATAATATTGCGAATTAAATAAAAATAATTAGGTTGTTGAGGTTTTGATAGGCAACTTTATCAGTTTTATATAATTTTAATTCACAACCAAATCTAAACGTAGCTTACTGTTTCTAATTCTCAGGGTCAGATCTGCGTCGTACTATTAAATCAGAAACGCTGCAAGCGGTGTTGTTCAGATTCAGTAGATCGCTCGCTGCCGAAGCAAGTACTGGTTATTTATATTCTACAGATTGTGTTTTTAAAGCTAAAACTATGGCTAATCCAAATACCACTGTCAAATACACACAGGTATGTTACTAACTCAAAATTCTATCACAAACTTGTTATAATTTTGTTAATAAAATGTATTTACTTGAAAGAATGGTAATGTACTTCAATAAAGTCAAGATAGAATTCCTACAGAAGTTATTATTAATTTTATGTACGTACGTAATTTATTATTTACTGATTTTTTTATTGAATATATAAATAACAATATATTGACAAAAATGTTGAATAAGTAAAAGCCGAACACATAAAGTAAAACATACATTTACTCCAAAAGAAAAGTGTGAAAATCGATTGTGCTGAAAATATTACACCGTAAACATAAAATGTAAATATTATGAAGTTTAGCGCAGTAGCGTAGGAACGCAAATGATGGGGAGGTCAAGATTTGGAATACGTTGCAAAATCAGTAGATTAAAAGTAAAACCAACGAATTTGTTTTCCGTAATATCTATGTATATAGGGCCCTCACTATCAATTTTCCAAAAGATAATTGTTTTTCATCAGAATTCTACTTATTATAGGAGTGACTTTTTTGCTCTCACTTTGAAAATCATTTTTTCAGTAACAATTCCATTAGGAGGCTGCGAACCTCAATATGTACAACGTTGCCTAATAAGTATTTCTATATTATAATATTTTAACTAGCAAGATTTTGGCGGTTATGGATTCATAAGGTATGCAATCTATTTAAATAATTTTTTTATATTCTGGCAACTGTTGCGGGTATAAAAAAATGTGATAATCTTATAACAACTAAAAATAGCAAAAATTAAGTCATTTGTCTAATAGGTCATTGATTTTAAATGCATTACTAAAGTACTACAATAGAAATCTTTAATTAAATATTTTAATATCCAGTGTTAATTGCGTTTATATCTTAGTCAAGAAAATTAATTGTTTTTATTATTGTGACAATTTACGTTTATAACCGTAATTCCTTTTCATTCGATTTTAATCCCTAAATAATCCGGTTTTAAGGCAATAAAAATTATGCGTAATATATTAGATTACATAAGCGTCGAATATGTAAATATTTATACATTAATGCGAAACATGATCTGATGATTTTAATTTCTATTATATTTTATGAAGCCTATTAAACATGCATTAGTATTTACTAGTATATTAGTATTACCATTAATGTGAGTAATAACACAAATTCAAAATGCAAATATATTTTTAATGCTTGTAGATATATATTAAGTAATATAGTAATCTTTTATTATGCACACGTCTTGCTATTTTATTATTCCACATCTATATATCATACTCTATACACATCTATATTCCATACTATAAGCCTATTCGGATTTGATGCCCCGACTATTTTTTCATTTAATTTATTAGTTCAAATTTGAATAAAAACATCAACTTGTTTTTTATAATGTTTGGCGTATGCTACGATTTTAGCTATTACGTTACTGACAAGAAAAAAAAATTTTTTTTTCATAGTTAAACCAGGACGCGCTTTTTAGGCCGCGCTCTGATATGAAAGGGAAAGTAAATAAAAAAACACACACACATACAAACACAGGCGATGATCAACTAGAAAGAAATGAAAGAAATAAATTCAATTTTCGCAAAAAGAAATACTTTTTATGGTAGTTCTTCCAAACGCCAGGGTGGTCTAACCCCTTACACATGCTCGTCCCTACATTTATACATCTTATGTTTTTTCTTTGGAAAACTAAGATAGAACAGGTCAAACATGTACATAAAAAGCGATAAACTAAACGATATTTTATTTTAAACAAAAATTTATTTATTTATTTATCTGAAGACTTTTTTATTGCTTTTATTATTTGATTATATTTGACTTCAATTAAATTGCATAGCAACAATTATATTCAAAAAAAAAAGAAACGATCACTGACACAGGGGAGCATCGAGGAGGGACAAAAACGAAAAGGGACCGCCAACGCTTACCCAATTTAGCTAAAATTTATTGAAAGTCAGACTTGGAACTTGAATTTGCGGTCCACTGAAGTTGCCGTCCGGTGCAGTAGCCACGGCTTGCCCTCCTAGATGTGAGACTGAATCTAAAGCCTCATCGTTATAAAACCTCTCGACCTTGATCTTGATCTTAACACATAAAATAGATGATTTATAGCCGTGTTTAATTTCTGACAAAAGAATAATTATATTATCCAATTAATTATTCAAGAGAATTATATAAAACATAAATCATTTAATATTATAAATTATAGTCAATTATAATAAACATACATGCACATTCAGTTAATATGACTGTTAAATTTACATAACGTATACACTTACTGCAATATTGCAGACGCAGTTGCGAAAGTTTATATATAGAAAGAATAATTAATTTCTCAAGTTCGCGGACAGAACCGATCTGTGTTATGATGCATAAAAGCGACCGAATCAGGAGGCACCCTTTTGTTACTTCGATATATGAATCAGTTTTTTATTACTTTGTACGTGGGCTACATTTTTTGTGAGCCTAAATTTAGCTAAGATTACAGTCTCCCGCTTTCAACATTTGTTCTATTCAGTTTTTATATATACAAAGTCAGTTTACTTTATTATTATATTTTAAGAAAGAACCAATAAATAAATTTATAAATAGAATTTATTATGTGATAGATCATTGACCTGAAAATAAATCATATATTTAGGGATTACTAGTTTATCACCAGACTATGTTTTAAAATCTTATCACTCGCAACAGTAAGCCACGACAATGATTTATTTATTTATTGATCGATAATTCTGCAAATGAGACCTGAGTTTTAGAGATTATAACTGCACAACAATCAGCAGTCCATTTCACCAACTGGTTTACTGGATCTCTTGTTATTTTTTATTTAATCACAATATTATATATGTGACTAAATATATGTGCAGTTTCAAAGGGCACGATATTTCTGTTATTTTTCACTTAAAATGTCTTAACGTTATAATATACCCACACCTTCTATTTACGTGCGTACAGACTTACTATAAATAAAGTATTGCGAATAACAAATTCTTTATATTCAAATAATTGTTGCTATTCGTTATAATTATTATAAAGCCTCGTATTATTACATTTAGTTTTTATTGGGATAAAGCAATTAGTATTTCAAGCAATATTTAAAAAAAAAATATTTTAAAAAAGAATATTTTAAAATCATTATAATCTGTCTTGTTATTATCATATTTGCTGAACTATGTTTGTCGTTGATAACAGTATTTATACACCTGATCACTAATTACATCTATATTCATATTAGCGTATTCAAGCAGTAACAGGTTCCGGCCTGAAACACATTTTTAACAATTTATTTTATTAACTTATTCCTTATACTTAGATATTTTTCTTTTATCACAATATTATACCATAGACAATAGTATGAAGAGTGAAAGAATCTATTTCAAGTGATTGCGTACACAATACATAATAAAAATATAATTGACTTGATAATTAACTGAAATGGGCTTGTGTCCTCATTTTTTATTGGTCGATTTTTTAATTGTTTATTGAAATTGATGTTAATAAATGTGTATTGGCGTGTTTATTTTATTAAATATCTAAATATTGACGGAGATATAGCAATTAAAAGTTTGAATTGTAGTTTTAGCGCTAGAAATGGTCGGCCATATTTGTATGACGTGAAATGCATTTTAACGTCAGTTATTTGTTGAGTAGGTCAGTGCTGTGGTAATGTTTTGTAGCTGTTGGTAGTCAAATAATCAAGTCAAGTCAAAGCTAAGGCAGACATAAATTTGATTGTTCCTTGAAATAACTGTAAATAGTATTTGATATTTTGATATATAAATACATATAGCAGAGATTTATGAGCTGTAAGGTTGGTAACCTTACACAAGGACTGTGATGTCACATGCATTTGAAATGTGTACAATGTTGAATCCCTTTAATAATCAAAGAGACAAAATGACTTTTTTAATTGTTAATATCTCTTAACATATAAGGAGTTATTATAAAATAATTGAACATTTGAGGTTCTAGCAACCCACTTTATCAATATATAGTACAGTTTTATAGAAATTAAGACATAGGACACAAGCCCATTATTAATAAAAATATTTTTTGTTTCAGTTGTTCATTAACAATGAATTTGTTAACTCAGTCAGTGGAAAAACATTTCAAACCATAAACCCAGCCACAGGGGCCGTCATTGCTGATATTGCAGTTGGAGACAAGGTAAAACATATTTAACATGCTAAATAATGTTCAGTCAACCAACAATTCATCTTTTAATAGAAGTAACTAACAAGATTTTGAAAAAAATTAGAAAACAAGATACATAACTTTTAATGAAAGAAAGGGAAAGGAACCTAGATCTATATCAGAATAGTCTCTCTGTGATAACATTTTGTTTAATTATTTTTTAGCCAGATGTTGATATTGCTGTGGCAGCGGCCAGAAAGGCATTTTCCCGGGGCTCTGAATGGCGCAACATGGATGCATCTGGTAGAGGTCGCCTAATCCACAAGTTGGCAACTTTAATTGAAAGAGATATTGTTCAGCTAGCCAATCTTGAGACAATCGACAATGGCAAACCATACAATGACTCTATTTTTGACATGACGTGCGCGGTTGATGTTTTTAAATATTATGCTGGATGGTGCGACAAAGTTCATGGAAACACTATTCCATCAGGTGATTAAATTACAATAACACCACAGAAAATATTCATAAAAATCATTTTATTTCTCCAATTATCGTTCAGATATAGTAGTGCGCTTATTATGTAATCCAATGTACATATTAAATTTTTGTTGATAGATGGTAACCTTTTAACCTTTACTCGTCGTGAGCCAATTGGAGTGATTGGGCAGATCATTCCATGGAATTATCCTGTTTTAATGGCTTCTTGGAAATGGGGTCCAGCGTTGGCTGCGGGTAATTTTATATTCTAGAAAATAATAATAGCTTAACCGATAAAATTAGACCTAGATCTAATTGATATATTTTTATTATTTTCATAGGTTGCACCGTTGTCTTAAAGCCAGCAGAGCAGACTCCTTTAACTGCTCTTCATCTTGCTGCTTTGTCGAAAGAGGCTGGATTCCCTCCTGGAGTTATTAACGTTCTTACAGGATATGGTCCTTCTGTTGGCGCTTCTTTGGCTGAACATAAGGATGTTGATAAAATTTGTTTCACTGGATCTACTGTGGTACATGATTTAAATATAACACCCACGTTGTAGAGGCAAAGAAATGATTTTAAAATCATGTTTTAATTAAAGGTTGGACACAAAATAATGGCAGCTGCTGCAAACAGTAATTTGAAGAAGGTTTTACTAGAGCTCGGAGGAAAGAGCCCTCTTGTAATCTTCGATGATGCTGACGGTAAAATTTTAGCTTGATATCACTACGGAGAAACATATATCCATTTCTTAAATATTTGATATTGTTTTTTAGTCGATGAAGCTGTTGAAATTGCACATAATGCAATTTTCTTTAATCATGGACAAAATTGTTGCGCGGGTTCTCGCACGTATGTACAAGATGGAATATACGATAAATTTGTAGAAAAAGCAACCGCTCTAGCTGCAGCAAGAACAGTTGGAGACCCGTACAGCGCTGATACTTTACAAGGGCCTCAGGTATAAGATTATCTTCTAAGTTGCGAATTCTACATTCTTAGTTAACTGATAGGTTTAAAACCTTGATTAGTACTTTTGTTCCAGCTCTCAGTTTTGTTTAATAATAATTGTAGCTTAAGAATGGAAAAAACGGCCCTAGTATTTTAGTAAACAACAAAACTTTCTGTTAATACTATTTTACTTTCTTATATAAATATTATAGTTAATTTATTCTATTTTTAGATCGATAATGCAATGTTATCCAGAATATTGCATTATATTGAGTCTGGAAAACAAGAAGGAGCCAAACTTCAAGTTGGTGGTCAAAGAGTTGGAACTAAAGGCTATTTTGTGCAGCCAACTGTGTTTTCTGATGTGAAAGACAACATGAAAATCGCTCAAGAAGAGGTATTATTAGTTCACTTTAAAATATTTGAACATATGTCTCGAGTAACAGTATAATGATGTATACTATTTTTAAGATATTTGGACCAGTTCAATCTATTCTTCGATTTAGTACACTTGATGAAGTGATCGAAAGAGCTAATAATACTAAATATGGATTAGCTGCTGGTGTCATCACTAAGGATATTAACAAAGCATTGATATTCGCACAAGCTGTTCAAGCGGGTTCAGTCTGGTATGAACAATTATAATATAACCAAATATAATAATCTTACTATATTTTTTAATATTCTTTTCTAATATTACAGGGTAAATTGCTATGATGCTGTGGTTCCACAAGCGCCATTTGGTGGTTACAAGCAATCAGGAAACGGAAGAGAACTGTATGTTATTACATTGTTACACATATAAACAAAATATTATATATTCAATTCCAAAATAAATTTACAATGTTGTTTTCATTTACAGAGGTGAAGATTCGCTCAAAGAATACTTGGAAGTGAAAACTGTGTCTATTAAAGTACCTGTGAAAAATTAATTGCTAAATATATTCAACAATTGGTAGCAGACCTATTTTGTCATTGTTATATAAAAATAAACATATATTTGTCTTAAGTTTAGTTTGTTTTCTTTTTAATTATCGTTGGTTTAAAAATGGTACAATCTATTTTTATTTAAATTATTGAAATATAGTTTTAGAAATCTGTTCTTTAAATTCAGATTGTGTTTGTAAACACATAATGAGAGTAGATAGATAAGCGGTGGTTTATATAGTGTACGAGTACAACCAGTACTCATCCACTGTTGGTACTTTAAATGTTGTAGGGTATTTTTAAACATTGTGAATACATTTTTACAAGTTATATAGTTTTAATTATAATTTATTTCAAAAGAAAACTGGGGATATAGGGAAAACTATTTTAGATAATGTTTTAATATATTCACCATTTTATTATGATACAAGGGCTTGTTGGTTTACACTAGTATTTATAACTAATTATTATTTTAAATGTTTATTCCTCATCATCTGCAGGAATCCCTAGTTCCTCATCTGTCCATAATAAAGGGTCAGGATAAGCAAATTCACCCTGAAATTATTGCAAATTATATTATCCAATTGATTGACAAACATAATTTACTTAATGTCAAATTTTATTAGGGTATATTTTATATTGGTCGGTTTAAGTGAAGGCGTTGTACAAGAATAAATTACTTACGAAGAGGATTCTAATTTAATATTTTAAAGCATTTAACTTGGTGCTATATACTTACAGTGACATGTTCGTGTTCATGCCAAAAATGCCACAAAACCCACCACCACATAAAAGCACCTACAGCTTCAGCTGTATACAAAGTTTTCTTAGAATGAGGAGGAGCTCCAGTACGATAGGACCATCTAAAATTTGTGACAAAAGATTCAATGAAACTTTAAATATTCTTACATAACTTGATGATAACATAACCTATATTTTCAGTAGGATTAATACATACGCATGACCTAATCTGGCTGGTTGAATTTGCTTAGAATTAAGAACTAAACTCTTGCTGGCTATTCCTTTAACCGCCCTGCACAATACAAGCCCCCGAGAGGCCAACATATTTGCAACAAAATACTCTTTAAATATGCCTTGCAAAAATAAATGAAGTAGCACTCAAATTAAAATGACACTTAACTTAAATATTTCAACGCCATCTATTTTTAAATTCATAACTTGTTGATGTCGGTACTTAGAAGATACTTTGGTAAACTTAGAACGGTTAGAATATATGTACAAAGAACTATTATATATAAAAAGATATGATTAGATTAGAGTAATTATTTAATAAAGCAGATGAACAAAACTACATAAGATAATAATTTTCAATCGTATTTTTAATTGAATGATATAAAATAGATAGAGCACCTACGGCTACCTACGACTAGAAGCGCTAGTGGTAGTTTAAGGTTTGTTTAGAAAAAGTTGACGAATAATATTAAATTATAAATGTTCTTAATGATATGATTCATTAATAAATAAATATAACGCCTACTCAGATACTTGTATTCTAAACGGATTATTGACAGACTAAATAAACAAGCATCAGAAATAAAAACTCTGAATCACTACTGCATCAATGAGAAAAGAAAGTTATATGTTTTTTCTTCATACAAATAAATTTAGGCCCTTTATCATCCAATATCTAAGTAACTATATAAACCCTACATTCATTCATAAATAAAATGTTATAAAAAAATTGCAAAAAGGTTGACAGTATGTTTAGCGTCTTCGAAGTTTAGTTAAATATTATTTTGTTTTTTTCCTTAAATTTATTATTACAGCAAAAATCAATCGTATAAGAAAAATTAGTGATTACAAATAGAAATTTGTGAGAACCAATTAATTTTTTAATAAATCAATATTTCCTTTATTGGAATTAGGAATATTCCGAAAAGAGTATCTCGCTGATAAAACAGCTATGAAATATTTAAATATCTGTGTTATTCTGGTGCTTGTAGCTACTGTCTCGGAAGCTGCGATGTTGAAAATTATTAAAGATACTGATATTAATTCAATGACGCAAAGAGAAAAATATTTAGTGATCTTGTTCGGTAAGTATTAGATTTGATTCCTATATGTTTGTCTTACATTTCTAATATAAACGATATTAGAAATTAGAAGTAAAGTTTAAAGGTCAGTTGTCAGTGAACTGACGTCAGTTTTTGTATTTCAACACATCCTTCGTATATTCTTTAACACTCTTGGGTCTCATTTACTAATAGTAAGCAGAGATTGCAGTGAAAATTTCAAGGAAAATGGGCTTGTGTCCTATGTCTTAATTTCTATAAAAGTGTACTATATATTGATAAAGTGGGTTACTAGAACCTCAAATGTTCAATTATTTTTTAATAACTCCTTATATGTTCATATATATTAACAATTAAAAAAGTCATTTTGTCTCTTTAATTATTAAAGGGATCCAACGTTGTACACATTCCAAGTGCATGTGACATCACAATCCTTGTGTAAGGTTAGCAACCTTACAGCTCATAAATCTCTGCTATATGTATTTATATATCAAAATATCAAATATTATTTACAGCTATTTCAAGGAACAATCAAATTTCAATATTATGTCTGCCTTAGCTGGGTTAAATAAAATAAAAACTTGTTATTCTTTAATTTGACTTGATTATTCGACTACCAACAGCTAAAGAACATTACCACAGCACTGACCTACTCAACAAATAACTGACGTTAAAATGCATTTCACGTCATACAAATATGGCCGACCATTTTTAGCGTTAAAACTACAATTCAAACTTTTAATTGCTATATCTCTGTCAATATTTAGATATTTAATAAAATAGACACGCCAATTTATTATCACACACATTTATTATCATCAATTTCAATCAACAATTTAAAAATCGACCACTAAAAAATGAGAACACAAGCCCATTTACCAAAAGGATTGGTATGTCTCTTAGATAAATTATTTCTTCTTTAAATTTATCATAATATATTATTATTCAATGTGTTTTACTTTATTGAATTAGTAAACTAACCATAAGTATATTGCGAAATATGTTATATAAGATTAATTTTTGAAGTACATATATTAGCTTACACTATAATTGATCAATACAGGAAAAGAAAATTGTACCGAATGTGATGAATTAGAAAATAAACTAATAAATATTGAGGATTTATTAGAGCGGAAAATAAAAGCGCCAATTTTAAAATGCCTAATCAGCAAGCGAGGAATAGTCATGCTTGAATACTTCAGTTACAGAAAATTACCAATTTTAATATTTTTTAGAAACAGCCACCCTCTGTTGTATTGTGGTAAGAAACCCTTTTAATAGTTTCATAATTGAGGATTTTCCTATTTCTCCAGTTAAATTGCTTGAAGTCAATGCCTCAATCTAATTTTAAATTATTTATATTTTATTGTGTTTTAGGCAATATAGATGAACAATCATTAGTACAACATTTTATGGAAAATTTAGAAACAAATATAATAAATCTTACAGACGAAAATTTTGAAAATATCACACAGGCTACAAATGGAACAGGTGGAAGCTGGCTCACCTTTTTGTAATTATAATTCCCAATTATTCTGTCAAATTATTCATATATAAATTATTAACTCAATGTTGAGGGTAGTCAGTCACTAACTGTTTCTTTCGTGATTTTTTAACATACAGAATAAATCCATTTTAGTAAATCTCGATCAAGTTGAAGCCAGTGATAGTCATTTAAATATAAACATTTTTATATCTAATTTAGTTATGCTGGACAAATGTTAGATAATCTGTACTTACTCCCAGTTTGGGAAGCAATTGGGGCAGCTCTGAAAAACACGACAAGATGTGCAAGATATGACAACAGTCTAGAGAACAAGACGAGGATTAGCACATGGTTAAAACAAAAAGCACCTCTGAGCATAGTATTGTTAGTAAGCCAGTTATATTAGAATTATTAATTCAGTGGATTTATCCAAAAATTTATAAAAGTACTCTCTCTGCCCTAAAATAATAGTCACATTGGTAAAAAATAAAAATTTAAACACACTTAAGTGAAAAGGGAAATATTCGAAATGTAACCAAAGCCCCAACAGTTTTAGTGTTATGTAATATGCAAGTGTCAGCTTGTGAAATATAAAGAAATAATTATAATAATTAAGATAATAATTACGGACGAACGACATCCGATGTCACAAGTTAAAATTTTCAGTGTAAAAAACTAGTCGCAAAATTGTTTTATATAACTAAAGGCTGCATTATAAAAAAAATTTAAAAAAATTACAGTGCTAAAACTGAGACTGAATGGGAATGAAGGTTATCTGTGTCCGTTAACTTCTGAAAAATTTTCGAAGGCCTATATTTTCTAAATTAGGCCATGTAAGCTGACCCAAAACTATCATCCGACCTTGAATAAAGAGCAAACTAAATCCCTTACCTTGGACCGAATTTAGAAAATATAGGTCTTCAAAAAATCGTCAGAACTTAACGGAGTTACAAAATAGAGGTCTATATCTCAAATGCTTTGGATTATATTTATAGATTTGTACATCTTTAATAAATTAATATTTTCAGCTTCCATGAAGGTAAAATGTATATATATAAAGGAGCTACTAATAATATGCAATTAATTATTGATTTCGCTAAAATTGATTATAAAAAGTGTCCAGAAACAGAAGTGTTAGTTCTCAAGTCCTTACGGTAATAATAGCCATTAAACTATATGTCAGAAATGACAGCAACACAAAATAAAAACTACTACCAAATGCTATATGCTTGCTATTATAAAACATACCAATAATTATTTCTAAAATCAATTGTTCAATAATTTTCAGTAAAGTAGTTTGGAAAGAAAACGTTAATAATACAGACGACGATGATGATGATGATGAAGAGCGCCCATGGCTTCGTCAATTTAATATATACGTTGGAGCATCATTATTTATATTTTTATTAGTAACTATGATAGCTAAGGTGAGTTGGAAAAATACCGTTATTCGAATAAATGAATTCAATGAAATTCAGATTTTTCCATTGTGATGAAATTTCACTGAAACCTCAGTAACTCGTAAACTAATGATCGGACATTTTGACACATCGTTTTGAAGGTTGGTACTATTTAAAAATGATATGGATTTATCAATAGTATCGCCATCTATATGTCATTGTAACTGAGTAATGTGATTTATGAGCTTTTTATTAAATATTATTACGAAGCTGTTGTATTCATATATTAATTACATATCTGTGTTATAGCTATTTACGAATAAAGAACCTTACGATTTCGATGAAACATTAAATGATGATTCTTCAGATGCTGGCGTTTATTTTCCAGACTCTGAAGATAATATAGGTGTAAGTATATAAAGCCTGGTACATATGCAGCAAAATGAACACGTGTAATAATTGTTATGCTGCAGCTTGAAGACCAACTTCCTGAACCTACACCCGAAAAAGAGATTCAACCAAAAATTCATTGGGCTAAAGTTGATGCATCACTTCGTGGATATCTACTTTACCAACTTTCAACTTTAATGGAAAAGGATCTTATCCTATTAGCTAATTTAGAATCAAATGAATTTGATAAACCTTATGTAGAAACTATTTCGGATTTAAGAAACGCCATAAAAATTTTGAAAGAATATGCCATATGGTGTCGGAGCGGAAATATAGGTATTAATTTATACTTGCATTAAATATAGATACAGAATATATTTTTGTAAGGAATTTTATTCATTTTTTACTCAAGTTTCAATTTCAAGTAAAATAATTTATATACCTTTTTAAAGGGGAAAGAGAAACAGAGATAGAAAAGAAGTCTATTTGTTGTAATGAGTTTACAGAAAATGGACATGTTATTTTGTGGAATGTACCAGTCTCCGTAAGTGCTCCCAATTGGGGGCCTGCTCTAGCTGCAGGTAAAAAATAAAAATGATGTTTATTTAAAAAAAAAAAAGTATTTTAGGCACGATACATTTTTTCCAGTTATTGTTAAACGTGCACATTTAAAATCTCAATACAAAATTCAAATTTCAACTTTCTATCTTTCCTAAATCAAGACAAAATATATTTTGGCAATCATTTTTCGCACAGTTTAACTAATCGTCATCGCCAGGTGTTTCATCCCTATTCTTCAAATATAAAGCAACTTCTGTACAAAATTTTAGAGTGCCTAAAATCATTACTCAAAATTCGTTTCTAGGTCTTTGCTAGGTTCAAATCCTTGCTAAAGAATAAATGGAGAGACTGTTTTGTAACATATATTAACTAATAACTTGTAACTATTTTAATTAATTAGGTAGGACCGTTGTATTTAATTCACATATAGACACGATGCCATGTACTGCACTTCAGTTTGCAAATCTTGCATTAGACGCTGGTTTTCCTCAAGGAGTTGTCTCCGTTAAACGTAGTAGTGAATGCTCTGGAGAACAGTATGGAAGGGATGCATTATCGCGAACAAATAGTCCAACCTAGTGCGTCTTCATAATTTCAATGCTGAAATGTTATGTACTTTTAATTTATTATAATTTTTAATCATTTTTATTTATAGAGTTCTGTTGGTGATACGAAAATTTGATGAAAACAAACGAAATGTAATTTAAATTTTATTTGAACTTGATGTCATTATGTAAAAGACGGTCGTAAGAGTTAATTTCAACATTGTGGGTTTCAGAACCATTGTTATAGAAAAAGAACATTAGTTACAGAAGTATTATAGCAGAAAGTTTATTATTTATTAACAATGACAATGTTTGATGAAAGACGATCGTACTTTACACATAATGATTAAATTATAGAATTAATTATTAATTTGCATTTGCATTTTGATTTTGTTTTTTGTTTTTCAGAAATAGTTTATTTACAATAAGCTGTTACAGTTAATAGATAAAAAATTAATTTGGATTAAATAACTTGAAAAGTTCCCATTTTATCATAATAAAGAATATTAATACTTTGTATCTTGTAATTATTTCAATAAATATTTATTTTATTACTATATCTTTCCTTTCTTGTTGTTTTTATTTAAGAAGCAGAGGTTATTTATGTTGCCTGCAATTCAGGGATTTACATTTTCTTATCAATTTAAATATAAGTTCTGTAGTGATTATTTACTATGTACAGCAAATTGACAACATACAAAACATTGATGTTAGTTCTAAGTGAAGTGTTTTCATTTTAAGTTCCCTGTTTTGCATTCTCATTTAATTACTAGTATACAGGGCATTATTTTTTACAAAAAAATATATAGAGATTTTACAAAACCAGTGCAGTTGTGTGTGTACTGCAAAATTTAATATTTGGAATATATCACAATCGAATAAAACATTATTGAAATCTAAGTTACCTGCTTGTGTAATATATTGTTTCTTAATTCATTAATTGCGAGTACATAAATTTAACATGGATATTCTATTTTCTTGATTTTCTATGTAAATAAAAATTATATTTATGGTAACGTAATAATAATAGAATTCTAAAATGATAATAATGAAGTATTTATATAGTTTTCTTTTTATTTTGTTTGCAATATTTTTAAGTTCTCATGCTCAAGAATTGCAAATTGTTGAAGGAATAGAGGTTTATCATTGGACCAAAAGAGAAAAAAATGTTGTAGTATTATTCAGTACGTATTATAATTTTCTATCAATCATTTTTAAAAAAGCAGAATTTAAAGTGGAGTTTAGGTATAACAAATATAAGAAGCTGACTCTAATGTCCATCAAATTAAATTTTGTAAATAACATTCTAATGAATCTCCTTTTTAGCAATTTCTTTCCTGGTGTCATAAAATGACCACCAGGAACGCTAGCTGTTATAATATATTCGTAATTATTTTTAAAATATAGAAAGTACTTCCTAAATTATATTGCTTAATACTTGGTTTAAGATATATTATTATTTTCTTTATAGCGAAAGAAAATTGTACTGAAAGTGACAATTTGGAAGAAGAAATAATCGGCATAAAGAGTGACCTGGAAAAGAAGCTGAGAGCTATTGTTATAAAAACGGTAAACAATAGTTTGTCTTCGCAATATAGCGCAAATTTAAACGTCGTACCTATTCTAATATTCTTCAGGCGTTCTATACCACTATGGTATAATGGTAAATATTACTTTCAACGTACAATATATATTTTTCTGTATTTGTAAATAACATATAATATGTAATACAGGAACCATGAAAGGAAAAGAAATATTACATCATTTTATGGAAAATAAAGAATCAACTGTTACCATTCTCACCGACAGTAACTTTGAAAAAGTAACACAAGCAAGAACAGGATCAGCTGGCGATTGGCTTGTATTTTTGTATGATAATTCTTTTTTTTATTTTGTTATCTACTTATACGATATGTGCAACAACAGATGAAATTATTTATAAGGACTTACTCACTTGCACCTGCACATTCACTATAGCTTGGTAAATTAATATTATACTAAAATTGTGTTTTATATATTTAGTTATCCAAACGATTGTGTAATCAGTTCAAAAAGTCAAAGTTTATGGGAAGCTATTGGAGCCGCCTTAAAAAATCAAACTAATGTTGGCAGTCTTGAAACAATCAACGATGGTTTTGCGACAGCAAGAAGCCTAAAAGTTCGCATTGATTTTGATATTGCATTGTAAGTAATAACTAATTAAAAATAATTATATGAAAATATTATTATATTTAACAAATGAATTTAATTTTAGTTTTCAGAAAGGAAATATGTATCTGTTTAGAGGAAATGTGCTTAATATACGAGGAGTTGTTAATTTTGCTAAAATAGGATATAAAGAGGTTTCTCCAATAAATGTTATAAAAATGCAATCATTACCGTAAGTTTATGTGAAAATATACACTACAATTAAAATACCACGATAAAAACTAATGAGTAATGTATTAAATATACTTGTGATAACAAAATATATTTAATAAATATATATGATTTTGAGATAACTTTACGTAGGTTGAGTTAAGTATCCATAAAGTTTGAAAAAGACACAAATATTATATATGTTATGTCATTGAGTAATAGAGCTAAAAAGGGAAAATAATCTGAAACGAGACTGTATTATTGATAACAAAAAAAAAATTACGATTACAGTATTTCTAATATGGTAACGCGGGAGATAGTTGAACTAATTATTAATAAAATCTTCTTATTTGCAGTAATGACTTACATCGAAGAAAGGTTGCTAGGAAAGAAGTTTCGTATTCTTCTAAGATCAAAAAGAAGCGATACGCTTTAATGGGTCAAATATTCATAGTTGCTGTTGCAGTAGTATTTATAATTGGCTATGTAGTTCATATTTCTAAAAAACGCCAACTACAGAAACAAAAAATTATGAAGAAATTATAAGAAAAAGATACAATTTTCTTTTAACTAACATTTTTATTTATACTCTAATTTAATATTAAATTTATTTGTACATTATTCATCTGTTTTGTATTTTATATTTAAATATATATTATATTATTAATCTTATTTATGTTGCGATGAAGATAAATACGAATGTGTCATTATAATAAGAATATAATAATTATTAATAAGAATGTCAGATTCATATTTAGATTAAATTTCTTGCGCATGTTAATCAGCAGATCTATAAGTGGTTGGACTAGGCAAGACATATGGCAATGGACTTTATAAATTATAAGCATTTAGAAATTGTATTGTAAAAACGCAACTTGTAGAAGATATTTTTGCAATAACTCTGTTTTCTTCCTTTAAATTATTTAATAATATCAAAAATGCTAGAGTGCGAGCAAACCCGCTCTTTAAAATAATAAATGTGTAAAATATATTAATATTTAACATGTACTTTGTATAAAACTCAGTATTCTGATATTATTTATTTAAAAAAAGATAATTTAAAGAAAACGCTTTATTTTCTATTTTAGCATCATAAATTATATGTTCTTGATATAGAATTAAAAAATTTCCCTTTTAAATTAGTAATTAAAATCATATAATAAAACAATATCAGCGAAATTTACACCTTTTTAGATTAAATATTATAAGTTTTGTTTAAGTAAAATATTACTTATAGCTTAGCCGGATGTGTCTATAATTTCAATAGATTCCTAAGTTTAAAAAGAGCCGAGATTTTATAATTTAAACTCATCTACAAAGAAAAAAATGTTCAAAAGTTATATATATAAGAATTAGTCTGTAAAATTATCAGTCAGTATTGTAATTATTAATAAATAGTTTAAATAAATCAGAACTTTATATTATAGCATAATGTAGGAACATCAAAATAGCAAAAATACTAGGAATGTTCAAATTAATTATATCTTACTCTTGCTTAAAAGAAGTAACGCTCAATATATTAACAAAATGATTATCGATCAACATTAACATTTTAGTAAACTTAAATCTAACCAATAAATAATATAATATTACGTTAGCTACTTCTAATCGTTGAGTATCCTTAACAAATATAATATATTTATTTTAAAATTAATTAGTCTATATAAATTTTAAAAATAAATTATATATTATCAACGGCAATATTAATTTTAAATACAGTTGAGGAGTTCGATAATGCTGTTCTTATACTATTTTCAAACCTTTGTTGAATGAACGAAAAATCCATAATACTTTGTGGTTTAGATTCAACCCAGTGTCTGTCAAATTCATAAAATAAATAACAATATAATTGATGAAATGAATGAATAGATGGTGATCTTGAAATATTGAACATGTGTGTTTTAGCAGATCCATCTTTTAGCAGCCTATACGCCATAGAAGTGAGATTTATACCAACAATGGCAAAAGTGTAACCATATTGTGGATGCAGAGAATGGGATAACACGTGGTTAGAAGCGTTCCGATACTCTTCTGCAAAATATAATAAATTTTCAAGCCCCAGCAGCCCCATTCCCCGGAAATCTGTTTTAGGATCATCTCCCTGAAACATATTTTTATTGTTATATATAATCTAGTGTTGACTATAACAATTAGAAATAACTGACTTACCTGAAATCCTATATATTGCCATTGTTTCGTTATTCTGGATTCCAAAGGCGTGTCCGGTACCAATAAATTCCACAGTCTCTGTAATTTACGTTCATGCTCTGGATTTTCGCAGTCATATAAAGTTGTTCTGAGGCTTTCAACCTGGTGATACAATTGACGATAACACCAAATTTGCTCTACACACTTGGAGAATGATATTAGAAACTGTGTATGAATTTGGGGATTGATCTTTTTTGCTCGTAAAACGATTCTTGTTGCTTCTTCACCAATAAATTTCTCATTTTTTATTGTTATTGCGAAATCACCAGCTAATTTATTTAGTTTTTTAACTAACTCTTTTATATCTTTTGACTTAGATACCTCTAATGAATGTTCAATTCCTTTTACCCTTTGAGCACCTGGTTTAGCACCATAACAAATTCTTTGTAATTCACATAATCTCGTTGTCCGATGTAAAAACCATTTTATAAATGGTCTTAAATACCAATAAATTAAAGTCGTCACGTACCCAATAGTAAACATATTTATTTCGAGGTTAAGTTTCACAATTATAATTTACAAATATTAAATATAAAAATTTTACTTCAATTTCACCAGGAATTATAAAAAATGTATTTTATTGATTCTTTTTATTACCCTAGCAACGATTTGTTTTGTAGTAACTTGCACTTTAAAATGTACACATGTATATACACAACTAACTTTTGACATTTAACAAACACAACATTGTAGTATTATCTGTACATTGTAGTAGCCAGCACAGATTATACTTGGTAGCCAGTAGTAGCAGAGATAATAATAATGTGTAGTAGATCATTATATGCTATGTTCATAATATTTTCAGAATAATAATAAATAGCATACATAGATGTCACTTAAAAATAAGTACGGTAAAATAAATATGAGTATTTAAATTTAATAATAAATAATATTATTAAACGCTACATTAATATATTACACGCTGTTCTTTAAATATACAAAACATATTATGCATATACAATATTTTACATTATTAACGAAATATATAGGTATAATATGTAATATATCAGTGAATGTATTTCTTCCCTTTCTAACATATAAACTAAGCATAAGTTTGTCACAAAGGCATAAATGAGACAGATAATGTATAGAATATATTTTGGCATATTGCACAGACTATTTTACATAAAATTTGTAAGTAAAGTAATTTAAAAGCATATATATTTGTAATAGCTAAAAATAATTATTCATTTTGAATGTTGAAAAACATTGACGCAAAGTCATTGAGTGCTTGAGTCATTGCATCTATTTATATTATTACTATATGCTAGTTAATCTGCATATCCTAAACATGTTGCTTATATCTTTAATAAAGGAATTAAAGATTACAAATACGTTACGCATCATTTATGGCTTTTCTCTGACGTAAAATATTTAGGAATCTCAATTTAAAATCTAAATTATTATTTTCATTCATATTTTTCCTTAAAAATTAAATTGGTAAAAGTTATATACTAACAACATAAAAATAAACCTTTAAATAGAAATTATTTGCGCACCGCGAGGAACACTTGCCTTTTGCACATTTCTTAATTCTTATTGGTGGGCATAAAAAATTCCAAATGAAGAAATATGTGGATAATAAAAACTTATACAATTTACAACGTTAAATTATCTTTCAAGAATTTATGGATTACCGAATTTTATTAGCATTTGCTAATGACTAACATCTGCTATAACACAATATCAGCAAATATCATTAGATACAATAAGAGATGCAATCTCCGAACTCAGATATTATATTTTTTATCAAAATCCGGTGGATACCTTATCAATTAAATTGATAACATGATAATAATGGTGTATAAAAAGTAATTATTTTTTTATGTACAACTACTTGTTACTTAATATTCAATTGAATAGTTTCAAAAATGAATTTCTTAGCGTGGTTGATGTTTTTACTCGCTGTAGGACTAGGCTACTGCAGTAATAGTTCCAGAGCTGATGATTGCAAAGGTGAGATAATATTTACAACTAGTTTTAATATTATTGTAATAACACTCTAGAAAACAAAGTAATTCTTGAGTTAAAGTGGTAGAATATATATCAGGGGCCATATTACATTTATCAGTTTCTTTTGTTTGAATATATAGTAAGTTCTCCTTATTTTTTACAGTGGACAAAGTTGTATTTTGCTACTACGCAAGTTGGAGTGTGTATAGACCACCTCATGGTGCACTTCAACCAGAGGCTATCAGTCCTAATCTCTGCACTCATCTTATATACAGTTTTGCAGGTATTTCCATCGAAGGATTCCTTAAATCCTTAGACCCTGCACTGGATTTAATTACTGGAAAAGGTACATACTTTTTTTTAAATAATTTAATAAGAAAATGTGAAAATTTTTAATATTTCTTTCAATTATTGTAAATGCAGATGCATACAGAAGATTTACGAACTTAAAGGAGAGAAATCCGTGCCTTAAAACTTTGTTAGCAGTCGGTGGTTGGAATGAACTGCCAGAAAAATTCTCTATTGTACGTATTAGATGTTGGTTCATTTCGTTTCAGCTTTAATTCAATAGTTATCTTTATGATGTATGATATTTTACTTTAGATGGCAGAGAATGCAGAAAACAGGAGCCGTTTTATAAGCACCATAGTTAGATTTCTAGTGGAATTCGGATTTGACGGACTTGATGTAGATTGGGAATATCCAACACAAGTAAGTATACGATATATTATTTTGAAAAATATATAAAATTATACGACTTATAAAATAATTTATTTAGCGTGGTGGTATCCCAGAAGATAAGAAGAACTTTGTACTTCTTCTGCAAGAATTGAGAGCAGCTTTGACACCAAGAAATAGAATGCTTACTGTTGCTGTTGGTGCCACAGAGAGTATAATTGATCAAGCTTATGATATTCCCGCTATTTGCAAGTGAGAACACCGTTTAAAGTGTTTCTAATACACAAATATCTAATTGTTTGTTAGCAGTAACTCTTATTAAATATATTTATTTACAGTACTGTAGATTTTGTGAACCTAATGGCCTACGAATATCAACTAAGCGATGTTACTAGTATGTTGGCTCCACTGAAGGAAGAAGTGGGCGAAACTTTACCAGGCACTGTTGTAAGTTTTTCAATAGTAAATTACAAAATTTTCTGATAATATAAAATGAGATAACTAAAAATATTATTTATAGGATGGTAGTGTTAGAAAATGGATCAATGGAGGGTGTGCTAAAGAGAAACTAGTATTAGGTATTCCAACTATTGCAAGAACTTTTACTTTAGATGCTCCTAATGAAAATCCCGCATTAAATGGACTTGGTCTTCCTTCTTCAGCACCGGGAACTGCAGGGGATTACACACAAACTGCTGGATTCTTTAGTTACCTTGAGGTATTTTGATTAGTGTTTCATATTTGTTTGTTTGTTAGATTATAGAGTTAAAGAAATTATTCTTTTTTTTAGATATGTCTCTTAGTTGAAGAGGATGATGGTTGGCATGTAGTACATAAAGAAAGAAATGCAAATAAGTATGCTACATTTGAAGATCAGTGGATTACATACGACGATCCAGAGACTGCTGCAACTAAGGTAGATTGTGTTTGCTTTTATATTTTACTCTACTACTAACATTTATTTCTTATTAATGTTTGTTTCTTATAGACTGAGTATGCTTTGGAAATGGGACTCGGAGGACTTATGGTGTGGTCTATAGACACCGATGATTTCAACAGTTTCTGTGGTGTCCAACAGAAATTTGGTATTTTATTAGCTATTAACAATGCTATTAAAAACAGTTATAATAAGAATTATTACAAATAAAATTAACCTGAGATGAAGCCAACCAACATGTTTACTGGGTAGATTAAAAACTAGCAACGCTATTATTAAACATTTATGCAATAAATATGGAATTGTTAAAATATGTACTTTCAAATAAATATAATAAAACTGATATATTATCTCTTATTTTTTATACGACAATTTAAATAAATTTATATGAAAATTTTAGATGCATGAAATAAATTATTTGAGTGTATGTTCATATGTATAGCATAAATATATTGGAGGCACAGTTTGTGCATTTACCCCATTATGCATGGAGCCAAATTTCTGTAATAAATTATTCTTATGAATGAATCGGAAGAGTAAAAATCAATCATATTTTAACACTTATACTAATCATTATAAAATTATAAAAATAATGAATTTAATATAAACGCCCGCATCTTATATTAAATAAATATTTATATTTATTTAATACACTTGTATTAATGTGTGTAATGACTTAAATGTATGAAATAAAAGAACCGTATTCGGAAATTGTACTATTTTAGAAAATATATTTATTTTTAAGGATAAAGTAATAGAAGCGGCAGCGAGAATGCAGCATTCTTATTATTGCCTAACCTATTTGCAGAGAGACTTATGTTTGCCGTAGAAATTTTATTTAGGTAACATGATCAAGAAAGGTTAAGTAATATAGTAATAAATATACTGTAAGACATTTTTGTGTAAATATTCTTCACTCTTTGTAAAAAAAACTCTTTGGCAAAACGAGAATTATTTTATGTTGTTTAATTGATTATTGAAAAGTCCACTCTATATATGCTGAATTATAATATTTTCGCTAATTTACCGTGTTTTACAAAATCATAATTTTTAATATATAATGCGCATAATAATTATAGGCAATACAGTGGCGCATAAATCAGTGGTAGTTCTCTTTTCTGTAATTTGGCTCCTGATAATCAATATTTATAGACACCAATCCGTCACTGATTGTATATTCCACATAAATTGTGCTTGTTTCCCATTTTTACTATTTGATTTGTGAATAAAATTCTACGCTTAATATGTGGATTACTATTCTGTGCTTGTTAATTGTTTACACCAATGGAAGTACGATTTATTTTTAATTATCAACAACTGTTATTTTCACTAAACACTGAGTCCAGCAGGAGTTATCGGGTAGATTTTTCAATGGAAACTAAATATATAATGGGATAATAAATTCGATAAATAGATTCGATCGAATAAAGAATTAATTCAAACTAGTTTTATAAAACTAAAAAAAGATAGCAATTCATATTTGATACAGGATCAGTGGTCGTTACTACCACAAATAATATTGCGTCGTGGAAAGTGCTTTTGATTTCGTTAGCAAAAAGATTTTTTCATTATAATAAATTAAGTATTTAAATACATTAAAATAAAATTGTTTTAGAAATGCCTCCGATGAATTCTAGGCGTATATTTGGAGGCGATTCAACGATAATTCAAAAGTATCCTTATCAAATATCTCTGGAGATATCAAAAAGACATGTCTGTGGAGGATCAATAATAAGTAACAGATGGGTTCTAACCGCAGCACACTGCTTGTTGTGAGTTGGTTATACTTTGGACATTTGTAATATTTTTTAGCATATAGCTTTCTGAGATTTTTAAATGAAAATATTTTTACTTATTTTTATTATTTTATTTTAATTGAAATAACTGTAAACTTAGTTTGGATTGTTTACTGTATGATTAGACTTATCAGCTATATATTTTCATACGTGTATACCGCTATGATATACGTACTTACTATACCAATTAGTAGAAAGCGCTATTTCATGGTACCGCTTTTCAGTTTATTAAAAAGTCGTATTTTCAAATTCAAATATTTTACTTAACTTTAACTGACTTATACTTAGCTTTAACCCATAACTATTAATTCAGCAATACTATATTTATTATTTTCTATAATTTCTTTAGACAAACAAAAGTCCGAAGAGTGCGGGTTAGGGTTGGAAGTTCCATTCGAGGGCAAGAAGGCCAGCTGCATTCAGCTAAGAAATTTTTTATTCATCCTTGGTTTAGCGAAAGGACTTTAGATTATGATTTCGCTTTAATTGAAGTTGGGACACCATTTGAATTCAAAGAAACCGTTAGACCAATATCTCTACCTGCCGAAGAATTGGAAATACCAGAAGGAACTTCGTGTGTCATAACTGGATGGGGATATATAGATGTAAGTAGTTTCTTTGTACATTTGCACTGGCATTTTCTCCTGTGATATTCTTTAACGTTGAGTATATAGTTTTTTTTTTGTATTTTTAATTGGTTTACCACATCATGTTTATTTTGTAAACGTTTTTTTAGGCCATGATATCTTATTTTTGAATAAAGTTACTAAATATGGATATAGGTTTATCAATTTCTTCATAATAATTTCAGGGAACACACGCCGTACCTAAAAATCTTCAAGTTATAGAATCGAAAATTATATCAATGGACGAATGTGCCAGCCAAATAAGATTAAAGCTAACACCTCGCATGCTTTGTGCAGCAATTAAGAATAAAGATGCATGCGCTGGAGATTCTGGAGGACCTTTAGCGGTTGGCGAATTACTTATTGGAGTTGTGTCGTTTGGAGTTACTGATTGTGGAGACACTCGAAAACCTGGTGTATATGGCAAAGTTTCACATGCAATGACTTGGTTAACAGACAAGACAGGAATATCACCCTCATTATAATGGAAATAAAAATATTTATATTTTATTAGGCATTGGAATAAAGGCAGTCAAACAAATTCACAAACACAATTTTTCTATTCTATAAATACAAAAATAATACATTTCATAGAGAACTTATTTGTACCTCAAATGATGTTATAAATTACGTCGAACTATATACAACGGGTGTTGTATTGAGACAATGAATCAAAACCTAATATAATGATTTCTTAAAATAATTACGTGATTTAATTTGAATTAAATTCAAATAAATGATCAAAATCATATTGACACTCATAAATGACAGCTTGCAAAAGTAAACAATATCTAACCTGTTTGCAGAAGTATACATATTTTCTGTAGATGGCAGAAGGGTCTCTTTTTCTCAACACTTTTCTAAACTATACACTGGTTTCCTTTGTACACTACACTTAAAACTTATTGAAAACACTTTTTAGGTAAAATATTTATGTAAACTAATCAATTATTAGTTGATAATAGCAATCGAATCTTTTTAGCTTAGCATATTAATAATTGTATAAAATTATAAAGTTTATTTAGACGTAAGCGTCTTTGCACATTGTTTTGATAATAATTAAATCGTTTACCCTAAAGTTTAGATTATAGTTTATTAATATAAAAATTTCAAACGTTTTTAAAAGTATTTTTTTCAATAGAAATATAATTTGAACACTCCGGTAAACTCGCGTTTTGACATTTTAAAAGTAATGCATTTATCTCCGATAGATGGCAAAACAACAACGTTTATAACTTTCAATTATTCTTTCCGGTTTGCATTAATTTTTATTTTTAAATAAACAATATTAATTAAAACTGTGATCGTATAAGAAATCAATAATATTATATACATAAATGGAGTATCATTCGTCAACTGTTTCTTATGAAATTTTGTACATATAGTGAATTTAATTTATTTGCAACTGTGTATCAAATATGGCGGGAAATTTAAATATTTTAACTACATTAATATGTATTAGTATCTAAACAAAAGTAAATAAGTAAATTTTTCTATAGCAAATATAATTTATTATATCAAATATACATTGCTTTTTCAATTGAAGACATTCATTTCATTGAATTATGCACCAGAAACTTCTTTGATCCAATCGCGTTGTGCAGCTACACGAGCGTATACTCCGGGATATCCTTTAACAGCACATCCATTTCCCCAGGATACAACACCAATCACTTTTCCACCTTGAAGCATAGGGCCTCCGGAATCTCCTTGGCAGGAGTCCTTTCCACCTTCTGGCACCCCAGCGCAAATCATGTTTTCTGTTATTGAGGAGGATCCATAAGCTTCTTTACATTTTGTTTGACTTACAATGGGCACTTCTACTACCTGCAGAACCTTTGGAGCAGAGCCTCCTTGCTAAAATAAATAAAATTATGTTGTAGCAATCACTTTACTAAATTTTATAAAATTGCTATATACAATAATTTACTTTAAAATATTGTAATTCCGGATTCGAGTACTGAAAGTCCAAACAAATGGAAAGAGTGAAATTTGAAATAATAATTACTTACAGTCAAAGCGCCCCATCCAGTAACATGAGCTATTGCACCATCTGCAACTTTTTCTCCTTGTTTAGGCAGCTGAGCAATTTGTGCTCCCGGTCCAAGTTGGATGGGTTGTACCAATTCTATGAGACCATAGTCATGATCAACGCCAAAAAATTTATATTTAGGATGAGGAATCAGTTGCTTTACTTTGATAACTACGCCATTTTTATCGATGTCAGTTGAACCAACACGCACGGTTTGGCTGTTTACGCTTTTGTAGCTGTAAGAAAGATGAACCCATATTTCAGAGAACAATACAATATGCAGGGTAATACACATTATGGAATAGATCACAAAAGTAACTGCAAGCGTATCGGAAGTAAAAAAATAAGAAAATTTGTTCCTTGATAGCTATGCTATGATAGAAATGCTAAAATATCTTGTAACAATTACACTTACATAATGCAATGAGCAGCTGTTAGAACCCAGGTTTTTGAAATGATTGATCCTCCGCAGTTGTGCCTCCCATTATTAAGAAGAGAAATTTGATGAGGATATTTTTCGATAGTGGTGGGCTTTCCCCCAACGATTCTACCGTCAGGCAATAAGGGAAGAACAACACTTGCTATAAGAAATATACATTTATTATACAGTCGAAGTCATCTATTGAGAATTTATGGTACTTATAGCAATAGCGTACAAAATCTATTTATTTAATTAAAATAATTAATAAGATCTTACCCACAGCAAGCGATGCCAAACAAGAAATAATAATTAGCTTGAACATTATTATGCGTTACCAAACAATGGTGCCTATCACAATACTAATTACAGTATTTATACAATAAATGCAAAATAAAAATGGTTGCTATCTTTGCTAAATCATGATTCCAAGTGGAACACACTTCTGCATTTTTTTCTGTCTGCTCTACTTGTGAAGATAAATACAAAGTAGTTACAAATCGTTTTCAGGTTTTACCCGAAAAGGTAAAAAATGTATGCAGTGTATTGCTTAACTTATTTGACACGTGTTTTTTAATCTTTGTGGACTTTAAAATCTCCAAGCACAAATCATTGAAAATACATTGTATGAAAATACATACTTTGTGCTAATATTGTAATCAATACTTTCTATAGATAGAATCGGTTTTTCCGAAAATTAAATTGAAGATTATTATTTGTAAAATGTTGTATATTTTAGAAATGGTTATACTTATTATTTGCTAAACCTAAAACTTTGTATGTTGGAAATTATAGACAGATTTGAATAATATTTTTATTAGCGTCTAATTAGCTATGTAAAGTCTACCTATATATGTATGTAATGTTTTTAATGTTGTGTATCTAATTCTTTTGAAACACATCGCCAATAATTTTAGAATGCAATTTTCGCAAATAATTTTTTTATCCTAGCTTTCCACCTTATTTATAGGAACCTAGATTAAAAGATCATAGTTATAGTTACGCAAAATGTTATCAATATTTCTAAATGTACTAATTTACTTAACTAATATTATAATTGATTCTCTAAGAAGTATGTACATTCAAGTTAAATTATAAAGAAATTGATTCTAATAACAATTTGTATTCTTCATAAGTAGGATAATTCACAGCACACCGCTAGGTGTCACTAGTAGTTTCATTAATTTAAATATAACAAAAATGATTTATGATTTGCATGCGTGCACAAGTGTAGATTTCATGATAAACTTGTAATTTAATTCTGGATATAGTGCCAGTACCAGGTTATTTAAATGCAGTTCCGTTTGACTATACATATTTATATAGCATATAGAATAAAAGTTAAAAATAAGTCACCTATTTATGAATGCCAAGTTGTTTTCTGTGAATTAAAAGTTTGTCCGCACAACAGGGATGGATTAGGGTTTTAAATATTTAGATAAGTTCTTTGAATTTTTAATTCCTTTCATACTAGCATCAATACATTACAGTCACAATTTCTAAAATGTCAAGTTAAATCTATTTACCAAAAGAATTGGACTAAAAGATTGTATTCAATGATTTAAATTTGGTTAGGTAGATAGTGGAGATGAAGCTGTGAAAGGAAGCATGCGCTATTTGTTTGTTTATCTATAAATAGTAATACCACAAAGATAGCAGTTGTATTTCCATACATAACTAACGGATTGAACTCTTAAAGGAGTAATTTGTGTTGCCATATACACAGGCGTACCATTTGTCTAAAACATAACGAATGTGAATTTGATTTAGTTTTAACATTCTATTCTATTCTATTAACTAAAGGATGGTGTATTAGATTATTGTACTAGAGTACAATACTTGAACGTATTATTTAGAGAGCATAAACCCAGTAAACATTTTGGAGTAAATTCTACTTAATTTCTATTACATATCATGAATTTTTTGTCTGGAACGTGTTCGTTTTCTATTCAGTCGTTCATAGGAAAGGCCCTTTTTATGAGCTACATTGCAACGACGGTTCACTGCTGAATTAAAAGCGGAGTCGGTTTATGATTTATGACCGGAGTTATAAACTTGAAACTAGCAGGGGTATAAAACTTAATGGAATTCTACTTTTTTGAGTCTGCAAAATATAAATATTTAAATGAAGAAATAAATAGATGTAATCTTTAGTACGGATCGTGATTTTTTTAATGAATATTATTCATCTTCAACAATACTCGTTATATTAGTTTTTTAAATTGTTTTGGTGATTCAAAAATCCACGATCGGCAGGATCGGCATCCATCTGCGTTAGGTTTAAAACCTCTGTCTTACCATCGCTAGGTACTATCTTCGTTTATATACATTCTATTCGGGGTTTGAGGGAGATAGCGTCTGTCTATTACCATTAAAGAAATATTTGTTGAAAAAGGATAGCATATACTTTAAACATCTGTACTGAACGAAATATTATACAAGTATACAAGTGTAACGGTGAAAAATATATTTTACTTGTCTAACGCATCTCGTTTCTCTCTCACTTTGGAATAAATGAGTTGAAAGTGAACTTAAAAAAAATATATCCATGTGGGAAAGAAACAGAAATACTTAATGAATGATGTTGGAAAAAGAAAGAATACTAGAAAGAATAACGAAAGAGTTAACTCGCTTCTACATCTTGGATCTTACTGACTGCATTACGTGTGGTGTGTATAATATAATATTACATCATTTAAATTGTAGAGGCTAAAGTTGCAATGATGTAAGTTAACTTTTGAAATAATATACATAATGTAAACGTAAGAGAACGAACAAGGAAAGAGAGAGAGAGAGAGAGAAATATAGGGTAAGAGTAGAACAGTTTGTATAAAGTTTTGCGATATAATACAAGAGATTGGGGATCTCTCAGTCCCTCAGAGTGTCCCAGACCCTTATTTTCTCCTATATATCTATGTTGAAGGTGGTGACTGGCGACCGTATAGAGGAGAGTGCATATTGATTATCTGTCATCCCTCCAGCAGTAGTAGAGAAGGCACCTCTATCGCCGAGGGAGACCTTCTCCGACGGCCACTGAGTGAAGCTGCTTTCTGCTAGAAATGTGTACGTGAGCAGTCACACTGTGTCCATTTGGACTTCTGGAAAATTATTTATTTCCAGCCAAAAAAATGTATCAGGGATTAAATATAATGTAAGACTCAAACCCGAAATAACTTCATTTGTTTTTATCCAGGTTTTGAAAAACCGTTTTTGTTCTAATGTATCATAATAGAAATGGGCTTGTATCCTATATTGAAAAAGTCCCTTACTAAAACCTCAAATGTTCAATTATTTTATAATAACTCCTTATATTTCAGGAGATATTAACAATTAAGAAAGTCATTTATTCTCTTTAATTGTTAAAGGGATTCAACGTTGGACAACATTCCAACTGCATGTGACATCACAGCCGCTAGTTACTATCTCTTTTATACAACAGAGCGTAAAAGAGATACCAACCTTACAGCTCATAAATCTTTGCTATAGTTCAAATTACGAGAGTTCGGCGGTGACTCATACTTAAAACAAGTTGTATAAGGGGTATAAACAAGTTAAACAAGGGGTATAAACTGCCTATATAACTAAAAAGCACTGACTCATTTATTTTTCTACAATGTATACAGAATCGAATAAAATAAAATTCATTATCGTATTGTCGAATTATACCACTCTATAACCTCTTTTAAGTAGAAGTCGCCGCCGAACTATCGTGATTTGGACTATATATGTATTTATATACAATAAAATTCCAATATTATGTCTGCCGTAACAAGGTTAAATAAGATAGAAACTTATTATTCTTTGACTTGACTTGATTATTTGGACTACCAACAGGTACAAAACATTACCACAGCACTGACCTACTCAACAAATAATTGACGTTAAAATGCATTACACGTCATACAAATATGGCCGACCATTTCTAGCGTTAAAACTACAATTCAAATTTTTTATTGTTATATCTCCGTAAACATTTAGATATTTAATAAAATAGACACGCCAATACACATTTATTAACATCAATTTCAATCAACAATTGAAAAATCGACCACTAAAAAATGAGGACACAAGCCCATTACCATTACCAAAAAAAAATTTGAAGCTAAAATTAAAATTTTAAAATTATATTAAATTTGAAAATCATTTAACTTAATTTTATCGGATGTAATTTCTAAAATTAAAAATTTTATTCTACCAAGTTACAATTTTAACCGCAATTATATTTTCGGTTGATTGGAATAACGGAAAAAGCTAATATGGTTTCCTTCGAATAAAAATTTCAGTATCTAAAGTTATTTGGAAATCGTTATCAGTCATTGATTGTAACTGCCGATTTTTGTAATTATTTAGTTAGAGTACCACTTTAAATATTACCTGATAAAAGTTATTGTACTTATAAGCAGATAGCTACTACTAATATTTACTTTTTACATAACATTTAACAAAATATTTATGTAAAACAATTTCTGAACTCCGTTTCATCTTATCTTAGAAGGGTTTGTAACTTTAGTACGCGTGGATATTATCTTTCTTCTTCAAATGCATCTGGAAAACCTAGAACTTATCATAGTAATCTACTAATTTGTAACAGAATCAGGAACTCTTTTTGCGCTAAAGAAATGCAATCATTAAAAACAAAAACATTAATTAATGAATATATAAAGTAAGTATTTGAACCTATTACTATAATGGTTGTAATCCTTACTAATTTTTAAGACACTATTTCTTCAAGTGCGGTAAAGACTGTAATAATTCTTCCACACACAGCACTTTAATATTACTACGTAATATGTGAATTACTTTATTAATAATACAAAAATCTAAGTAAAAAAATTCAACTTGTTGACTTGTTATTTAGCCAACATATATATTTAAATCTAACACCAAATTTCAACATTAATTCTCTCCCGCTCTTCCCGCTACCTCTATATCGGAGTCGATCCATCTATTTTTATATCACTAAGCACCCTACCCTGTATGATATCATCTTTAATCAATTCTGAGGGTGAATTTAGGGGTAGTATATTTGTGACATAATATATCGTTTATAACCACCCTTGGTGATTGAAACACATGCTGAGTATTTATATAGGAGTATACTGACAGAAGGGCATGCTGTATGTACTTTTATATAAGGACACATGTACTTGAAGCAGCGAGTTAAAAACAATAGTATTTGCACTTGAAGGGCATTTTAAAAAATATAGTCAGCACCAATAATTATTAAATTTAAAACTTACTGTTATGATTTGTAAAACCTACTTTATGACATATTGCGACTGGAGAGAATTGAATTGTAGGTAACACAAGGTTAAGAAAAGGAATATGTGTTCAACACGTTCAGACTTGAGTTACAAATGACAAACTTGAAAATAGGCGCATAGTGCAACATAAAATATTAAGAAGTACTGTGTGTTGCCATTGAATCAGGCGTAAAATTCTCTATAAAATTAAATATTGTTATAGTAATTGTAAATTCAGAACAGTACATGGAAATGTTTCTAATTTTTTTATATGGTTAATTAGGACAGTTGTGAGTATAAAACAATTAACAATGGGTCAAACATGGTGAAATAACATGTATGTACATATACTATAGGTTATACAATTCAACAATATTCTATAATTACACGAATAATTCAATTCCTGTTGTATTTACAGTTGTAATTTAAATATCTATTATGTAACATAACCTTACTCACATAAAATCCATGAATGTCACTCCCTTTGCCACTCCACCCCCGCCAATCAACCCCGCAATGCACCCTTTTGCCCTCCAGTCGGATGATCGACCATATTATATAACCAATCCACACATGTCACACGACCAATGCATAATACAAAATCATGCACATCTCCTCACTACCCCTCTGAAGAGTTGACGAAGTGGAGAGGGTGGAGAGGGTTGAAATGGGGTGATTGTGTGATCGTGTATAGCACATTAGGTGGTGTGTATAAAAATTGAAATGTGTACTACTGTTGTAATTGGTAAATAATATTGGAAATATTATATTTAAATTTGAACCGTTTTTGAACCGATTTTCTATTTCTGCTATTAAGTTTATGAAACCGGTTTTGTAAATTTAAGAACCGTTTTTTAAATTTCATTAAATCCAATAAATATTAGTATATACCAGAATGCTAATGCTCTTTCTTGAGAGTCTGCCTACCACTCCAATTTAAACAACACTATCAAAGATAAATACCTTTGAAAATTTTCTTGCTTCCACTTCCGTATTACCTTCGGTTATCTGTAATTAATTCAGTAATTTTCCTTTTATCTGGCAACCCCTCTTCTTTTTAATTCTCTAGTACGACCCCTATTTCTGATAAGTGACCGTTCGGCGTTCGGCATTCAGGAACGTCTGGGGTTAATTAACCCTCCCTTTTCTCACTTAACGCCTGTATTTTATAAGAAGAGTTTATATAGTATAACTACCCTTTTGCTGATATCAAAATCTACCCTCTCTGCTCGTAATATATTCTTGGCATCAATGTTTTACGCCCCCACCCACTAATTGTGTGGGGTGGAAGTTGTAAACTAGGTGAAAATGAAAAGGTTTACCGGAACTATTTAATAAAGTATGCATAAAGCATATAATGTGTTACTTCCATTAACGAATTACGGGGGAATTGAAAATGTCCAAATTTATTATTTTTGGAAATTTAAAACCAAACAAACACCCAATATATCGTGAACTTTTGTTCTCTATGTATATTTAGCGGTTAATTTGCTATGAAGACAACTGTTGCTCAGCTGAATTGTTACCAGTAAATGTACTTAGTGAAATTTCTTAATTGTTGTAATGCAGCTCGTCCCCATTTCTAATAAAAAAATCTAACCTCAAATTCAGTCATCTTCAATTCTTAGAGTGCTTATCATTTTGGTGCTTCCTCGTGACAGTTGGCTACCATTTTCGTGTTATCATTCGCAGAGAATTCGGGCAAATGGGCTTGTGTCCTAATTTTTTAGTGTTCGATTTTTCAATTCTTGATTGAAATTGATGTCGGCCATATTTGTATGACGTGAAATGCATTTTAACGTTAGTTATTTGTTGAGTAGGTCAGTGCTGTGGTAATGTTTTGTAGCTGTTGGTAGTGAAATAATCAAATCAAGTCAAAGAATATTAAGTTTTTATTTTATTTAACCCTGCAGACATAATATTGAAATAGATGTAAATAATATTTGATATTTTGATATATAAATACATATAGCAGAGATTTATGAGCTGTAAGGTTGGCAGCGGTTGTGATGTCACATGCATTTAGAATGTGTACAACGTTGAATCCCTTTAATAATTAAAGAGATAAAATGACTTTTTTAATTGTTACAGTTATTAAAAATAATTGTACATTTGAGGTTCTAGTAACCCACTTTATCAATATATAGTACACTTTTATAGAAATTAAGACATAGGACACAAGTCCATTGAATAGAGACATTTCTTAAATGGTTTGTTTCCTGGGTAGCCAGTAACCTAATTTTGCAGAGCGGTCATTACTAAATTTGAGGAAGTAATTCCGATACCAGCATTGACAGAATTAAGTAATTAAAATAAAAAAGGAAAACAAAAGTGAAATACACTCTTATAAAGAGTGTGGGCAATTCAAAATCAGTGTTTAACTAATGTATTTCACCCTAACCTCTTGAAGTTGATCCCATCCAAATGGGTGAATGGTTTTACCAGCATTATTTAATTTCGTATATTAGTTAAATTTCGTATAATGTTTAAATTAACTTAGATATAAACCTATGTAATTAACGTAAATGAGAGTGTGTTTAATAAATAATAAATCAGTAAAGGTTATTTAATACTAAATAACCACTTTTTGAGGTTAAGTGTCAATATATAAAGCGTACTCGTATATACACAGGCAGAGCACAGGCAGAGCCAAATAGCGAAACATCAAACGGAACAGACTGAGCGTTGAGCGTTCCGTACTTCATACTTAGTACAAGGGATGTACGATAACAGGGATTGTAAACCTTCGCGTACTGAAGTATCAGAGGTGAAGAATCTTTTACAGAAAATATTGTTTTGTTCTATGTTAAATTTTAGGTACATTTTAACCCCAAACGTGGAGGATTAACTTCAGGCTATATTTTCTTGGCACGGTACTTGTAATTAAGTATTTATTAGCGCTTGTTTAGCCCACATGTAGATGCTGGAACCATCGTAGTTAATGACGTAAAAAGAAATTAAAAGAAGAACAATATCGCTTGTCTTATAGAGCGATCTACGAGATCTTCGAGTTGTTAATAATAGCTTAGAAATGGGTTGACTATTTCTATCTCTATACTCAACATTTTCGATACTGTTTCTCAAATTGAAATAAATAAACAAAACAAGTAGTTTTGCAGTAAAGGGTTAATGATGTAGTGGAAGGTTATTTTTTAAACTTTCTGTATTGAGGGTTTTAAGTTAAAAGGGACAAGTACTACGCCATTTTTAAAGTCTACTGACGTTTCTTTTTAATACTTGCGTATCTTATATCTTTATTCTATATAAGAGATAAGATTGAATATGTAAAGTGATTCTTTGGTTGGCTACGCACTAGAGAAACCACTGTCTCAATATAATTTTGTAAGTGTGGTAGAAAGATAGAGACAACACCATACGAACACATTGAATAAACAGAGATAATATTAACAAGACAGACTTGTGAAGTGGCCGAGTAGAGAGACGAATTTAAGACAGTTGTGTCTCCATTACCCTAACAAACACGTTCTATATTTAATCTCATATTCGTTATAAAATGAAGATACAAAATGTGGAAGTAAAGTATGAAAAAATGACGTCAGTAGACATTACTGTCTATTCAATTTGACTACCCTTTAAATTGTTCTTATCTGCTAAGCACAAAAGATAAATATTACTTAAACCAAATTTTGGAATATTTAATAATAATAATTTAAAATCATTAAAAAGAAGTTCTTAACATTTTCTAATACTTACAATGATATATTTAAGAAGCTATTTGAGCATGTTAACAAGCAAATAGAAGGTAGTTTTATTTTTCAAAAAGCCGTAAAATAGGTAATAAAATGTTGTATATTAAGTAACATTGTTTATGTAACAGGTAATCTTTGCTTGCTATATTAGATAAACCTTAAATACACGTAACTGTGTTTCTAACTTATTAAACAATAATAAAATAGGTAATTCTTTACCTAACAAATTGTCCTCGTTAGTTGACGTACATACTTCGTTAACAAAAGTGTTATTGCGTATAATACTATCGTTAAATCTCCTTGAACTTTTGAAATGTTTAGAAATGTATAACGGTTTCTTTTAAATAATTTTATTCATCAATTAAACCCTGATAATATAAATGAATAAAAGAACATTCAAAAATAAACTAAATAATTGATTTTACAAATAAAATAGTCAAGTGACACCCTCACAGTAGATTTCCCATCACTGCAGTATACTCACATATAAAAGTAGATAAGATCGTGGGAAGCTAACAGGAATAATGGGTAGCATCTCCCCTAACCAAACCAAAGTGTTCCCGAAGAGTTGGAGACGAGAAGGGAATCTGACAGTCCTTAGGGATGAGTGTAGAGAGAGGGATGATCAGGACAACCAACATGAAATAAATATATTAAATATACTGTAGTTAGAGAGAGATAGTATTATATACTATGTATAGGATAAACAGGAATAAAGCTGGTCGTGTGTGAGAAACAGAATACAAACTATATTTAACTAATTCTGTATGTTTATGATTATTTACGTATAGATGGCACTAGTAGTTAACGTGTTGGTGGATCTGGATGGTACTAAATAATGGGCAGAGTTGCAGCTATGTGTGAATGCATTAATATTAATTATTCGATGAGAATATAAATTGTTTTAATTCAACATTATTTGCTATAAATTAAATTTTCTTTAATTATTTGTGATTTATTTGCAATTACGGATCACGATTCTTATATTTTTAGCCCTAGTTAACTTTTGGTGATATTCCACGCTATAAGGGTCATGAGTTTTTTACATTTTTATTGAGAAATATACTATTTCAAATTGTAACCATTGGTTTATCAGCATATTGTGAACTACGCCATAGAAGCAAGTAGCCTAAATTTTTAGTACCTTCAGAACCGTAGTTTTTTTAGAGCTTTAAATCGTCTCACAGATTTTAGGGTCTGCGGAAGGGTTCTCATAATAGTTAGTTTTAATAATATTTTGTAAAACATATAAAAAGCAGTAATCATACTTTCGTGAGTGAAGTTATTACATATTTTTTGCAACTGCTCTCTGTCAAAGAGCCCTGCTCTCAAGCTAGCAAGTAAGCAAGACGTTCTTAACTACATATTACATTATTTTTTCTAAAATTTCATCTTAATAAATTCACGTAGGTCTACGCGCTCTGGGATCTTGGATTATAATGCGTTCGAGACTCTGTACGTAGTATCTGACGTATCACTCATATTGTTATGCGTCTGTTGTATAAAAGAGATGTAAATTCAAAAAAAGGAAGAGGGTAAGGATCGGATATGACGTCAAGGTATTACTTTAATTATTAAGAGACAAAAATGAATATTTTTGTTGTTAATTTCTCGTATAATATTGAAATTTATTGCGCAATTATTGAATATTTGAGGTCCTGATAGCTGACTTTATCAATAAATATAGCACAGTCTTATATAAATTGAGACATGGTTCACAATCTCATTCATTGAAGTGATACTCCTACTCTGAATTTCGTCTGATTTAATTTAATAAAACTTTGAAGTATATACAAGGTTATGTATAAAATCTTTTAAAAAATTTGTGAAATTTAAGTTTAACAAAATAAGTTTTTGGTTACACAAAAATCCGTCAAGAATACAACAGTGCATAATTCTGATACATCACATCAAACGTATATATGTAGTAGATAATCCTATGTAAACACAGAGTGGTAAAGAATGTGTAGTCGATTTTGGAAATATTTTATATTGAATTTAATACAATTTTATATCTGCTCTTTTTCATTGCTATTCATTTCTATACTTGCGATCTGTCGTAACTACTACATTACAAACTAAATTGCTTTTAATTTCTTGTATCTATTTTCTATTTGTTGTTTCTTTTATATTTCTAATTTCGTTAGTAAATATTATTATTTTCTTCAAAATCTGTAAAAGTAGGTTACAGAAAATTGTAGAATAAATGAAAGGAAGTGAATAGAAGAGAGAGAGAGAGAGAGAGAGGACAACTGTAAGAAAGAGTAAGTGGAAAAACGTTTCCGAGAAAAAAAGAATAAAGAGAAGATGACAGCGAATGAGTAAAGAGGAAAAGTTCGAAAAGAGTAAAAGGAATGAAAGAAATAAGATACCGAGAGAACGAATATTTTATTCATAATAAGCATAATGAGATTTAAAGTAATTGTGGATTATTGTAACATCTGACACCATAATCTATCTTTAAAGATGACTGGAATTCTTGAAATAGTCGGGCAGCTACTTTTGAAATAATAATTGTATAAATAAATTTAATAGTTTATTTTATGCTCAGAGCACTAATTTTATTAAATTGAATATGCTTTCAAAACACCCAGTATTTAGAATCTCACAACCCGAATATTTTCTATGTATTGAGAATGATCAAAGGAATACAAAGTTCTTCCTACTTTATGCCAGACCATTTATACATAAGGTAATACATAGGAAAACATATATAAGGGAAGTATTAAAGTTGTGGGAAGTTTGATTTTCTTTTAAAGTAAAACTATAATATATCTATATACTGTATGGATGTATGTACTACCGTATGTTTATAAATCTTAAAAAAAAAAAACGTTTTATATTTTACGAAGGAGTAGCTTTTAAAATGAAATCTGATTAATGAAAATGAAATTAGTATTAACTTTAATTTTATGAAATTGGGTTGCGAATTGATTTTTTTTATAAGTTAATTAATATATATTGCCATTTTTATTTTGTTAAATATCTAAAAATTGATAACACTGTGTCTTGTCGCACTAACTCTAGAGAGCGAGAGGAAAGATGTTAGTAGGATGTGTTTCACAGAGCGATACATGAAGAAAAAGAGATATTCTCTCTAAACACAGTTATCTATTACTCCAAACAATGTTACCTAATATGTACAACGATTTGTGACCTATTTTAATGCTCCTTAAGAATTTTTTTAAGTATTATTAAATCCTACGCATCTTTTTGAAGGAATAATAGTAATAACTTTATAATCCGTATTTAATATTATTAAACCTTTGTAAATTAAATAATACTGGGTTTCGCTTAAATGAAGTAACATCCAAGGATGTAAGGTAACATCAAAATTTTGTTCTCCTCTTTCAAGGTAATATTTTCCAGACAAATTCAATGTTTAAAATAACCATCGAGTAGCATCAAGTGTGCTTGCGTTTTAAATTCTCGCGGGTGAAGTAACATTACCCTTACGTATTATTTACATTCGTATAGTAAAATTATTAAAGATATCAAAATTATTTAGTATATGTTTTAACATTTTCTAGAACGGCTCTATATTCGTTAGGTTTGATTCTTTTTCATTTAATTAATTATTGTAAGTTTATAATCAAAATCTTATTAGGCAGCAGTTCATAAGTTCTTTAGTTATAGAAATATCCGAGTAGAAATGTTTCCTGAGATACAGGAAGACCTGATCAGGTCCAGACATGGTATGCCTTAGTCATGAATTATCAGGCAATTATTAGAACATAGTACATAATGGCCCGATCAGGTAGTTATGAGATTTTCCCGGTCGAGACGTACTCGATAGGAGCCAGGACATCCTTGTCTTTCAGATATTAAAATATCTAAAAATGCATTAGAAAAGTAAAGTCCAGTGGTGAATTTATAACAATTACTGCGGTACTAGATTTACTGTTTAAAAGGTAGCTGCTTTATCGCTCTATCGACTTTTCTTTCAAATGGCTTTCCACACTTTTCCGAATCCATTCGTTACCCCCAATCACATTGCTTTACACCCCTCCCTATTCTTCCCTATTCCTTATTCTATTGAGTTATTTAGACTGAAGACAACATTTTACTACAAAGTTTAAAATAAAGAATAAAAGAAAAATATTATTTTGAAGAATATTAAAAGTTTAATGCAAATGTATAACTTTAAAGTATACTAGAAATATATTAAATATGCATAAGCATCGTGGTTGGTATTTTGTTGTTTCTTTAAAAACTTTTACGGAATATTTTATACTTTATAATCAGATGTACAAGTATACGATATTGCTGACACTGTAATAACGGTGCTACAGATTCTGAATTCCTGGTTTTAATATAAGTTTTGTACGTAAAGAACAAGTCCACTTGTCGCTTATGCGCAATCTTCGCTTGTCACGTAAATGGCAGCACCATCGGTGAAGCGTTTTAAGTGGCAGCACTTGCTATACGTTTGGTGATTTGATTAGCAGAGAAACACACCTTTCTATGATGAATACTCTCGGTATATGCTCAGAGACAAAGCTTTTGAATTAAATGATAAATAAATAAACATGAATAATCTAAATCTATCCATAGTATAATCCATTTACTTAAAAAACTTCTTTCTTAGTTGATACATTTTGAAATGTGTATGTTTGTACTATAACGTATAGGAAGCAGACAGATAGGCACTAGTCGGCAATAACTTTAAAGGTCAAAGGTCACGGTAGAGTGTAGGTGTTTACGTTTAACATTTGTTGAACTTATAACCTATAGTAAAATCAACTGGGTTGTGTACTATTTATTCGTTTCTATATATTTTGAAACTTTTTGATTGCGAAAAAAGAAATGACAAAAAGATGTAGCCGTTTAAAACTTTAGGCGGTATTAATTATTACAGTCTTGTTTAATTATAAATTATTATTATTAATATAATTAAAAGACCGAGATTCTAAGATAAGAATCCGGAAAATTATAACTATAAATTTGATTGAATTATTTTTATTTCTTTATATTTCTTAAGTGAAACTTACATTGAAGGTTAAAACCTAAAATTAAACCTAAAACAAAGTAGCTAAGCTTGAAACAAAAAAACATAAGGTTTGCTAGTATACTGGCAACTTTCATTACAAAACGCTGATTTATATTTCTTTGTTATCACCGTATTTATTAAAATTGATTTAAAAATCTATGAAAGTAAAAAAATAAAACGATATACTCGTAGTTCGTCACTGACCTTGTTTTATAAAACTCTTATAATTAATTAACCGTCGATATTCAGTTGTAGGTCAAAGGTAACTAATTCAATTTCCTTTGAGTTGGCGTAGATAGGAGGGAGGGGGGTGAATGTGTGGGAGGCACTCACAGTCACGGGGGTTGCGTAGTATGGTACTAAGGAGAATATCTATATCGCCATCTACACGACAAACACTGTAACTAAGATACACAGGACATTCAACAAGTTTGACGTCAACATGTGAATGACGTTTTTTTAGGACGTACGTTTAATCATAAACCTACGTAGATATGTAAATATTTTATATGAATTAAGAAAAAGTGGGTGTTCAGTGTTGTTATGATTTCTTAATATTTTTTGATGCAGTTATATCCATTTATATTTAAGAAGACGAACTGCCTTAAAATATTTGAAATATATCAACTATTTTGGATTTTATAAGGGGTCCTAAAAATTCATGGACTTTTTTTTAAAAAGAAAAAATATTGATTTTTTAATATTTTTTGATGCAGATATATTCATTTATATTTAAGAAGACGAACTGCGTTCAAAAATTTAAAATATCTTAACTATTTAAGATTTTATAAGGGGTCCTAAAAATTCATGGACTTTTTTTCAAGAAGAAAAATTATTGATTTTTTTATATTTTTTGATGTAGTTTTATCCATTTAAATTTAAGAAGACGAACTGCGTTAAAAAATTTGAATTGTCTTAACTATTTTTGATTTTATAAGGAGTTCTAAAAATTCATGGACTTTTTTTTCTAAAAAAGAAATTATTGATTTCTTAACATTTTTTGATGCAGTTATATCCATTTATATTTAAGAAGACGAACTGTGTTAAAAAATTTAAAATATGTCAACTATTTTGGATTTTATAAGGGGTTCTAAAAATTCATGGACTTTTTTTTCAAAAAAAGAAATTATTGATTTCTTAATATTTTTTGATGCAGTGATATCCATTTATATTTAAGGAGACAAACTGTGATAAAAAATTTAAAATATGTCAACTATTTTAGATTTTATAAGCGGTTCTAAAAATTCATGGACTTTTTTTCAAAAAGAGAAATTATTGATTTCTTAACATTTTTTGATGCAGTTATATCCATTTATGTTTAAGAAGACGAACTACGTTAAGAAATTTGTAATATCTTAAATATTTTAGATTTTATAAGCGGTTCTAAAAATTCATGGACTTTTTTTTTCAAAAATAGAAATTATTGATTTCTTAACATTTTTTGATGCAGTTATATCCATTTATGTTTAAGAAGACGAACTACGTTAAGAAATTTGAAATATTTCAACTATTTTAGATTTTATAAGCGGTTCTAAAAATTCATGGACTTTTTTTTCAAAAAGAGAAATTATTGATTTCTTAATATTTTTTGATGCAGTTATATCCATTTATATTTAAGGAGACAAACTGCGTTAAGAAATTTGAAATATCTTAAATATTTTAGAGTTTATAAGCGGTTCTAAAAATTTATGGACTTTTTTTTCAAAAATAGAAATTATTGATTTCTTAATATTTTTTGATGCAGTTATATCCATTTATGTTTAAGAAGACGAACTACGTTAAGAAATTTGAAATATTTCAACTATTTTAGATTTTATAAGCGGTTCTAAAAATTCATGGACTTTTTTTTCAAAAAGAGAAATTATTGATTTTTTAATATTTTTGGATGCAGTTATATCCATTTATATTTAAGGAGACAAACTGCGTTAAAACATTTGAAATATTTCAACTATTTTAGATTTTATAAGCGGTTTTAAAAATTCATGGACTTTTTTTTCAAAAATAGAAATTATTGATTTCTTAATATTTTTTGATGCAGTTATATCCATTTATATTTAAGAAGACGAACTGCTTTAAAAAATTTAAAATATCTTAAGTATTTTGGATTTTATAAGGGTTTCTAAAAATTCATGGACTTTTTTTTTAAAAAGAGAAATTATTGATTTCTTAATATTTTTTGATGCAGTTTTATTCATTCATATTTAAAAAGACGAACTGCGTTAAAAAATTTGAAATAGCTTAACTATTTTGGATTTTATAAGGGTTTCTAAAAATTCATGGACTTTTTTTTAAAAAAGAAAAATTATTGATTTCCTAATATCTTTTGATGCAGTTTTATTCATTTATATTTAAGAAGACGAACTGCTTTAAAAAATTTTAAATATCTTAAGTATTTTGGATTTTATAAGGGTTTCTAAAAATTCATGGACTTTCTTTTTAAAAAGAAAAATTATTGATTTTTTAATATTTTTTGATGCAGTTATATCCATTTATATTTAAGAAGACGAACTGCGTTAAAAAATTTAAAATATCTTAACTATTTTGGATTTTATAAGGGTTTCTAAAAATTCATGGACTTTTTTTTTAAAAAGAAAAATTATTGATTTCTTAATCTTTTTTGATGCAGATTTATTCATTTATATTTAAGAAGACGAACTGCGTTAAAAAATTTAAAATATCTTAAGTATTTTGGATTTTATAAGGGTTTCTAAAAATTCATGGACTTTTTTTTCAAAAATAGAAATTATTGATTTTTTAATATTTTTTGATGCAGTTATATCCATTTATGTTTAAGAAGACGAGCTGCATTAAAAAATTTGAAATATCTCAACTATTTTGGATTTTATAAGGGGTTCTAAAAATTCATGGACACGGTAAGGAATCCCTCATAAAATCCAAAATAGTTAAGATATTTCAAATTTTTTAACGCAGTTCGTCTTCTTAAATATAAATGGATATAACTGCATCAAAAAATATTAAAAAATCAATAATTTTTCTTTTTAAAAAAAAAGTCCATGAATTTTTAGAAACCCTTATAAAATCCAAAATACTTAAGATATTTTAAATTTTTTAACGCAGTTCGTCTTCTTAAACATAAATGGATATAACTGCATCAAAAAATATTAAGAAATCAATAATTTCTATTTTTGAAAAAAAAAGTCCATGAATTTTTAGAAACCCTTATAAAATCCAACATACTTAAGATATTTCAAATTTTTTAAAGCAGTTCGTCTTCTTAAATATAAATGAATAAAACTGCATCAAAAGATATTAGGAAATCAATAATTTTTCTTTTTTAAAAAAAAGTCCATGAATTTTTAGAAACCCTTATAAAATCCAAAATAGTTAAGATATTTCAAATTTTTTAACGCAGTTCGTCTTTTTAAATATAAATGAATAAAACTGCATCAAAAAATATTAAGAAATCAATAATTTCTCTTTTTAAAAAAAAAGTCCATGAATTTTTAGAAACCCTTATAAAATCCAAAATACTTAAGATATTTCAAATTTTTTAAAGCAGTTCGTCTTCTTAAATATAAATGGATATAACTGCTTCAAAAAATATTAAGAAATCAATAATTTCTATTTTTGAAAAAAAAGTCCATGAATTTTTAAAACCGCTTATAAAATCTAAAATAGTTGAAATATTTCAAATGTTTTAACGCAGTTTGTCTCCTTAAATATAAATGGATATAACTGCATCAAAAAATATTAAGAAATCAATAATTTCTCTTTTTGAAAAAAAAGTCCATGAATTTTTAGAACCGCTTATAAAATCTAAAATAGTTGAAATATTTCAAATTTCTTAACGTAGTTCGTCTTCTTAAACATAAATGGATATAACTGCATCAAAAAATATTAAGAAATCAATAATTTCTATTTTTGAAAAAAAAGTCCATGAATTTTTAGATCCGCTTATAAAGTCTAAAATATTTAAGATATTACAAATTTCTTAACGTAGTTCGTCTTCTTAAACATAAATGGATATAACTGCATCAAAAAATGTTAAGAAATCAATAATTTCTATTTTTGAAAAAAAAGTCCATGAATTTTTAGAACCGCTTATAAAATCTAAAATATTTAAGATATTACAAATTTCTTAACGTAGTTCGTCTTCTTAAACATAAATGGATATAACTGCATCAAAAAATGTTAAGAAATCAATAATTTCTCTTTTTGAAAAAAAAGTCCATGAATTTTTAGAACCGCTTATAAAATCTAAAATAGTTGACATATTTTAAATTTTTTAACACAGTTGTCTTCTTAAATATAAATGGATATAACTGCATCAAAAAATGTTAAGAAATCAATAATTTCTTTTTTTGAAAAAAAAGTCCATGAATTTTTAGAACTCCTTATAAAATCAAAAATAGTTAAGACAATTCAAATTTTTTAACGCAGTTCGTCTTCTTAAATTTAAATGGATAAAACTGCATCAAAAAATATTAAAAAATCAATAATTCTTTTTTTTAAAAAAAGTCCATGAATTTTTAGAACCACTTATGAAATCTAAAATAGTAAAGATATTTAAATTTTTTTAATGCAGTTCGTCTTCTTAAATATAAATGGATATAACTGCATCAAAAAATATAAAAAAATCAATATTTCTTCCTTTTAAAAAAAAGTCCATGAATTTTTAGAACACCTTATAAAATCCAAAATAGTTAAGATATTACAAATTTCTTAACGCAGTTCGTCTTCTTAAATATAAATGGGTATATCTGCATCAAAAAATATAAAAAAATCAATATTTTTTCTTTTTAAAAAAAAGTCCATGAATTTTTAGAACACCTTATTAAATCTAAAATAATTAAGATATTTCAAATTTCTTAACGCAGTTCGTCTTCTTAAATATAAATGGATATATCTGCATCAAAAAATATTAAAAAATCAATATTTTTTCTTTTTAAAAAAAAGTCCATGAATTTTTAGAACATCTTATAAAATCTAAAATAGTTAAGATATTTCAAATTTTTTTACACAGTTCGTCTTCTTAAATAAAAATGGATATAACTGCTTAAAAAATTATTCTGAAATCAATAATTTTTCTATTTGAAAAAAAAGTCCATGAATTTTTAGAACTCCTTATAAAATTTAAAATAGTTAAAAAAAATCAAATTTCTTAACGCAGTTCGTCTTCTTAAATATAAATGAATATAATTATATTAACAAATATTAGGAAATCAATAATTTTTCTTTTTGAAAAAATAGTCCATGAATTTTAAGAACCCCTTTAAAATCTACAAAAATTATGATATTTCAAATTTATTAACACAGTTTGTCTTCTTCAAGTTTAGTGGATATAACTGTATCAAAAGTTTTCCAAGTTCCTAAATTTTTTCTGTAAAGAAATGTAGATGCATTTAAAAGAGCTCAAACCAATAAGTATAGAAAAGATTATAAAAGAGCCAGAAAATTGTATATATTTAACAGTGTATCAATTTAACGTGTAGCGGATATTACTCTATTAAAAATTAGACTAATAAGAAATGAGGATTACCAAATAAATTTTCATCTCTTTAGATGTTTCTCTTTCTATAACAAACGTGTAATATACTCGTACACTCATTGCCAGGTAATGGGGCGAAGAGCTAGTGCAATTAAAATTTGAAATGAAATTCAATTCACACATAAAAGACAGACGTCGCTTGCGACGGGGGTATTTGCTAGTTATATTTAGATCTGTTTCATTTTTTTTGTAATTACATATGTATAATTTAAATTTATGAAAGTACTATTATATATATATATATATATATATATATATATATATATATATATATATATATGCATATAAACTATTTACCATATCCACTCCGATTACAGTTGCGCCCTCACCCCCAACGCCCCTGTTCTTTCTGTATTCTCTCCCCACCCACTCTTTCCTCGAGAGCAACTAGATATTTTCACAGCAATTTGAGGCCTGAAATGTTTACTTGTAACAATATCAAACTTCTTAAAACACCTTCGTTTGTGTTTGTAAGATTATGCCAACATAAATATCATTTTGATACAAATATTTTAAACAACACACTTTTTAATGTTTTTATAATATACATCATGACAGGGTGTTTAAGCATGTCATTATTTATCATTAAATGAAGCTTCTTGTTAATAAGAGAGATTTCAAAAATCATTTACTTTTTTAAAATTGCTTTAAATAAAATAAGTAGTGTCGGGAGGTAGTACATCTGAAGATATGTTGCAAACTGTTATTTGTGTTGCTACTATATCAGGCGTAATATTCTCAATAAATTCGTATATATTTATGTTACGCTTTTTGTTTTGTTATGTTATTTTGGACTGCCCAAATTGTCTTTTTAGCTTTACATTTATATAGCTATTGTAGTAATTTAGGGCCGATTTAGTCGTTTAAGGTGTGTTCCCTTTTTTGTAATCGAGAGGTATATAAAAGGCACTACCCTTTTTTCACTCTTTGCAACAGCACTTCAGATATGAACATAAATCGTCTGTCGAACAAAAGGTATATGATTAGATTATCATTTATAGTTTAAGAGATATACATTTGACCTGACGAAAGGTAAAAAGGTGTACATATTTAAATATATGTAACTTTGCTATAATTAGTAAATATATTTGTATTCACCCTGTTATAAAAGTTGTACTTGTTATGTATATAAATATCTATATAATACATATATATGTGAAAATTTCACGTTATGTGAAAATACTAAAGGAAAAGATATGTCGGTATAGTCAGTATCGAGAATGCGCGAATACGAGAAGGTTACATCGCTGAATATAGTCAGAAGGAAGGTTGGTTCTACAGCGAGTAGGTATATCGACCGAGTTGAGCTACGCGCTACGAGCTACGAGTCTACGAGTCTACACATGCTACGGTACAGGGCTACGAGTCTGTAGGCGAGATGCTACAAGCTACGAGCTACGTCTACGTGTCGTACCATACTAGGAGTTGTAGCTGCTGAGCTCTACGTATACACACGACGTGAACTTGTGTTATATCCATTTTAGAGGATTGGAACGGGGCCGTGTCGACGAGATCGCCACCTTACAACACCCTGGGGGATTCCCTACAATACTGAATGTAGTTTACACTGTTAAATATTATATATACTAAAGCGGAAGTAATAGTAAAACTGTTAAAACTTGGAAAATTTATAAATATGGTTTGTAAAACATAAGAGTTTGATCCTTGATTTAATATCGACATTTTCTATATCGGCAAGTTCTATTTTACAATTAATTATGTACTCATTACTGAAAATACAACTTCTTTAAATGACTGCAAGAATCCTACCGGGTGCTAATTATTGTTTGGTTATTGCATTGGAAACTTTGACATTTTGTTACATATATAGCTTATACTTTAAGTTTAGTTTTTAGTAGATATGAATCTATATAAACTAAGTATTATTTGCAGTAATAATTCGTCGCGGGCAACCCCACGTATTAATGCATAATCACGCAATAGGTGTTTTATAAAAATACAATAATAGAATTATAAAAGTAATTCTATTAATAGACTTAAATGTAATGCAACTGTTTGCAGTGAAGAGGTCAACATTTTGTCTGCGTAAGCTTTGACAAAAAACTATGTTGACTACTGCCTCGCACATTTAGTTTATCTGTCTTGTGGAATACTTCATCTAAACTAACGAAACTATTTGGTCTATTCGTCACATTAACAGCTGTGTTTTTAAGAGGTTTTTCAGTTTAGGCTAATGCATCTTACAGTTTCTTTAATATGGGCCTAATTTGAGTTTTGGGTATATAATACCTACCATTAATTTTAATTCCTATATTTTTAGTTTCCTGAATATGTATTATTTTAACATACAGGACATACTACATATTCTGGACCACTCAGAGATTATTTTGGATGGTGTTGTATTACTTTTGAAATAAACTAAATATAAAAATACTGACACGTGTTTCAATCTGTACTTTGTCCGTGGAAATAAAATAGAAAAAGACTAAAAAGAAAATAAATTGTGTGTGGTTAAAAGTTGTAAGCTAGCAATCAGACCTATTCTTCTTTTGTTCATACATGCAAATATTTTTAACATATGCCATATATTAAGTTATATACGGAAACCATTTTTTTAACATCTTCTGTAGACTTTTCTATAACTTTTTGACAAGACTCTTTTTAATGAGAAACTAATGAGATATTTTTATATATGCAAATAATCCATTAAATAAAACAACAAAGAAACTAAAAGTAATCACCACTGGAATATTTAATGTATTGGTTTCATGTCCAACGTCAGATTTTATGTGGAATGCATGTTATGTACTTTTGACTCAAGGTAGAAATATCTAGAATATCTTACTATATTGATGTAAATGAATTTCTACAAAAAATACAAATGTATTACACAATTGTTTTTAAGATTTAATTACGAGAATGTATCTTACATTCAATTTTCAATAATTTTAATTTAATATACAAATATAAAAGGTTGCCAACCTGTTTATATATAATTTACAAAGTAGAATATAAAAGTAACATTTTACAAAACACTGTTTTGCGACGAGCATGCGCTTTTGTATAAGCCAATCACAGCTTAGCATTTATTTATGTATATATAGTTATAGAAAGCTTCAAGTACACTGTCACTATTATTTTCGATGTACTTTTAAAATAAATATCTGTAGTACGTTTTCTAGGTTATCATCAAAAATGTATATGTAGAAATGACCCTGATTAATAACGTCATAATCCGTACAGTTCAGTTCAGTGGGTTTATTAATTGGGAATTAAATAATTCCAGAAATTAGAAATATGTACATTACTTAATTTTGTTAGTTATTTTTTATAAAAATATGGGCATAAATATCGCGTAAAGTAAATGCATCAAATTGTGCTCTTTTTTTAGGTTATGTTTTTCAGAGGCGGTTGTCTTTAATACTGATTGATACCATACTGCTGTGTGTTCGATGTTCGATAACCAACGCTATCTTCTGAGTTTGATAGCTATCAAAATTAAATTGTTCAAGTGTCCACACACATAATCATAAAGCTTATTAGGAAGCGCTGAGCATAACCATATATGAGACCACGACACCATAGGAAGTCTTCACCCACAAAACACAAAATATGGATCTCACCTTACATTAATGTAAAGTTTTCATAAGCAATACCTGGTATTCTCAAAAAGTTTGATAAGACGAAGAAGGGTAGATTTATTTTTCAAAAAGCAGTCGTAAAACGTTACATATTAGGTAAAAACCTTTACCGAACAGGAAACTTTGGTTATGTTAGCTATACCCTAAATATACATCTGCGTTTAGCGGGTGGTGATAAGACTTAGTATTCGAAATAGAATGACGTTAAATAAATTAAAGTAAAAAACAATAAAGAAAACATTATAACTAAATAATTAAGAATTTAACTTTGTTTAAAGAAGTTTGATGGACGTGTTTTTTTTTTATATATATAGTTCCTCGGGCTTCCTAGACACGTAACCTTTTATCGCCCCTAATATTGTTCTGCTTCTTCTTATAGTTTATATCCAGACAACAAGAATGATCTATTCATGGCTACTGCTGTTATAAATTTCGGTTTCTCAGGATCAAAAGTGAGAATTTTAGTTATTGGAGCATTTACATAAATGGAATAAGGTTATCTGGTATAACGACATGGTTCAACACAATTTGGAAATGTATTAACCACTTGCTTACGAATAATAAAACATCATTTCTTGCTAAGGAGATTATTATTTGCATGACCGATCCGAGAAAAACTGTTGCGCCTTTTCTATCTTAGAATGCTCCACTGTGAATTAGAGCAGATGCCCTTTTTTACAGTTTTGCGTCCTCTTTATCTTAGCGCCTAAAACATTGCATCTTCCGAATGCCTCTCAGAAAGGCTGATGGTTCACTTTGTGTTAAATCATAATTACATAATTTTTATAAAATAAACAAACAGATATGTTTGTCACAATTTCCTCTCATTTCTCGACGCCTACTCGACGCGGACGCTGACGCTGTGATACATTTGCAGAGGCGTCAGTTTATATTTGCTCTACGCCTACATATCAAGCTTAATATTCATATAATTACTATGGCTCCATTGTTCATGTAGTACTTGGTTTTATTTAATAGATGGCGTTACATATGCAAGAGAAAATCTATTCGTATATTTTTGGTAAAACTATTGCAGAAAATAATTTATGTAAATTTTCAGCAGAGATAGCTGCTTTGTGCTTTGTAAAGGTAAGTTTCCACAAGTTCGCACTGCTAACATATAAGGAATTGACTTTATTAAATAGATAAGCCCGGCATTATGTTGTTGATAATAATTTAAAGAATGTTCGAGGCTAGACTGCGAACGTAGATCTGTGTATTATACGTTAGGCACTTTACAATTGAGCTACCCCGTTTGTTGACTCTCGTTGTTTTTATTAAATTCATCATGAACTATTCGTATAGTTGATACGTATGTTTTCATAGAGCCACAGGTAGAAAATTGTGTTGCTACAAGCTAACATCAAGGTTCATTTTCTATTTCTCATACAGAAATTGTCTTGCATTACACTCTTTTACAAACTTTGCTTTCGGACTCACACAGCTGTTGATAGGTCACTGATTTATTGAGAAAAGTTGCGTCTGTGGTGATTACCCTTTATTTTATATAACCTTAAAAGACAATGTCTCCAGTTTTATTAAGAATTGTAAATTTTAAATACACTCATGTGTTGCTAAAGTTTATTTTGGTAATTTACATACATATTTTAATAATTACATTGTTTAACTTAAATCATTCCTGAAAGATAAAGAAACGATTTATAAAGTTTAATATTTACCATAAGTTCTCAATTTCTTTTTATCTAATTTTATTTTCCAGCGTGAGTTCTGTCGACTCAAAATATCAACTGTTTAGGTCGTTATTCCTACAGCGACATCTATTGCGTTCATGAGTGTATGTTTTCAGTGAAAGGTCACTGTTTTACCTTCATATAATTTCTTTACAACCTTTTTAATAACGTACTATATTTAAATTAAGCAATGTAATGAATGACTACGAAGACAAAGTCAAAGTCACCTTATTAACACTGATAAGGATTAGACATCCGACATCCGACATCCTTTCTACCATATGTCTAGTCTGTCGTCCTTCCGGATTCGACAAACATTCGTGAACTTGGTACTGTTAACCATACACCACGAAATGGAGCTCACAGGCAAAGGCACAGCACATGGCTGAGACCCACCTCCCCCGCACCCCTCACCGATACACTACGCTCAGTGTTAGAGAGCTAACTGCCTTGTGGGTGTTAGTGGGTGATTGTACGATTAAATGGCAATGGGACTGGTAGAAGGGGTGGGGTGGGTGTTCGGGGACCACCATGCGCTACCTGGCGCCTAGGGTTAGGAAAATTCACAATTTCGACATAGGTACTGTTACAATATAAATTTATACATTTATAAAATAATATAGAGCTATACACGTATTATAGTTCATATTTTGTAATCATTTCTTATACACACAAATGCATAAGTGTATGTTTTTGATTATAATTAGTTATACATATAAATTTCCATTTATTAGCGAATGTTACATAGAAAGGGCATTATATAGTAACGGTTGTTACATTTTCAGACATAAAAAGCTCAAAAATATAATAAAATGAAAAGAATTATATAAATATGTGGAATGAGGTTGTATGTTCAAGTTTCGCCAAACAAAATGTACGATTAATATTGAGGAAAGTAGCAGTTACGTATAATCTGAATAAATAATAAATATAAATAAATAATCTGATAAAAAAGACAAGAGATTTTTATATCGTGACGAGATTTTTTTTACCGTGATGACATTTTTTTTATCGTGACATAATTATTTGCTTTTATATGTAAAATAAATATGGAACGAGTTTAATATTTCAATTTAAAAATGGTATTAAAATTTGAAATGAAATTCAATTCACACACAAAAGACAGTCGTCGCTTGCGACGGGGTAAACTCTAGTTAGACTATAATATTTCTAGTATTTCTGGTGTATGTTTGAGACACTAGTGGTTCGCTGCTGTTGGTCAACAGTGGTTTCACATCGTCCCTATCACTCGTAATTGCTATTTATTTACTCTCCATCAATTGTTGATCAAACTAATCCATTAAATGAACAAGAAACAGAATAATGAGCAAGAAGGATTTCGACTTTACTACACTACATGCTTTGCTTTAAGATAAAAACTTACTTACATTATTAAATGAACTCGAAGTTTAATTTAACAATGTGATAAGTTAAAATGAACAGATTATTAAACCATCGCATCGTACGGCAAGATTCCGTACTATGTTTTAGGCATTGTTACTCTATGGAAGAACGAACTGTGTGAGTATAGTGTTAGTGTATCATAGCCATAGACGTACCCATACTTATACCACGGTATGGTAAAGATATTATATCGGCTACACCGTCGAATAAAGTTGAAGCACTATACAGAAACTTTAGGTGGTATTCTGTGTATATGTATAGAAAGCTTTGAAAGTATGTGGGTGTATAACTAAAACAGATTACATAATGTCAGTTAATCTCAAACTAAGAGTCGGACTATAGTGCAAAATTAAAGGTGCACTTTCTATAAAGATTTTATGTTTGCAAATATGGATAACGATGAAACACATCAACTGGTTGATTGTATCTGAAGTTGAGATGTGAATTCATTGTCAATTACATTGTAACTGTTTAATTCGAGCGGTGAACTCGACGACACTCTCTGATTGTAACTAACGTTAAATGGTGTCCATTCTAAAGAGGGTGCAAAGGAACAAGACGCCTAGTTATTTATGATTCTGATTCTCAAATTCTTTAAGGTGTTCGTAGCATCGTTTGGAGCCGGCTTTAAATAAAGGCCAGTATCCTCTGTTTTCCGCCCCAAAACTCTCCTCCCCCCCTTACAGCACTGTCTGAGTCTTTCATTTTATAGCAACTCAAGTAAAAAAAATAACTTAAATAAAAAACTGCCTACAAGAAGATTTAACTTAAACTAGATACAACAAGATTAAAGACGATTAGTGGTGGATAACTTCAGACAAGTATTTTAAGTAATATTCATCCTAGCGCCGCTGTTAGGATCGAAGGGCTTCTATGTAAAACTTCTGATGCAGCTCCCTCCCTATATACTGTGAATTTTTTTGTCAATTTTTTAAATGCGTGAAAAGAGGGTTACGTCTTAGAACATATATATATAAGGAGAGAGAATGCTGACCTGAAAGTGTGTCTAAGATGTGTGCGAGAGAGAAAGGTATATGTTCTTATTTGTTCTCTATGCGCATGTGTCAAAAGTGACAAGACCTTAAATTTTGTTACTATTGCGAAATAAATTACCTAAAATATTTTTTTCTTTGCGGTGTGGGCTCTTTTGTGGTACGGGCTCTTGACACATACCTATGCTTTCCTATGTTTCCTGTGCTTAAAAGCACAAATGATGTGCGCAAGTGACTGTCATAGAATTTATAAGACATCTTTGACGTAGATATATGTCTTACAGTAAAACAAATTTTATTTTTAAAGTTATCCAAACCGGCACAAAATTTTTCTATAATATGAAACGGTGAGACTCAAGATAGATAAATTTACTATATCTAATAATAATAATATATGTAATAATAAAATAAAAATGTTTTAGAATCACTGTTCAGCAGTATTGGTTAAATTTATTCACAGCTTCCTGTTCCTCGTTTCCCTTTTGAATAGCCTGAAACAGCTTTGCTATGCTTATCAAATTATGCACAGCTACTTTACTCTAACAATGATCGAAAGTTTAATTTCTATTATGTTGAAAATATTATCCATCTTCACAGACAAGAGCTGATACATATGACTCAATATTTTATTGGTATCAAATAGACGCTGATATATTTTAATATCGTTGCACGATTTCATCCTTTATAAACCTACACTTTACGTTTCAAGTCAATACATTGTAAATAATAACATAATACAAATGAAACATACATAACCTTAAAGTTGTCTTTTATATTGTTTAATCAATAACAAGTTTTCGCGTTAATAAGTTTCTTGGAAGCGCTAAAGTGGTGTAGTTTTGTTCTACGCAGTTAAAACAACAAGTTGTTACTTACCAGTGAGTCCTTGACATTGATAATACTATCGTCTACGACAACAAGTCGTTCCTAAAAGCTTACGACGCGAAAAAAACAATTTCTAGCTGCGTATAAGTACTTGAAGAAGCCATATTCACATATGTAGACAGTAATGGAGTATTTTTAGTATAGCCTGTCTTATTTAGGAATATGAAAATGAATATTTATGGACAAAGATATTTTTACTGCAAATTCGTAGACAATGAGATTGTTACCATAAATGTGAGGTTATGTTTTCAAACGTATTAATGATATACGTACACCTTGAAAAAGTACGTTATTAAATACAAAGTTATGATTTTATTTGTGGCAGTACTAACTGCTGCAACTATTTTGTAATTATTGAATAACTTTCACTTATCGAATGACATATGCATTGACATAAATTGTTATAATTATCGTAATAGGATCTGTTGAAGCACTGAGCTCTAAGACATATTATCTACTCAACAACTAGATATTTATCTTACTAATATCCAATTGAAAGAGATTAAATGTTGTTAACATAACCTAACATTGTGATTATTTAACTGTCACCAAGAAATATCCATAACTCGTTGAAACAGAGGTGTCCAAGGAACTGTAGCAAGAGATTGTCAAGTTAATTACTCAAAGCTTTTACATAATTAAATATACAAAAATTATCTAACAGGAATAGGCTAAGAATATTAAGAGCCTTTCGAAAGATGTAAAACGTTAGTAAATTTATATCCCAGAGAGAAAGGTTTGTCTTGTGATGCTAGCTTACTAGCTTAGCTTAAATTAACCCTGCCTATGTACACTGGATCTTTTAAGGAATAGTTGAAATTTCAAACTCCTATTTCTCTATTATGAGTATACAGCGCGCATCACCTATGTCCCCTAAAAAATTTAGGTAGTGGTAGGGACTTCAGGTTCCAGCAGCGTCCGGATCTGGCAGTTTACCGGCGAAGGCGAGCTGGTGAAACTTGCCTCTGTTCCCTAAAAGGGTCAGTGTACGACGTTAGCATATTCCAATGTTAGTAAATGCAATTTTATTCCATTTTCTCGTTGTTTTACAGTTTTTTCATATACGGTTTTAAACTTTGGATTTTGGCAACAACAAAATGTAGTAGACACTTCGAGAAGTAATCCAGAATTTTTTCAGATTTTTTGAAAACTTAGAAAACTCGAAAAACTCAACTGTTCCCTCAAAGAGCCAGTGTACCCTTTACTCCATGACTCGAAAAATATAGTGTTCACACCGTGGGTTAAGATATTTGAAATGATTCGGATACTGCTGTTATTTGGATTAATTTTTGGGATGTCAATAATTATATGACTGCTGCTTTAAATCAGAATATAATGCGAGTTGTTTCAGAATGTGGTTCCAATCTTGTCCGAATCTTATTCATCAGAGAATAACATCAGAGTTATAATAGGATGCATGACAGTGTCTTTGCAATTCTTTTTCATGTCAGAATATTCGCCGATATAAATCATTATTTAAATAGATAAGTCGTTAAACTTTTTCTTTATTTCATTTAGACGTTGTCAATCACTGGAACATATTATTAGCACACGATACGGATTGCGGACCTTGCATAGTTAAATCTATCTTGAAACCTTCAATGAATCGTCATGGTATGTATTTATATACTAATTATGTACACGTCTAAATGCAAGTTTGCATTAACTCAAGGTCAGGTGCATATGCAATGTGTTTCTAATTATAAACCTGCAATTATACGTACTGTTGGTTATAATAATTCGATTTTCTAAAGATATGAGCATCTTACATGTAACGTAGAACATCATATAGCTGAAGAAATATGAATTCCTGGATGTAGCATCATTAAAATGTTCAGATAAAGTTGATTTACTATTACGAGACTAAAGACCTCTCACACTGCAATCGTTTTCTTGCGCCTTGCGATTTTTTCAGTACGGTGTAGTTGCAATTGCATACTTTATCATAAGAGTAGTTTATTAATACACCAATGTATCTATTTAATACGTCCGCATTCAGAACATGGTTCTTACAATCAAAGTGTCGCACTAGGGTCTAGCTCGAATCGTATAGTTCCGTCCATCGAGTATGCGCTGTTTATTTTCTATATGCTGGTCGTTTGTTTGTGCCACCTAAAATTAATTAATGAGCACTCGTTGCTGATTTGATCAGTATTTCTAAGTTATAAGTTACAGTTGTTTAAGTGCATTTGACACTAATCTCGCCAATGTTAAAATTCTTCAGTCTGCATAATCACAAGAAATACTGTTAAAGAAAATAAAATAACCTAACATTATAGACATAAAAAAGAAACAATTGTGAGATAAACTGTACTGAAATTTGTATTGTAACAATACAATTAGTTTGTTAAACGTATCTATGAAATCTGTGGGACAACAAATTCATGTAAACATTCAATTATCTCACTTTAATTTTTATTTTTTGAGGTTATATTCTTTAATAGTAATACAAGTTATTTTAATTTTGAATGTACCGGTATAGACATGTCGACAGTTTCTCACGCACGAAGCGGAAGTGGCTATAGTTCCATTCAATCACAAAGCAGAAGAAGAAGTATCGTATTTTACTATTGTTTACTTTTTTAGGTTATAATTTTTTAAATAATTGTGTACTACGGATTACATGGACAATCATCGACAAATTTCAAGAAACGTACTTATAAAATATAGTCTCCACTGACAAATGTTAGTGTTGATGTTTTATATGAATGTTGATAATGTTGGCAGCACTGCAATGTTACTTTAGCTGTAACTTGGAATTAGATTATATTTAAAATATGTTTGTGAGTACGTAATGCAGTTCGTAAAACATTTAAAAACTATAAACAATAAAGTACGTCATAACCTGTACATTTGTTGTACGTAAGTAACAACTCATGAATAGGGATACAAAAATAATTACTCAAAGAATAAAAATAGTGTTTGTTGACAAGTCATTCGTTCCCAGTAGTTGGTACTCTGAAATTATGACAATTCATCTGAACAACAAATGTAAAAATAACTTATAATTATGACCTCCAGACTGTAGCATTTCTTTTATTCATTAAATAAAATGTAATGGTTTTAAAAAACATATTTGTTTGGTTAACAGAATATTCCAATTTACATTAAAGCAGCTATTATGATAAAATCTGGTGTTAAATCAAAACAACATTTTCTGATGTTAATATTATCTACAAACAAATGATTTTTTTTTATTGTTTACGCATAAATGCTTAAAGGATATCATTACAGAAAGAATAATATTTATTTCAAGCCTCAAAATAATTTTAAATCTGTCAAATTCAATAGATTATATTGGTTAAAGAAAAAAAGACACAGAATGATGAAATTCGTTAATACTAGGAGATTCTGTATCAAGAATTTAGTGGTTTCAATGTCTTGTATATTAATTTAATCGTTATTGCTAACCGTACTATATTTGAAAAGTCTGTACTGATGCAAAATTCAACATTTTTTTAAATATTAACAATAAGTTGTCCTCAACGTAGCTAAAGTACTTAAGCCATAACCTGTTACTTTCAGCTATACTTGAAATACGGTTAGATACAGTTAGATACTACTAAAGATTCAATAAATTTATTTCATGACTGGCAATGAATAAATTCACAAAATTATAAAATCAACAAATATTACGCTTGAGTCATCTATTGGTGTCTGTTTGAAGTTACTATTATAAACATACTGTTGAATATTTTTAAATAATAGTTGTATTATTTACGAAAGTATACCTTTATTGAAACCACTTTCAATTAAATATTATCCCAATTGGTCTCAACCCAATTTTGCAGTAAATTAGGTAAAATACTAACGCTTAAGTTAGTTAGTAATAAGTTAAATCTTTCACATATCTTCCTAGAAAATGTATATTGGAAATAGCTTGTAGCAAGGTTGAAACTACATTGCAAGACAATTGACTAACTGGAATATATTATATTACAATTAATAGGCGAGAGACCCAAGTTCATAGTTAATATCGTCGTAATAATAAAAAAATTAAGTATTCCTTATAGTAATGAGCATACTAAACTGTCATTTTCATTCACAGTTACAATTTTTTTACTCTGAGATGTTTAGATTCCTTTCTGCAAGGTATTTAACCTATTAAAATAAGAAATCTATTAAACCTTGCACTTTAAATAGGACGTGATCCTTTCTGACGTATCAAAATCGTATTTCTTTAAACTAAAAAATATATTTTAATAAAAAAATGATTAAGAAATTAATATATAAATGTTTACTTAAAAAAGGATGTAAAACAAGTTATTTATCTAAATTATTAACAACATAACGATCCGTTTCAGTATTTTGTTTATATAAATGAATGCGCAGTTTATTGCTTCTCGTGCCACAAAATTATTGTGTTGAATTTAAAATTAAATACTTATAATTATAAGTCAGAGGCGTAGAAAATCAGGTACACTACACGGAAAATGTTTAATATCTCATTTATACATGTATATTTAAGGTTTATTTAACGTAATGGTTTTACCTTTTACATTAAATGTTTTATGTAAATATGAGGTCAGTATGCATAAACGAAATATATTTGTGACACAATTTAAACTCACGTGTTATTTAACGTAATATTTTTTACCTAAAGTTACGTTTTGTTATTTAATGTAATATAATATTACGAGATTTATCTGTATTTACAATTATTTAATGATATTGTAAAACAATAATGCAAAAATGTGTTTCAGTTTAAATATTATATGAATCTACGATTTGTGGTAGTCACTGTGACTAGGTTTGTAATATAAAACTCTCTAAACACAAATGACGTATACTCAGGGCCGAATTTAGACGTGTGGAGGCTCTGGGGCAACGAGGGAGTGGAGGCACATAATTATTTTCCGAATAAAAGCAATAATTTTTATTCGTCAAATATTTCAAAAATTTATTGCTTTCCTCTCTATTTTGGAGGCCCCGAGGCAGTAGTCGGGACAACCTGCCCTGCCTCAAATTCAGGCCTGTCTATTCTCAAGCACAATTTAACGTAATATCTTTTATTTTACATTTTGTTTACTTACTTCCCAAAGTTTAACATATATTGTTCTATTACTTATATTTGTTATTATTTATACCAGTTCCTCGTCCCCTATGTCACGTCTTGTCTCACATGGTGGACATCCTCTCTGCTATTGAAAAAAGTATATTTTTCACACTCCACATTTTAGAGAACCCTTTCCCCCACTTTGCGTGTGACGTAATTAATGTATGACCTCTAATTGCAAAAAAATCAAAATCTTTTACACTTTACATTATATAATCTTGCATAAAAAGTTTTATTAACGGTAGAAAACCTAAATTTAAGTCAAAAAATACTTCATGTTATGTAACCTTACATTATACTAAAGTAAAAAATATCTGTGTTGTGCGGGTTGTTTAAATTTAATACGCAATCTATTAAAGGCTATATGTAATATTATTAATTAAAAATGAAATACAGTTGACGAAACCTTCTATTCGACGTCACTGTGTTCGAGCACTTGACGTATTTGAGACAGATGATAGTCATGTGTTTACTTAACTCTTACACACATAGGACCCCGTAGATATTAATAACTTTTAATGCGAACTTATGAAAATATACATAAATATATTAATCATAAAGTATTGAAATTGTTTGTCATAAAGAAGCGTAAAAATAATACGTGCTGCGGGTGCACTGAGTGTGGGTGACATGTAGCTGATTTTTCATAACAAATTCCACATAATAAAATTAATTATTTTGTTTATTTATTATTGGATAATGGTGGATTAATAACCATTAAATTTTGATTATTTGACAACTTAAACCGCCTTACAAATAAACCTGGCTTATTATTAGTTTATACCTGGTATACATTTTATAACAGGTTTATTTGTAAGGTGATAAGTTTTAAGTAAGAATTAGTAGGTTAGAATAAAACTCATGAGGGTTACTCTGCTTTTAAATTTCAAGTAATCTTACGGAAATTGTTTAAAAATTTAACTATCAAAATTATTATTTTTTTTTACTCATATTTTTCCTGCTAACTATTATTGACACAAAATGATTAGTAGCTAAAGAAATGAGTATCCTTATTCTAGGTACAGGTTTATAAAAGGGTTTGGGCCTGATGTTCTACATGCTTCCCAGTCCCACGTTTCATTTAATGCAAATAACATTAGTACTAAATATCCACACGTTGGCGCTAGTTTATCTTACCCATGCTAAGTTTAATCAACATTATTTAATACACAAGCTGTAAACACCTATTGTACACAAAAGCCTGTCAGAAATTGAAACTAATAAATAGTAATGTTGTAAAATCATTAAAAATAAAAATAAAGATAATATTAAACAACCTCTTCATTGACTGATTCTCATATGTACAACAAAACTGCTTTTATAAACTAAAAATGACCCTTATGCATACTTGTCACAAGACTCACAAGTAATATACAGTGTTAAAATTGAACACGTGTCTAAATAATACGTTTTAATATTTTGAACAAACGACACAGTGGGCGAGAGTATACTGCTTGACTGCTATGTCTATAGGTTCGCCCTTCGGACCATAGTTATATTTTCAGGGTTTGGTTGTATCAAATTAAATTTATTATGTATATACATAATCCTAAACTTATTAGGCAGTGGTGTTCTCTATATATATGATGCCACAACACCATAAATACTTCTAACATAGTAGGACGTCGTTGGTGATAGAAATAGACTTTGATAGCTCACGGCTATCAAATATGAACTGACAAATAACAGAGCGAAACCAGTTCGACCTGGAATATAAAACGCACCCTGCACAAAGTATTAAGATTTATTATTCTGCAATATTAAACATTGGCAAATGCAATTCAGTTTGTACGTACAAATAGAAACAAAGTTAATTTAGTTTCTGGCAACCATTCTTAACAAGAAGGAAGGCAACGCTCCGTCGCGGAAGTAGTCTGGTTTGGACAGGCCTCTATGCCTCCATGCCTTCGTGGTGACTCTGTGACTCCGTATGACCTCTATGAACTGCGATGTAAACACCATTGTAATAAATACTTCACCGTGGATTGAATACCAAACTTTTCTTTATCAGGTGCACCGGAATATATTATAGTATACACATACATACTTGGATTGAATCTAATATACACACAGTCATGCGAAAAGGAAGTTACTTTAGTCAGAAGGTAAATAATAAGGAACTGTAGGTACGCAATATACTTCAGATTGTTGTCAACGTTTGAAAAAGAAATAAAACTTCTTGCGTTGCGACCTGACTTCTTTTTTCGCTGCGAAAATATTCTTTACTTCACACACAAAAGACAGCCGTCGCTTGCGACGGGGGTACACGTTACTTAACTTTCATAATATTGCTTCTGGCTTATGCCATTACATCTAGAAACATTAAAAGAAGTGGAAATATTAGTGTACAAATTTTATTATTTCCCAACTATAATTTACAATGCTATTACTATATATATATATATAAAACTGATTTTACATTATTATTAACAATAAATACTACTAATAATAATACTTTACTAACGTACATTTTGAAAATAATTCATAACCAATTTTCCATCAGAAAGTTTATTATTAAAACTAAAAGATAAATAACTAGTAGAATTAAACAGGTTGGGCAAAAAACATCACCAGCTAAGATTTGAAAAAAATTAACAGGTGGCACGCCTGTCAAACTTGTAACTAATTTAATGTGTAGTGCAGTTAATTGGTAATAAGACACTTGTCATTTGATCTGTCAAATTATATTGAATTAAATATTTAAAAGTGAGTTGTAAACTAAAAAGTGTTTCAATTTGTTCTTCTAATATTGTTTTACAAAGTGGCTATATAATTTTCAATCAATCTGTGTTCATAAATATATATTTTTGCAATATAAATATCGTACTGAACCTTGTGCATTGACAATTAGTTTCACATTTAATTTGACAGAAGAGAAATACAATACGAACAATAATACTAATCTAAAGTTAAATACAAAGTTTTAAAGTGTGATTCTTCTAAATTATATTATCTGTCATAAGTAATTTGAAGGTTATGTTTTTCATTTGGTCGTGGCATGTTCAGACTTGCAGAAACAAATAAATTATTTTATTTAAAGGGACTGCATTCTTTTCTACAATACATATGTGTGGACAATATATCAGTGTGGTTTTTCTGTTAGTGTGTGTTTGTTTTTTTAATAGACTGTACGTGAGTGTTTCAAGCAAGGGCTTCTGATTCTTAGCTGATAAGGTCAGTTAATATTATTATTTGTTGCATGCAAAATTGTATGGTGTAGTATTTAATTTTTATGTACGTGTATGATGACAAGCGTTTGTCGGAGTTCAAAGGTATTGAACGTAACCAACCATGTTTTATTGTGACTACATTTCTGCATCTTAATAATGTGTCATTATATTTTTGTTATAATCAATGGTACGGCATAAACATCCTGTCACAAATAGAACTTTGTTGGTTTACAGATCTAAGATTTAACAAATTCAAATGCAGATCACAGGTTATTTATTATTACAACTAGATTGAGATTAATTATGTTATACAATTGAAAAACTGAAAACGATTATTTTGTATTTAATGAGGTTATGGACCATGTCTAATTTTTATCAAAGTGTACTGCGGGCTCTCTTGTAATTTTTGTACATTTTTGAATTTTACTGCACAGTATATTACATTGATTTTAGTTTCAATTTATTTGATTAACTAGAACTTTTCGTTGTATATTTGTTTTAACTGTATTTCTTTCTCTATATACGATTTTATACATTTTTTAATTCTCGGTTTTCGTTTTTTCCTAATAAATAGTATTTTTCGTTCCTTCCACTTGCCCTATATCTCTCTCTTTCTCTCTAAAACACTCGAATCCATTACATGTATTAAAAAGATGGGTTGATTTCCATATAAAGTAAAGCAAGCAGACACAAATATATGCGTATTGTTGTAGATATACATTTAAATAAAAAAAATTGTCTCGCCGTCTATAGTTATAGATAAAAATAGCTGAATCTAAACAAATACTAACTTGATCTTCTCTAGCATGTAAACAAACTATATTTTATTTGTCTACTTATGTATTTCTTAGCTCTAATAAGACTAAAAAAAATAGAATAAATACAGACAATTTAAAAAAAATTATAGACTTATCAATAGCGATATTGTTCGTTTTAAGTATACTATTAATTCTTGAAGGTTAAGGACTTGCATGTAGAATTACTGTTGGGTTTTGTTTTATTATGCCGGTTTCACACCAGAGAGACAGTGTTGAAAACAGTTTTGTTTTAAGAAACAAAACAAAAACATGTTTTGTTTTATTTTAAAACAGTTCTGTTTTTCGAAAACAGACTGTTCTCACTGAAGAGGCTGATTTTGTTTTTAGTGTTTTTCTGTGGGTCCCATAAAAATTATAAACGTGATAAAGAACAACTGACAAGCGCAAATGTTCACAAAAACAATTCTGCGTGTTCAAACCAAGCAGAGTAATAAACAACAACAAACCTGTTTCCAACCTTTTTTCAACCAACCTCAATTTTAAAGACAAAAATGTTTTAGGAACTGTCTCTTTGGTGTAAACATTGGTGTTTTTGTTCAGAAAAACAAGATTTTGTTCGTGTTTTATTGAACTGTCTCTCTGGTGTGTAACCAGCATTAGAGATGCATTCAGCCATGAATTTCCGTCATCCAAATTATAATTTTTTTTGCAAAATCACAGATGTCATTTTATCTAAATTTGGTTTAAGTCGGAAATAAGTCGACGTTATATAAATTTATTTTTAAAACAAACACGTTTAACTGGACCATAATATATATATAATAAATGAAATATTAAAGTATATCATAATTTTATTGATTTATGAAGGAATGAAGGAAGTGTTAGCGTCCCAAAACCAGAGAATTTGTCAACATGAGACTTAATAACTTTAAAACCAATGATAAATGTACCTATTCTTCACAAGTTTAATAATGATTTATCGAATAACTTACTTAATAATATAAGATAGTCAAATGTGAACGTTAATTACAAAGTTAGTGAAAGGCATATTGATTCTGGAGCACAGGAACATAGAAACACAACTCTGGACCATTTAAGATCGTTTACAACCTGTTACGTTCAGTTCGAACGCCCATTAAATGTTTTACAAGATTAATTGAGTCCCAAATGTTTGGAAATTTTACAGTTTGTAATAGGACTCTATAGCTATAACTCTATGTTAAAATGGGCTTTAGTCGTAAAAGTTAATTGAATTTACAAGTCTATTATGTTATTTCACTCAGACTGTAAAAGGCTTGATAAAAAATTAGTTGCTTAATCGGTAGATAAATTGTTGTTTGTTGTCCATTATTTTCAAATGTGCATTTGTTGGGTTTAGAATATCGTGAATAATTTATTGCGATTGATTTACAATGTGAGAGTTATAAAGTAAAAACTACTTTAAAGAAGTAACACAGTAGTAAAGTAGTACAATTGTAACTGGGTGCATAGTAGTTTTATGACAAAATAAATTCCTATGTATTTAAATAAAAATGACTATAGTTTTGACAATTTTCTATTACCACCAAGATGTGCACCGATGGCGGCTACAGGTACTCTCAAGACAAGATGATTCTGTTAGAAATATTTCACTTACTCAAACGGCTGAGTATAGGCATAACGCTTCAGCGCCATCCATTTTCAAGGCAGTACTTTTTATGAATTTTTGTCATAAATCTATACTACAAAACTAGGTACTATACTCATATAGTAATTTATATTATGTATTTCTCATACCGCCTTACAAATAAACCTGTTATGAAATTTATACCACGTATAAAGTCAGTCCGGGCAGGCTTATTACCAGTTTATACCTGGTATAAATTTTATAACAGGTTTATTTGTAAGGTGGATAGTCTTTAGAATGTCTGTTGTTCACTCTAGCCCATAGAAATTGTCTAGGTCTTTAGGTAAAATAGGTAGTGTTATCTCTGTTTGTTCAACGTTCAAATTTTTAAATGGTGTTGTCTTTATCCTTTCACTACAAAAACAAGTCTGCCTAAAGTCAGTTGGTTAAGAATTTATCTAAAATCAAAGTAGTGTAATGACGTCAAACAACATTTGATCAGACAGCTGTGTTTTCGGGTTCAACTCCCGAACCAACGCTATAGTTTCTCAGTATTGTAAAATTCATTTGTTTACATAAATATATATTAATTACCTTACACTACAATACAATATATGTCACTATTAAATAACGGTACAATATCGACTAATATCTTGCAAAATATATACAGCCATCTGAGAAAAATTATATATTAAATATTCAATATAAATCGTGCAACTTTAGCTGGTTAGATTTTGTATAAAAGATTCCTTCTTCGCATGTTCATTTAAGAATCTTTTAAGATATATAAATTTAATTACACTTGAATAATTAAATATTAGAAGTGTTGTTTTTGTTTAGCCAATGAATAGCTACCCTAATTGTAAATAGACGGTTTCACGTTGCACTCTGACAAGGGCGTAACGGTAACAGAAACGGAGTTATAAAAGTAGGTGGTAAGTGCGCCAGGTTCTAAAGAACACATCAAACCGTCCATAAACCTGAATAAGTTTTATAATGTCACCACGCCGTGTTGTACGACGGTGTATAGATGTAAAGTATCTCAGCGTTTAAAATTTGTATGGATTTATAAAGTAATTAGCGTTTGCCCCGTCGCAATGCGACGCTGGTTTAATATATATCCTTTAAATTCAACTAACTATTTGTAATTCGTAAAATATAGGAATATAAAGAAACACCTTATGAGACTTATGAATATAGACCAAATTCTGAAGCTCGATCCCCAGACTAGCGCAGTGTCTTCCAGTTTTGCTTATTATCAAACATAAATTGATTATGTGCATACACAATCTCGAAACGTATTAGGCACCATTGAAATTCATTTATATGTGGCCATAACATTAAAAAACTTCCAATATTGTAAAAGGTTTTAGTGGACTGCGTTACGTTTGTTAGTGGAATTCTTATTTTCTTAAAATTAAAATTTCATTTAAACTTTTCCGAGTCGAAATTTTGGCTCTATTGTCGACCTAAAAGAACCCGTTTCTAGGTTCATGTAGGTCGAAAAGAGAGTTAAGTATAAGTACACAGTTAAAATAGCACGAGGATCATGATTTCATTTAGGGATCAGGCGATGGTCATATAATAACGTTTAGGATTAGACGAGGTTCACTTTACTGCTTTTAGGATGAAAAGAGGATCAAAGATCTATTTTAGAATCAGGATAGGTCTAAAATTTTGGCTCAGGTTCTTTCAAATTTTTAAATTTATTTATCTTATTTTTACTCTGCTCCAATACAGCTTGTGGCGCTAAATTGTATAATACCTTAAAATATAATTTAAAATCTACTTTCAACAAAATTTTCTATTCAAAATCAGTAGCAAAATTTTAATTTCAATTTCGTTAAAAGTCTCTTTAGTGTCTTGTCCGTCTCTGTATATGTGTAGTATTGGAATGTGTGATTTCCTGTTTTCCAAATCTAATTCTTATATGGAGCCCCCAGAAGTTAGTAGGGCCCAGGTCTCCGTGCGTACATAAGCGGCCCTGAATAAATGTATCTTCCACTGCCACGGTCGTCGCCATTTCCACATAACAAAGAACTAAGAGGGAAAATATAAGATATAAGAAAATCCTAAAATACACTCACACTAAAAAACAAGATATGACCATCAGGGCTATTTGGTGTATCCCCTCTTAACGTCCCGGTATTCCCGTCTTTCCTACATCCCTGTATTCCCACGGCTCGCCACGGCCACTACGGGTTCTGCGGAATAAATCCATTCCCAACTCCATTTCTACTTTTCCCTCCCTCAGACTCTAGCCCATAGCCCATAGCCCCTAGCCCCTAGCCCCTAGTCCCTAGTCCTTGTCTCTAACCCCTTTCTAGTAGGTCGAACTTATACACTTACCTCATACCAGAGAGTGGGGGCCACCCAATCTCTGGGATATCGATCGGCCGGAAGCGGGAAGTCTAAACGTGTTGCCATAGCAACCGAAAGTCAATCTGTCCGCGGAGCTACCAGTGTTGGGGGATTACGTAAAAAAAATAGATAACAACGTTGTGGTGACAAAAAATCTTAAAAAAGCAGTTGTTACTTCTCATTTGGTTTTAATATTGTTATATTTGAAAATGTCAAAAAATGACGTTTATATGGTGAAAATGAAAACGTGGCGTGGGATTAAGAAAAGCAGCTTGATCTACTCGTGACTAGGGGCACGCAACGACATGGGCACGAGCACGGGCACCCTCTTTCTTGCTCCAATCAAATTAGGAAGTACTTAGAATTAGGCACTCGCACTCCTATATGACACATACGCACATACGCACACATGCAAACATCCCGGTATTTATGTAAATATTTAGAGTATAAAAATAGGTAGATACCTTTTTGTAATGGTTATCATATTTAACGTCGGAAAGAAAAATTGTCAATGGAAATAATTGAAGTTGAGATGAGAATTGTAAGTGAGTAAATGAAGTTTAAAAAAAAGAATACTGCACGACGAATATAACTAAAATTAAGACTTAGAAAAAGAGAAAAAGAAAAATTGACACTGAATTAAAAATACCAAATTATCACTGAATTTTATTAACTTTGAGATGGGACAAATTGTCATGGGATGTTAGTTAGTTCTCAAAGTATAGATAAGCGTTAATTCGGCTAATAATTGATATGAGGCATCCAGTAATGCCAGATGTCTCGCAATGTGCAGGATTGTCTCCAAGAATTATTTGTCCCGCGCGCCTGATAAGATTTGAAATATCCCACACAGTGTAAAATTAGATTAACCAATGGACTAGTTAAATAACAGTTTAGGGCCCAAAATTCGGTAAGGTGCGGCACAATTTTCGTTTCGGACCTAAATGCTAGTTATAAAGAGTTTGTGGTGAGTCAAAAAATGGTAGCGGTTATTAGGAAAAAAAATTGCATCACGAGACATAATTTAAAATCTGGCAACCCTGGGGTGAACGTAACTTTGCAAAATAGTCGCCTATGTCAAGCATTATGATGGTAGGTTGACATTTTCTCAAAATTTGATAAAACTTGTGTTTTTGGATTGTAGATAATTAATTTACAATACTCGTAGTTTAAAATTTAACGTGAGATGTTGACGTTTTCTTCTAGTCTACATATTTTCAAATTAGTACTTATTAAATATTTACAAATCAAAAATGAACAGTTTTCCTAGTAGGTACATTAATATTAATTCTACTTTATTTTATATTCGTATATTTTTATCCGTCAAATCCGTTCAAATTTATTTGGTAGTTTCATCCACTTATCAAATGTTTTTTATAAAGCAACAGTATCTCGATCTATCTTCTATCTCTTTCACTTTTTATATTCTACTCTTTCTTCTTTCTCACTCTATTATCTTTTATTCACACGATTTCCCCCTCCACTCCAATTTCCTTAATAATGTATTCTATGCTTTCGATTATTTAAACACAAAACTTAATATAATAATTAACCGAAGAAATGAATTATGGGTATATATATTTATATATTTATGTATGTGTGTATTTATCCGATCAATATTTTTTATAAATTCGTTATTCTAGAAAGACGTATCAAATAAAATAAAATATGTATAATATATAATTCAACATTCCACATGACATAGTAGTTAATTTTCTTAGATGATCGCTTTAGAAAGAGATGGATATATACCCAAAAAAAAGATAGATGCGTTTTTATTTATTATCCGCTATCCGCTTTTCGTGTTGGCCCTTTGTTCGGTGGGTTACTTTGGGTTCCGCTTCCACCCCACTCTGTTTTTACCCCACCAAAAACCTTCTGGTTCCACACTAGATCCATTCAACACCCCCGCCATCATGCCGCCCACTTGGGTTCCATTGGTAATGCACCCCATTAAGTCATATATATATATATATATATATATATATATACCACCTCTATATCCTGGTAGGGGTATATTCACAATTGTCAAGATTGTCAAAATCTAGTAGTGGTACATTCAAATAGCGGGTTCGAGCACGATTAAAGACTTGGGAAAAATATAACGTTGATTCAAATTCGATTTCTAATAAGAGCAATCGTTAAAGCGTCCTTCCTTTTTTTGTTGGTGGTATGTAGAGTTAAAATGCATTTGTCCTCCATCCAACAAAATTTTAGCCATCAGATTATCATTTATAGGTCATGGGATATAGTGCGACTAATTTTGCCAATGTTTTTTTCGATGCATCTGTTTCAAAAATTGAGAAATGTGTTTCCATACTCTGTTTATTATATATTTTGATTGATATATTGTTCTTAATCACTTATTTTTGTTCGGGTCGAATTTAATCGTAGCTTAATCAAGCAATATCCATTTTTTAGGTTAAGGTTATAAGGTTATAGATAGTTATAAAAGGACCAATTAAATTTTTTCATAACATGAAATACATAATCAGATCAAATGCAAATATTTCCATGTTTTAGCCGAAGTTGAAACAGACATTCTATTTTATATCAATTGAAAATTAAATAATTCAGGTTTTTTTAAACTTTCATCTCGGTCCAACACTTGGTATTTTGATATTGGCCCTTGTAGTTTTTAATTTAATTTTTACAAAAATGCTATGTAAAAAAAGAAACTATTACGAGTATATCTATAGTTTGTATTGTTATCTTGCGAATATATTTTAAATATTTAAATTGTGAACTAACTTTCTTGTTTAAAATACAATATAAAGTTAAACGACGCATGCGTCAAAGGTACTGTCACGTACAACTTTCAAATATGTAAATACGTAATACGCACTTAATTTGTATATTATAGATTATGATTTCAGACGTGTTTCATAGATGGCTCTGTCTCTTAAACTCCCGCGCTTTAAACTAAAGCATAAAATGTGACTTCTAGCGGTTTATGATCAGCGTTAAGTTAATAGCGACATATTAGAAAGATTATCTTTATATTATCATAAAACTTGTAAATTATAAGCAGAATTTACGGAACTTTATTAAACAGTTCTGTTTTTAAATAGGTAATTTGGCGGGTTTGAAAATTGTTATTGTTTTTGGAAAATTGACACAGGTGAATTTATTCATGGTATGTCAATTAAATTTTGAACCATTAGTGTTTATAAGCTATTTTGAAAACTTATTAAAAGTTAGCTCTATTGCTTTTTAAAAGTGCGAGAGTCGTTTGCATTTCTTGTCATTGCTTCGAATGAAATCTTAGTATTAACAAATTGTCCCATAATTAGCTGTATAAAAAATACTTCTTTTTAAATATATATTACATATTTAATACAATCCAATTTATTGCATTTAACGGATCACTCCTATGGTCAACTAAGGTAGAAATGTAACGCAATGTAACACTGTACTTAGCTTGTAGTAAGCAAGCAACTATGACGCTCATATGGACAATCTCTATATGGGGAGTAGAAAATTAATCTTGAATTTCGCTAGTGACTAGCTAGCAAGTATGCACCTTGTTTTGCAAGACCTGTGGATTGGTATCATATATATGGTCTTCAGTGTCGTACTGTTGAGTACGCCTGCATCTAACGACAAAAAATAGCGGGTAAAAACCGTAATATCCTTTAAAGTGAAGATTTACTACTAAAAAGTAGCTCGCACCTTCAAAATAAAAGGAAATATGAAGTCAAGTCAAGGTTGGTAAAGCTTGGTAATAATACTGCGTTCAGATACGTTGATAGTGAACCTTGTCATTCAGAGTCGACTGTTGAGGTTATGAGGTGGCCCTAAGTCAGTGCAACACTCTTATTTGATTTACATGGAGTCAACATTTTAATATTTTCATGAATATTTAATTTAATATGGGCATATTTCCGAAGCTAGTCGTTATATCGACGACAACGTTGGTAGTTAGTAAGGTGTCGGCGTCTCATATATGTTAACGACACCGCTACCTAATAAGTGTATACAAACGTAGAACATTTAGCGTTGGTCCGTGATGTGAACTTGTTAGCATTCCCCTCAAAAGACATCTTACAAATATTTATGCATAAGAAGTTATATTGTAAAAACTAAAAGTACTTAAAATCCACTAATAAAAACTCAAAATTCACTTGAATGTATTTCTATATTATTTATTTCATGTCGGCTATTTCCGGGAGTGTTCGGCAAAAGGGGAAAATCCTTTTTACTTCCTTATAGAATGGGAAATTGTCATGAGGAGACTGGCCATAATATTATATATACGTATATTATATTCTTACTCACATAAAACATATACTAATATGTGTATACTTAAATATTTTCCAAAAACAATTAAAGTCATTATACAATGGGGTGTTTAACTGTTTTACCTACATGCTTACATTTAAATTGGTATACAAAACAATTAAAATATTTACTCAGATTGCAAAGTAATGTTTTTAATATGGTTAATAAACACGAGCCAGTAAAAAGGCTGTAGAATTATTATATGGAGTGTTATATAAGTTTTAAAGTTGTTACAAATACTCTCTAGAAGATTTTCAGATTGGAAGGAAGAAAATAAAGTGGAGGGAGGTGAAAATGTATTAAGTGGGGATGAACTTAAAGGAGATTCACAATTTCGTTTATTAAATATTTAGAACATAATTATATATTCCTTTTTATTACTATTATTTACATTTTGGTGCTCACGCGAAATCAATTGTATCTAGTTCTAATCGTTGGCATGCACTAGACATTTCTTTTAATTGTTTATTAGTTAAATCGGGCCTGTGCGGAACATTTACATATTTATGCGGGGTATTTGCATTTGCATTTACATTTGTGCCAAGAGATCGTCTGATATTCCTACCTTGATCTCAGTTTTTAATCCTGATATTGATATAGTGTAGATTAACGTATTTAACACTAGAAAGAATTAAATTTCATTAACAGTTTGACAACACACAATTTAACACTAATTTATTTTTCAGAAAAATCTTATAGACGAAAAGGTCAACTAATTTCCTCACCAAAAGAAAACTAACTCTTTTGAAATGTTAAATATTAGCTTTACTTTTAGTCTGTTACTTTTCTTTTTATGATCTTAGGTAATGTTACACCCGCTAAACAAAAAACATAAATGTTACCTTACATTCATGTAATATTTTACATAAACAAAACCTAGTAATATTGAATCTTAAAGCTTCTTGCTCAATTATTTTATAGTTATATTAAAAACCTTTAATCCTCAACAGGATATTCTTAATATTCTGTAATACTTGTATGCATGTGTACTAGAGTTTGTTAATAGACAAAAATGTAGTCTTATTTTTTTCTTACAGTTTAGATAAAATTGTTTACGTAACAGGTTACTTTTGTTATGTTAAATAAACTTTATATCCACATAATTGTGTTTAGCTAGTGCAATATTATATATACGTTGAATAAGTGTTTGATATTTAAGATGGAAATCTTTTTGGAAAACCAGGTAGTATTCATTATTTTAGATTGTTGTGAATTCAACAAATTGCTAGCAAATACGTTTGCGACAAACCTCAGTGCACCTGTTATTTTGAATGAATATTACGTTAGATACATAAGGTTCAAAATATTAGTCAAAATTAGTTTTTATGGATTGCAACTCAAAATAAGTCACTTACTCAGTTCAGGCCCATCTTTACGTATAAATTCATCTCGTGACAACGTCTTGATTTCAATGTTTTACGTAAAAGAGGAAGTAGCTCAGTAAACAATTTATTTACAGTTCAGTTTCTCACAGTTGTTCATATAAAATGTCTTTTCGGTTACAATTGGCGAAACCACTCCACCTGTCGAAATACAAATGAAAATAAAGTTGATGCGAACTATAATTGAAGTGAAATAGTGATAGAAACGTCACAAAAAGAGACACTTCACCAAATTGTTTACTAGGAGACTTGGGAAATTAAAATTAAAAGGAATCACAGATTCTTTACCTCTCTTCACAAATTGTGACCTGGTTTTACATTTTACCAACGGAATCACGAGCATGCGGAATAGAATGACAAGCTTGTGGAGAGGGTTGAACCGAATAAGTTAAGGGTACATTTCATGGGTTAGAGGAGGGAGGATTCCTACATTGGAGTATGATGGTTAGCCTTAGCAGGTAGGCTACACGGTGGCGTAGTAGCAGTGGTACGAGGATGACTACACGACTATACGAGGACGATGATGAAATATTGAACACGTGGTTGGACTAGAAATTATATCACTTGTCGCTGTATAAGTAAAGTCGAGTTGAGGGGCACCGTAACACCGGCCCCGTTTCGTTCCGCAACTTCGTTATGACTTTAAGGAGTATTACTATCAAAGAAACGGAGAAACGCACAAATGGAGTTGAGTTAACCAATAGATCTAACAAGTTTAAGGAAGCAAGGGATCGTCAATCGGATTTTCTTTCCTCTTTTTGCAAAATTTTATCGAATTGAAAAATTCATATAATCTTTTAACTGCGGCTGAAATAATACTATATCTTATTTTGATAACTTTGGTTCCAAATTTCGTAGCTACAATAAATTGTACGACGTTGTATATAAATAGCGCCCCTGTACAAAATTACAAAAAGGCTTTCCATGAAAATTAACATTATTTAATCAATCTCCAATTCTTTTTGCGTTTCCTGAAGTTTTACCAAAATTCACTTCAAAGTTTTGTCAGTAACAATTTTACCCATACTAAGTGACCCTGGCCATAAGTACTCGGTTTAAATAATAGACCTTTGAAGAGCCATGCGAATATAAAATAAATAGTGAAAAGAAATTCGAGGAGCTGCTGACGGGGATAACGATGAGAAGAGCTGGATGGCGAAAGTACAGACAAGAAATAAGGAAGTGGAGGAATAGTGAGAGTAGCAGTAAAGAAATTAAGGATGTTAGCGAAAAGAGCTGCTGATAAGACAAAAGGAAGGTAGTAGATGAATGGCAGAGCTACAGAGAAGAAGGAGGAGAAAGAGGAAGAGAGAAAGTAAACTACAAAGTTGGAAATGTTAAAAACTTGTGGTCGACAAGGAGAAGAGCGACATGAGAAGAAGAATAAACATTTTTAGAAGTTGAAATTGAGTTAAGTTTAATTTATGATAGTTAAATTTAAGTAATGCAAAACAACAAAAACGTCAACGACATGGACGGGAATTTTTTCAGTTAAACGAAATAAAAATGTTTATAATAAATGTACCCTGCTTTCTTAAATCGAAATATAGGATAAATTATTGCCGTATTTTTCCTGGTGATGCATTAAGACCATTAACATTCCGATCTTGTATTCTTTTAAGAAAAAACTATGTGTTGAAGAAATATTAATAATATTTGAAAATTTAATGTTCGGAAAATGGCACTTCAAACGATATGGGTAGAGGGTACAGAATTGTAAAGAAGCAAAAGAATTTGGGGTTTCGATTCAAGGTTGTCTTTAATCTGCAGTTTACATGCAAAGGCTTTACTTGTTAAAATATTTCTAACTTCATCTATTGCTCCAGCATTTTAAGATATATACTTAGTATTTTTCTAACTCCATCCCTTTTTTAAAACCAAGCCCTTGACGTGTTGAGATAGACATATAAATAACATCGTGTTAGAAGAAAAAACATATGTGATAAGCCACGTGGTATAGTTCCATAAAATCAATTTTCTCTACTGGATCAATATGATTATCCTGAAAATATAACCGCTTTGTACTCGAGATAAATCTAATTATACTTGTAGTTCGGATTAATTGCATAAGGCGCAAGAGAGTGACTGAGAAGCCAATACATTTGACATGTAGTTACACCAGATCTTTACTTTCTAGTAAATATGGTATAAAAGAGTAATAATAAAAGAACGATACTAATTTTTGACTTAATAATAACTTATAGATAGGAGAAATACATTCCCCCCCCTCAAATCTTATTCACCACCTGTCAGAACGATGAGTAAAAATGAGATCTGTACTGTGAAGCCTCTAAAACCGTGTGACTAATATGTGTGTTTAATAACACATTGGTGGTCTATGTGGTTTATGTTCATCAGCTGTTACTACTCTCAAACCGTGAGAAAAATTGATTTTTCACAAAAATATATGTCATAAAAGTAATTTTATGATAAAAATTAAGGCTAGACATTTCTAGACTTATTTTCGTCAACATGCTAACAAATTTAAAAATGCATCATACCAATTTAAGGTTCTCAATCAGTTTTCAAAAGAAACCATTGCCCTAATATTTATATTCCACTCATGGGTCACAAAATAATCTGTAATGGACCAATTTAGGTCAACCTCAACAATATAAAGACTACCCTAGAAAATAGCTAAGAATTTTATAACAAAGAACGAATGAATAAGCCATAGTACGAGAGAGCATAAACCCTTCAAACTAAGAGAACTTACTCGTCCGCGTTCCGTAGTCTTACAAGTAGGAAGTGTGCTGAACTTTAGAACAGTGTACCATACATAAACGACAAGGCGACACTATAAACATCATTTTATGCTTTTATCGCTTTATACACTCCTATAATAAAGTTTGAGAACAACCACAGAAATTGAAATGGTGGAAGAATAAAAACACACACTATACAAAGAATTGTTCACAAACTGTTTAGAATAAGGTCGCCTCTCACACTGCGGCGAGAAGTTCTTGGGTATGGTGTGAGTTTCTTCGCATTAGTACTCCGTGTTTGTAATACATGTAAATGGCAATCGTCCACAGTTCAGCACTGAAAAGCAATCGGCGCATTTTGTTTAATAAATGAAGCGTAGAAGAAAAGGAAAGCTGAGGGGAAGTGATATGAAAGTGCCATCGTTTTTTTTAGTCGTATTCTAGAATATGGCCTAGAATAGGTTTATATGAGGTTTGGAATATCGTCCTCATTTGAGCCTAAACATCGTAATTTGTCCGATAACTGTCACATGTAGGCACAAAGAAGGAGCGAAAATTGTATGTAAATGAACCCAGAAACGGGATTTTTTAGGTCGTCAATAGGGTTAAAATTTCGACTGGGGCTCTTCGTATATTTGTTCTGCCAATCATCAACCGCGTTTATGTGTAAGTTTGTTAAAAAAGCCGAACAAAGAAAATGGTAGTAGATACTGGGTGGACGAGAAGAAAAGAAGTATAGGGTGTGCAAAGCAGAGGTGGAAACACTGGACATAAGGAATGATTGTGTGGACAGGATGGGCAACAGTAGGAAGGTGGAGCAGCTATTAAAAGTAGGAAAGGAAGGGAACAAATGGATGGCAGAAGTAATCAGAAGAAGGAAGTGAAAACCAGACGGTAATGCCTAAACAGAGTGAGGTAAAAGGCAGGAAAGGGAAAACGAAGTCTGAAAGGAAGAAAGAATAGTACAAAGATAATAGAGGGTTTTGTCGAGAGGGGTCAAGAAAGGCAAAAGGTGAAAGACGGAGGTACAGGCAAAAAGGAAAGAAAAGCAAGAAACGGTGAGAAGGAAGGAGGTGTAGGGAACAGCAAGGGAGAGGGTCAAGAGAAGAAGAAGCAAAAAATACTGTGGGGAAAGAGTTATGTCTAGAATAGTTAAGAATAATTTTAAGTTGAATGAAATATTAACGTAGATTGAAAAGCCGAAAGGCAAAATTAATAAGATTATGAAAAACAAAATATTACCAAAGCTTCCCATCTCTCTGCTTCTTCCCTATGTTTCACTCATTTAGCAAAATGCGTTTACTATAAATTAATTGAAACTATTTGACTGTTTGTTTTATCTGCATTACTTCACAAAAATAACTATCTCTGTAAAATATTTGATGCAACCATAATTCAAAATCATAACAAAAGCAATTAAATCGGAAAAAAGTGAACCGCGAATGTGTGTAATTCATCACACTGCAATGTTGTCAACAACATTCCGGGGCATACTACGCAACAGTTTATCTGTACAATGGACCTCAACGAGATGATTAATGAGATCATCTCACGTCGGTCTGCAGATTAAGATGACGCCTGCAATTTGTGACACATGAATATCTTGCGCATGTTACAAATATTTCAATAAAATATCTTAATACACAGTCTTTTTCCATAGCAACTTTTTTTGTTTATTATTACGTAAAGAATGATGTAGTCTTGGATATTATACAAGATCAAAATTAAGAAAACTTTCTCAAGTGAAAGATATTATTTTATATTAAACATAAATTTACATATTTTGAATATCTTTATTTATATTTAATGTATATATATTATGATGACCTTGAGACAAGAGTCGAGAGCAAATAGAGTAAAATATTTATATCTATCTATACATCCCTGTGTTCGTCTTTAATTCTGCGACTGCCTTAAGTCTGCACAAATAAAATGTTTGATTCTTTTGGTATTAATAACATGAATATTTATTCAAATTTCTGATGAAATTCAAGTATTAATTTATAAAAATTTTAAACATGTCAGACCATATTAAAAATAGATCTGTGTGATTTTAGAATTTCCAGGAATTTCATGGAACTATAAAACGCATAGACGGTAAAATCATAAAAAAGACATACAAATGGTAAACAACAAGTATATTGATGTTTACCACTTTCAAACACAAAAGAATTTTTTTTAAATTTACATAGAGAATTAGAAAATTCCATAAACTACTTTTTAGTTAATTAAAAAATTTCAAATATCTGTTGTGGTAAGTAATTTATTTGTTATCAGTGATAACTGAAAAAAATAAGAATTTTGTTGACTTATTTATAAATTATTTTATTATTCCTTTATTATTATTTCTAAAATATTTTCAATTATTGACTGTATACAGAGCCGTAGCAAGGACGCTGCGTGTGCAGTGAAGGAAGTGGGAGTGTTAAGGAAAATAATTTAGGAGTTATACGTAGTGAAACAAAATGTTTGGTAGCGAATTAGTAAGATTAATTATTGATAATGATGTTTAATTAGAGTTATTAGATTTACATTAAATATTAGCAAGTGTTTATTATTAGATTCCTGGCAAAGGATATTTTGCACTAACAGTCATACCTAACTGTTTTTACCATTTCAATAAATATTACAATGTTAATTAATGTAATTTCAATGTTAATTTGTTATTAACGTGAATTTCTTTCATCCTTCAGGAAAACATTTGCAATTTATTTACTCCATTCATACACTCAATTTATTGCACAGTATTTGTCATCAACAAATTATTAAAGTATTATTTTTTCAGAATACAGAAATCATTTTTAATAAACCTATTTATAAAATTATAAAATTTGTTCGGATTTGAAAATTATAGCTGATGAACAGGATAATCCCGACGCATCCTGTACTCTGGCTGTAGTTTGTTTATAGATAAAAAATAAATTTAACTTTTCCTTTTCTTGACAATGAACAATCTCTGTTATCAAAAAAATTGCTTATTACACAATGTAATTAGCTGTAGTTTAAATTACTAGGGTTCAGCGGTATAAGAGCTGTATAAATTTACGATACAATGGTGAATTGTATCCTTTTATACATAACAAATTTATTTATAACTTTTATAACCAAACTAGCTGTCCCGGCCACGCGTTGCTGTGACTAACGTTTTTGTCATATTACATTACATAGCGCCATCTATTGAATATTTACTCAATCTAGTCAACAGATGTCGCCTTTTTTTACAATCGTTTGGAGCTAACAGATAATTAATAGACAAATAATTTGCAATAAGATAATATTGCAATCATAAATTGAGATGTAAGCTATCCTATCTTTCAAGTTGGATCAAACTGCACACATTTGATTAAAATCGGTTAAGTAGTTTAGGAGTCCATCGCGGACAAACACGGACAAACAACGTGACACGTAATTTATATATATTAAGATTAATAAAAAATATTTTTGATTGTATTATAGATGTATGCGGTATAACTTTTTTAAGCATAAATTGCCGCCGAACTCTCGTAATGTGAAATATAACTGATTAACTTTTGATTGCAATATTTATTTATTTGTTTTTTGAAGATGCGCCTTCTACATATTTAGTAGCTCTATGACAAAATAGTGTTCCTGTCAATTCCGAAACGTTTAACTCGTTGATGTTCTGGCACATTTAAGTTCATCATCTCGCCATCAAAACAATATGCCCGTACGTGTCGACTGTCCTGGTTACAAGATCAATAACATTTCGTAAATTTTCTTCTTTTTTTAATGTCTGGAGATATTTCATTTGTAGCAGATTTTTAAAGAAAAGAAAATAATATTTAAAATTATCAATATTTGAAGCAAGTTTGGCTCGTCTTGTTTTTAGTAAGAGATTTAAATTTGAGTGACAGTTATTGTAGTTGTTGTGATTAGTAAGTCTGTAATTAAGTCATTGTTTAATTATCGAAAGTGACATTTGTTGTTTAACAACAAGACAAGAGTGTGTCTACCTAAATTATTTTATGTTTAACTTAATTATTATAAAGTATAAAACAAGTAAACAAGCTGAAACTTGTTAAATGAGTTGACAAACATTTGGAGATTTCTTTAACAAACAATGTTAATGATGTTAGTGTCAGCTTGCAAGAGGCTGATCTGAATCTGCTTTTCATCCTCCTCGCCCACAGCTGTCTGATTCTTGAATTGGCGTAATGATAAACATTAAAGTAGAAACTACATCTAATGATAAAGTGTATTAATTCTTAACAACTCGAATACGCACTAAATTGTCGGTTGCAGTGTGAGAGAGTGCTAATCAGAGATGTGCTTTTTACAAATACTGATTTTCTATTTTGTATTTAAATACCTTTTAAGAATATAGCATTTTATATTTTATTTGAAAACTTTTACAAACCTGTTTTTCTATTTGGAAAAAGCAAAATGCTTTTCTTACTTTTCTTACTTCATGGTCTTAACCCGTAAGCATTACTTTCTTCTTCTTATATTATAATGTTCCAAGTGTATGTTCCATACACCATAAATTCGTATGGTGACTCGGAAACGACTCCCTAGAATGGATTTCCTAGAAATCCATAATTTTGGAAAAACTGAAAAAAACAACGGGTACTTTTTGCTATATAACTGGTAATGCGGAAAAGATAAAAAGTTGAAATTTGGATATGTATTACAGTGCTTAATGGTAACACTTTTTGACAATAAAAAATTCATCAATTCAGTTGAGAAAATTAAGGGGCCCTGTACGGAACTTTGGAGAAAGTTTATTTTTAAATAAAACGTATAAAACAGATATCGCTTTGCGACGGGGACGCTAGTATGAATATAAAATTATAATAAACACACACCTGGAACATTATAAATAAGAGTAGCAAAGAGGGCGCTCCACAAAGTGTGATAAGCACGGGTTCGTCTTGTGGAATGATAATGAAATGTTATCGACGAAAAATGGGAAAATAAATTGTTTGAACAATTAGTGGTATTAAAATCCGTGACATAAATAACATTTTTATCATTAGGGTGATATCTTGTAAATTTACGTAGTTAATAAAGTATTCTATTTTTCAAAAGCATTTTTAAAGTATATATTTTCTATTTTGTATTTAAATACTAACATGAAATTTATTTTCTATTTTGTATTTGAAATGGAAAAATTAGGAGGTATTTTCTATTTAAATACTTTTGAAAAGCATTTGTGCACATCTCTGGTCCTAATACATACTTTACTAATTCTTCGAAAAGAAAAGAAAACAAAGATAAATTACATATATGCATATAATTGTACATACAGCATATACAAAAACCACGGTCACATCTAGAGTTAAAACAAAGACAAACGAATTGATTCAAGGATAATTTTAATAGTGTCTAATACATATACCGTCTAACGAAGTGATGTCACATATTCAAATAATAACATTATATAAAAAAACAAGTGAAATAAATTTAGTTAGGAAATCAAAACACTTTTTTGTTGAATATTTAAAAAAACAACCTGTACTTAACATTGATATTCAAAGAGACAGAAAAATAATTAGAAGGTTAAATTAAATACACGGTTGACTTCAGTTCTGTTGTTCGCAATACGAGTTTATTGTTTGTTATGTAATGATACATCTATTCATTTTACTAAACTTATTATGACGTAGTATTTGTTATAACGTAATTAACTGAGGTTTGTAATAAACCCAGGTTTGTTTCTCAGTTCTTATGTTTGTTCAAGTCGGACGTAGCTGTAGTTTATCCAAGCAAAATATTTCGGCACATTTTTCGTTAGTAAAGTGTTCGATCTATTGACAGAACCACATTGAGCTTGTGTTTAAAAAACAGAATTATATATTGATAAAGTAGGCTCCTAGTACTTTGCATGTTCAATTATTTTTTAATAACTCCTTTTACCATAGTTTAGGAAATATTAACAATTAAAACAAAAGCATGGTACGTCACATTCGACGATATGCCATCGAACAGCTGCCTTGTGTCCCAAGCAGTATTATATTATGAAGGTTGCGTAAAAAGAAAAATAATGTGACATACTATGGATATCTAAAACATGCGTCAAAACTGCAATTCAAATTACAGTACAGTCAATATATATATATATATATTAAAATTTATTTCAATCGGAAATTAAGAACACAATTTCTTAATCGACTTTCTTATGTTCAACTTAAGTTTGCCATAACTGGAATCTTAACCTAATAAATTGAAGTATTTAAGTGAAATAACATATCCTTTCTCAGTCACTCTCTTACTTAGCTCTCTTGTCTTTTATCCTATTCCTGTCTCCTTTCCTCCTTTATCTACCTAACAACCTTTAATACATTTTTGTCTAATATCAATCCTTGCATATATTAGATAAGTTTAGCTACTAATAAAGATACGCAGAAAATACGCATTTTTGTAATTGAAAACTGGTTTTTATGTTAATTACGTCTTTAACAAATGACGCTTCCGTAGACATTTCGGTACCTCATCAGTTGAGTCAAAGACATCTCCGTAACAAGTCCATAACATCCTGGTGCTGGTCATCACCTCAGCAACAGCAACAACATGCCCCCAAGTTGTAACGTACAGGTACCAGTAGTACCAAGAAATCCTGAGATCAATAACACATCTGGAAAATAACTGTTAAAATCAGTTCAGCAATTTATAATAATGTAAGATAGTAATCAGCGGATTATCTTAATTTAATATTCTAGAACTCGTATTACGCGATCGTGATCGCTTGAGCTTTGAATTTGTTTTCAAGTAATGGAAGACTAAAAATAATACCCGGCATTGTTCAGTATATAAACATTACTAAACTCTAAACGTAAGACTTGCTAATTAGCTCGTAGAAAAAGTACTTGATTTTAGTGATGGATTTTGGTCTAAGGCAGCAAATGTTTAAAATTTTATAGTTTCTATTAGTTCTTTTAAAATTCAACGATGTTAATATTTCAAGAGGTAATTTTTATTATGTTAGATACACCTTAAATGCAAATAACTGTGTTTAACGAGTATATATACCATTACAGAATAAGAGGGGCGCCATTTAACTTAAATCCCCTCTGCTTGTGTTATTATAGATAAGCGTTGAACAATTCTTCAAGCATCTTTGCCTGAATCTCTAATAGGTAATCATTTTTTAGTGGTCGATTTTTCAATTGTTGATTGAAATTGATGTTAATAAATGTGTATTGGCGTGTCTATTTTATTAAATATCTAAATATTGACGGAGATATAGCAATTAAAAATTTGAATTGTACTTTAACGTCAGTTATTTGTTGAGTAGGTCAGTGCTGTAATGTTTTGTAGCTGTTGGTAGTCAAATAATCAAGTCAAGTCAAAGAATAATAAGTTTTTATTTTATTTAACCCTGTTACGGCAGACATAATATTGAAATTATATTATTCCTTGAAATAGCTGTAAATAATATTTGATATTTTGATATATAAATACATATAGCAGAGATTTATGAGCTGTAAGGTTGGCAGCGGTTGTGATGTCACATGCATTTGGAATGTGTACAACGTTGAATCCCTTTAATAATTAAAGAGACAAAATGACTTTTTTAATTGTTAATATCTCTTAACATATAAGGAGTTATTAAAAAATAATTGAACATATGAGGTTCTAGTAACCCACTTTATCAATATATAGTACACTTTTATAGAAATTAAGACATAGGACACAGGCCCATTCCGGACCCTACAGTTCTGTTTTAGATTATTTCCGAATTCTTTAAGAATTATTGAATTCTTCCTGGACTACATTTTTTTATATTATAAATCAGCTAACATTTTGTGTATTTCAAATGAAACTGCTTGGGGCTATAATGGCGGAGCGCAACGGTAGGAATTCTCAGACAATCATTTCACAAATATGTAGCATATTGATTTCAGGTAGAAAATGGTCGGCATAAAAGTTCTCACGTTCGGACTATGTCCGATGGTGTTCAATGTCAATAAAACAATATAAAATATAAAAATTTGCATTTAATTAGTTAATCAGTTATTATACCATAAGACAATACGTTGTATAGAAACAGGTAGGAATGTTACAAAAAAGAATATAACGATAAAATGCAAATAATATGAAACAAGAGACCCGACCATTTATGAAGGACGGACTCTGACCAACGTGCGTTGGAGTTGAAGACAAAAAAGGGCACCAATTAAGTAACTGCTACTTGTGTTCGAATTGTGAGGATACTTTTTCCGAGAGATATAATTTTCGGTTTGGAAGTGTCGAGGGGGCCTAATATGATAATTTACGTATTTGGTGAGCTATAGTATTTCATTTGTAATAAACTACATAAATTCTAGTGTGCTGTTTAACTCTTTTATGTACCTTATTACAACAAAGACAATTTATGGAGCATTGGATTCTTTCTTCATTAAAGAAATACAGCTCTGCATTTTGGAATAAGAAATTTGAATATTTATTTAGAACAATATAAATTCACCTTTGAATTTAGAATTTAATATTGTCTGTTCAGAGTATGAAACTACCCAGTAAACATTTTGGAGCATTTTAGAGTCACTTTGACATCATATTGGGGATGCGTATGATTTTTTTGTCATGAAAGAGTTCATTTATAGTTCAGTTTCTCACAATCGTTCATATGAAATGTCTGTTTCAGGTAGAAAAAATTTGATTTTTAGCACAAAAATTTGGATTTAATGGACTATCGAACCGAAATGATAACTCCTCAACGTTCTCAGTGATTGTTTCTAATTAAATAATTTGACTCGCATCTTCCACAGAAGTTCTTATATCGGAGCACCCTGCATTGTTTATAAATACTTCAAAAAAGAAAATAATAAAATAGCGTTTAAAATTTTGTGTGCATATAAATAAAAATATCCCATTCAATCTTTCATACAGGTAAAAAATATTTATTGAATTACACACAAAAAAGTACACTCACAAAGTTTTGTAATAATAATAAACTCCGAGGTCGCTGCTGTTGATGTTGTTGGTGTCGCTGTTGAGGTCGGTCCATCAGTTTGGTTTCAGAGAATTCCGTTTATGCATGGACAATGAAAAACGCTGAATAAGACTAATGGCCCGTACGAATGTGATAAACACGGTGCGGTCCAAACGTTCTCAATTATGTAATATGAAAGTCAACAAAGAAAATAATTAATTTAGTTGTGGAATTATTAAAGAGATGTCGCTAGTGGTTCTGTTATTAGATAGAAATACTATATTTTCTGAAATGAATTATTATTAAACGGCACAGTGACGGAGAGAATTTATGCTGTATGTCAGACTGCAGTGCCTTGGTTTAGCGCAATATTTTCTGGTTTAGTCATCGCTATTATACAACAAACTGTAAAAGAAATACTACTTTTTACATAACACATAAAGTTTTAATGTTATAAAAAATATTATAATATTTTAATATTATATTAATATTTTTATATAAATATTCTTCGTCAACTTTTGGAGATTTAAAAAAAAAATTAAAATATTATTAGATCTATATTAGCCTAAACAAGAAGTTGAAAGACCTTGGTTCGACACAGGACAAAACTTATTTCGCAATAGAACACAAAAATGACTACATCTTATAGTAATTGACATCGCATAATTGTTCACAAGATTAACATTAATGTTTCCCATATCTTGTACAAAGCATTTTTATTTTAAATACTCCTTGTATATATTTTCAATCGGACGTTATAATTCAAACATAAGAAAAGTGAATAATCAAAATACCTCCTCCGCTACCGCTTCTCCCTTTAAGTTGAAGGAAAGTGGAACGGATAAAGTATAGATGATTGTTGAAGACTTTTTAAAGACTGTGAGAGAGGGGTTTGTGGGAAGGGGAGTACCGATGCCGCCCCAACGAAGACGCCAAGTCCCTGCCGCTTGGTGTCTACTTTAGATGGAAAGCGAGTTTAAAACTGGATAAGAACATTCATTTTATCTTTAATTAAAGTTTCCATGGATCTCCCCCGTGAAAATAATATGGATATATTTCACTCTGCTTTTAACTTATAATGTTGAATATTTATATCATAAATGTAACAGTTTGTTTTCTTCTCTTTCCTAAATACTTTGGGAGATTATTCTCTACACCCATACCTCGCTTTACGACGTCCTTTTATACGGCTTTTTTCGATAACGGCATTTGTTAATTATGCCCAGAATGTATAGATAATATTTATCGGAATTTAATAATAACTTAAAGGTTTATGGAATAGATGTCTCTGCAATATTCTTGCAGTTCTGCTAATTTCACTGGAACCTACTGAAATTTTTACAACACATTTTGATCTTCATTAAAGCTAAACAAACCTCTCTAATATAACCAGAGATGGCTTTAGGGGTGACAAATGGGGCAACCGCCCGGAGCCTCGCACCCTCGCGCAACCAAAGAAGAAAAAGTCATTACAATATATGTATTTGAATCTCGCGCCTCGCGTTTTAGAAAACCCACTAGAATCACTGCGTATATCTTTTAAGGCATTCATGTACCTTAGTTTATCATCATTCATATTTGTCGTCTTTGTGCTTGGTAACTTTTATAAGTCCTCCAATACAAAATTTTAAAACTCTACATCTAAAACTTTGAATTTACATAAATTACACAAAGAACAAGTGCCTTGCAAAGATCTGCCGGCCCGGGGCTTCGCAAATATCTGCCGCCTAGGAGCCTCGTAATAGCTTAGACCGTCACTGAATATAACTATTTCATGTACGAAAGCTGAAGAAGAAGTATGAATTTAGCACGTTCTCCTACTTTCTTCTATTGCTTTTTCTCCACTTCTAGAGTTGCCATCCATCCATAAAGTAATATTTTCCTAATTTACTTTCGTTTCTCGTTTCCTGCTTTCATTTCTTTGCGTTTTTGTCTAATCATCCTCGACATCTACCTATTTTAAAGATTTTATATAAAGTGACTTGTTGAGCTGTCAGTTCCATTATTTTCTTCGTTTCCTTCTTCCCACCTCTTCCTATTCGCTTATGTGTCTTTTCTCCGAATCACCTTTTTCTAATTTCTTTTCCTTTCTTTTCCTTTCACACTCTTATCTACTCAGTTTTTTCCTGTACCCTATCTGAATTAATGAAGACTCAAAAATCTGCATAATTATACGTGTTGTATAACTTCTTCTAACAAATGTTGGAATCGCACCTATATGGAAGACGCATGATGCTACACTGTGGACATTGTTTATATAAAATAATGAATATAGAAATTCTTCCTCAGCACAATATAAACATTTGTGACGCATTATGTAACTCATTACTGATTAACACATAACCTGATATTAAAAAATCTCATAAGAGTAAACACATCTTACATATTCAAAGTAGTAAATTCAGAGAGAGATTGTAGGAACATAGTGTAATCCGTACTGAGTCTACGTGCTCCTAGACCCTATTACACTAAACTTTACTTCCTCGTAGTACTACAACTATATAGTGAAGATCACTGCGAAAACTTTGAGAGAAAATTCAAATATTTTATTGGTTTAGTTTCAAAATTTTTAACATAAAAGCTAAAACTTTTGCAAACGATGTGGCATAATAAAATACCAAATATAATAACTTAAAAAATAAACTTGGAAAATTGTGTTAAACTAGAAAATTTAACCTTCTATGTACCGTAAAGATATTCATTCAAAAAATTCATTTTTAGTTACATATAAAAATTGTCTTGCAATGCAGTTTCACACTTGCTAGCTTGCCACAACGCGATGCCAAGGTTCATTTACTACCTAAGCAGTAACCTAGAATATATAAATTATTTAAATATTTTCTTCTTCCGAAAATATAACTTGCGCAAAAAGTTTTGCAACAAATTTACCTTCTGTATAAATCAACTTAGTCAAAACAATTTATTTGGCTTGTTGTTCTTATCATTTCACATTAATTAATTGTATCAAGAAGGGATAAATATCCTTGCAGCTTCTCTTCCTCCCGGTCCTGGTCCTGGTCCCGGTTTAGACCCTGTAAACTTATAAACAAACCCTCATCATAACAGGGAATGTAAGACTTGATATTGTATATCCCAAAAGGAACAGTTGCCCCACATTTAATCTCCAGTGATAGTCATGCAAACAATTAGCGAAACTTGTTAGTTGGCCGAATGTATATAAACATATTGTATACGCTGTGCACGAGTATATGTGTGTGTGTTTGTAAGATATTTGGCGCATGCGCAACGGGTTACGGTGTAATCAAATAAAATATATATCCAGCAGGTGATATTGCAAAGGCCAGCGACCCCAAATATGAATTATTTTAGTGTGCCAATGCAAATAACGTTTTATAGTTGTGACCACAGTGCTGCTTTTGGAAATTAAGTGCCAGAGTTTAAGAGCTCATCGTAATCTCTGTAAAGTAACTAAAAGTAGACATCCACAGGATCGCACGTGAGGTATACGTTCGTAATTAATATTAAAAAATGAAGTCATAAAATATTTTATTTAATTTAAATTATATATAATAAATATACGTCGCTTTGTGACAGAGCAAACGTTAGTATTATTATAATTTTGTAATTAACCAATTCTTATGAGTGTACAATAATGTATACTAATATAAAAAAATGCAACACCATACCACAAATAAAAGTCTGTTGCATAGCCGACTGTCTGAATGTCTGCATGAAAGGAAAGGATGAAGTCTGAGTGCGGGTATGAAGATGAGGACGAAACGAAAAGTATTTAGTCGGGCGCTTTGCTCGCCCCAGAGCATTATCCAATAGGACCGCTCTGTCAATAAAGTTTTAAGTCGATCAACATAACCTATAAATTGTAATTAATTAGAGTAGTTTGTAAAATGCAAAATATGCTTTTAATAATTAACTACTAAAATAAATGCAATACTATTCTAACTATCTTTAAGAATAAGCACACACTACTAATAAGACTTTTTTTAAAGAGCTTCCATAAACCACGTGGTTCCATGTTAGCCTCGTTGGAATCCTTCCCTCGCTTTAAGTGGCCTAACATAGCTTTCACCATGACAAGCTTTTGTATGGAACGAGCTTTTTACTTAATAAGTCCAGAAGACATTTTGTCCTTCCTGTTAACAAAACTATTTAAAAATTATTGGGTATAAAATGAACAAGACCAATATTTGATTAATATATTGCTTCAAAAATAAAATTAATGAAGAAAATTACGTAGCTTGACTCTACCTCCTCCTGCCCCCATGTGGCCTTCTAGCGCTTTCTACCTATTCCTTTTCCCCACTCCTTTGTTGTAGAAATATTGAGACAACACCATTTGAAAACGTTGATCAAATAGAGATAATGCTATCAATTGTGTCATTCAAGATTTATTGAATATAAAAATAATTACGTTTTACGTAAAAAGTGGTTAAAAATACACAAGGTATTGTGACCTAGTTTACCTAGTAACAGATCTTTTGCAGAATTTAAAAATCTTAAGAAGAACTTTTCAAGCATGGAATGATAAAGAGTGGATTGCTGGCAATTTTTTTTCTTTTTTGGGTTAAGATTTTTATGTAATATATTTAAAATAATATTCTTGATTGTGTTGAGCGGGTAGTGACATTAGATACAATTGAACGTTGTGTGAAAAGATAATATAAAGACCAGCACAGAGATTTTATTGTTTCCATAACCCAGAAGCGTGCTTTAAGTTTATGGTATGCATTATGGAACACAGATGAATTCTCAGAACAACTTGAACTCTTTCTAGTAGAAATATTTTGAATTCAATTCTTTCAAACTACAATATTTTCCCGCCATTAAAATGTTATTCATAAATTTAACTATCAAAATATGGCTTGTGTATGTTAATAATTGAATGAGTTTTACAAACCATATATCAGATTACAAACAACTAAACTACCCAAATAAAGAACTATATAAATGAAGTATAAATAAAACCCTTGTCATCGTTAGAACATATTTACGATGTTTCAACGCTCTATTAATTATTTTCCCCTTACAAATTCATTGATTAAACAGAACATGTTGAAGTTTCTTGTATCTGCCTTATTGCCCAAGGGGTATGGTTTCTGTTTTCAGGAGCTGGGCATTTGGTAAACTAAAAAACCAAGAGGTAGCAATATCAAAACTAAAAAATACAAAAGACAGTTGTTTGAAATACTCGTACCTATACATATTATACCAGGTTGGTGCTGAATACTACTGATGCCACACTGCAAGAAGTTTCCAAGAGATCGAGGACATTCAAAGTCAGCTGCTGCGTGCACAACTAAAATATAAGGGCTTAGGTCATCGTCACCACCACAAAAAAAAGTTACACAGAAAACATTAAATTAAAATTAAAAGGTGGTAAACGATAATCAAATCCAGAATCCTAATGTTTCAGGCACCGTTTTAAATTGTTGTTGTTTTTTCCATCTCTCAAATGCCTTCTGCTTCTTTTACCTCATTATTGCTTTTTAAAACAAAAAGATATTATTACTTACCTATCTCATTAACATATTTTTTTTTATTTTTATTCTTAATAATTTCGCAATTTCTATTTACTAATCTTATATGGATAGTTTTGTCCAGAGAGGTATAACAATAGAGTGCACATGAGGCTGAATACTGCGATACAGGCAAAGAGAGAGATAACTGCCGAGAGTCCTCTGTGTCTCTCTTTAGCCGAGCATACCGTCTGATTGCTTGCTTACCTCCTACCACACCGTCAAACAACCAAGACAGGAGCAGCGGTTCGGCGAGAAAGAGAGAGATAGGACACTCGGCAACTATCTCTCTCTTTATCTTTATCGATTTCTTTTACACGATGCCGTACCCTTCGCACACTCTATTGTTATCTGCATGAAAAGCATATCATAGATAAAGCCTTGTGATTTATAAATGAGCACCTGGAACGTGATGTTGATTTGTTTAGGTACTAAACAGATATTAGAAATTTTGGATAAAAATAGTTTGCAAGTAAACTATTAATAAAATGTGTTTAAAAAAATAATAACTTTTATAGTTAATTTTGATGGTTATTATGTTCAACTAATATACTATACTATGAATAAACGTCACAGCATATTGACGAGTCCTCTATAATCTTTGACAAATTAAGATTAAACATAGTGTTACGTAATAAGTTACGATAATAAATTTGCATGTGCTAATAAATGTACTACAACTAGTTACTTCAATAATTAATAAATACTGTTACCATGGGGGGAAGTCAATCATTCAAATATATGGGTCGTAGTAAAGGACATTAACAGTGACGGACTTGTGCGCCAGACATAAAGAGTTTTGATAAGTCATTTAACTTTTTTTAATCGCATCCTGGGTGTGCGCTTTTTAGACTAGTTGTCATTGGTGGTAATAGACTCAAATTTACGAGATTTTTTAACATTACTTAAAACACTTGGTGAAATATTACAACAGCAGTATATTAGGGGCGATAAAAGTCCACGTGCCTAGGAAGTCCGAGAAATAATATATATAAAAAAAAACAATATTACAAAATTATTCACAAATTTTGCTAAAATACCAATAACTTTTAACTCAGACACTTCTGAATTATAGGAAGTGAACAAATCTTAGACTGAAAATGTTGACCTAGTAAATTTTCTATTGGTCACATAAGCGCGTTCAATGTTCTGTTAAAATAGATTTAGTTAAATTTATAATATTTAGCAAAGACAATAGAATTTGGTTCTATTTTTTGCTTCTAGAATATTTAGACTATAAAGATTTAGAGTCTTACTTACACCAATCTAATAGCCTGGGTCAATAGGTGTAGACAAGGAGTGAGTGCATATTTGAACAGCATTCCATGTAGAAAATGTAACGCAATTAATTAGCTTGTAGAAGCTAGCAAGTGTGAAACTGCAATGCAAAACAAGTTTCTATATAAGAAATAGAAAATTAACCTTGGAATTCGCTTGTGGCAAACTAGCAAGTACTCAGTAAACATAATCTAAGAAGTTGCCCGAACTTCAACTTCGAACAGTTGTTGAACAAAAATCTATTCATGTGACTAATTGAACACAAGAAATACGCTCTATAGCACCTATTCTTTCAACAAGTTTATTGTCTGTTAAAAGATTTAAGCTTCTTCGTGTTCTACGATTCGACAAATCCCACTCAAAAGCTTTTAACCTTAAATAATTTAGTGTTAAAAGTAACAATAAAATTTGAATCCCCCAAATGAAATAAATCAATCTTCAGGATTCCTTGCATTGCTATTCTTGTATAAATAAGACATAAAATAAATTATAAATGTTTCTGCTATAAAAATATTAATTTTGAGAAGGATCATAAATCCATCAGTTCGAAAAGAGTATGAATCCAGTCTATAGGAAATAAACATATGTATTTCAAATAAAACGCCTGAAGTGAACAACTTATTTTACAAGCTGATTTATTTATGGACATGGACCACACATAAAGATTTGGACAAGTGTAAAGACTTTAGTAGTAGTAGAACAGTTTTGTTGTGTTATTGCATGAAATGATTATCATTTCATTTAATTACTGCATTTACTTTACTCGTTTAAGTACCTTTTAAAAGGTAATTAAAACATTTATTGAATGATAATATATAATTTATTGTACGAGCCTGTAACATTTGAAATAATTCGAGAAAGATTCGAAGGACACAAAATAAGGATTTAAAAAAATGTTTCTAAATTAATTTAAGAGTTGAAGTCTGTTGGTAAAGACGGTGTTCCTTTTTTTAAGGTTTAAATATTCATTATTTTCTGATAATCAATCGATGTAAGATATAATCTCATCCCCTTCTGTTCAACCCCTGTCTACATTGAATGTTGATGCCCCTTATGCCTCTTCGGCAGAGCTCGCGACGCTCAATGGCTCAATACCTTGCATATGTCAATTACTTTTGCTTTGACGGTTCATGAATTTGTAAGTAAACCAAACATTCATTATTTGAATAGTATTTATTGTTATTCACACTTTCAATTGGCTAATATAGACTAATCATTAGGCTCCCAGATATCTGACTTAGGCTGTATAAAAAGACATGTTGCAGTGACAACGCGTGGTCATGGGAAAGATATGGGGGGGGGGGGGCGTACTAGTGGAGGCGCTACCTTTAGTGCTCTGACTGCTGGCGACATTGCCGAAACTCCTGTGGGATATAATTACACATTTTGACACATGTAAAACTGCAGTTTGGACATTCTACTATTAGCTATAGATAGCTGTTTTATTTCTGTAAGTTTGCTATCTTTAACAAATACCATACCAATATTGAATATAGCCCAAATCTAATCAAAGCCTGCCTTGTGAAACATTAGGACAAGAAGTTTTCTTAAAACAATTTACTATTGTGCGCCTATGATTCTAGTAAAAGAATAGATAGCAATGTCAACGTTATTATACATATAATTATTTAAGTAATTTTACATACATACATAACAGAATATAATTTTAATATACTATAATTTCTTGAATAAATAGTTTTACATATTTAAGGCTACTTATGAGTTTTTAGATTTGCAATTTCTAGTGCTCTTATGTTATTATAAAAAAATCCTTATGTATTATACTTGATTAGGATTCGTATCTAACACCTAGCAATAGGAACGATCAAAAAAGTTATTCAGAATAAGGGTTTAACCCATTTCATTGGACTAATCTTTAAAGAACAATTTTTGATATAATTAGAATGCTCATGTTTTTACTTTTACACAATCAAAATAAAAGTTAAGCGCACAATTTACCAATTAATAGTGTTCAATATCAAGCATCTAAAGTGTGCATAGAGTGCTGGTAAAAGGGATTGCTATATAGAAGCTCAATTTATATTGCCGTCGATCATATTTTGACTTGAACCAAATTTGTCATTTTAGTAATTAATTTAATGAAACTACAGACTTTTATGAATGGCTTATATAAGAATATCTTTCAACTTCAATGCTCAATACAAAATGTTTTTATTTAATAAATGATATACTCGTAATATTGATACGACTGTATATTTGTCTTAAGGATTTCAAGTCGTTTGCTCGTGTAGCCATGTGTCGGTGTCCATGTGCAAAGGTAAACGCAAACGCAAAGGTAAGGCAAAAGGAGTCCATGTCGAATGACGGACGTCAGTGAGTGCAGTGGAGCAGGTGTGACATTACCAACCTGGGTCAAAACCTGAATGTGAACACCGTGTATGCTACGTACGACTGACGATATATGATGCACGGTTGTTCCAGTGTTGAACCGTGGTGTACCACAGCTGTTGAACCGTAGCCTGGCCCTGGCCCGCTGTCCCCTACTGCAATCGTAGGACGTACGCCAAACGCCAAAAATACAACCGGTGTTAAAAGCAGGTTTACAGCCAAAAAAACTGACGAGCAGGGCTGTCCTAACTATTCGCTTTCCTGGGCCTTACTAAAAGAAGAAGAATTGTGTTGTGCCATATTAGGAAAAGAGGATTTCTTAAAAGAGTCTAGCATCCACAGTGTGCACATAATGAAGTAAGTAATAAATAGGTATTAGACTATTGCTATTGAGAAAATAATGCATCAAACTTACTTGGATAGAAATAGTTGCAATATTCAGTATCTAATTTTACTCATACTGGGCTTTATCATTGAAAATAGTTGCTCACAAATGTTGGTAACCCAGATACGATGTTTTTATGATAGCTTCTTCTATTTAAGAAACAATATTACTGCCTTTGTTTAGTTATTTTTGTTTCTATTGCGAAATAACGTGAACATGTTTTCTATATTTAGGGTTTTCTCAATTAAAAGTAATTAATTATATAACATTCATTTATTAATAATCAATTTCATCCTAAAACTGATCTGTATTCAAATGACGAAACTGTAAGTGTTCTAAGTGCCTCAGAGACGTGTCTTGTGGTCTATAATTCCCGAATTAGCCTTCCGGATAAATGGGCACAATGGGAATATTCATAGCGCCAAATATTGCTAACACTATTTTATTTTCAAAATACAGTGATACCAGTAACTCAAAATAAAGTGCAACACGAAAATTTACCTAAATAGAAAACGTCTTATTTTTACGCTTTTGTTTTGTGTTGAATCAGGCCCACGAAGCGCGATTTGACCAATCCTGCTCTAGGTCTAGAACAAACGAAACCTGACGGATGCATTGTAACCTGGTTACGCTTGTGCTTTGGATTTGATAAGATATGGAGTAGAGGATCTAAGATATAGTTCAATGTTTACTAAATAATCTTCTACTTAGCTAGTAGTATGTGTGCAGCAATGCAGGAAAGCTATCTGTTCTCGCAGGATGCGCGTGCTCACCTTGGCTTTGAAAACTTATCTTTTAGTTTACATTTTAATTCTTTGTTTACACTTTTTTAGATTATATAATTTAAAGGTGGTCTTATATTTTATTAAGTAGGTAGTATTCATAGGACTAAATAGCGCTAACACGAAGATGATTTTCAATGTGACTGTTTTTGAAAAAAATAAGTATTTGTGACCACCCCAAGTTTTTATCTTTTACTGCAACTTATTCTGGGTCCAACGATAGTTTTGGAGAAACCTCATTTGGTTAAAAATCCTCTGTAGTAAGAGGATGACGAACATCGTTTGTCCAAACAAAATATCTACTACTTATAACGAATACTTCTTTGATTACATTTCGTTTTGACGATTTCGAGTAAACTCGCATTGAAGATGGTTTAAATTTCTATGTTACCATCAGGGCCACATTTGGAGGTGTGGCGCTACGAAGGAGCGGAGGCTTCTACTTTTTTTTCTTCGGCGTCTTTCAAAAATATATTGCTTTTATCTCTATTGTGTGACCCCTCTCTTGTGGAGGCCCCGGGCAGTAGCCCCGCCTGCCCTTCCTCAAATCCGGGCCTGGTTACCTCTAGTAGAAAACCCAGGTTGGATTGTGCAGAGAGACTACAAGTAAACGTTTTACCTGATTTGAATCCATGCCCCTAAAGCTATCGATAGCTATTGTGGTCAGACCCGAAGCCAACTCTGTTGAATTCCTCAGATAATCATTTAGAAATATTCTTGTTCTTTTAACAGATTTCAACTGCCTAATTACTACGACCTCACTAATTCACCATTAAATCTTGAGCAGGTGAAATCAGCTTGAAAACAATATAAGTCTTAAAACGATTTGTTTAGTCTTTGATAGTAAAAATACAAATATGGAATATCTATTTTTAGTTTGTTTTCTATAAATACTTTTTATGGGTCATAAAAATATTGTAGACGCTAGTTTCTGCTGGTACTTGTTTCTTGTCAACATAGTCCAGCAGATGAACTTTTTAATATAAATATAAATTGAATATTTTTTTTGTATTAATTATACATGTTTAATGATGATATCCCCTATATTTTTATTAACTAATATCAATGGAATGCATCCTTAAGAAATACGTGTAAATGAATGTAGTAGAATTTATTAAGGCGTCTAATAAAAATATCATTCCATAAAATTTATATTTCTTATGGTCGAACAATTCATTAAATTGTAAATGCCCTATCCGGCTTATCTGTTACGTTCAGTAAGGAGGTAGTGGTAACTGATGATAACTTTATAAAGAAATTTATTTTTAATTTTCGATGAACAACCAGCTTAAGGTAAGCATCCACAGCGTATGAAGCTTGAAAGAGTATAGAACAGTTAATAAATGTAGATCGTGTTTAAGTAATTAACTCATTAACGATTTTAATCAAGATGTAATCACGATTTTAAATTAAAATGAAACAATAATCCTTCTATTAAACTAGTTGTTATTCATATTATTAATTATCAACGAGCATTGTAATTAAGTCATTTAATAATGAACCAATTATTTACTGATTACTTGTTTTTATATTCTGCTTAATTAAAATCTTTTCAATTTTTTAAAATTTCATTTACCTATGCAATTGGACTCTTGATTTTCATTCATTGCGTTGTTTTAACTAATAAAATATATAATATATTAAGTAATAATGAATATTTATTTATTGTATTGGGGTAATTTAAGTAAATGAATCGTTTTAACGTATGTTGAAAGTTGTGGCAGGCACTCAACATGGCTTCGAAGAGGATTACAGAGCGCACGCGCCGCCAAGCAGGTGTCGTGTTATGTGAATACAAAAATCATCATCCGGCCGTAAGGACTCCTGATAGAAAACCAGTGACAGTAGAAGAAAAGGAGCTCAAATTATTTCCTTATGTGAAAAAATCTATTGAGTTTAGTATAATTATAATAAGCAGAATTTTTTCTACTAAGCTGCTTCTAGATAAGTCTAGACAACGTAGCAGACTGTCTTCATACATTAAGGTAAACGAAACTATGGGACTAATTTTGTAACTTTCTCTCATGTCGTTATACGATTTGAATTGGACTAGTGATTCATTTGTTTGTTAATATTGACAAATAAAATTGTAGTGAAAATGCAATAAACTTTTATTTTCATATATTATCAAACAAATGGAATTCAAATACCACGAGGAAATGAATCAAAATATCTGGGAATATACCTAATGTGCTAATCAAGAATTATCCGTAGAAGAGAAACTATTAATGAATGAAGTTGAATTTGGAAAATACATGGGATAAAAAGAAGTTTTGCAAAAAAAAATTGAGAAAATATTATGATAATAATAATTGAATAACGGTTTTCCATTTCGGTACACGCAACAAGAAACGCCGTTCTTAATAAGAACTAAAGGAAAGTAAAGAGAAGCGTGTACAGGACTGAATGACTTGCATCAAACGCATTAGATTCATCATATCAAATATGGAAGAGAGCTCTACTGGATTACACTACGGGAAAACTACTAGAACACTACTGGACTACAAGAACTTCAGATACCACTACACTCACAGGAAAACACTAAAAACAAAACAAGTCTGTTCAATGTGAACAGTCTGTTTTCAAAAAACAGAACTGTTTTAAAATAAAACAAAACATGTTTTTGTTTTATTCTTTGACAACAAAACAGTTTTCAAAACTGTTTCTCTGGTGTGAAACCGGCATAACGCAGATGATGCAGGAATATTCAGTAAATCATTTTAAAAATTCTACGCAAAATCACAATGAATGAAATTTCAATACTATTCAGCCTTCATCTAAATTTTATGAAATAAATAATAAATTGTCAACTCTCACTTACTCTCCCTCAGAGCTTTATGGTTGTGGACCGTCACTGTCGCTAACACAAAGCTATTAGTGGTATTATCATACTAATGCACTGCTGTTAAATACCATGCAATGGAAGGACACGGACACGGATACGGACACGGAGAGACAAGGGAGGAATACAGGAATACGAAATATGGACGGACGGATCATGGACGATGAACGATGGACTAATACTTACCGATACTCTGCGGCCATGTTCAATGTTCAATGTTCAATGTTCACTGTTCCAATGTTCCAATGTTCATCCACTGCTTGCCGTTTATTTATTTACGTACCGTTTTTGCTGATATGTTTTTCCCATTATTTGTGTATGAAGTATAAATGTAAAGACTCATCCCCACTGGTACAACATTTTACCATAACACCAACATTTATCTATTACACACTAGTCGGGAGTTATTTCATGCGACAACAGCACTGAATCAATACACAATTCGAAAAATGGGATTGAATATACCTAAATAAAAAGAAAAACTATGTTAATTACTCCAGGAGAATGACCATTTACGCACAATGCGGGACGCTTTCATATTTTGTAAGAAATGAAATTAATAAAAGGGTGAACAGTAGGAATCTTTAAGCAAGCAATGTAAACAGAGATAAATGATTATGTATTATAAATTATGAAAAAAGAACAAGAAGAAAATTGTCTTGCAATACAAAGTACACACTTGCTAGTCTGTTACAAGCTAATTTCAAGGTTTATTTCTTAACTGGGTGTCCATAGTTTCGGTTTCTAGAAAGTATTTAAAAATCCATCAATCAAATTCATTTTAAATGCGGTAACAAAGATATAGTCGTGATATCCGTCTACTCCGATTACTTGTGTGATAATAAGATAAGAATAGAAGATAAGATAGAAGACTCATGCACACATTATTCATGATCGTTTCGAAAACTCAAAAAATGTTTTATTTTCTATTGGCTGTCTTTCCTTTCCAAATTTGCATTACCACTTTTCTTTAGGTTTTCTTCCACTTGATATTTCCAACTTCGCCTTTGACTCTTGCACCCCCTGGGTTTCTTCCACAGTCTTCTTAACCGTTTTGTTGGATTCTTTTCCTTCTGATTTTAGTGTCAATGTTGATTTTTTCTATTTCTCGATTTATTCTTATCACTGTATGTTTTCACATTCTGCTGCATATTTTTTTCGCAAAGAATTTTCTTTCTACAATTTGCAAGAGATCACAATTGATCTTCCTCAAAGCAAATGAATATGACTAGGATTTCTAATTTTCATTCGAACTTACAAAAAGGTAATAAAAAAAGAGAATATTCGCTGTTGCATCAGTGGAGACGCTGTTTAACAGTGTCCTTCACTCGTGTCGAGTCAATACCACTCTTCTGAGGGTTATTTTGAGGGCTGCTCCACTGCTCCTCTCTTCAACTGCAGACTGTAACGACGGACGCGGCGGCCTCAATGAATGCCCTCGGAAGTCTTCGAGGACAGACTGTCTTCAAGACTGTTTTACAAGAATAACATATGACGTTTGAGATGGTTTTTAAAATAATTTGGTAATTATTTACAGATGGTCTTATTAACACACAATATCGTTTATTATATTGTAACAATGCATAAGAAAGTTTTTTTTTTAATTTAATGTATTTAGGCCATATGTAATTTTAAGAAACGAGCAAAACGTTTTCGTTACGTTGTTAATTCATTAGTGGGCTTGTGTGAACCATGCCTTAATTTCTATAAAACTTATATTGACTATATATCGAGCGTGCTCGATAATTTGACGCATTCATTTAAATAAAATAAGAGTTAAGTTATTACTGTTACTTTTTTACTATAAGCTACATAAACACTTGATCAAAATGGTTAATTATAGGTAATAAACGTTCAGATACGTTAATACTGAGCATTGTAGGTTATGTTTTGTCATAGTTCTTTAACTAAAATTAATCTACAATAATAGTTTCGTAATCGTTATCAGTTGGTAGAGTTAATATCGCATGCTACTGTCAATAATCTTTTGTAAAAAACATATCTCCTGTATATAATTTGTGGTATATTCACCAAATAAAGAAATCCAGGAAGACAGGAATAAATTGATGGTGGGTATACATACAAGTATTATAGTCATATACATATATTATGAATTTGTAATATATACATTATGTAATATATATATTATAAAAACATTTAGCCAAAAGTGGGTCGATGTTTCGCAGCATGTATACAAAGAGCCGAAATAGCAAAAATATTTTCTACTCTGGAAAATAGAGTCTATCTACTTTTAAGAAGGAAAAAGGGCAATAGTAAAGGAAGGGTAACCCTCTTAAGCTTGATGCTGCTGCTGGCTTGGCTGCATGGTCGCTGCCAATTCCAACCTACAATCATATAAAGAAGAGACGTGGGTACATCCACCGATCAAATTTATGTTTTTATGTGATTTTAAATAATGGGACTTGTAAATTATTGCATTTTTATAATTTCGGACAAAATACTAACTCAAAGTAGCGAAACTTAACAAGAAATAATAGAACGAAATCTGTTTCTATTAATTAAGAAGAAATCGATTTGTGTTTAGATTTTAAAATTAGGTTAAAATATCCACACCATTCAGTTTAAAATTTTATTGATATATACAAGGTCGTGTACACACGTGTAAAAGGTAACTGGAATTGAATGGGGGGCGAGGGTTAATCGGTTATACTGATTCAACCAACTGCTGTAAACAAGCGGATCTTGCTCAAGTTTGGCATAGTAATTAAGTACAGTACAAACATATGAAAGAAACAATTTTATAAAATAATTAGCGCATGCCTTTTTAAATTACAAATTCCTGTTGCATGCCTACTGGCATTTCTTTTTAAATTAATTTATTTAAGGATGCTGGATCCTATCACTGTCGCTTTCCTACTATGTTTACAGTTTTTGTGGTGTAGTTGCCTCAAACATGTGACCTTCACCACTTTCTGATATTTTTATGATTATGTATGTATATTATCAATTTAACTTGATAACAACAAAATTTTAAAGACACAGCAGTCAGCGTCAACTTTCAATACTCTCGCTCACTGCGTCGTCTGTGTCTTTTTTTTTTTAAATGTCAAAAAATTGATGGATATATATTTATTTAAAATATGGATTTCTTTTTTCTTATTCTGTTAGACATTTGACGTCACAGAATTAGTATTGAAGTTTACATAATCGACTTATTTATCTTGGTTTATCATATTTATAATATCAAAACTTCATGTGCTGCTCCGAGCATATCTTTTAAAATTGTTTAGAAGAAAAGAGAGCATCAAACTTTCATGATGTCAAAGGATTAGATTTATTAGAAATTTTAACTTTTATAATATTTCAACTAATCAAAACTTCGACTTATCAATATGTACAATACCGTTTTATAAAAATTAAAATATAGTTCACAACTCCATTACTTATAAAAAAGTGGTTTTTCTATGCTCTATTTATAGTTGAAAAGAGTAGTCTAATGGTGTAAAGCTATAAATCTCACACTCTTCCGGATTAAAAGGAAAGCGAGAAGAATCAGTGGCAGAGAGGGAGAAGGAGAATGAGATAATTGAGAAAAGGAAACATACACTTTAAGTAATATTTTCTTATTTTACTATGTTCATATTTGATCTTAATCAATCACTAATATTCTTATAAATATATAATTTAGTACGTCACAATCTTCTTCAAGATAATATTTGAGACAACGGCTAATATGTTTGCGTTAACTTCAAACCATTCTCTTTCTCTAAACTGAAAGAGTATGGTAAATAAAACAGAGTGTATATGTTTCACCAATATTACACAACGTGTAGTCACATCGCCGTAATAAACATGTTCGCTGTACAATCGTTGAATATATATACAGAGTGGTGTATTTCCTACATCCCTCTTTCCCTCCACCTCTCTCCCACCGTACCCCACTTCTCCTTTTGTCCTCTTTCATGCCATAGTTTGGTTACTCGTTGATTCCGAATTCCCATACCAAAATGAACCATCAACCGCCTCTTAAAAGGTGGCAACCCCATCACCCATGAATATCCTCTCCCCCCAAACGACTGCCTGCCTGCCTGCCAGCCTGGCAGCTGATTTACGGATGCTACATTGCACACTTGCGCATGCGCTCTTGATATCATAATCCATAGAGGAATGTTTTTTCGTAGTATAACGATATATACATTACATATATACATATATACAAAACAAAGAATATCTTTTCCTACTCTGGAAAGCTTTTACAATGATATGACTCCCTTCCACTTTTTTTTTGTAGATGTTGTAAATATTATATAGTAAATGTGGGATATATGAAAGCATAATTAAAATATATACGTATAAAAAAGAAATAACCAGTTGTAATTATAGGAAAATGCTTTTTGTTAATAAGGAAATGTAACAATCAGTTTTCATTGAATGTTAAGTAAAAAGAATCAATTGTTTGTACGATAAATAATAATTCGACTACATCGACTAATCAATTATACATTTATAGGTAAATTAAATAAAAGCAGTGCCGTAGATATGTGTTGGGGAATGCGAAAATTCATATCGGATAGCAGGCAGTGTAGAACACATTCGCAACACAGCGACTTATATTTCGGCACTGGTTTTTTATTAATTAAAACTTTTTACTAATAATTTTTACCACATCGCATTTTATTTCTTACTCCACCTATTCTCTTATTTCAAAATATCAAGCTTCCTCTCCCTTGTCCTTTATCTCTCTTAACTTTCTCCTTACTACAATCATTCATTTTCTTCTCTTCCTCTTCGCTTGAAAAACTGCTTCAGACATACTCTACTTTCTAACATCTCCCGACACCCACTCTTAGGGCGTCCGCACAAGAGTCAACTGATTGCAAACGCGAGCTCCGAATCTGCCCGAAGCGAATGAGAATGCAACTGTGTTGTTAGTGAGATAACGAGTGAGATAACACACACGGCACGAGTGAAACTAAACTGGTTTTGAAATTGGTTTTGGACTGTGTTTCTTGGTCGCAGGGCATTTACGTTGCATGCTTTTGATGGTGACATCATGAGCAGAGGTGTGCACAAATACTATTCAAAAGTATTTAAATACATATATACATACAAATACCTCATAATACGACACAATAAAATCCCCTATTGTGCTATTGTTAAAAATTCTATAGAGTCATAAAACACGGCTCGTTTTTCGTTTTCGTTGGAAACTTCGTTCGCGGCTAGCTTGCAATCAGTCGGCCCGCGAATAGGTCTTCCTTTCACTCATCCTGCAAACTTTCTCATACAAAAATTTAAGATCCCATGACTTGAAATTTCTTCCAATGCATCCTTGCCACCAAATACACAAAAAGTACAATTCTAACTGCTTTTATAGTTTATTTAAGTACTAAGTAAACATATAGACCACTCCTTAACAATAGACTTATTTTAAAAATATTTATAGAAGTGTAGTGTAGATGTGTACGTTCAAGCTTACGAATATATTTTCATTTTACTCTACACTCTCGTACGAGTATAACGATTTCCTAATAAATTTTTCTATTGACTGTATACAGTTATTCAGTTGTCTGTACTTTATCATGCTTTTTCGTAGGATGTGAATGTGGGTAAAGCTCCTCTAACCAGAAGACTCCTTTCTACATAAGAAAAGCTTAACGGATATACAAGTACAAACAAAATATTACCGTCTACTTTATTTTCAAATAAAATAAAATCTACAATTATTTTTAATGATATATTTATCTCAAAATATTTGTGAGATTAAAGCAAGATCAGAAGGAACAGGGGTGGCTCTCGAGGCAGACCCAAATTAGGTAATAATAAGTGCTAACTCATTTCTTGAAATAGGATTCAGGTAGATATTAGACGTATTGATAAGAATTAGCTAAAATTCTAAGGTTCAATTTCAACTTGTCATATAGAAATTGCCTTGCGCAGTAAAAATCACAATTGCTAGCTTGCCACAAGGTAAATCAATGCTTCATTTTTTACATAGGATTAAAAATGCTCGTAAATAAATGCAGGAAGTAAAATTTAAAACGCAGATAGACACATTTTGTCATTATAACCAGATACAGAAATTGTCATTATTGTTTCTAAAAATATAAAAGCTCGACGATATAAGTTACTAGATTCACCAAATGTAGCATAACTTAAAACACTTTTTAGACTTTTTATATTTTATTTTTTAGAAAAGCATTAAAATTACTGACTGATTTATTTGAACAAGGCAAGGGACTATAAGGTTTTATTGTTAAGGGTCTTCTCTTATGTATTTGTATATTATAAAGCATATTATATTATTATAACACCCTATAACAGCATAATGTGAATCGAAATCCTTAACATAGGACCCCATAGACATTGAGCAAGGACCTTTCACAGCATAACCAAGGAGTAACTCCAACGCAACGCCGCCACCCACGTCTATATACGCATTACGCGTTTCGCACGGTCTTCAGCTTTCACCTTTATCCCATCATCCTTTGTTAGTGGTGTCAATAAACAGAAAATTACTAATTGCTCAATATTTTTGTTACTATTGAAAATAGTTTATAAGCGACATACTAGATATGGATAATATTGCTAATAGTATGCTTTATTAAATAATAATTGAACTAATGTCTCCCTCTGGTATATAGTCAATAAATGCAGTCGCATATCCACACTAGGCATACCTTAACAGTTACTTCATCAATGAGAGTTATTAAAAACACTTAACGACTCTAATATTGGGTATCCACTAATAAAGAAACTGGATTTATTTTCTGTCAATATATTTACACCCTAACCCCCCAGGTACGTGCAAGGGTACTTTCAGTTTAAAGTGGGCTAAGAATGCATGCGTTAGACTAAAGATATTGAAGCTTCTTTATCAATAAAAGAGATGTTTGTTCAAAAAGTAATGGGAATTCAAATTTGTGCAAGTCAGTTTGTTTACACGAGCTGGTTGAATCAGTACATACTTTAGTCAAATTATTCAGCTTTGTATCAACCTATCTAGACGTTCAACATCTTTCAACACTGAAAATTGATAACAAGATTGACAATCAAGTGGACAGTCTATGTGCCTTCCAAATGGCTTGTTCCTAACATTAAATGCTAACGCTTCTAACTCTAATATTTGTACAAATCAAAATCTAAACTTGTTTAATTGAATTATTCATTAAATTTTACATATTACCTTAGGATTTGAAACCAAACATTTTTTATTTAGACATTTGATACCAATATATCATTACGTTTAGGGATCGTCCTCATTGTCACGTCCTGTTACATATTGAAAACCAATCCCCCTGTTATGATGCCACACATTAGAAGGAGAAAATTTGTAGTCTTGTTTTTGAGAATGTTTATTTTCTTTTTTTTTTTGGAAGACAAATTTTAAATTAATTGTGATGTCATAAAGCTCGTGAGTCTCTCATTTGCGTTTGACGTAATTATTGAATAGTCAATTGGTCCGTTTTTATAAAAACATAATATTTCACACCACTAGAGCTATTATTCAGTCACCCTTATTCGTTCATCTTGCACGGTTTTCCTGATACCACATTTATCCTGAAGGAGCAAAGCGGGAATGTTCTGTTACGGCTCGCTACTTGTCCCGTGACGTCCCAACAACCCGAGTCCTTAAACTTGGAATAAGGGCATTTCCTAAAGCACAACATAGAACATACAACATACAACACAGCGTGGCTCTGCGCGGCGTAACGTTAGATATTATTATGATTTATAATACCATATCTCTAAATAATTGATCCTAACGTCTAATAAACAGGGATACAACATTATGTATTCATTAGAAATGATATAAACTTTATAGTATACAATGAATATTTAAAATAAATCCAATTTAATTTTCCTGGGTTAAGCTTAAGGATATAAATCGTTGGTATAAAACTTGAACGATAAATCAGTAATCCATGGTCAAAATTCTGTCTTGATTCATCTTATGAAAATCTTTAGAGAAGAAAACAAAAATTTACTGGCGAAAAAGTAAAGTTGGTTGATAAAACAGAATATAAATTGTCAGTAAATTTTATTTTGCCTAATATAATCCGGTTAATTTAAACATAAAAATAGTGGTCAAATAACAAAAATTGCCGGGGAGCCAAATATTGGTGGAGAGCTGAGGTTTACCATTACAAATAAAGTTTTAAAAATCCCCATCGATTCTATGTGTGCTTCAAAAGTTATTCGGGGTCAAAGGTCAAAATTTGAGGTTTTTTGGATTTTTCTCGAAAACGGAAAGTTTTATCAAAAAAAAACCTCAAACCAAAGTTGTAGATCTTAAAATTCTCTACAAAAATGGCCCTAATGGTTTTTTCCCTAAGAGTTACCATTCCTGAGATATCGCGATTCTAAGAGTCACATTATACATGATATGCACACGTTTCCACGCCACCTGTGAGGTAGGTTATCGCATGTAAAAATAAAATATAGTTTTGGCATTTGGAATTTTTGTTATTTCAAATGTCTATCTCGACCGGGCTAATATGTAACATTTCAAAAATTAAATTACCCTTTTCTTATTAACTCTTGATTTTCTAATTGCCTATTTTTCATTTGTGGGCTTTTCTGAAATCAAAAGATATATCCCAGTTACTTTAAAGGTTAATTCAAGGTCGTTTATATACGTCGAATTGGAATTGGATTATATTGGTACAAAAAGGGCCAGTGTCATTTTTCTCTTTGAAATATTAAATTTTTGAAACCATGAAATACATAATCTGATTCTATGCAAACATATTTAAGTTTCAGGCAAAATTTTAGATAACAATTTTCAATGCAATTCTCTCAAACTTTCATCTCGACCCTAAATTTTGGATTTTGACATCGGCCCTTTAAGTATCAGTTACTGACATATTGCTGAATATGGTTTTGGTAACCTAAAAAGAGTTTCCTTTAGAGATTTTATACATTTCTTTTCTATATTAATAAATATTTAAATAGAGTAACTAAATATTGGTAAAATTTGATACGTATCTTTATTAGAGTTAACAAATTACTACAAAATGAAATATGCAATTAAGCAGTTAGTAAGTAAAGAAACAATTATAATTTAAAACAAATATGTATATTGAACACGCTCTCGTTTATAACAGGTCAAACAGTTAGTCCTTACAAAATGTTACATATACTCGTATAAATATCTATATAACATTAGTAGGTACATTCTCAGGTAATTTAGCTATTAACTAATTAAATATGTATCTTACCTACACGCATATGCGTAATTATACGTTAGGCCGACTGTGAACTTGAAATATAATTGAATTCGACACTATTCTTGTTTTAACACTATGCGGCCCGCGCGCGTGTAATTTAATTATAAAATTATCATAATTTACTAATGTAATCCACGCAATCATGCGCATTTAAAACAATTATTTAATAGATTTGTTATTAGATTATGAGGTTAAGAATATTATTTAGATTACCGGCCCGCACTAGCCACCGGAATATTTCCGGGTAAACACGGCTACCGGCTTATGTCAGATCACGTCAGATTTTATATTTTAATAATGACTTATAGTAAAATAACTGGTTTTAATTCAATCACAATATAAACTAACTGTTATTATCAGATTGTTATATTTTTCATATAAAGTATGTTATGTATAATTTAATAATATCACTGTCGTCAGTGTAGCCGAGATCTTTAAGCGATTAACAGTTGAGTTCTGCGTTCGATTTCTGGAGCTTCGGTTTTACTTTAATTAGGATTAATTAGGGCTACACACGAGCACGAGATTTGTCTCGTCACGAGACAAGGCATTTCTGAAAACTATTGAGACGGTACCGAGTTTCGTTTCTAGTCTCGTTGACGTTATTTCAAAAAGAAAATTGCTACAAAAATAAACTAACAGCAATATAAACGTTGAACCTTTTTTATTGCAAAAAAGGTTGAAGGTTGTCGTACATTTACGAAATATAAAATCTGGTAAACAAATATTTGTTAAATATTTTATTTTATAATTTTGTCTTTTACAACATTTTGTAGCCAAACGGAAATGAATGTTTTAAGTGTTAATAAATGTGAATAAAAATTATTTACAATGCGATTATTTGAAGACATTTTGCCGCAAAAATTAAAAAAAAAAAGATTTTTGAAACTCTAGTGTGAAGCCCTAGGATTAATTAGACATTATGATTATAGAGGTATAATTATAGAATTATAATTTTTAATAAAATTATACCGTAGGTAGAAATACCATGATTTAATGTAGGTCAGACTAATGTCTAGACATAACTATTGAATTTACTTCGTTAGTGATAATTGTTTAGGATAAGGTTTATCTGTAATTCCAATTAATTTTGTCTAATTTGTAACATAAAGTTTTTTTTTAATTCAACATAAATACATCCATTATTGTTAATCCTAACTAAACTTTCCACGAAACCTGTTTTCCACAAAATAATACATTTGTACCATAAAAAGCAATACTTCTTCAATTGCTAGTTGGCCTCCCTCCCTAGCTGTTTCATACCTCCATAACTCCAGCACCTGCGAACTGAAACTGCGGATTGTGGTGTAGGAAATATTGCTGCGAAGTGATTTATAGATATTTTTATTGAGTTCAATGAGCTATAAAATTCGATTACTTGTTGATTTGTAATATATGTTTAAAAATACTTAAAAACGGTAATATCATTCGATTGATTAAACATTTGCAATGTTTTGAATACATTACGTCCTTGTTTATATCATTCACTTTATATTTATTGTGATATCTATGTAAAGTATTGTATGTGTAGGCATTGGCGTCGGGAAGATTACTTTCAGGGAGGTGCATGCTCAGTATTCATAGGAAATTAACAAGTTATTGAACAAATTTGGACAATAACTTAAACGACTTAATTTCTTAATCTTTTCCTTTGTATTTTCGTTCAGAGCATGTGCACCCCGCTTTGCACCCCCTTCTCGGCACCCATGTGTAGAGGTAAAATACTTTTCAATTCAGATTTATTTTAATTTTGGTTGGAACACTTAAATTAAAATTGGCTGTATGTATTTTGCATGCAGTAACTGTTGAAATTACAAAATTAAATCAGTCCTGAATGAAAAAGATTTGTGTGATAAAAGGATCTTATTAGTGAGTGGTTTCAAATACTTGATATATTTGCATTTTTTGCTAAATTGTACTAACCTTTAGTAACAACAATCCTAAAATAATAAGAAATATTCATTTGTGGTAACGTCTTCCTTTCTTACTTCATTGCATTTTTTTAAATTTAATTTATTTAACTTCGGCCTATTTTTGATGCGGATTCCTATCACAGACGACTTTCTATTATGTTGAGAGATTTGGTGATGTTGTAGTGTCAGCAGTTATGTTTTGTATGTACACAATCATTTTAACTTGATAACAACCAAACCCCGATTATATAACTAGGGTTAAACATAAATGCTCTCGCTCACTGTGTCACCTTATTGTATATTTGAATATGTATGATAAAACACTATTAATATACATTAATTAATATATTTTGATTGTATATAAGAGCCATTGATTAATATATTTTGATTGATTATAAGAGCCAGCGCATACTGTATACAACAATCTCTCTAGACAATTTCGTTTTGTCTTCAGCGGGGTTCTCACGGGGCGATTTTAGTTGTTCAGTAATTGCGTGCTTATACAAAAGTTAAATAATACCTGAATCTGGTTTAGTACACTCATCAAATGTGTGTCTTTGAATATGTTATGCAATTACTGAGCGACTAAAACCACCCCGCGAGAACCCCGCTTTAGAGAGATTAAAGTAACACCATATGAATACTTTGAACAAATAGAGACAATGATGATAATGTTGCATTAAAAACAGTCTTTTCACAAGTTTGCGCATCTCCATATCATTCCACGGCCTTTAGTCAATACATAGACTGTCTTAAGACAGTAAGTCGTCCACTAAGACGAGTGGACATAAATAAACCTTAAAAAAAACATATAAATTTTGATTTCGACCGATTCTTATTACAAAGTACTATTTTTAAGAACACAATGTTATTGTCCGTTAACCTTTATGTCACTATAACATTTAAATACATTCTTATCATGTACAATAATCTATATTTAGTTTGTATTCACGACGATCTATAGTTTACCATACAACTTCATAGACTTATCGTCTTATCACACACGCTACGGTGCTACGGTACTACACCCTGTATCTGTATGTATATAAATGTACTGCAATATACTTGAAATATCTATAACTTATACTACCCGATCCTGACAAGTTCCCTTCCAACCCTCACCTCCTTACCCTCCCCATCCCGACCCGATATATGCTTTTATTTGTTTTGTTTTGTAACTATGGCATGTTCTTCTACGCCTCTACGTTATATAGCTGTTAAAGCTGTTATAGCTTTTCGTAGAACATGGCGGATGGAAAGTTTTGGTAAGTACTTCCGGTTTGTGGTGTGTTTTGTTACGTGTTTTATATACGAGTATTCTATAAGTTTATTTGTAGGTCACGCATTTTTTTCTAATTATTGACTGAAATATAAACTTTATTTATATGAATTCGTAATTATTCTATTATGAATAGGATATAAATCAAGAGGACACACAAACACACATGTCTAGGAAATGACAGATATATTAAAGAGCTTTATTCAGGTATGGTAGCCGGATCACTTCATAGTTTTTCGAAGTACCAAAGCAGAACATTGTCTTCCTTTGTTTTGAAGAATGGTTATGATTCTTCTTATTTTTTATTGAAAATCTATTTTCATATTAAAATAATAACCACCTTGTCACCATTTCACTAAAAACTAGACCTGGAATAATACTATTTCACTTTACTACATTTTTCCACCACTTTCAAATGATTGTGCTATAAACTCCGTCGTTACAGCAGTACTTGCAATAGTAGCATTTCTACACAACAACACAATTTTTTCAGAAAATCGATATATATCAAACTTTTCAGTCTATATTGTTTTATCAATACAAATTTTGCCTAAATCTCAATATATATATATATCTGTTGCATTGAATTTAATGCATAAAAAAATTATTATGAAAGAGCTAATGATATTTAATACGATACGAACGACCTAATAATATAACTTAACACTATGCCTGCCGTACACGTGTTTGCTTTCCTAATCAGATGCTAACATTTTCGTAGTTTCAGTATTCTATACACCCGAGTATTTTGTCGTGCTACTATACCATCAAATATTGTCCATGTCAAACCGAGTCCAAGGCTGTGCGTGTGTCGTGAAAAAGGAGCCGAAAAGTATGTCAGTTGTCACTCTGTTGAGGAACAATCTCATCGCAATCGCAATCGCCATCGCCAGAGGGATAAACGACAAGGGGGAAAACGACAACGACAACGACAAGGTCTTTTGACAACTAAAACAGGGTTTTATTATAGTGTAGTTAAAATTTGTTGTACATATTTTTGTTATGGATTAGAATACAATCATAAGTTATTTTGACGTGAGAGTTGAAAGTTGGCGTCTTTAAATTTTGTTAGGAAGCCCTCTTCAAAAACTGTAGGTAATAATTGCCGAAATTTGATGCGCTTTCATCTCATAAACTATAAATGATGAATGAAATGGTGGAAAAATTGTGGGCTCCAGATAGATACCAATACCATAAAGGCGAACTTGCCGTAACACTTCCAACTTTTATCCAGAGATCTATAAATTATCAAGATTGCAAACCGACTATTTCTTAATTCTCCCTTGATTATTTTGTTTCTCAACTCCCATTTTTCTTCCAATCGAGTGTAACTGTAACCAAGTAAAATACCTCAGTTACTTTTTTCGTCAATTAAGTGTGACCAGCCTTTGACAAGACTAAAATTGAAAATGATATTTTCAAACTAAATATACCCAGTCTTTTAAAGAGCTTTAACCACAATTAAAAAGATAAACTAAATAAAATAGTATTTTAAAAAATTACGCTTACTTACCGAAAGTTAACTATGAAAGAAGATGAAAATGGATTTCTTTATGTGACTTTTTTTAAGGCATCGAATGAATGATTTTCTTTGGCGTGGATACTTATTTAAATTCGGAATAGTATCTATGAAGACTCTAGCTACTTAAGAGATAACTTTATTACGCGAAACATTAAGGATCTTAAATTACTACTAATAACTACTAACTAGTATATACTAGCCCACATATTATAAAGGGTGGCCCAATAATAGCTTAAGAATTTTTACCGTCTAAACAAACAACAATACGGTAAACAATAGGGCTACTATTGTTTGTTTGTTTAGACGGTACAAGTTCTTAAACAATTATCTTAGGCCACCCTGTACCACCATCATAAGTATTTAAAGTCGTAGTCCTCTATCTTGTGACTTTTTAACGTCATCCGTTGAAATTTGTTATTTTTTCAAATTTTCTACATTATTCTACGTATGTCTACTCTAAGGTATGGGACTTATTTGCAATTTATTTAGGGTCGACTTATAGCTTTGGGTAAGTCCTTTTTAAAAATTGCATTATAAAGGACTTGACCTTAAGGACATTCTTAATAAATTCATTAAAGCATGCGCCTGTTATAAATAATGCGACATGGAAAGTATGCTTGTAAAAACAATATGATTTTCAACACGTGCATTTACCGCGCGGTAAATGCACAATTAAATTCATCTCAAACCTGCTACGATGTACACTCTACTTAAGATAATAGATCGAATCACCGTTATACTTATTGTTTATTTAATTTAAATTATAATAACAATTTATTTGATATATTCGAATAAAGTCCCTGGTACGGTGTATTGATCAGATCCTCCCGCCTTGAAGCCGGCAACCCGTGTAACATAACCGTATACAGCAGTGTCTATATAACACCGGCATGGCACTCGGTACTCGGCAGTCGGCAGTCGGTGGTCGTAGTCGGCACTAACAGTGTAACTGTATTACTATATTACTTGTATTATTCTGTAGACAGTAGAATAACCTCGTAGACTCAAATTTACTTCTTATAATCTAAAAATGTAACATTTCATGCTTTCAACAAACAATTTATAAGATTTATTGATTTTTGTATAAGTAATATTTAAATAGTTTCTGTTCATTATATTCATTTCTTTTTATAATCAACATCACGTTTGTATTAAGTAGCATTGAATTTATAAGTAAAACGTTTTTTATATACGGGTAATTTTTAGCATAGTATATTTTCTGAATCTGTAGCTGCTTCGACATCAGGTCTTGAAAGAAGAAAAAAGATTGTCGAAAGAAGAAGATGGCACAGCAATCCAGACCACCTGTAGCATTAAATTTACTCTTAATAAAGAAAATTTGAGATTTTCTAAAGACGGTCATATTTTGGTTATAAAATAAATTTACAGCGCATAACAAACAATCCTGATATTTTGAAAAACGCTCGCCACTTGTAGAAGATATATATTTACTTGATAGAATTTAATTATTAAAATAACGGGCCGGATAAAAATGATCTTACACTTATATCACACCGCTCTTGAACCAATATGAAAGTTAACAATAAATAATTTTATACATACTCAAAAAACATTTTGTTTTCTTATTAAAAGTTAACTGGTGTAACCATACGTCAAATACAATTTCCTCTCATTCATTCTCATTGCCCCCTATTATACTTTGAGTATATTTGACTTGAATCCGAAACGGTCAATCGATTTCACATTTTCATAATATTTAGATAATTTTTTCTGGGTAATGGAAAAAGTTATGATTACTAGTAGAATTGTAGACCAGTTCGAATAGCGCCTTGATGGTGAGATTTTAAGACCACTATTGTGGAACTCAGGCCCGGATTTGAGGGAGGGCAGGCGGAGCTGCTGCCCCGGGGAAACACAATAGAGATCAAAGCAATACATTTTTGAAAAACTTGACTGAAAAAATTGTTCCATTTATTCTGAAAATAATTAGGGGCCTCTGCTCCTTTGTTGCTCCAGGGCCTCCACACCTCCAAATCCGGCCCTGGTGCAGCAGGCAAAAGTAGCTAAATTTAGCAAATATAGATCGGTTAATATTAACGGGTGCTCTTAAAAGTATTGGTCTAAGATTGTATGGAAAACTCGGAATTAAATTCATAATTTTAAAGATAAAATATATATTTAGGAAGAGGCTACTACATATCTCTGGTAAATGGCGCCAGAAATGTTTAAACAAGGGCGCTTAAATATATTAAATGACAAATACCATGCATAAAACAAATAATAAACAGATTGATTTTGATTTATTCGTCTGAATATGGAACAATAGTTCTGCATACATAAATAATTTCAATATCATATTTTTATTAATATTCATTATCACTGTCTGCGCTATGTTTTGCATAATTTATTGTTCGTACGACTACGGATTGTTACTGTTAGGTGGTTAACGCTAATCGTCAGCGCCGTCCGTCCAACCGACGGCGACGTTCGACGATGTGTGCAATGTCATTGCAGAACGGTCAACGAGTAAATGGTGAACCTCGTCGTTATGTTCGCAGTACAGTTCGTTGTGAGGTACAAACGTTGCGTTGGGAACACAAAACAGTGATATGAACTCGAGCAGCAAGGAACGAAAACAACGCCACGGTAGGGCATGCGAAATAGTGAACGGTATTGCGGATTATTCAATTGCAGCATCTGCCTAATGGATACAGCAGAATCACACAGATAGATATTTCAACAAGTGTTAACCTTCTTTGGAAAAGATAATTCTTTTATTCAAAAGTTTCACTGAGATCAAAAAGGACGTGAATTGCACTTTTAACTTGTTCTATTCGAAAAAAAATATTTTTTGTTTTTTTATAATACGATTGTAATCATTTTTTTCTTTCTAAACAATTGGTATTTAAAAATTTGTAAGGTACATTGTTAGGTAGCTCTACCCTATAAAATGAAAATAATGCTTTTTTAAGAAAATATACATACCCAGTAAACAATTTGAAGAATTGTCCTGTTTTGTGACGTTTCTATCACTATTGCACTTCAATTATAGTTCGCATCAACTTTATCTTTATTTGTATTCCAGCAGATGGAGAGGTTTCGTAATTTGTAGGCGATAAAGTTAACATTTCATATGAACGACTGTGAGAAACTGAACTCTTTCATGACAAACAAATCCTGGGCATCTTCAATATAATGGTAAAGTGACTCCAAAATGTTTACTGGGTCATAGTAGGAGGTCATTGATCATAAGACCAAGTATCTAATAAATGAGTGTTATCACATAACTAACATAACTATTTTTTCCAAATTTCATTATAAAAATGTATTTCATTCAGTGATTGGTTTTACGATAACTTCGCTATTTCTACACTACCGCTAATTTCAAGAAACAATTACTTTTCTTTTAAAAAATTATATTTGTAAAATCTGTATTATTTAAACAAGATAGTTAGGCCGTCTGCACACGGGTCGACTGATTGCAAACTAGTCGCACAACGAAAAGCCGGGTTTCGTGACTCTACAGAATTTTTAACAATAGCATAATAGGGAATTTATTGTGTCGTATTATGAAGTATTTGTATGTATGTATGTATTTAAACAACATGAATAGTATTTGTGCACATCTCTGCTCATGATGTCACCATCAAAAGCATGCAACTCAATATAGTCGCTCAAAACTGCTCAAACCCAATTTCAAATCAGTTTAGTTTCGTTCGTGCCATATGTGTTCTCTCTTTTTATTCGGTTCGGGCAGATTCGGGGCTAAGGATTGCAATCAGTCGACCGATGTGGAGACGGCCTTAGGGTCAGAGTAGCAACAACTAATTCTCGAACTTAAGTTATTTGAAAAGTGTTTTTGTTATTTTTCAGTCACACTATTGGACGTGTGATAACGTTGAACGTTCTCATCATATCATACGTTTTGTTATATCACCGACACACACCACTGCACACACGGTCATACACACATTTACGATTTACCTCTCATAAGCACAGTAAACAGTTAAACTATAACTGTATCATATGTTTTATTTTATTACATGTAGATGATACTGAATAACTAAAATGAATCAAATAGACAAATAAACTTCTGCAACTGTATGACCTGTATAATACGATCACAAACGATGCGATACTAGTGCCACACAATGCAGGACGGAAGAGATAGCAAGTAGCTGTGAATTAGGTTAGAAAATTTTACCGAAATATAATTAAGTATTCTTGATGATATTAAAATATTTATATCAATAAAATTGTGTAAAATATGGCTTCTGCTACTGTTTAGATAAATCATCTTTTTGATTGACATCTGAAAAAATTATAATAAACAAAATGTTACACTCTATAATATTATTTTGAACGGATTTTAACAGAACAATGAATGGGAACAACATAGAATTGTATTGTTTATCGTAATAAATAAATTGTAAAAGAGAACAAAACAAAATTCATTCAACATATTTTTGTTTTTATGATTGCTTGCCAAAATCCAGTTTAAAATTTTATCGTTTATTCATAAAGACAAAACTAATACGATAAATTTTTTTGTAAATTTTTTTATTGCCGACATAGTGAGCATTGATGCGTTGCGCTGACTACTGTCGGATCAGTTATATATTATATGGATTTGGTAGTTATTAAGATAAATTGATTATGTATATACAAAATAATCATAAACTTATTAAGTAGTTCATATATATGAGGCCACGACATCACAAATCTGACAACACAATAAGGGTTCCTCGGTGGTAGGATTTAGCATCGGAAGTAGATCAACGTTAAATAAATTAAATTAAGTCAAGTTCAGTTTTAGTCTAATGTTGAAAATGTTAAAATGTGATAAGTTGTAGTCACTAATAAAGGGTCCTTCTCCGCTACGAGTTTTAGTTTTAGTTTTAATCTTACTTTTAACCTTAGATGTAGAATTGACCCTGTGAAATACAAGACAATAATTTAGATTAAATAAAGATAATAATTAATATTAAATAAAGTATATTGACGTTAATATAAGTAACACAATAGATGAGAATAGCCCTTTATTAGTTGTTAAAACTTACTAGATGTATAGATATGAAAGTTGTTGAAAAGTTTTGAAAAAAATGACGTCATGAGAAATTCATTAATAAGCTAATTATTGCGGAATAGGTGTCAGGTATTTCGTTGAGAAATAGAATGGCCTACTGTGTATACATATATTAATATGAAATATTGTTATACATATGTATAAATATTATTAGAATAATGTGTCTAACAAAACAGTTTGACCTCGTGATTTGCATTGTGTTACTTTGATGTTAGTTCAAGTTAGGCCGGGTTCCAAATTGATTTTTATTAAAAAGCTTACAATTTTTTAATTTTATACATGAAATAGTAAAACAGTTAAAAGCAAAATGCTTACTTTGCGACCTTAAGAAGGGCACACAACAAATCGTCAGTAAAAATAACTGTCTTTTTTAAATATTTATTTGAGTGCATCAACTTTTAAAAGTTATTAGCACTAAAAAGAATATATACATTTATAAACATTTACAAAACATAATTTACAACTTATAAACATACTTACTAAACATAGATTAAATTGGTTTTGTTTATAAACTCAATAAGGTTTTTCAGATTTTTCTGGCAAATACTTTTTTGTACTTTTCGCTTTCTGCAATTGGTTCTACAGTTGAAAAGTTATTATTCCATCCTAAAGGAAATTCGTCGCGTAACAATTCAATGCGTAAGACAGAGAGAGAAAATAAAAAGGAGGAATGGAAATTGTTCATGTCGTCATGAACCTGCAATTAGGTTTTTTAATTTTTTTAATAAAATATAGATTAATTAATATCGATAAATCCAGTACGTTTGATGTCAGTTATAAGACTGTGGAGATGCTTATCCAGTTAAAAAAGAAAACTAATTTTAATTTTTACTTATACCCTAAACTTTTATTAATACTCGCCATTAGTATTACCGACATCTTTTTTAGATTCAATTGGATATGTACACTTGAGTTATATTAGTACTTACATATAAATAATTTCGAAAGTGGCGCTATTTAGATTTCATTTGCCCAGCCTAGTAGATGACGACCTGTGACCAGGCGTGAGGACAGAGCGGGTTTTAGCGACCTGTTTTAGTAGCGACAGGCCAACCGCAAGCTTCTACTCACTCTTCTACGCTATTAATCCTACACATAAATCGTTCTTGACTCGATTACATGTGTTTTATTATTGAGTAGTAGTAGTACATATTATTATAGAATATATTTCCGTTTTGAATAAAATTACGATATGATAATTACAAGAGAATGAGTCACTGCTCAACGCAGCACAGCTCAACGTCTTTGTCCTCATTAACTGTTGAGTAGAAAATGAAGAAATAATCTGTTGAATGGTTATAAGGTATTTGCATACTACTCATACGAGTGAATTCGGTATTAGTAGAGCTATATATATTTATATGTATCGTTCTAATTAGATTATTGCTTTTCCATTTGATATCAAAGCTGAAATATAAACCACATAATAAAGAAACCCAGTAATCAAACCATGCATTTTATGTAGACATCAATTTTCATCTTGAAAATAAAAGTGTAATCACTTCCTTTTGTTTATCTTGAAAACTATAGCTCCTACAAACATTTTGTAAATAGTTTTTTTATAGGTAATAATATTATCTGCAACTTTTATTTATAACTTTTTCTTGTAGCTTTTATAAAAAAGAAGTTGCAAGCAAAATTAAATCTTAAATTAGGTGGTGTTATGAACAGATTGTATTACTGTAATACTACAGTCAAGAAAAAAGAACTGCCTGCTCAAAATGCACGGTGGACCTTTTTAACGCCGTATTTACTCGTCTTGTAGTATTAAAATTGTAATTTTGTAAAAGATTTCACACATGGCTCTATTTGTCATCATAAAGTAATGAATCTAATGTTAATTATGATGCACTCTACTGAAACCCACTAAATGTAATAACTCAAATCTTAATGACTTAATAGCTTTTTAAATACAGGAGTAAACGTTTTGGTAAATAATAAATAAAAAGCGACATATTTAATTTATTAAAATCATAATTAATTACTGTCAAATTAGAATAATTTATACATCACTAAATCAATATCTTCTTGAAGAAAATATTGATTTATATTCATTGATATGCATACAAACTGCAGACAATATTTCATCGCAAAAATATCTTATAATTAAATTTGATGTAATTGATCGCTCCAATTAAACTAAGCGGCTATTTGATTTCTTAATCTTGTACTGGTAAATCCAGTTTTATGTTAACAGTGTAGTTATTGAAGTTGTAAGTAAGTTTTCTTAATTATAAATCTAAATTAAAATGCAAAGGAAGTTTTGTTTTATAATACACTATTCTTGAATCTATAATACTTATGCTTATGATTGAAGTAGGAAATGAAATAAAGGGATTTTCAAAGCCATATAATTTACAAATTAGGCTACTTAGGCCAGTTTCAAGGTATAGGATCCATTTTGCTTTTTATATAAGGTCTCAAAGAAATAACGGATCCAAGAAATAAACCAATTCTTTTTATAGTAGAAATAATTGTTAAAAGTTTTTTATTAACACAATAAATTGGGTATTATAAATAGCAAAATGGTATCGTCAATACCATTTACAATACAATAGTTTCAACATTTTTTCTACTTTATAGAAAAAATATCCTCAGTGATCTTCACTGGCGGTTATGGGTTTTTTATTAGGCTACTGAAACATTATTCAACTAAATAATATTTGATTGGAAAGAATGTAATTACTTTTTAATAATTAGTTAGTTCAAATTACGAGAATTCGGAGGCGACTCTTGCTTATAAGAGGTTATAAGAGTCGTATAAATCTACGGTACGATGGCGATTTTTATCTTATTTGTTCCTATATACATTATACAGGAATAAGTGAGACAGACTGCCATATATTGGTTTGGTACATCTGGTTTTAAGCATAAGCCACCGCCGAACTCTCGTAATTTGAACTATAGATAACTTCATTAGTAACTAAAAAGTGTCCTTTGAATTTCAGTGACATTAAGTGTTGTCTATATTGTAATTATCACTCGCTTCGCTTCTATACGCATTCAAACACAAACAACTGAGGTCGATCTCACAAAACACAAAACACAAAACGTAAAACCCGTTTTACTTCGGCTGCTCATGTACCAGTACGTTAAGAATCACTAGAACGTTATATTATATGTCTGTTTTGTACTATATGTATTATTATACAAACTCTGAGACACACATATGTGTATGAGTGTGAGTAAACGTTTATGTATATCTATTATAAACGAGAAGGGCATTTATAGAGTGTTCAATTCTCAGTTCTAACAAGTGTCAAATTGTAATTTTATTCAATCTCGAAGAAATAATTGCTTCGTTGAATGTTGATTACAGTCGGTCTTATAATAAATGTTTGTTTTATACGGAGTTTTATTAATTGAAGACACATTTATGCGTTTTTATTACTTATCTGTATTAGTTTTAAGAAATAATATGTTTCTATATTACTTTTTTTTAACATAGTCTTCGTTATATATATCTTTTTATTAATGTGGAAAGTATAAATCAAAGGATTAAAAGAAAAACAGATTTGTTTCTGCTATGGTATTTCCACCGTCTAGTTCATTAGTTGAATATGCCAGATTACCATGTTTCGTGATAACGATGGAAGCAATATGTGAGTCTCAAGTCCAGGTAGAAAATTGTCTTGGAGTGCACGTTTGAAACTTGAAAGTAGCGTTATTTATGCTTGGTGTACAAGGCTTTGTATACAAGCTAACTGCAAGGTTGTTACTAGAATAATATACAACACAACTCTAAACGAATAATTAAGCATTAAAATTAGCTATTTAGTAGCATATTTTCCAAACATTCTATGAAATTTGGTATGCTCATTTTATAAGCGTAGCGCAAACTTGCTGAAAGAATAAAATACATACGTTTTCCAATTGGTACTAGCTAATCCTGCAAGGTTATTCAGCTTGGTTACATTTAATTTTGCAAATACCTAAATTAATAAGCTTAAAACTAGGTAATGCCTTGCAAAGATATCTAATTTCCAGATTCATTTCTACCTGGGAGCCTTCGATAATTTTAAACCGATTGTAAACTCGATCGAATTCGACTTTCGTAGATGGTCGTCGTTGTGCACGAGACGATAGAAATAACTAGACGATTAGTAAATGAGAAAATTGATTAATTATTTCTACAAGCAATTAAGAAGGACCTATTAAAAGTCCCTTTCAGCTTAATCTTTGCAACAAAACATCTCATCGCGACTTCCCATCGTTTTGCAACCTGTATCTGTTATCCTACATCAACCGATCCTCCGATCCTCCAATCCTCCAATCCTCCGATCCGCAGTCCATGTATGCACATTGCACTTGGAGTTTGAGTCAGATCACTTGTCTACTCTACCATCACCGCGCATTGCAGTTAACCGAGACTGAGGGCGGTCATCTGACCTTGACTTCGTGTGCCAAAACCTTTTAAAAATATAAAATAAATAACATTTATACATATAAAAAATTATCCACAGTGTCGCGACTCCTAGTGGTCGAAGTTACCAAGTGTCTCGACAGGTTCACAATATCACACACACATACATACACATATGAATAGAATATGTGTAACGCAGGGGCATAGGGTGTCGCTTGATATTGTTTCAATTAGGGTAAGTTGTAACTTGTTAATTCATGACGATGAAAACAGAGATATGATAAGGTACACTTCCAGTCAATTTTCTGTTACGAAGAGTACGGCCCCGTGTAAGAGGAAGCGATATAGGCAAAGAGAGATAGCTGCCGAGTGTCCTATCTGTCTCTTTTTAGTCTCTGCTGCTGGCTTGGCTGTTTGGCGGTGAGATAGGGGGTAAGCAAGCAAGCAGACGAGTTCTCGGATAGAAAGAGACACAGAGCACACTCGTCAGGTATCTCTCTGTTTACCTTTATCGCAGTATTCAGCCTCTTGCGCACTCTATTCTTATGCTTTTATGGTTATAGTACTTATAGTAGTTCTGCCTAGATTTTTAGACACACAAATCTAATTCTGATACAGCTTTTCAGATGTATCTAGTAATTAAGAAAAATAAAAACTTGTTAAACTTATTGGTCCAAGAAACAGAACCTTGTGAACTTCTCAAGAAGCTGCTCTTTTTGACTGTCTCTCAAGGTCAAGTAAATCTTTGTAACATAGTTTTATATTCTCGAATATCCACTTTATTTCTTTCCAACAGCAATTTTTATCTTAACTTCAATTCTTCAGCGGATATCTTTTGGAGAGACATCATTTAGATTAATTCAGACTATAGCTGACAAATTTTGTAGAACGATTTTCTCAAATCTTGAGATCTTGAATTTAATTTAATTTTTGATATTATTTAATTTATTTAACGTTGGTCAATTTTCCATTGGTCTACGGTAGCACTTTTTGTGGTGTCATGGATTCATATACGTGAACGTTGTGTAATAAGTTTATGATTATGTATGTATACATAATTAATTTTAATTATTTTAAATTAGTATTTTGGAATAAGTCCTTTTAGTTAACGTCTTAAATTATTCCACTTTCCACTGACAAATAGAGCCTATTTATTAATTCAGTGCTTGACTTATGAAAAGAACTGTTAATTAATTATTAAATAAATAAAAAGTATCCTACCAATCTCTAATTTTAATGACAGTTTCAAGAATTGTGATCTGCACATACAATTTTAAATAAAGCGGATGAATCTGTTCAATCAGGTAAATATGATTTTATTCTCGCTAAATCTGAGAGTTCTTTATAAACTTTTTGATATAATTAATTTTGTAATCACCCTATGCAGTTAGCTTAGAAAGGTAATGGCCACACACGATAGATATGTGAGACTCAAAACAGGGTGGCCATAGTGTTGGTAGTTTTTATACTGTCTACCAAACTGGATTAAACATAGTAGACATAAATTTGATATCAAATATTCGATTAAAATTATATTTTATGAATGAAACTCTAACCCACTTTTATCTGCACTAGTTTATCGCAAAACAATTCATCGCGAAACAGATTAAATATATACGATAAAAAACGTAAAATTACACCTACGTTTTTTTTATGTAAAACTGCAAAATTTTTGTAAGGTAAACTTTAGCGACATTCCTCAGAAAATCACTTTTCTTTCAATCATCTTGCAAATTTAAATCTATATTTATTAATGTCCTTTATTCGTAGAAAAATACGTGCTTCGAAAGAAAGCACTGCGCATCAACCATTTTTTATTATACACATGTTAAAGTTGATCACGACCGCTTCCTTGAGAACGTCCTTAACCATGTATAATTAAAAAGATATAAGAAGCTATTGAAACATATTCCAAGCTTGCAGTCCAATTTAAAATACATTTAGTTGTTAGAAAACAATAAGATGATCACACAAAACAAGTCATAGTCATAGCTGCCTAACCACCTGTTGGCAGAATAGAAAATTGGTAGCCAACTTGACAGACAGAACAATGGCGAATCTATAATCCGTGTGCAGTATACAATGGGCTCCCTTGTGAGTTACGGATTATAACAAGTTGAAAATCAGATTATTGTATTTGAATTCTGTTTTCACCTCATATTCATAAATTGTTTTAATATTTATAGCTTTATGGTACCGACCATAGTGAACGAAGTCAACCGTTCAATACATACTTATAAGGTTATATACATAGAAATCGTTTTATGCTTTTTGAGATTATAAAAGTCTGTTTACAGGTTTATGCGCGACAATATAGACTACACAGACGACAATATGGTATGATAAATGTGCTGAATTTAATAACAATTGAGTTGAATTGTATTTCTCTTTCAGTGTATTTAAATTGAGACTGTATATTGTGCATTTCGCGCATGGTGATAAGCTTAGGGGTTAAGTATCATTCCCACTCACTGCTTTAATTTAATTTTGTATTTTGTATTTAATTTAAATTGTTTAGCATATGTAAATACTCGTAGTCATTCACAGTACCATTTTAAATTTAATTTATTTTTTAAGTTTTCTTAGTTTTTAAGAAGTTCAATGATTAAGTTAAAAATATTAAATTAAGAAAAACTATATTATATTATAACCTCCAAAATGTGACAATCTGTTAAAATGCAGTAGAATTTATATTTTAAAAAAGTTTAATGTCAGTTTGTCAAAAATAAAGAAATAAAAACAATTTTTATTACTAATTGATATTAAAAACAGCAATTTTAATTATTTAACCTACAATTTTGTCCAACTGTCGAACTGTCAAAATTTATATTACTAAAGACGCATGCGCACCAACTAAATTAACTAAACTCAATGTAAAACATGTGGCTAGGAATTCGTATTCTGAAAACCTGAAATCTAGTTTAAAATATTAGATAAAAACAGTAAATTAAATATCAAAACAGTGAGTGGGAATAAGGCTTTATGGACCAGGTTTTAATTTCTATAAAACTGCTATATGTTCATAAAGTTGATTCTCAGGAACTCGAATGTTCAATTATTTCGCGATAATAAATCGTACTATAACGGAAATTTCGGCGAGAGCGTTGATGTCAGTCAGTTGTGTCTTCGGGTTCGATTCTTATACTAGTACTATATTTACTTATGTACATCTACTGATGTTTTGCTTAATACATACACCTAGCCAGCTAAAAGCAACCCTAACTAGCTAAAGAAATAAGTATCGCCGTTCCAGGTACCATGAACCAGTCATAACTTTCAATATTTGCACTAGATAGAATTTAATTTAGTTTGGGAATGAAAAAAAAAGTTCTCGCAGAAAAAATGCTTTTCTTCAATGAACCCTATTTAAATAAATGTGGTGGCATCTTGATTTGTTTCACTATCATAAATAACAGCTTTTAAAGTAATTTCGGTAATTCACGGTAGAGTTCTTCACTACCCATTATTATCAACACTTACTTAGCCTCTTTTCTCACTGCTATCGTACTCTATTATTATCTCACTTTATATGTATATAATTATTTTCTAATTACAAGCACAACAATTAGAATTTGGTAAACTAAAGATAAGATAATGTGTTTTACTATTTCTCACTAAATAATTTATGTAATTAGATACACTAGTTACTCTTCTACGAGTGGTTTTACATACCGTATTTATACTCTTTAAGAATAATTCATGTTCCTTTTTTTGTAAACACTACATTTCTATTAATCTCTGTACTGTATTTAGTCGACATTAAAAGGGACACATTGCCAACCATTTAAAATACCAAGTAGATACATTAAAATTCCTATATCAAGTGAATTATCGAGGCTGGTTTTGAGAATCGTCCAAGCAGAAGCTAAACGAACACGTTGCGTCATGTCCCGCGCGGTGACAAAGGACTATGTTGTTTTCTGAAAACAAATTTATAAAAGTAACGCAGCGAAGAACCAAGTCAGGGTCACAGGACCATTAATTAGAACTACTGCTTAAAACAAATTACTTCCATGCAAATTAAAACAATAAGGGAAGTTGACTTTACTATTGACTATTACCATCTTTCAAACGACACCATACAAAATTTCAGATTGATTCATAGGTTACTTTTGTTTTGCCATCCATTTAAATTGGCATAGTCAAGATCACAACCAATTACATTCTCAACCAGTTTAGGACTCGCGTTGCAAACTCGTCGGCCCGTGTGCAGTCGGTCTTAGAAACAATCCTATGTAAGGTCGTCTGCACACGGAACTAGCCGCGCAACGAAGTTTCCAACGAAAACGAAAAACGAGCCATGTTCGAACCGTATACAGTTTTTAACAATAACATAATAGGGAATTTTATTGTGTCGTATTCAGAGGCATTTGTATGTATATGTGTATTTCAATACTTTTGAATAGTATATGTGCACATCTCTGCTCATGATGTCACCATCAAAAGCATGCAACGTAATTGCACTGCGACCAAGAAACATAGTCGCTCAAAACGTGCTCAAAACCAATCTCAAATCAGTTTAGTTTCGTTCGTGCCGTGTGTGTTCTCTCACTTGTATACACGTGCGTTCTCTCACTAACAACACAGTTGCATTCTTATTCAGTTCGAACAGATTCGGGGCTCGCGTTTGCAATCAGGCGACCCATGTGCGGAGGGCCTAATACTAACAAAATAAAAACACTTTAAATTCTCGAATATTGTAAGAGACGCATTCATATCTACTCTGTATATAACATATACTCGTACAAAGATTCATATTGTGTTCCGTCCCTTAGTGAGTCTAGTTAGACGTAGTACAATTTCGGTGTACATCGTACGTACATACACTTACGTATGTACATAGATATATGGTTATAGGTGTGGGTAAGTTTAATGTCCATGTTATTTGTTTGTCCTAAACCGGATTGGTGGCGTATGTGGAATATTTGATGCACAGGAACTCCAGGCGTGGGTTGTCCTCTAAGCCACTAAGCAGCATCTTTTATATTAAGGCTACACGTGACTTTAATCATGTTTACTTTTATTGTTATGTACACGCGTATATCAATATATCACTAATATTCTAATGCTTTTTCCAGGCTAGTAGACTCCAACATGCGACATTCAACATATATTGGAAAAAGTTGAACAACACATCCTAACCGAAGTAACATGTAAGTTAATACATCGGAATCCTTTAATGTTCGTACGTATTCATTTAACCAATTTTGTTTGTTTAGAAAAAGAAGTGATATAGACAGAGCCGGATTTGGAGGTGTGGAAGCCATGGGGCAACGGAGGAGCGAAGGCTTCTAATTATTTTCCGAATAAAAGAAACAATTTCTTTCCGTGAAGTCTTTCAAAAATATATTGCTTTTATCTCTATTGTGGAGGCCTTTTGGAAGTACCCCACTTGCCCTTCCTCAAATCCGGGCCTGGATATAGATCAGATTAATTCTATACATTTAAGTTTGGGTCTTCCGCTTATCACGTCAATCCTATGTTTCATTCATTAAACAGAATGCACTGCAACTTCCGGTTTTGATTTAGGGCAAACCTTCTTTCTTATTTAACAGTGCAAAAAAATCTAACCTAAAAGCAGCGTCTTCACTGAGATATTTTAAAATCGTGTTCAACTTTTGACTGGTTCAACATTTTTTTTCAACCTCTATTCAAAGTACAGTTTTGTTATATTGAGTATACCTACTAAGTTCTGCTTTTATTTCTTTTTAAAATTTGCCCTTGTACGAAATTATATTATTTATTATATACCAAATATAAATAACAAAGTTGCTATCGTGTGGACGCCTTGCATAAAACATATTCTAATATAGTATAACATAAAAGTTATTGACAATACATAGTTTAATTTTGTAATAATTAAGCCTAAAGAAACTCCTCAATTATAATTTATTATTGTTATTAGTTCTTCACATTCAAATAAATTATTTACAAAATAAATTACATCACGAATGTTTAACATTGTATTGTTCTTTAAAAAAATAACAAAATATATTCATAACAATTCAGAATCTTTTTATCTAATCAATAACAACTAACTCTATACAATGAGTGAAGCTAATAATGTTCTTTTCATTAAATTTAAGAAAACAAAGTTTGGAAAAAATGTAACAGGTGGCAGGCATGTCTAACTTGTAACAAATTTCATTGCAGTGCAGTTAATACGCAATAAGTAGCTGTCATTTATTTGCTGACAAATTTAATTAAATTAAAATATTTAAAAAATGAGTTGTGAATTAAAAACTGTTGTAGTTAGTTTTTCTAATACTGTTTTACAAAGTGGTTATAATGTATTCCATCAATCGTGTTTGAAAATATATTATATTAGCAATATAAATATCATACCGAATCGGTTATTGTTTTTACATATTATTTGACAGTTCTGTTTCGCATATCTTTAAAAGAAAGAACAATAAAATACTAATGTGATTAAATTAACCAGTGATAAATGTGCTATCATATACTATTTACGTTTAAAATAATGCAGCTACAGTGTTTAAACAGTTTTACATTCTTTTGTTTACTTATGTTAAAAACACTATGTAAGTACATACCATAGTGTTTCTGCAATCAAAACGTCATAACTAAATCTCTATTTAACAAATGTATTCAAATACAAACATGTCTATACTTGTCTAAAGCTAAATACAAATTAATAACGCCTTCTTCCAAATTAAATTGCAAAAAATTATCTGCCTGAAAGTAATTTTTAGGTTATGTTGTTGAACTGATTGTGACAGGTTTAGACTTGCAAAAGTGACTGGGGCTACATTATTTTCCAGGAGTGCAGTGTATTGTGTATTGTGAGTGTATTCTTCAAAAAAACTGTACCTCTGTGTTTCAAGAGCACTAAATAATCAGCTTGACAGGTTAGTCTAATGTCATTTTCTGTTGCATGCAAAAATACATTACTTAATACTACATATGTATAATTGTTTGCTTGTTGTAAAGCAGAGCTGCTTTATTTTATTGTGTATTGACATAAATATAAATCTAATGGAATCTGGAGCTGTAAAGTATTCTGTAGTGTATTCTAATAGTTGTCGTTTAATATTTTCTGCACTGTAGTAGTGTTTTGCGGTTCAGAATGTCATTATTATTTGGTATTACTTGTTCTGTTGTCAGAACTATCAGTTCATGTGTAGCTGAACCTAGTGTATTTGTTTCTCTGCGTAAGTCGGATATATAGAGGCCCTCCTCGTTTATAAATGCATGCTTATCGTTGCCTCCTGGTGCCCTTATATCCTTATAACTGGCTACAAACTGGATCAGTTCACAATAACGTACTTGCCTTGTTGAATACGATTATTCAGTGTTGTGTATACAGTGTACCACTTGTGGGAAAATATTTATATATCTATTTATCTTTCCACTTACACAGCGGTTTACAAAGTCAACAGTCTTGCGGAAGGCCAGGGTTTGTAAATGGTGGTAATCTTGGGAAATTAAATTGAAAGTGTTGAATTGACGTTTATAATTGTAGAGTGTATAATTTTATTGGCATATTATTGGTGATCTTTTCTATTCGTCAATTTGTTTTTTAAGAGTTACAAGAGTTGAGTTTGACATTAAACTGTACGGGTAAAATACTGGGAAATTTGAAAAAGTTAAATTAATGTTCTACACTACTATTAAAAAGAAGTTTCCAAATATTTTTAGGTTAAGATTCTTTATAATTATAATCTTCTAAATAAACCATTACGTTCATTACATTGATTGATTTGATAAGTCTACTTGTTCTTCCGATCTTCTCCGTTTATTATATTGATCGTGCTCCCATACCCATACCCATACCCATGCTTCTGATGTTTCTTGACGCGGTGTGATGCAACAGAAGACAGAATAGAGCAGAGCAGAGCAGAGCAGGCGACTACTTGCCACAGAGTGTTGGCATCTTGTTCTTAGTTATCCCCCATGGCCCATAGTCAATACTGTTCTCACATTCTTCTGCATTCTTTATGTGATCGTGTGAAGAAGGTTCTCTTGCTGGATTTGGATTTGTACATATTGGGAATTAGAACTGTTTTAGACTATGTACGAGTATTACCCTCTCCTCTGCCACACCGCTTCTAGAGTCTATCGGGCCGTGAGTGTTTTTATACGTTTTAATTTCTTAATAAAACAAAGTTTATTGAATGATGCGATCTATACCAGATGGACGGACAGTAGTACTGCCAGCGTTGAGTATTTAAGTCTCCCACGAGCGGTAAATTTACTGGTCTTAATTGTTGGATATGTTAAGTATAATCAAAATAATTATGAGACATCAGAGTAGTTCACATATATGAACGACACAATAAAAAATCCTCGGAGTTAGTCGGTAATAAGCCGAAATTTTCCGACGTTAAATGAAATATTAAAAAAGTATATATAATATACTTTTATACTCGTATATACTACTAATAAGTGTATATATTTTTACAGCGATTACTGGTAATGTTGCTTAATTTCAATGATAGTATCTTGTAACTTTTAGAGCTCCTTCATTCCTTAATAGAGAATAAGCTGATATAAAAATAATTTAGAATGAAAATCAAGTTTTATAGATCAATTTGCTGAAAATGTTTGATTAATATACAAGTTTCTTTAGAACAGAAGTACTCCCCTTTTTGTATTTCAATGATTTTCTCCTGCTGACAAAGCAACATGCATCTTTATTTCGTAAACTACATTGCATCTCTGATGTTGTGATCTAAGTACGAGTATGTTGTTTTCGAATACCATCTTTGATGTATCTATTGGCCTACGAGCCATCATTCAATCAGACCCTTTGCTCGGTGATTTATCCGCAGACGATTGAACCTATCAGAGTATTGGATATAGGAACAATATCCAATACATTTGGTTGAGCAGCAAACGTTGAAGACTATTCAGGCTATAGTCGCCACTGGCTAGTGGAAAGTTACTTTAGATATAACGTATAGGTAGACACTACTGTGCCCTATGCAGTTCCATGGATATAATAGAAGTAGATATATGTATCTTTGTTTGTTGGATCAATCTTGTATCAAGACAATGTGAGATATACCTTAGCGTCGTTTATTGTATTGTAAGAAGACAAAGAAGAAGAAAATGGAAATAGGGAAAAAGTATTGAACTACAAAAATAAGACAAATGTCTAAATCGACTAAAGTGTTTTCTTATGTGAGGAAATGTATTACATGACAATTCTAAGCAAAATAGTTCTTCAACAGTTTCATGTGTTTAAAAGATTATGTAAAAATTATCTCATAGTTGTTTGAATGTGTCTTTCATACAATTTGAATAATTCTTCATATTGAAAACCAGAAATCATAGAATCTTTAACGCAAGCTTAAGTATGAACGCAATGTCTTTTGTTTACTTATGTTAACTAAAAAGAATACTTCTGTTCACGACTTTTAATTTTCTTTTTATTAATGTATTAAAAATTTGGTGAGTCTTATCACCAACGACCACCTACAGTGGTTTCTAAGATGCTACATTATTGAAGAAAGTATTTAATAATGATACACGAAACAAAACAAAAACTATCTGAAATACAAAAGTGAAGTTCTTTTTAAAAACGGTTGCATTGCATACTTGCTGCAATAAAGGTCAAAACGATAAAAAAAAAGCATATTTTCGATAATGTTTTTTGACGACACAGTTATTATATAATTGTTTCTATGATTACTACATGATAAAATAACATTTGAAGAATACTTTGTGAAATTTTCATAAATAAATATCAAGAAATAAGGCATTGACGAATCTCCACAGGCGTCACTAAAAAAAGTAACATGCGATGACACTCATAACTCATCACTGAATTTTCTGAAATCGAAAAACCAAAATGATTTCATTAGTCTAGGAAAACGCGTTTAAAATTTTCAAAGTAAGACGAAACCAGACCAGAGAGGTGAAAACCTAAAACTCTATATCTCCTACAGTTTTACTCCAATCGACTTCAAATTTTCACACAATAAACTTAATATGTTGTACATTAATATGAATAAATAAAAAAAAATTGAAACCTTTTCAATTTTAAAAAAAATACGCGGAGCCGTTTTCGAACTGCCATACAAAATTCGAACCAAACGTATAAATAAATAAGAATATAAACTTTCAGTTGGAACATTATAATATAGGATCATTATTTTAATAGTTGCCTAATTTGTCATCTATGAATATTCAAAAATTAATTCGTTCTAAATCTAGATTTGACTGATAGCGCTAAGACCATATCACCATATAATCACCATAAATCTAAATAGAATGGTAAATAACCTTTAGCAAGCGTCTCATATTCATGTAAGACACCAATCAAAGGTTTCCAAATGAAAGCTTTCCATGAATTTTACAATAAATTACGAAGATGTGGAGATGTGATCGATAAAAATATTGATTAGGTTTATTTATGAATAAAACAATACAAAAATAACAGTGATACATAAATTTCGTTTAAGTTTGAAAGATAAATACATAATTCATATACATATACATACAAAGTATCGGTGTCTGAACGTGGTAAATATATAGTTTAGTTTGACATGTCTAAGTATTTGTGTATTTCAGTAATACGCGGCAGTGATTTCTCCAGGTTACATAACAATTAGGTAAACTAATCGTGACGGTGCTCAATAGTCAGTTTTGCACTGGCGCTGTACATTGTACACTGTACACTGTACGGTGGATTCTGTGGCAGCAGGGGAAGAGCAGCGAGGAGGGTGATCTCAAGTCTATTACACAGTGCTTCTGAACATCGGACTGTGATTTTCATAATCGTAAAGAATAGTAATTAACGATTGTTGAGAAAGTGTGGCATAGGTACAATCATTTGCCAGGAAACGAATGTGATTACAACTATGTTGTTAGTAAGAGATCGAACGTTTATGCGAGTGAGATAAAACACGAGGAAAGGCATACGAGTCGACTGATTCGAAACTAAACGAGAAACGAAATTTTCAACGAAAACGAGCACAAGCCTTATCGAGCCGTGTATCGTGACTTTATAGAATTTTTAACAATAGCAAAACAGGGGATTCTATTATGTTATATTTGATTGTATGTATGTATTTAAATACTTTTCCATACTATTCATAAACATCTCTGTGGATGAGAAATCTAGTCGCTGTATATATGCTCAAAACCAGTTTAAAATCAGTTTAGTTACGTTGGTGCCGTGTGTTTTATCTCACTCGTAAACAAGTTCGTTCTTTTACTAACAACACAATTGTAATCACATTCGGGACGGGAAGATTCGGGGCTAAGGTTTGCAACCAGTCTACGGACGCCCTAACACTCATGATTGCTATTTACTCTTTGTTGTAATAAAATCAACCATTAGTAAATTTGCAATATGCGATAACTACAGAACAATAATCATATTTTTTGTTGTTGTGAACTGCTTGTCCTACCCAGATAGACACGCTAAATAGAAGTCATGGCTTGGGCATTTACAATTTGTGTTTTTAATCCGTTCGCGATTTAAATACAGTAAAACATGACCAATAAGATGAGAAATGTCAAATATTTATAATCTTGAGTTAATGAGATACAATAACGAAATATGTAATTAGCTACGTCCTTCTGAATTTGGCGTGACAGATGTAAGGTATCGCATGATGTATTGTACTATAAAAGTTTTGGAAGCGCTGCAGTCTCACTGTGAGGCCGATTCAGATCTCCAGATTGTAATGCTGTAGTCTACAGAGATCTAGTGGAACTATGTACGGAAGTTAATGGATATTGCGCTGGAGTTTGTGAAAGCATTCCACTATCGGATTGTTCAATGCAACCCTCTGTCCTCCCCCTCTTCTAATATTGCAATGGGGTTGATAATACTATATGGAATGCACAACACAATGAGAAATTAATTATATTCTGATTAAATACTTGATTAAATAATTAATGAAAATGTAAATAGATTAGTAATATATTAATAGTATTTAATATTTAGAAATGTACAAAAATGGCATGTACACTAGCGAAGACTCAAACCTTTAAAAGCTAAAAATTTAAAAGCTCTGTAGAAATAAAATCGTTTTTGTAGGTATATTGGTTTGTTTCTAATTTGCTATTCATATTGAATGTCCAGTGGTATACAAAACGGGCTTGTGTCCTCATTTTTTAGTGGCCGATTTTTCAATTGTTGATTGAAATTAATGTTAATAAATGTATATTGGCGTGTCTACTTTATTAAATATCTAAATATTGACGGAGAAAGAGCAATTAAAAATTTTAATTGTAGTTTTAGCGCTAGAGATGGTCGGCTATTTGTATGACGTGAAATGCATTTTATACGTCAGTTATTTGTTGAGTAAGTCAGTGCTGTGGTAATGTTTTGTAGCTGTTGGTAGTTGAAATAATCAAGTCAAGTCAAAGAATAATAAGTTTTTATTTTATTTAATTGTTATGGCAAACATAACATTGAAATTTTATTGTTCTTAGAAATAGCTGTAAATAATATTTGATATTTTGATATTTAAATACATACAGCAGATATTTATGAGCTGTAAGGTTGGCAGCTACAACGTTGAATCCCTTTAATAATTAAAGAGACAAAACGACTTTTTTAATTGTTAATATCTCTTAAAATATAAGGAGTTATTAAAAAATAATTGAACATTTGAAGTTCTAGTAACCCAGTTTATCAATATATAGTACACTTTTATAGAAATTAAGACATAGGACACAAGCCCATTGTAATTAATATAATTCTCATAAAAAAAACTCTTAACATGAACCAAAAGCAGTATCCAGATCTTTCTGCATCTATTATCTAGTCTAATTATAATTCCTTCATGCCAAATCTAACGTCATGTTTCAAATCATTCCTTAGATTTCATGTGATATCAAAATATCGAAAGGTTTATTTGTAGATATGTTAAATTAATGAAACCTTTATATAATATAAACAACTGTAATTCAATGCTATAGTATGTAGTAATATTTATATGAGCGATGCACATGATATTGTATGTTCGCCAACAATAAAAACGTCATAAAAATCCCAACTGATGACAAATAGTAATAAACATAAGAGACATATGGGACAACAAAATGACATGTCAACTGTTTAAAGTTGACTTCCATTCCAGCACAGTCGCGTGTGGTGAACGCAATTGGGAATGCAACGTGGCAGTCTTGTTTCATTGTGAGTTTTCTGCTACAAATCCGTTCATTTTATGAGTACAAGTGCCTTAAACAACAAGATATCGGATGGATTAGCAGAGATGGGAAATTATAATAACCAGCAGCAGTATAACAGTTAAGGTCATTTAATCAGTTAGGTCATTTCATATTTTATGCAGAATATAAATTACAATAATTCTTGTAAAGGTGCATTATAAACTTCAACATTTATAATCATTAAAAATTGAAGAAGGTAATTGAATTGAACAAACGAAACTTAGTGCCGTTATTTCTATTCTTAGTTAACTGTAGATTAGTATAAACCTTGGTTCCAGTCGAACATAACTATAGCTTATCCAAGCAAAATATACCGGTTTCATTTTTTGTTAGTTAACTGTGATATATTTTTGACAAAACTAGAATTGAACTACGCATTTTTTAAACTAAACTTCAGTTTCCCCAGAAGTGGTATTTTATGTTTTAAGGAATCCAGATGTTGCGGCTCTTTTCCGGTTCTCTTTGTAATATTCGCAAATTTTGTAGTATTTCTACGTTTTCCAGAAACATTTCCAGTAAAGCTAGGTCCAGTGGCGGGGATGCATTGAGATGATAATATTTAGGGTAAATGGAGAAATTCAAAGCGGGATGAGATTATATATGTTTATATTTTTGCTAAGTTAGAAAAATGATTTTTAATCAAACTAGACTCATGACTAGTTCAAAATAAGCATAGACCCCCTTGTGTCAACATGTTAATATGATAATAAATAACCGCAAAACATAAAACATGAATGTTACTATTCATTCATCTAATATCTTACTTAAACGAAACTTGGTAATACTACTTAATTTTGAAAGGTTTTCAAAAAGTTTTTAACCCTTAAAAGGGGCTCAAGGGAATGAGTAAATTCAATAGCTATACTCTGTAGGAGCTCTATTTAATGCTTTTTATAGGCCAAACAAAACATGTGTTAGTGTATAAGCGCAGTGCATTTTGTGCGCACGTCCATTAGGTGATACGTCCAGGTGCACCACCCGTGATGAACGGCACTGTCACAAGAATCTCATATGAACGAGTGTAGACACGACTACACAAAATATTACTGAAATTATTACTTTTAACAAAAAATATGTATTATGCACTATATGAATCCTCTCCTCTGGTAACGAATTCATCGGGTAATGACTTGTAATAACAATTTGGGAGAGTGGTAGAGAGTATAACAAAACAACGTCATTATACATTCACAAATTAAAATAGTAACAAATACGTATTTGTTAAATTATTCAAGAAGAGAAGAGAAAGTTATTTTTATTTTGTAATCGGAGAGTAGAGAGAAGATTCTTAAAGTACAAATGAATATTTGAATTTATTTATGAAATATTGTTTATAACATAAAAAGTAAATGTACAAAGTAGATGAAATAAAGATAGCGCAAATAAAAGATCTAATTTATGAAATAGAATAAAATACGCGAAAGGTTATTTAGGAATCTGTTGTTAATCAGAAGATTACGCAAAAGTTTCTTTTAGAAATATGTTTGATAATCAACTTGGTGTAATAATGTAATTTGATCTTGTTGGTTCTTTTGCAGAAATTGGCATGTAATCACAAGGATGGTTTTTTTTTAAAATTAACTTTAAAGGTCGCTACACACGCATCAGTGCCGACACGTGACGTTTAGTGTCAGTGAAAAATGATATTGTTTCATACATTTTGTAGAAAGCTATTCGTACTTGTCAGTGTGAGTGAAGTTCAGTAATTCTCCCAATTAAAAACGACACGGCACTGATCGTCACGTGACGTCACTGATGTGTGTGTATAGACCTTAATTAATATAACGAAATTTACAATAATTGCAACGCTTTGGAATGCATGTAGTTGTATTAGTTAGCTAATTTGAAAAGCCGTTAAAAGAATAGTAAACAACATACCGCGCACCCAACTTACTAGTGACGCTGCAGCAAAAGTGAGCGTATTGTTCATTTTTGCATCCAGGAAGTATTTATTTAAATTAGAGTAAAAGGATGTCGCAGTGCATTCTGGTTTAAATGATTTAAGTAGTATGTAGCACAAAAGGTGTCTACTGGAATTTCATATCAATTGGTTTGACAACTTTAAGAGTAGTTGACATTTAATTTATTTATAAATATGTATTATTGATTGAATGATTTAATATATGGTAGAATGTCAAATTGGACAACGAAATTTATTTTTCTGGTTTGTCATTATGTATGCTTGCAGTTATGGTGCAATTTTTTCTAGTAAAGTAATTAGTAGGAATATCCTGGCAATTATAAATTAAAATATTTTAAAAGTTAAAACTATATATTATCTAATGTCAATTTAAAAAAAAAAATGATGAGGAAAGTTAAGTCAAGTTGAGACAAGTTAAGACAAATTTTATTGTATGTGGTAATATGAAATGTGTCACGATTTTCGAGATATTGTGTTTCTTATTGTAAAAGGGATTACTGCAGATAAGAGTTAATAAAATATTGATAGTAACTTTGTCACTTTAATGTACTTTTTTACCAGAATTAAATGTTGTATTATAACAGAAAAATTAATAATACAGAATAGAATTCTACGATACAGTAGGTGAGAGCATTGATGCTCAACGCTGATTGCTGTGTATTCACGTTGGATCCTCAGATCACCTAATTGCAATGCTACGTCAAGCATCAATGCTTATTAACAAAATACAAATTTTAAATATATAATGAAACAATTTACGAACTTATAATAATTAAAAGTTGATATCTAATTTCTGTTACTTAAGCCTCATTCCCATTCACTGTTTTGATATTTAATTTACTGTTTTTATCTAATATTTTAATCTAGATTTCAGGTTTTCAGAATAAGCATTCCTAGTCACATTCGTGTTTTAATTTGAGTTTAGTTAATTTAGTTGGTGCGCATGCGTCTTTAGTAATATACATTCTGACAGTTCAACAGTTCGACGAAATAATTAAAATTGCTATTTCTAATAACAATTAGTAATAGAAATTGTTTTTATTTCTTTATTTTTAACAAACTGACATTAAACTTCTTTAAAATATAAATTCTACTGCATTTTAACAGATTGTCACATTTTGGAGGTTATAATATAATATAGTTTTTCTTAATTTAATATTTTTAATTTAAAACATTGGACCTTGTAAGGTTTCAAAAAAATGGTACTATGAATGACTACGCCATATGCTAAACAATCTAAATTAAATACAAAATTAAATTAAAGTAGTGAGTGGGAATGATACTTTAATGTTATTTCAAAAATAATAAAACTATCCTTTAATTATAATATCTAGTAATTTATTTGTATGTTTTTCAATAAGTCTGTATATATATATATATATATATATATATATATATATATATATCTTTGTGTTATAAACATAAATAGTTATACATATGTATATTATACCCATAATAAGCAACCTAGTTATTTTCTTAAATAATTGTCTCAAGGATTTTTGTATTGAAGTCGGAATAAAGACTCTTGCGAACAATTAACACATGCCAAGAATCATTCGCAGCTTTTATAACATAATTAGTCCAATAGTCCAACCAATATTAAACACAAATTTAATTTATAAATATGTAGATCAAATTTTCTAAAGAAATCAGAAATTAAATTTCCTTATTAGAGATTAAAATAGTGTCTCTTACATACAAAACTCTTTATAATCAAAGTCTCTATCAAATTTGAGTTGCTTTGACAAACTCATTAGCAGTACTTTTCGTTTAGCAATACTTCTACTGGACTAATTATCATAAGACTGTAGGTACAAGTCGCTTACTGTATTATGTGACGAATTGTCGGCCTTGTAATGATGATAGAGTTACAAACTAGAAGTGACAATTGTACGTAGACGTCACGTATTAGTGACAATCGACATCTACCGTTCTATTCACGGTGATCGCATTGTAAGTGTTTGTTGCTCTGCGCTGCTCTGTCTCAGTGGGATTGTGTGACAGTATGACACTCTACAAATCCCAAGTCCCGCATTGACCATGTCTAAAAGTGGACTGTATATGTACACCGTGCAATAAGGAGTCAATGTTATATACACATCATAACGCGAGGTTGTTATTACCATATGCGTTGTTTGCTATTACAAATACTCATTGTTGGTTTTTAATAGAAAAATTAAAAGAATTTGTTTTATGTGTGTTATTTCACATTTTGACAACAATGTTGGTAATTGAAATTGTTTAACTAATAGTCTTTTCACCTTGAGTTGATCGAAAAATAAAATCGCTTAAAAAGAACCTGTTGTAGTACATGTACGGGTCTATGCTATGTTATTTTTATGCGGTATACTCACTACTTACACTTATGTATATTTAACGTCCATCTGGCGATGTAGCCAAGTGCATAATCACAGTACGATTACACATAGTCTTTACGAAATCTTGGCCAGCTGGAGCATTCTTTTAGTTTAGTTTATTTTGAACTTCAACCTGAGGAGCTTTTATTTTTTAGCTAGACTTTTGCTACTTCTAAACAATTATATGCTGAAGCTGAGGGGTAGGTGAAAGGTCTTTCCGGGGGTCGAGCTTGCTAACAGTGAGGTCTTCTATAATCCTGGGTTCTATAATGAAATATATTTATGAACATACTATGTTCCAGGTGTATTCTTATATGTTTGGTTCGATTTTTGTATGGGGGCGTCCATAAATTACGTGAGATGTTTAAGGGGGGGAGGGGGTCGAGTCAAATCTCATCTAATCTTCCGTTGGAGAGAGGGGGGGTCTCGGCAAATATCACGCAATTTTTTTTCTGATTGAAACAAAAAAAAATTATACTATTTTGGTCCATTTAATCTAGATTGTACATGCTTAAGGCCTGTCTCAGTATGGGACCGTATTTAAGCGAATTTCTGCCGGACGTATACGGGCTACTACTTTAAGTATTCTATTGTTAAATTTTTATTACACTTATAATTAAACTCTCAGCAATATTGATTACTAGTCTTAACTAGTCGTAAATAAAACCACGAAGCAAATTTTTTTTTTCTTTTTACAATAACAATCCAACGCGTTTACGTAAGAAACCCACATTTTGAAAAATCTCACGTGAGATTGGGGGATGGGGGAGGGGGTTGAATAAAATCTCACGACATCTCACCAGGGGGGGAGGAAGGGACAGAAAATTTAAAAAAACACCTCACGTAATTTATGGACGCCCCCTATGGGAAAACGAAAACGGCTCCAGAGAAGTTTTTGAAAATTTACTATTTCGTAGAAAAAGAGATTCTAAGACTTTGGCCGCTGAATTTTCTTTAAACCCGTAATTTTGGAAAGACTAAAAAAAATTTTTACTTTTTGCTCTATAACTTTTTATTCGTTAAAGAGATAAACTTGAAATTTGGCATGTGTATTACGGTGTTCAATGCTAACATTTTTTGAAAATTATTTTTTGAAATTGGAAAAGTTGGCCTTGAGAATATTAAGGGGCCTGGTACGAAACTTTAGAGAACACACAAATTTTGGATTATTTAATAATGAAATATGTTCTTAAAGAAAAATTATTCAAAATTTAATAATTTTATTTGCCGAGGGTAAAAATAGGGTTAGAAAGTTGAAATTTTATAGATGGGCTAAAAATTATGTATTTTTATGTCAATTTATATGAAAAGTTATTTGAACGAGTTAAGGACTTCAATTTGAAAATAGAATTCCAATACACATCAAAAAGACGTCGCTTTGCGACGGGGGTATGCTCTAGTACATTTATCAACATATCCAATTTTTTGCATGTGTGATTTTTAACATTTGGTTACATTTTACATACGATTTGAATCCGTAATCTTATGCGTTGTAACCAACCTTACTAACTACTAACCTACCTAAGTTATTTCTTAATGCAGATTTAGAATTTACACATAAATTTCCGTAAGGTATTTAGAAGTCCATAAATCACATATAAATTACTCCTAGATAAGTATCTACAATGTTAATCATGTAATTAATTATTTATTTATTAATTTTCGCTGATAAAAATCAGCATATTATGTTTTACATGAACGTACGACATACCGTGCCTATTTATTTCATAACCTCGCAATAATTTTATAAATTAGATATTCCATCATTTGACAGTTCGTCCTCGCATAATATATGTCACTAGTCGTAACCGTCGTTTGACGTTTGTGTCAGATGTATGTACATATAATACCTACCAGTATATACATGTAATATGAATATAGCATGTTTGTACATACTGTGAGTGTAGGTTATGTAACTCCCGCTCTATTCAATTAAAACAATAGGCACTGGGTGACGCGCATGACTGAACCACTGTTGTGAGCTGAGCTATATACTCTGTAGGTAGTTGTTACATACACAATATGTAGTATTATAGTTAAGGCAGTGGCGTTTTCAATGGTTAATGGGTTATACCTGTTAATATTTTTTGATAAAAAACGAAATTACCATCGAAGAGAAGACACGGACACAGTATTGAATTACTCAATTACTATAAAAGTGACAAAACTCAGACTTGTAGTCTTAGAACAATCTTCTTGCGACGTCGACTGTAAGTTTATTGGAGTTCCGAGTCGAAATTTTGACCCTATTGCCGACCTAGAAGAACCTGTTTCTGATTTCTATTACATAGCATTTTTGCTCCTCCTTTGGACCTACATGTGGCAGTTATCGAACAAATATCGATGTTTAGGCTCAAATGAGGATGAAATTCACTCCTAGTTATATTGAGTTACGCGGTGTTGCCGTGTCCGACGATGATATATATATATATATATATATATATATATATATATATATATATATATATATATATATATATAATATATTAATACGTAACGTTTTTTAAATTAATTTTTATGGATTATGTCGATGCGCTACTGTGTTTAGGTTTTGTTTATTAGTTATGTAAGAATCGACATAACTGCTGCAAGGTTTTCAATTGACACATTATACTCATAGTTTTTAACGCAAACCACAAAAAGTGAATTGTTTCGTAATATGGAATACACACACACATACTAGTAAATATAAACATGAATCTTACATTTGTTTTAAACGTATGATCTTAATTTGCATATGTATTTTGTAAACAAAATTGTTTTAAACTAAAAATATGAATTAGGCAGCAACCTTGAAATATTAAATAGTGAATATGAGAGATGTTTTAAGAAAACATCAGCTCTTGGTAAATTAAATATAATTTTTACATAACATTATATAAATATATATATCTTTTGGTCGGATTTCAATTAGTTTTTTTGTATGATTATGTTATTACCGATTACATAATTATTGCATTTTATGCCATTAATAGATTTCTGCTTGCTTTTTACATCACCTCCTTCAATTAAACCCATAAAAAAGATTCTTGAGTCCAATTCGGTGGAGTCCAAGTTTTGTTAATTGAACAATTTTTTGATTAAAAGAATAGTTTTTTATAATTAAAATTTTCTGTTAATTTATGTTTGATAAAATAACAAATCTGTTACAAATATATCTTAACCGTATACAATCAAAATATGGTGCACTATCTAAAATATATTGTCTCATCTAGAACACCCTGTACTTGTATTTGTATAGAAACTGAATATAATTTATTTAGGTCATTTTTGAATTTTCTAATCAGTTCATCCTTACGCTATTATTAATAGAATCAATGTTTTGTATTCGTGGTACTAGTGTGCTTCTATGGAAACAGTCTACATAATTAATAATCATGTACAGCGCAGGATTATAGCGCGTAGAAATCCATTGTAAAGTAGTTTAAGGCATTACAAATTAGAAGAACGTTCTTTATAAATATGATAAATAAAGTTTTTTTATCACTTCTTATAAATGGTTATGCGGAATTGCTAATATTTTCGAACCAAAGAACCACCTGGTCGATAAACACAGGACTGGCCCGGGATCGAACCCGGAGACACAACAGTTTAGTGTCAAGTATAAACGCACTTGGCACCTGTACTATCTTGGTAAAGATCTACCAGAAATTTTCTAATATCTAGTAACATTTTATCTAAAAGGGTCTTATTTTATTTTTTTAAAATCATTTAACTCTGCATGGTATTCTTAAGAGTTAAAAATGATAAGTATAATCTGCAAAAGGTAGATTTATTTTATCAAATAACATTAAAATAAACCACAAATCGTTATGTATTAGGTAAAAAAGTTTACGTAAAAGGTATTTTTTGTTATTTCAGACAAACCTTAAATACACGTACCTGTATTTAGTGGGTTATTTATTTGTAAACTTAATTTATATAAAAAGTTATTTTTATATTATAACTATTTACAAATATTAACGTCAGCGGCTCCTTATTTAAATAATAGAATATAAAAATAACGTAAATATCATAAAATATGTCTAATCGAAATGGAATTCATTTAAACATGACCTAAATTACATTTAATGCATTTATTACCAACTTAATATTGAAAACCTTAATAAAATTGAAAGTACGTAATTTTAAAAGTACTAGTTTTTTTTACTCAATGCATTCATTCAATTATCAAATTATTTGTTGTATTGTGACCACCTCTCTTGCCTGTGACATTATTCATAAATTGACATTTATAATTTCATAATTATGTTTTGTATAATTGGTATTCTCATTACGAAATTTGACCTAATATCAAAAAAATAACAATAATATACCAGTACTGGCCGGTAAAAGGTGGTATAGACAGTAGAGAAAGTTTAAATGGCGATGAAGTTCGCTAGAGATAAAAGTAATATTGGTAACGAAAAAATGATTAAAGTATAAAAATTATATTTATTCAAAATTACGTCACAATTTTGGGTACTAATCTATGTACCAAATGTATCTATGTGTTGTATTGTATTTCTGATAATTTTGTTTTACCTTTCATCATTACAATCTTCTATGTATACTTTACACGGTGTATACTTAAAATATAACGACTTCTTTCATTTCTTTAGTCCTTCACTAAGTCTTGTTTGTCTTCTTCTAGTTTGCAATGCCCTCTCTTCTATTTCTTCTTACTTACGCTATCCATCTTCTTCTTTCAATCTTCCCTTGCAATATTTCCTCTAGACTCATAAGAAGCATATTCCAGATCCTTCTCCTCATCATTCTACATGTTTTCTCGTCCTCTTTGCCTCAATACCTGCTTCCTGTTTCTTCGTTACCTATTCTAGACCTTGAAATCATATTTATTTCCATACTTCCCTGTTTCGAAAATATTTTTCTTTTCTTTTTTAAGTATACAATTTTATTTGACCAGTAAATACGTTAGCTTACTGCATGATGTCACGTATGTAGATCAGGGCTCACATTTAGAGCAAGCGGGCCGCGTTAATTTATGGAAAGGTCGCTTCATTTCATATTTAAATATAGTACCTCTTTTTAGTGCATTACTCTACCATTCTACATATTCTGTTTTTCTGTCAATTTAATTAAATATTCAATACTTCAACTAAATTTTGTAATGTTTGTCTTTCTTTAAACGGCGCACTTGCTAGAATAACGAAATACTTTTTCGTATACAAGTATTAATATCGTCTGTTGAGCTTTGCATGGTCGTATTAAAGAGAGTTTAATGTATTTAGTTTAGAGCATCTTTGATTTAGGTACCATTTTCGCACCACACTACTGCAATGTTTAGTATTTTTCGGTAACTTAATAACTTAAATTAATAAAAACTCAAATCTTTTTTGAACTTCAATGCTTTAGAAAATAACAACTTTTCACACGTAAAAGTAATTTCAATGAATTGCATTAGCTTTTGATGATTATTGTACATCGCTAGAGAGAATTCATCGCGCAGGGTAACAACGACCACCACCTCGTGGTAGTACTGCTAGGAAGAACAAAGCAGATTCATTAAAGGGGTGAGGAGATGTCAGACCGAAGAATAAGCTCAAGGTTTATACTCTACATACAAATACACAATGCAACTTACATGATCAGACTCAAATCGTCCAGAGAAGGGCAGCTTATGCAACCTTGAAGCGGAACAAAGGGAACTTGACTACTCATACATGCGCTAAAAAATTTAATCCTTCAAGAAAATATATTTAAGGTTACAATTTGTCAATTATATAAAAGGGCATCATATTTGAATTTGAAAATTTGTTAACGACTCCATTTTATCTAGTGCAAATCACTAAATGAAAAGTGAGGAGAGGGTTTCTTAGTTTTATCCTGCCTGCGGATGTCCATGTACTCATATTACGTAAGCAGTAACCACCTAGCGTTACTATATTCGTATGGTAGTTAAACTTATCCCAACTATTTTACTAACTATTTTATGTTCAGTGAACGCAATAAATAATTCCAAAAAATGTAAATATATAACAAATTAAGAACTGTTTATTCAAAACATGGTCTTAATATATTTGAATGAATTCTTGCCCAATTTATGACCGTCACGTAATAGTGAGTTTAAACTAATTTCAGCGTGTAAAAACATTTCTTGCGTGCTCATGACAGGAAGTGCCGATGATGTTTTTAATATACGTTTTTATGGTACATACTGATTTAAATTAATTTTAATAAAAAAACAATTAGCATTAAAATGTCTGAACAAATTAAATATAAAATGTTAAAAGTACCGAGATTTTAGTAGTGTAGTAGTGAGTGTGACGGAGCGTCTAGTCTGGTGCAATATTTGTTGTAATGAGTGTCAGTGAAACATTTAGAGAAGTCTTGCCAGTGGAGACGCTTTCGGAAGTTGACCTATATCAAATAACCGCAGGATGTTCTTTGCAATGCAACTTCTACGGTGAGGGTTGGAAGGGGAGTGGAAGAGGGTGCTTTTCATCACCAGAAATTCAATTGTATACAGTCTGAATTGCATAAATCTTCTACAGCGAAGTGGGCGAAGTTGGAGTATAGTGTGAAAAACGACTTTTTTAATTGGTAATATCTCTTGAAATATAAGGAGTTATTAAAAAATAATTGGACATTTGAGGTTCTAGTAACCCACTTTATCAATACAGTTTCATAGAAATTTAGACATATTACACAAGCCCATTCTATTTAGAAAAAGGTTCACAGCCAAAATATCAGTGTAATTTGTTTAAAAAGAACAAGAATTTTTGATGATTAATTTTTAACTATTATTTTGTTTTACCACACGTAATGTGAATAAAATTAGTACAAGTGAATGCAATAAATATTACTGTAATACAAATGTACAAATATGGTCAGTATATTTGAATTTATTTATTTTTGTATAAATATATGTAACGGGTTCTTGTACATTACGGGTATTTATAAGTATTTAGTTGTGAAGTTAAGTAAGTCAGTCAGTCAGTCAGTTTGTTTGTCAATCATTGAGTAACTTCTCACCGAAGCTGGAGTAGAGTTTGAGGAAAAAGTCGTTGTAGAACCATAAGACACCACGGTTAAACCAGCAATAGCACCAACAACAACCAACAACAGCAGTAGAAGGAGCAGGAGTTACGCGAGAGTTGAAATTATCAGTCACACCATGTTGCAGCATATCACCACATTTAGTACAGACATATGGCGAATTAGTTGAAGGCTGCTGCTGGTATGGGCGCTGCGAGTGTAACTGTAGCAGAAGCGAACCGGCATTGGAAAATATCATTCGCTAATAGACACGACTGTAGTAACCTTCCTTGTGAACACTTTATTTTTCGAGTCATGGTGTATACACTCGGTCTTTGAGGGAACAGAGTTTTTCCATTTTCTAAGCTTTCAAAAAATCTGAAAAAATTCTGGATTACTTCTTGAAGGGTCTACTACATGGTCCAGAAGTTACCAAAGTCTAAAGTTTAAAACCGTTGTTAATAAAAATTCACAAATAGTGAAAAACGCGAAAAAAACGGAATATTGTTAAAAAACTCATAACTTTAGAACAAACAAATATTAAGAAAAACGGTTGTAGGCTTTTTTACCTTAGACTATAAGCTTTCGAAAGAATGTAGTGTCTTTGGCGTGGGCTCCAAAGAGTTGAATTATTTGTGCACCTGAAAGTGGGGAATATTTTACGGATTCAGGAATGTCATAATAAACAGAGCGGTGATTATTCGACACAAAATAAGTTTTTATTGATGAAAATACAAAAGTTATGAAATAATAAGGAGAAAGAGGGGGAAGGAAAGTTATGAAATAATAAGGAGACAATCATTTTGTAATAATTGTTGTCAATTCATTGAAATACTGGAAAATGCTGTCCAGAACGATTTCCTTAGTCGCCTAGTTTTGAAGAGTTGCTTTTAGCTTATACCAACTATCTTTGGCGTTTTGTCTGCCCCTTCTCTAGACCAGAGGTCCGAAATTTTTCAGTAGTATAATTGCATTGGTTTATGAATGTTTTTACTTCATAAACTGCATACTGTATTCTTCTTTGAATTTTATTTCCTTGTTTTTGAGAAAAGAGTTGTAGCCTTTGGCCTTTGCTCTAGAGCTCTAGTTTTGTGCGCACAATAGCCTGACGAAATAATTAGCCTATTATTAATAACTTTAGTAATTTCCTTCTATAATATTTTTTTTTATATGGTAATTTATTATCTTTCACAATGACTTTCTAAGGTCACAAATTTTGTATAAATAATATTTTGATAGCTTGTAATTAAATTTGAAATTAATTACTAAAAATTCAATTTCTCATGTATAATCAATGCTACACAATGCCTGAAGTTTTTGAAACACACACACATACACACATTTACAAATGTTAAAATCGTGAGTAAATTTGCTCTCAAATAATTCTCAACACAATACGATTCTGACACTTGAGGTCCTGGTAGTCGACTAGTGGCACTGGCGTTTATTTATAGACAATTCAATCTATAAAACTTATTTGTCTTAATTCTTCACACTTACATAAATATACTCGTAAAGTATTAGTCAATCTGCAAAAGAATTTTTAAATATTTGAGATGGCCTAATTTTAAAAAAGCTTACGTCAGATTTGGTATTGCTTCATTGTTTGTGTGTAACATTTAATACAATATGTTACGATACGGTATGATACAAAGAACGATAGTACAGTACAGATGCAAATGTGTGTCTACGTAGATTTGTGTTGTGCGGACTTGTTACTTTCTGTTAAACCTCTCAATGACATATAGCAATATTACATTTACTTGAAGTATCAGTTGAACGGTTGAATTATGCTGATCCAATCGTCTTGTTTTAGCACAGACAAGTCAAGTCACTTGAGGGTCGCTTGAAACATTTGGTATACTGTTTTCTTAAATTTGTGTTCCTTTATTATGTTCTATTCCTATCATTTATCCTAATTAAGCACTGCATTGAGCAATGTCCAATGCCTCACCCCACCCCAATCATCATTTCTTACTCTATATCGTTCCCGCACTTCTAGCCCACGTACACGCTCAGCAGCCCTGTATCGCTCATCCCTAAATATACTCAGTTTCATCCTTAATAAGCTAAAGCATGTTTGACAGTCAGTCAAAAAACAAAATCTTTTCTTGTGTAATGTCGAAACTTGTCTTGAAAACACATCTAGAAAAATATTTGATACTGAATGATGATTTTAAATAATCTTAATCAGCATCGACTCAGGTTCATCCTATTAAAATTGATAGGTACTGAATTGATTGTAATTTCGAGTAAAAACAAAAACAGAAAAATTAAGCAAAACGGTAGAAATTAACCAGGGTCTTTTAATACATTTAAATTTAGACCACACAAAATTATCAGGCATTGCTAAGACTGGAAAACGTATTGGAAAACTATATTAATGATGTAAAATGTAAAGAGATACATGTTCTATCCATGGACGCCGACAGGATTACTTTCAGGGAAATACATCTGCATCAGGAAGCTAGCAGAAAAAGAGTAGAGGGGGGCACTGAGTTCATTGACAAGATGTTTAACAAATTTGTACTTTAATAATAAATTTTTTGTCTTTTTCTGTGTTTTGGGTGAAAGTGCACTCTCTTTCTGTCGCTTATGGCTCTATTCATCAGGGTTTTTACTACCGATAAATAATATAATAATATATATACTTATTTCATGATATTTGACTTGTATCTACAAGTATAATCAGTTAAATAAAGTAACAACCGTGATTCGAATCCTGAAACACAGCAGTTTGATTTTAAATTTCTCGGCTACTTGGCATCAAGGATCTTTTTTTAGATAATTACAATCATTACTTAATTTAAAAACTGTTTGAGAAATAAATTTAGTTGCGTTCTATTTCATTACTAGATAGTTTGGAAACTACACTCAAACTTATGTATATTACTTTTTAAGTTTCTTTAAATTATTCTTTCGTTAATATTTGTGAATGACATATACAAAACGCAGTCGTCATGCCATTGGTTGAGATTGATGAAGTATGCATAAAATATTGAGTGTATGTACTATTTTACGAATTCTAAGTTACATGAATAGATGTTGTATGAAATAATAGCAATCTTTAAACATTAGCACAGTGTTGCTAACGTGTTTGTAACACATGAGCTGCAATTTGCATTTATATTTATTTAAATAAATAAAGTAAAGACTATAGAATTACTACAATCTTTTTATAAAACTAGTAATATGATATTACTAATGATGTTGTACTGTTACTAATCGAAGGTTATCCTGCTGCGACAATCTGTGATATTGAGATGTTGAATTTAATTATCCTACTTATTGTATTCAAAGAATTTATTTAATAAAGTGCACTTTCATAAAAAATAATTACTGTATGTGTATTTGCAATAGAAACATAAGTAGAGAAAAATATTTTAATATATATATAGTACACCCATTTTGATTCATTAAATTTTACTCCATTCTTAAATATGAGCATGTTTCAGTAAAAGGATTATAAATTTATTTAAATTCTTTGTTATACCTATGAAACGATCCTACAGGGTTGCTCTTTTTAAAGCAAGAGATATTAATCTTTTTTAATAATAATATCGAAATTTTTCTTATACCACTTTCACTTATGTTATTGAAAATTCAACCTTTTTGTACCTTTCCATACGATTATATATTTACAATTAACAAATTTAATTTATTTTATTAATTTCTTACGTGCTTATATACACTGTGAGAAATCCTCAGCAAGAATTATGATATGGTCATAGTTGTATAATGGGTTGTTGATAAAAATTTCTAATTTTTATTTGATGTTATAGCAGTTTTTGTTCTGAAACTTTTATAGCTCCCTATGTACTATGTTACGTAGAATTTTTACTGTTAGGCTCTCCGCACACGAATCGATTGATTGTAAAATTAGCCCCGAATCTGCCCGAACCGAATGAGAATGCAACTATGTTGTTAGTGAGAGAACAAGTGGGAGAAAACTGATTTCAAACTGGTTTTGAGCACGTTTTGGGCGACTGTGTTTCTATGCCGCAGGGCATGCTTTTGATGGTGACATCATGAGCAGAGATGTACACAAATACTATTCAAAAGTATTTAAATACATACATACAAATACGACACAATAAAATCCCCTATGTTAAAAATCGTATTTTTTCGTTTTCGTTGGAAATTTCGTTGCTTGGTTAGTTTGCAATCAGTCGACTCGTGTGCGGAGGACCTTATTTCTCGTAGACGTTTCTAAAATGATTAGGAAAAACCTCGCATCTGTTCATAATTATCAAAACAACTATCCATTTTAATTATATTTATTCTCTTCTAGTAAAACTAAGTTATGCTAATGTATGTGTTTAAAACAATGCCAAGCTGCAGATCTAAAAAATAGGGTAAACTTCGAACTCATATAAGTGCTCCTTGATGAGAAATGTACATTATCTATTAGTATCTCTAGAGCTTCTTTCTAATATATAGATTACACAAAAACATATTTCATTAATCAGTTTATTAAAATATTAACAAAGAAAGATAAATTGTTTCACCTTGTCACGGGATTATGAAGCGAAACAAAAACTATCAAACTACTAAACTCTAAAAAAACGCAACAAAATGAACTTGGTTTTTATAGAAATTTATTACTAAATTCACAAATAAATTAATTAATCAATATTTCATCAAAGAATAAGTTAAATCAAATAAAAATGATTCATATTGATTGAGTCCTCAATACATTGAAAGAACAACAACATCAACATCGTTCACCTTGAGGTAGTACCACCATACCAACACCGAGTACCGAACTGAGTACGCCTAGCTATTCTACTAAAATATCTTTGAAATTGAATGATTGTTTGCCCGCCAAATATTAGAATGTGACCTATATAAATTGATGTAGCATGAATACGAGAAATTCACTTCAAATGTATATTTTATTTCGAATATTACATAACCTTCAAATTATTTTTGCGAATTTAAGGTTATATTTTATTTAACACTAGTATTGCAATATATTTGTACAACCTCGGTTAATCAGGGTTATTTAAAGTGATGTAATGTATGTCTTAAACGACTATTAGAAGTAATACTAAATATTAAGATTGTTTTTAAATAATAGAAAGAAAAAAAACATCGTTTGTATATGCTTCCAATGGTATTTAGGCCTATGATCCAGTAATACATTTAATATACTACTTGCTATATGCAATAGAATAGAAACATACAGTTTCTGAAAACGATATTTGAAACATAACCTCAAAAATAATATATAACAAATAATTTGGTCCAAATACGACTGTTGTTATTGGAAAAGATGTAGGATCTATTGCTAATTTAACGTATGTAACACACAATATTTGATTAAACCCGTGCACATTACACACGTGTTAGGTATTTCTTTAGAGATCTCATAACTGGCAGCGCTTCTGGTGGTCATAATGTTAATTACGCAAAACGGTTTCACTATGTAAATAAATTATAAATATATAAATGGAAAACATTGATTTTAACATCCTTTTTATGAGAAGATGACAATAATTCCTACTACTCTATGGGCACTCAATTTGCGTTTCAAAAATTGTTGCATCAGCATCCCATATCAATAGGCACCTCTGTAACTGTCATCACTAGGCCTGGGTTGAATCATAGCGATGTAATGGGAGTATTCATACAGACAAATATTTCTAACAGTAGCATCTATGAAATTCATAGAATAAAGAAAATATTTAATTAAAAAAACTATAAAAATAAAGCGTTATGAGATTAAGAGCTGTTAACCTTCTCTATAGATGGCGATAGCGTAGTGAATTGATTAATCAGCGCTTATTAATTGTGAGTCATGTTATAGATGCAAGTGTACAGTGGAAGAACTAACTGCAACACTGACACATTATGAGATAAGACAAAAACGATTGCGTAGCATCAGATTTCTTAGAAATATACATATTATCGTTTTTAGATTAACTTTGTAAACTATGATCTATGTCGATTACCGTTTTGGACATAAGATACATTTGACGTTTTTATTAATTTTTAATAGAAAAAAAAAGAGGAAATCATCTGATAATTTTCCGGAGATGTCTTACTAATGAACTGAACGATGATATACGGTTCAAGAATGCGTGTACAAACCTCGACAAAAAATTTTGTTTAATTAGCTTTCAATTTGAAAAGAAATGGTTTCATGTCAAAAAGTTTCAATTTATCCATTATATTAGCATATATTTAGCAAACACTAAATACTATAAATTGTGCGTATAAAAAAAGAAATAAACAATAATAAGAAACTCAATTCATAGTACAGTAGTAAAGGTCACTTTGATCCTATTGTATTTCACATCGCAGCGTGACTTTCGTATTTATTGGCAATTAGACGTATAAAAAAAGTTCTTTAAGTGAAATAAAAAACCAAACTGAAACAAATAAACTGCGTCACAAAATTATACACTTGAGTGCACATGCACTTACAAGTATAACGCGCCGTTAGTCGTCGATAGTCGTTAGTTTAACGATTGAACACGAGGAAAGCTTGTGTGGTACGTACGTGCGTTGTGTGGTAGGTGGGATCATAAACTAGTGCGGGAAATATATGTGTATACTCGTATACTATGAAAAATATCAAACTAAGTTTATTGTTAGTTAATACATAATTAACCGATATGTAATTACTAGTTGTTGTAGTACTATTGTATTGTATTGATAAAAGCAGAGATTAGCAAAATTAAATTAAATTATTTTCTGAAAATTTAGATATTTATTCAACAAATTTATAGGTTTCAAAAGCAATAAAATATGGAAGTAAAGGAAATGGAAGTAAAAGGATAGTAGTTCCTATTTAAAACCGAATTAAGCATTTTGGGTGGCACAGTAGGAGAAGTTCGATATGTCCTTTTACTATCAGTTTTCTGAATATTTACTTCACCACTCAAAATTCTTCTTATTTATTTCTTACTCTGAATGCCCCTTTTTTTAATGTGACGGCAATCTCCATTCTTGACAGTTAAAATTTTGTGCAAATGAACTAGATAACTATAGGTTATAGCATAGTCACTTTAAGAGTTAAGCCTGGTGACTTTTAATTGCAATAATTTAAAATAGAAATTTTCCCTATATTTGGAAAGAAAATATATTTTCTTTTTTCTCTCACGTGTTGAAAAAAGGCTATTGCAACTGGTTACAATTGATTTTTTATTAATGTATATATAACTAATTTATGTAGGAGATTTCCACAAATAATTTAGGGGATTTTAGATTCATTTCCACTTTGGAATTTAGTGGGAAATTTGTTTAGAAGTTGGTAACCCTCCTGTTCTTCAAGGCTATGGCCAGAATAGAATTTGAGATGGTCATCCGATGGTTTTTAAGGTAGAGAGTCATCGTCCTCTATTTCTCTACTTTTGATGTGAATGCATTGACAAGTACATTTTACTATTTGTAAATATATGTTGACAATGTTCATGTCAAACATTTTCGATTATGTAATTTGTGAAAGAGAAAGCGACATATAAAAGATTTTATTTGAAAATGTGATTACAGATATATTGCTATTACAGAATTTGGGTAAAATTTTAATTAATAATCATTCATTTATTTATTACCCCAAAAAACTCTAAAATTTGATGTTACATAACCGTGGTTTTTTGTTCATAACAAATAATGATTTTATTTCTTTTTAACAATTTATTTTTAATTACTGGTTCGACAAACCAAATTTCTATGAAGTCTATGAAAAACGTTACAAAACTTAATCTAGCATTTAGAAGATGTCTGCAGTCTCTATTTTAACACATTAGTTAGCCAATAACTATTAATAGTTTAATTTTTGTAATAGATTGAGTAATACGAACACCAAAACCATATACAACACAATAATCACATAGTATTAAAGTTCAATAACATTACAAAATAAAAGCATACAGAAAAGAAACACACACACAAACTCCCGCATTAGTGCTATGGTGCTCTGGCATACAAAGGGACGCCAGATAGTCCAGACGAAGTATGCTAAATGTTGAAGAAAAGACATGTAAAAAGCTAAAGAAATTCTACAAGTAAAAAGATGGAAACAACCTTGATAAATTATATACTACAAATTTAATCGTTTTAATTTAAGTGGTAATAAATGAACTCCTGTTTCCAACTCTTTATTAATTAGTTAAAGTTCGTCAGCGGTAGAACTAACATTGAAAATATGCCGACGGTTCGTAAAATTGACAGAAAAAACACTTTAAAGTTTATAAAGAGCCTACAATAGTAAATCGCTTAAAACATTAGAGAATTTTAGAGGAAAATGTTTCTAAGAAACATTAGCTAGTACTCAGATTTAAGTTAGTATTTAATAGAAATTTGTTTTATTTAATTTATTTAACGTCGACCTATTTCCGATGCTGGTTTTATTTATAGTGTCATAAGCTTTATGATTGTGATCAAATTATCTTTCATAACTCAATGTTCCAGAGATCGAACTAAGACTCTCGGCCACTGTGCATGAAATGAATTTGTTATTTGTGCTTTCTTTTGCAGACATAATTTATTCATTATTGAATTATTGATTTATGCATTTGGGATTGTTCTCAGTAGACACGCTATTCTATTTATCAATTGAGATCAATTACGAATGCTTAAACACTTATTATTTTTTTTAAATAAATGATAAATATTAGAGTGGAGGGTAATATAATTATAGAAGTTGGACTACTGTTTGTTACTGCTTTAGAATTTTGGTTATACCATTGGTCTTTATTTGAGAAATATCTTTTCCAAATAAAATAGAATATTTAAATGTGCATACCTTATAAAGCTTTACACTTTTTATATTTTATTCATGATACAATACAGAACAAGTGTTCAAAATTCTAAATCTTAATAAATTATTTATTACTTTGGGTAAAATTTTCCAGGACTTCTACTCTGTTTAAAAGAAATGAATCGGGAATAAACGACAGAACAGTTCAGAGTAGTTGAGCACTGGGAACTTAAAGTCTCCATCCCGCACCCCTCTTGGTCGCATTCCACTTAACATGGCCTCGAAGCATCGAACTGTTTGAAAACACGCGCATTTCTATACACCCCACTACTCCCTTAACCTATGGCACTCACCGCGGTGTCTGCGAGCTGTGACTGTGTTTATAAAGTGTCTTAAAAACATATACACATTACATATCGCGTACACTCACTCTAGATATTATAATATTTCTATACAATCATTTACATATTATTATAATCAGTATGTATTTATTTAGAATGATAGAATAATTAAATTAAGTTTTTATTGTGTTTTGTAGATTTTATAAGCTAATTGATTGTTACCGATTTTAATTAGTAGCGTATTATAGCTGCATTGGGCATGGGGTAAGTTTGAATTTAGAGGCTCTTCAATTGCGATATTATATCCGCAATTATTAGTTTTACGTTATTAGATTGATCCTCATAATTAATGCCTCGTCACTTTGTCTCCCTACGCATTCCAGAGTTGTTTATGTTAAGATAAGGCTGAAGCCAGTGTAGCTCCAAGGTTGTACTTGGAGTTTTAGAGCGCAATATCGCTAACAAGTTTAATATTTTTATTAATCGTTTATTAAGTTTATTTTTTTGCGATGTCTGAATTCATAAACTTACTTAAAAGTTACAAAGTTACAATTGCATTATAGAAAACGCATGTATGCCAGCTATACCGATACCGTAAATTATTGTGGAACACTTTTACTTTAGACCCAGGTAAAAAATTGTCTTTCAGTGGAAGATTCTAATTACAAGCTAATTCCAAAGCTAATTTTCTATTCTCATATAGAAATTGTCTTGCAGTAAAAGGTTCACACTTGCTAACATGCCACAAGCTAATTCTAAGTTTCATTTTCTACCTGGGGAACCGTAAAGAAAAATTTACAAAGCCATAAGATCTCTGATCTACACAATGAACCATCTCTGTTAAAGCCACTATCAACAGTTCTATGCATCCGAGGTGGTCGGTGTATTTAGTGAACGACAGGATGTGGAGTATGTCGGGATTAAAAGTGTAGGATGTATGTAGTAATAAGGACGAAAAAAGGACCGTGGTCCTAAGAAGCCCGGCAAATTATAAAAAAACACACATTTTTTTTTATATATAGTTTCTCGGGCTTCCTACCCAGTAAACATTTTGGAGTCACTTTGACATCATATTGAAGATGTGTCATGATTTTTTTTGTCATTAAAGAGTTCATTTATAGTTCAGTTTCTCACATTTTTTCATATAAAATGTCTACTTTATCGGCAACAAATGGCGAAATTACTCCACCTGTCGGAGTACAAATAAAGATAAAGTTGATGCGAACTATAATTGAAGTGAAATAGTGATAGAAACGTCACTAAATAGGGCACTTCACCAAATTGTTTACTGGGTAGGCACGTAGCCTTTTATCGCCCCTAATATTGTTCTGCTTCTTCTTATACTTTATATCCAGACAACAAGAATGATCTATTCATGGTTACTGCTGCTATAAATTTCGGTTTCTCAAAATAACACACATTTCTATGCTTGACTCAGATACAAATTGTTACCAAATTTGTAACAGAAAGAATTTTATCTCATTTTCCGCTTTGTTAGATGAACTCGGTTGTATTTTTGACGCGTTACGTTAATTCGCATTGCGTTATAAAGGGCTACTGTATCTATAAATAAATAAAACAGTATGCAATAAAAAATAATTAAAAATTGAAATTGTATACGGGCCTGCCAGTACTACAGTATACCACCGATCGGATTGCTTGCTCTTGTATGTAACAAGATGGTTTTTGTGAAAGCATTGACGAAGTACAACTATGTGACCGTCACGGTCTTACTTGTCATATATACGCCTTAGTATGTCACGTGACCATCAATATAGTGATACTTGTTTGACATATATCAGTGTTTTACTCGCGGAAAAAAAAAGAAAAGATTAAATGGAGACAGTATTCAGTAAACAAAAGGCGGTGGATGGGTATGAGTATGGCGTTGTCATTGTCCATTGAGGACATATGTTTGAAGAGCACAATGGGTGCTTTAGCTTACTGTGTCATTATCCAATTTATATTATGTTAATAAGGAAATTAATAAGCAAAAAAAGAAAAAGAAAATAATTTAAAAGACGATATTGTTTGTATAATAATGAGAAAAGAAATTATTTCTGTTTTGAATGGATAATATTTAGACATATAAAATATAAGATCTGATTTATTTATTGAGGTATAATTTTAGGTAAATTCTATATAACACCGGCGAGAACTACTAATCACATTCTGGATAATTGAGATAATAGACTCTAAGGCTCAACTACTCTTGAGTTCGATTCTCGTGTATGGAATAAATTTATTTCGTGACTGGCAATGAAATAACTCACGAAATGATAAATTATAAAATCAAGATTCTGTATCTTTTTATATATAAAAATTCAGCGTGCGTATGTTTGTGCTCGCAAGACTCGAAAAGTAGTCGGTCGATTGACATGAAATTTTGACACAAGGGTGAATTTGAATGATTTCATTTCTTTCCAGTTACGAGGTTCCCTAGTAAAATTAATGCAAAATATATGCTAGTTGTTGATATAAGATAACTACCAAATAAAGCGTTTTTCTTTTTAAGTATTACGCCTTGAATTTATTTAATTTTGGGAAGCGGTTGGATTTACGGCAATTGGTTACGACCTTACCATTATTCAAAATCAATCATCTAGAACCAGAGCCGGATTTATAAGTGTGGAAGCCCATAATTATTTTCTGAATAAAAGAAACAATTTTTTTCCGTCAAGTCTTTCAAAATTTATTGCTTTTATCTCTATTGTAGGCCCCCTCTCTAGTGGAGACCCCGGAGCAGTAGCCCCGCCTGTCCTCCCTCAAATCCAGGCCTGTGTATACCTTAGAATCAAAACTTAGTATCAGGAAAGGGTACCAGGCAAAGGGTTATCCGTTTTGCAGTATGATAGTTCTCAAGAATTTGAACCCAGAGCAAAATTTGTATAATTTAAGTAATAACCTTGTTGCAAAATCTCAGACTTAATTATAATAGAGACTGCTTAGAGCCGCCATCGGTGCAGACTTTAGTAGCAACGTTTTCAGAAACCTCAGCTGTTGAACCTGAAAACATTAATGTAACATCGTCATAAAGAAAACTCAATCGATCCAATCCATGTTTTATTATTCGGGGTTTATTTAGACATTGAGCAAGCTGACACCGTGGCCAAAATCTTCAAAATTCTTCTGGAATACGCCTTAATATGGTGCGCCTGGAGCAACTGTTTCCTTGCTCTGTATGCAACCGTGCAGTCTTGCACTTATTTTTTTAATTTATCACTCGCAGGAATATCTTACCAGTGCAATTAATTTACTCTAATATAGTAATTGGTAATCTCACTCGAACAAATATTCAAATTTAAACGGATAAATATTTCGAGCGTATGTTTAGTATTCAGATAAATGTATTTGAAGTGTATTATGTAAACCGCTCTATAATAATCTTATTGGCCAAACGGCAACACTCTCTTTACGCCGTGGTACTCGCACGCGGACTCGTACATACATTGATATAAACCATCAGCAAGCCGCCAAGCCGCTATGGTTAGAATGGTCCGTCCCGTCCGACTGTCCGACTCCTGAGTCTCCTCTCAATATCAGTCTTCGTCCCTGTCCCCATCCCCGTCTCCTGCCATCTCTCTAGCGATGAGAAGTGTAGCATGGATATACGGATACCCCGAAGCTCTACACTAAAGTGCTGAACTGCTGAAGTACGAGTAATATCGGATCAGTACGCGTGTTGGAGGTAAAACCATCGTCATCAGTTCATTGCTATCATCGTACCGTTCCGTTCCGTTCCATTCCGTTCGTCGTTTCTGTTGTACATTCTTTTCTTGTTTTCATCCGCTTCGGTTTCGATCGTTTTGTTGGACAGAGAGGAAATAGGTTGGAACATATTCATATACGATATGAATTAGCTGGTACAAAGTATTTTTTATAGCGGAGCTCTATTTTGGTCATTTTTACGCGAGCGTTTGATGTAGATTTTTAGAGAACACTGTTCCGTCACAGTCTGTAATCGAACTGATACAACTGAAGTGAAATTATTTAAGGCGCCAACATTTAAATTGAAATTTGTTTACAATTTATGTAATGAACAATTCAAATATAACAAAATCAAATTTTATATGGTAAAACGTTGTCAAAAGACATATTAATTTAGTTTTAGAACTGGTACACCCTCTTTTTCAGGAGATGAATCTTCTGCTTTCAAGTTTATCAACACACATGGATTGACTGATTACAAACCTTAGCCCCGAACCGAATGAGAATGCAACTGTCTTTTTAGTGAGATAACGCACGTGTATACGAGTGAGATAACACACATGGCACAAACGAAACTAAACTGATTAGATATAGGTTTTGAGCGACTATGTTTCTTCGTCGCAGGGCAATTACATTGCATGCTTTTGATGGTGAACATCATGAGCAGAGATGTGCATAAATACTTTTCAAAAGTATTTAAATACATACATACATACAAATACCTCACAATACGACACTATAAAAACCCCTATTATGCTATTGTTAAAAAATTTATAGAGTCACGAAACACGGCTCGACATGGTTTTCGTTGAAAAGAAATCGTTTTTAGTTGTCGCTGGAGACGGTCTTAGTGTCTAAAAGTATAGCTAATTTCTAATTCGATTAATAGTCAGATGTTCTTATTAATTTTTTTTTCGAGGCGCCGTTCTTTTCAGTCTGAAAGTGGTCCTATCTTCACAAATGTTTAAAATTTAGATGGTTCACAACTTGGCCTTTACATTTAGCTTTCAATTTTTAAATGCAGAAGTTTATATTTAAATTTAAAGTTCAAGTTCGTCTCTGTACATATGTCTCGCGCCTGCTTACAGCATCCTTTGTTCATCTTTAACTCAATATCCGTCCTTGTCTGCTATTTAAATTGTACACATGGATTCCATAAGTACATATCTTCTCGCTCCCACCTGTGCAATGAAAATGCGCATCATATTGATATTATATCCTATACAGACCAACAATGAATCTGTAAAGCAAAGCAATATAGACCGTATAGGCATCGTCACAGTATAGAGCACAAATAGATTGTCGAATGACTCACACACATACTTGTAAACAGAATATAAGTATGAGTGTGTGTGTGTAGTGTGAGCTGAATATTAGAACTCAAATCACAAGGTGGTATAACAATGACATTGGATTTGATAGCTTTCTTTTTTGTAAATTAAAATGTGTTTATTTTGAGACGTAATTTAAATTACTAAATTGTTACTTGAAACTACGCAGCACTGCAATCAGTAGCCTAAGATCAACAGGTTATGGGTCGCGGTGCTAATTTTATAAAAGTATCAATTTTTCATCAAAAAAGTCTGGCAAAGATTCTGGGCCTGAACTACTGCTCCACTTTATAGTCTGTCTCATTGTTAATTAAAGCTTAAAAAAACTACAATACGTCATATGGTAAAGCTTTAAGCTCTTGTAATAATTTATTTAATAGTTATTTTGGTAAACATACTCTTTATACACCAAAATGTAAACTTATGTATTAATTAATGTAATATTTTTTACATAACATAACGTTTTCTTATTTACAGAAGTTTAACATATCTTACATTTCATAAAAACCTGCAAAAGACATTAAAATATTTTACTAGTATATTAATTTTTGTTATTATTTAATTTCTTTAACGTCTGCCTATTTCCTATGCTAAGTTCCATCACCGACAACCTCATACTATGTTGGCAGTTTTTTATAGTGTCGTGGCCTCATATATATGTCGTCTATATTAATTTTATACGTAACATTACATAAAAATCTTTATTAACGTTAAAAAATGTAATTTTATTTTGAAAGATAGTTTTTGGTATGTAACCCTTTATTAACCCAAAAATTTTATGTTATTGGTAAGTTTTTTATTGTTAAATAAGTTAAATATATGTAGTTGTGTTTAGCAGGTAGTTCAATAATGGCAGTGTCGAATTAAGACTCACTGAAGCTTTATCTGCTCTCCACCACTTAAGCCAAAAAACATCTTTTTTATTACTCTTACGCCATATTCAATGGAACTGTCAAAATCTTTTTCATTTTTAATAATACAATATTTTTTTTAAACATGTACAAATATAAAACTTGAAAATTTTAGAAATAATGGGGATGTTCCTTTAGCGAGGTCGCGGGTTCGTTGTCAACACCATTAATGGAGTCTCCATGTAAATCTTTGCAGGGAGCTTGCGAATTACTAATAGTATAAAAACATGGAAAGTGTTACATAAAAACTTTTCTTTTACATTTAGTACTATATACGTCAAATGCTTAAGAAAATAGTCCTGCTCGAGACCTCTGGAATCAGAGATGGTAAACCTTTTTATAAATTTTTTAACCTGGTGTTTAAAAGAAATAACATAACAACCTTGCGGATAAGATTATCTATTAAATGATGGAATATGTTTAAAAGTAGTTGAAATTCTTTGTAGTAGTTTAAAAGTTTATGTATATCACTAATAAATAGATGTTTGAAAATTGTTTGATGCTGATTCCTATTTATTTATTTTTAATTCCTGCTCCAGCGCTCTGTCTTCAAAGCTATTTATTACACAATTATGATCTGTGTACTATAAATATAACACATCACTCAATGATTGATATTTATTGCTATTGCTAATTGTAAAAATGGTGTAATCTGAATAACACTTGTCAAGCTATCGCTTCGCTTTAACGGAATTTTTTCCCATAATGCTTTATCAACACGATTTTTACATTGTTTTAAAAAATACAAGAATTGTGTCACTAAAACTACTGTAATTTATAAAGTAATGGTCGGAATGGTATAAAATTTTGATATGTATATAGGTTAAAAGTTGGTACTATCTAAAAATCACATGGATTTATACATAGTATCTATATGCAATAGTATTAGTAGGGAACCATTGGTGACAAACTGGCATAATTAAAATTTATTTAAAAAATAATTAATAACTTTCTGTTGTAGAACTAAACTATAAACGAGTACAATATTCTGATGTATGTACTCAGCTTTAAGAACAATAAGCTTTATTCTTTAAGGATTTCGGCTACATAAAGTATAATATTCATCATTGTTCCATCGTTATTCCAAACTTAAAATAAGATTTGTTCTATTTTACTAGCAGTGTAATCTAGCTGCTTTTAATATTGCAGTGTATAAACTTTATAAATTTAAAAATACATAGAGTACGAATAAGAATAATAATAAGAAGAATCCAACAACAAAGTATAAGAAGAAGCGTTAACATATTTGTAGTTCGTTTTGTTTTGCTTTAAAAGTCGCATAAGAGACAAGCGCAGAACGCAAATCATACAACAGAGAGCGCAAAGCGCAACATCATACTGGTTGTTAGATCTTTTTACTTTTAGCGCAATATTCCATCTGATCTTAGGTTTTGTGCAGAATCCTGTGGCAGAGAGTCTCAACGCCTGAGTCTCTTCTCTTTATTTCTCAAAGTATATAGGAAGTCAGCGACCTCTGTGAGAAATTCTGCAACTATTTCCCGAGGGAGAACGGGGATTTAATATATCAGAAGTGGGAAGAGCAAGAGTTCAAGATGTTGGTAAATCAAAGGGAAAGATGAAAGGGGTATTGAAGGAGTAAGAAGGGAGCATCGAGAATGGAGAATCGAGAATCGAGCATCGAGCATTGAACATCAAGCACGTTTATGTATCCGTGAGCCAAAGCGAAAGGGTCAGAGGGCGACAACGTCATGTTATGGTTTATACTCATTGAAAGTATCGACGACTATCGATGCATCGCATTGGGCGAATGAAAATGTATGTAATTCTATTATTTATCAATAACAAGGTGGAAAGGCAGGAGATAAAATGGTACGAGTAAGAGACGTATGGATTTAGATTGGACTTTATTTCGTATAAATTCTATTAAAATGCTATTAACAAGCACGACTAATTCTGGTATATAGAGGTCAATGTAAGTAGTATAGAAATTGTATTAAAGAGTACTACGTACTATGAATTAATTCAAATTCATTGAACACTACAAAAAGTATAATACAAGAGTAGGGTACTATAAGGGTATATAAGGACTATCGTCGCACATTCACGAGAGGCCGCCATCTTGAAAAAATGGCGAACAAAACGGTTTTTATGCAATATTTCCTTACCAGTGGGTTCTATGATAAAAATAGTTATTACCAATCTGATAGAGTACTCAATTTCCTACAATTTATGTATACAACATTTATTTGTATGTCTGATTGTTATTGAGCTATACCACTGTAAAGTAGAGCACTTCACTGAAAATTAGAAATGATTCAAAACAGCGGATGACATTTATAGAGTGAAAGAGTTTATAAAGCGAATAGCCCTTGTGAAGTGGCCCTAAATCAGTCGTGTTACAAAAACAACTAATTATTTATACGATTAGCATTGCAAATAAAACTTAAAAATAGTATCAAATGGTACTTGCTTATTTTCGATTGATTCTACACATATATATTTATAAATAACTCAACAATGTCGTAATACTTATATAACTAATTTGACATATTGTAAAAACAGAGTTTTATTTATTATCTGGTTATGATACAAGGTCAGAATCAAGGCAAACTGTTTATTAGGTAAAAACTATATTTCTGTAGGACGTAGAAATAAAAACTATTATAGAATTTATTATGATGATGATATTTTTTAAACAAAAGTTATATAATTCAGTAAATAACATGTATATAAATCATGGACAATTATAGAAAAGTCAAACTAAGAAGAAGGAAAATATTTAATTTATGTGTATGTAAAGGAATAAAAAGGATAAAGAAAGTTATAAGATACGAATAAAAGATTTATTTCACATAAAAAAGTTTACCTTTTCCATAAATATTTTTAGGTTAATATTACGTAAGATTACATAAGATGTCCTTATAAAACATAAGAAGGATAGCAAGGTTTAGATTAGGAAATGAGGAAAGAGGAAACAGATACTGGAAAAGTAGTGAGGAAATAATGTGTAGAGTGTGCGGAACGGAAGGAAGTTTTATTGTAAGGAAAAAGTAGGGAGTGAGATGAATATTGGGCAGCTCTTAAAAGGGGGCAAGGAAGGGAACAGATGGATGGTAGAAATAATTAGAAGAAGGAAGGCTGAAGCTTTTTAAATCTTTTTAAGGCAGAAGAATGTAATGCCGAAAGTGAATGGAAGAGGTGGATGGCGGAGATAGAGAAAAAAAACTAGGAAAGAGAAGGAATGACAGAGTAGACACAGGAGGAGCGAAGCAGTAGCAGTAGCAGTTTTGTTTTTATTTTTTATTTAAAGGATTTTTTTTTTCGTCTGAAAAAAATGAGAATGTTTAGATTTAATAAGGATCAAAATTGAATTAAGCACAGTGACATGTATATAAATGAGTTAAGGCACAAGAATGTAGTCAAATGACAAAAACATTAAAATTAAAATAGTAATGTAAGATGATTACAAAATAAAAGTTATCATTTAACATACATTTGTGGCGATTGATCTCTCGGTCACTGTAAGTTTCTTTCAAAACATTCTTAAGCCATTTTAAATATCTGCATACATGTACTATATTCTTCTAAAATTGTATTCTTTTTGTATAAGAAAATAATCGTATGCAAATTTATATTCTGAAAATGTTATTTATTTAAAAAAGTAGCGTATTATTTATTTGTGCAAACAGAAACAAAAACGGGTAATGCGCCTGCGTATTTCGTAGTTATGAATGACTCCTGTTATGTGATATTTTAAAATGTGCGCTTTGCACCATAATAGCTTAGTAGTAAAGCCAGTATTACAACATGAAAGCATTGATAACTATATTTCATATTTTATAAAATCAGATATGAAAGCTGAATTAGAAAAAAATGAAATGAAAAATTGGCAAGACAAGTGGAATAATTCTGATAAAGGTAGAGAATTTTATAAAATACAACCAATACTGAGACGTAAGCCATGGTTTGCCAAATTAACATGGCCAAGAAGATTAATAACAGTGACCTCAAGACTAAGAATGAATCATACTGGAGCTCCGAAACATCTAGCAAGAAACAAAATCATTCCAAACTCTAAATGCGAATGTGGTGAAGAGGAGGCAGATCCTGACCACATTCTGTGGCAATGTAAAAATACAGAAAAACTTCGCAGACTCTTCCTGTTAACACCCCCTTTTTGATTGAGAAACCGAAATTTATAACTGCAGTAGCCATGAATAGATCATTCTTGTTGTCTGGATATAACGTATAAGAAGAAGCAGAACAATATTAGGGGCGATAAAAGGCTACGTGCCTAGGAAGCCCGAGAAACTATATTAAAAAAAACATGAAAGCATAGGGAAAACATTTTAAATCGAAAACTGTGAATGGTAAATAGTGAAAAGGGTTTACCTGAAAATGTGGTTAGAAGCAAAGGGATAAAGACGAGGTAACACGAGGAAGAAAGAGTAGCTTAAGAACAACTTTAGGTAGAGAGAAGCATTAAGAAAATAGAATGGAAGGCTGAAAAAAGAATTAAAGAGAACAGGAGAGCTGTAGAACACATACAGGTCAAGAAAAGTAAAGGAAAGAAAGAATGATGGTAGAAAAAAGAGGACAGAAATGAATGTGAGTGAGTGCAACAAGTTGGACTCTTATTGAAAGAGATATGATGGAAAAGTAGCATTGGTTTTAAATTGTTTAACTGTTATTTTCTCTCAAAGTATTCATTACATTAAAATGTATATATTTACGTAACGTGTTTCGGAATTGAAAGTTTGAGATGTTATTGTAAGGCGAAAAAAAGTCCTAAGAAGCTCGACAAAATTATAAATATAAGAAAAAAATATTTAACGTGTGATAATGGCTTAACATTATCGTGACTTAACCTGTTGTGATCCGAACACAGGGCGCATAGTTTAGCGTTGCAAAAGCACTAACGTTTATTATATTATTTGTGCAGTCGTCAGTGCATTCGCTGTTTTGTGTTGAATGCTAAATGTTGGCTACCACGCTATTGATCGATACTGAACATAGCTGCAGAAACAGAACCAAAGAACCGACTGTTTGTTTTGTTTAGAAACACTTCCTTAGATCAGCTAAAGATATTGTTGCCATAGTAGACATCGCTTTTTAAATAGAATACTGCGATTTAATATATTCATGTAACGGTTGTTACATTTTCATATATAAAAAAACTTAATAATAATTGTATTTGTAACAAATGAAATAATTATGTGAAAAAATTATATTCTTATATGTTTATATGTTTCTATTTTTATATGTTTGGTACTGAATTTTGTATGGTAGCTCGAAAACGGCTCCATCAATGTTTTTGAAAATTTCCTATTTCGTAAGAAAAAAATTATAAGACTTTTGGCGTCCCCGGATTTTCCCCTGAATTTCCTGGAAACCCGTAATTGTGGAAAAACTGGAAAAAAAAGTGAGCCCTTTTTTGCTGTATTACTTTTAATTCGTAAAAGATAGAAAGTTGAAATTTTGCATGTGTATTAAGGTATTCAATGCTGACATTTCTCAAAAACTACAAATTCAAAAATTGAATAAGAGGGGGCTGAAGAAATTCGGGTGCCCGGTAGGGAACTTTGGAGAAAGTTCATATTCTGGATTCTAGAATAATTAAGTATATTATTAATAAAAGAAAATTCAAAATTTCAAAATTTTATTTGGGGGCACGGGGGCAGTATTTGCCAAGAGTAAAAATTGTGTTAGAAAGTTGAAATTTTGTATATAGGCTAACCTTGGTAACTTATTCAAACTCTATTTAAATGGTAAACTCTAGTATACATATAAAATGATAATACGTGTACACACAAATTATGCAATTGTATTACTATCACAGCCGCCTAAAAGTAAAGGCCGGTACGAGTTCGTAGCCAGATTTAATAAAAACAAAACAACATAGTTCATGCAATTACTGTATTATGAAAGGTGAATTTGAGGCGTGGTCGTTGCACTATATCAATTATCAATAAATACTGTTGACTGTTAGTGCTGAGATACTTACGAGTATATTGAAAGTGAAATATGGCAGTAATTACACCGTTGCAATGTTGCAGACACGAACGAACACGAACGTAGAACGTAGTGTAGAGTGAAGGTGAAAATTAATTGTGTGATATACATTGTTATCTGCACGAAAAATATCAATTTCAAATAATTATATGGGTTTAAATAAACAGTGGAAAAATATCAGATACTGTTTGCTAATAAATCACGATTATTATATGTTGGAGTTTCAATCATGAAGGGTTGGGAGTGTGTGTGGGAGGGGGTTGGGTAACTTTCAATGTAAATTACAGAAATATTAGGGATAGTGTGATAATTCTTATTCCATAACAAAGTACTTTTAATGTCATTGTGTATGTAATACAACATCTTAAAAATATCTTTTAAGACAGCAGTATATGGGCGTAGGCAGGGTAACTTTCAGGAAGGTGCATTTCAGGTGCATTTACCAAGTGTTGAACAAATTTGCACAATATAGACGTCTTAAGACATGGTGACATTAATAATAAATAATAATAATAAGGATATATCAGGAAAATTCAAAACGTATCAGGGAATTTTGAGGCAACTATTTCATATATAGCATATTATATTTCATTTAAAATTCAAAATTCACGACCACCAGAACTCAGATATATATTAAATAGAAAGGTATCTTTCATAACAGTGGTGTATCGATAAAAACTAAAGTAAAAGTTTGCTCTCATGATATACTATGCCAGTGCAATACAACTTCAATACATCCTCTTGTACTGTGCAAGTTTGAATCGGTGTATTGTTGTGTTGGTACATGGTTTGTATGTTTGTGTATTTAAATGATACGAACAAAATTTCTACATCAGGGAGAAGTACCAAAAATTTTACTGGAAAATCGGGAATTTTCCAGGAAATTTGAAATCATTTTTTTATGGCCATCCTGAGAAGTGCGAGTAAGAATCATTCATGTCATGTAAGAATCATTCAATCTCAAAAGCAAAAGAAATTAAAAGCATAAATAAAATAATGCAATATCTAATAAATAAAATCAAGTGCATTAGTTGCTATTAATAATTAATTAGTTTGCTAATCAACGTAGATGCTTTTAAACCTTTGAACTTCGAACTTGGAACTTAGAACTTAAAAAGCCAAGTTACGTTACAGTCCGACTTAAAACATCGACTACACCTTACATTACAAGAGAAACACATTCTTGTGGCTATAAACGGGCAGACGAACATGAGGGCATCGTATCTGAGGAAAGTGGTCTCACTGGTTGCTGATGAGTCCAAGGAATCAAAGGTTCCCAACCTGGGAGGTCATTAACTAAACATATCAGATTTAGCATACGAATTACCTTGTGTTATGAAATGTATACAGATTTTTTTTTAAATTCATATTAAGGGAAAACGTTTACTTTTAAGCGTTTTTATACAATCAGATCAAATACGATTTTAAATCCATACTTCAAAATTCAGCTGCGCCTTTCAGAATTTAGCGTTTGCACATATGATAAACGGACAGTTCGTCTGAATCTGAATCAATTTGTAAATCAAATCAGATCGTGCAAATGTCAGTAAAAGTGGTTTCAAGACAACTTTTTTATATCGTCTTTTGATGACAGCTATTTTTCAATTCTTTTTTTTTTCTTTCTTCTTTTCAATTCAATTTTTGAAGTTCATTTAATTTATCCTTTAGTATCCTACTCAATTATACTGTCCATATCAAAAAAGAAGATCTACTTTAATCTGCTAATTAGATTATTAATAGGAACTAATATAGTAATTCATTGTGAAAGAAAAGGTTATCTTAACACATTAAATTAGTAATCATTTTTAGTTTAAACAACAAATAAAAGTAAAGTTGGGCACTTAATTCATAGTGCTCTACTCTGTAAATTGCAAAAACAATTGTACTCTGTACAACTTAAATTTGCTAACTTTCTTACAAATATGCCAGTAACACTTTGACTAAAAAGCGAACCTCAAAAGAACCAACAACAAAGTAGTTATAGTTTAAATCACGGTAGTTCGGCGGCGACTTATACTTAAAAGAGGTTATAAGAGCGGTATAAATCTATAATACGATAATGAATTTTATCTTATTCGTTTCTATATACAATATAGAAAAATAAGTGAGTCAGTGCTTTTTAGTTATATCGGCAGTTTATACCCCACAACTTGTTTTTAGTATGAGTAGCCGTCGAACTCTTCTTCCACCAACCAGATCTTCTCTAATCGATCGATTGATGAATGAAACAGTTTGTAAACCACTGTACAAATACTCTGGAATCGTCCTAAAGGAATCCAATAAGAACCTTCACCGTGTACGACCTGTTCGACTTATGGTCATGCTTCAACAGCAAGGGCGAAGGAGTTACTTCTTTATGTCTTTTAACATTCAGTTCAAACTTGTATATAAAACTGTCTTTCTGTCTCTCTCTAAACAATGTGTTGGTAATTTATGTGACCAATACAATAAGCAGGTATGTTAAATGATGATGAGGATGCTGACTTGTATTGAGATGGTGCTGGTGTTGCTATTGATGTTGATGGTGATCTGATACACCGACTGACCGATCAACAGTGTTCTGGGATACAAAAACTTATTTTAAATATTGTAATTTCAAAAATCTATTGGTACAATATTATTTATTAGCAAATATAGGAACTGTATACAATGCAAGACTAGATGTAACTCAATTGACTATTATATAATGAGTGTCCCAGATTTAAACCAGGACCAAAGGGTTGAAATATCGGATTACACAGGTCTGAGAAACACACAACAACACCACATGGATGGGCTACAAAATCAGGTGCAGACAGGACAAAGTTGTACCAGTTAGTCTCATTTTATACATCTTTGTTAGAACTTAGAGCGTTCGTCATGTTAAAGTACAATAAAACCGTCTTTGCAGCCTAAAAACGAATTATAACTTAACGGCCTATTAAACAAACACTTAGAAGCAATAACTTAACCATGCGTTTAATGAACTGTTTGTTAATTATAAACTAATAAAACAAGAAATAAATGAATGGCCTTTTTAGCAAGGTCTGTATGAACATACGTATGTTAGAATAATTAATTTTTTAATTACTTTTATATCTTTCTTAATTAAATCTGGGGTGTAATGTGTGTGTGTGATGTGTTAAGATATCAATAAAATGTTTAGGGCAGTTTTGATAGTTAGTTACTTACATAAAACGATTTAAACATAAAAAACCTGGTTCTTTTGATAATATTTAACCTGCTGTATAGTATCGCCATCTATATTTTGCGAATCAAAAATGGGCGAAGTTTCGTCTCTCCTTAATGTAAAACATATTAACTTTATTGTGTACAAATTTGAAGTCGATTGGAGTAAAACTGTCGGAGATATAGAGTTTTAAGTCTTCATCTCTCTGGTCTGGTTTCGTCTTTCTTTGAAACTTTTAAACGCTTTTTTTCACACTTAGCTTTTACTGAGTCAGTGTGCTCTCTAGCTCAAAATCTACTGCACCAATCCTTTTAAGAACCTTTTAAGGGTGCGTCTTATAATCGGGTAGATACAGTATTTAAATAGTAACTTATTTAATTTGTTTTATTCTTGATAAACCTTGCATTCACGTAACTCTGTTAAAGTTCATTCCATCGCATCGCATCGCTATTCCTCAAGAATAATGCAAACATTTTACTCGTACTTCCTGCAGCATCCAACGACTAAACTCTGAAAGAGACCGCACTTTGAAAATGCTTATATTCCTCAGAACCTTGATGCTTTTGCTGTGCTGTTTCTGATCTCCTGGTACGAGACTTACATACACAACCACATATGGAGCTTTTCTCTACATATGAGATGTGTATATGATACGCGTCTATAGTGTGTTTGATGTATCTCTATGTATTGCGTTTGTCAACGACTTTGTCTTATACTTGGAGTATCACATAAATCTATCTCATTTCCTCTCATTTTGATTCCTAAGTGGTTTGTAATATGTGATTATCTGGATGTTCATTTTGTTTACAACACAAATCAAAGCATTGCATTTATTTAAGACTTTTATTTATATTCTGTTCAATGCATGCATTGAATCGATACATGTATTGATTGAAGAATACGTTTTGTATACTAAACTATTGATACGATATGCAATTTATATTAACCACATATTATAATGAGATTTAATTATGTATATACAAATTTAGTTTTTGTGCTGAATCAGATTGTTATACTTACTAAATTATTAAAAATCAAGTACTGATAAACGTATTATGTGATTCTTTAATGAAAGAATTTGCGTCAGTATTAATTTAGATGTACTAATTACAACCCGTTTATATTGGTGCGGTGTTATTAATTAACAAATATAGTAACTTTATACAATGCAGTACTAGATGTAACTTAATTGACTGTTATATAATGAATGTCCTAGGCTCAAGCTACGACAGAAGGGATAAAGTGTTAGATTATTCTGGTCTGATAAACACAGAACAACATCACATGGGCTGGCATTAAGATAAGGTATAGACAAATTCAGACCCGTAGCGGTCGTACGTACACCTCCCCCACCTCAAGATTCTTCTCATGCATCTTTAATATGATAAATCCAATGCGCTTGTTGCAAGCCAAATAAACGTTTAGACAATCAAGCTACAGGGTAACATATATTAAGTCCCTTAAGTCAAGTCAAGTCTTGTTTAAATTATTTTTGTTAGACTTAGAGAAGTTTTTTGCGTTTCTTATTATTGTCTTAATGAAATACTTAAAACAAACGTGTTTAATTTTTAAAATAACGCTCGTAATTCATCCCTTAGTATCGCCGAGTAGCGGCCTAATTGAGTTCCACACCTGTTTACTTTTGTAGACTTATACATGTGTTGTAGCATATATTTATTTGTCCTTTGTCCGTCGTTTCTTTCTCTCTCTCTCTCTTCCTCTCTCTCTATCTGAATGTTATATTAGTAAATTATACGACGAGACAATGAAAAAAATAATATCCAATATATCAGAAGCACAAAGACGATTGAGGTACGACGACTATATGTTCGAGTGAGTACGAGTGTATATATACATATGTATGGCTATACGATAATATGCTACATTTACTCATAAAGTGAAGAAATACAGAAGCGTAGGGATTACTTTGTCTACGGAATTTTATTAACACGAAAAAGTGTATCTACTGCGCATTTTCTTTTATGAAAATTTCTTTCTTTTGTAGTTTCAGTGACTTAGTTATATTCAGCACCACATTAAGTTAGTTTGGCTTGTCGAAAGGATACATATTGGAAAGGATAGTATTTTGTCATAACTGTCCAATTTCCTGATTATTCCACTAACAATCATGGTTGTCAAATTTCAAATTAGACATTGCGGAACAAGAATTAAAATTTTTTTTTTTAGGTAAAAAAAACCGTCTTTTTATACAATTGATGATATCTAGTCAAACTGTGAGATTAAATTAAAGTAAATGAAAAACTTATTTCAATTTAATCACTGGAATGCATGTGGGTCTATGAATCTATCACACAAAGAGTGCGAAAATACTGAGACGGCCGTTAGTCAAAGACTTTTTAGTCTAAAGCTTATATTCGAAATCAAATATTACACCAATATCACAACATGTAACTTGTGTCAAGCTAGCAAGAGTGAACCATTCTATATTTATTTAACATTTATTTTATTACAGCGTTTCCATTATTGTAATGAATTAAATATGATGAACAATTTAAAAATCATTAGTACGTTTTTTGTTTAAATAAAAAATCATCTACGTACTAGATAATATATACATTTGAAAAATTTCCAAAATACATTTGCCAAATCTGAATTAAATATGTAAAGAACGGAAGTAAATACTGTGACACATGAATACCTTTTACTTTAATTATTATTGCGTATAACAAAATGATAAAATTAACTCGCCCCGTAGAGTTAATAACATTCAAAACTGCAACACCATGAGATTCACACATATTGTTTTAATAACTACTTTACCTTGATGTAAATTTCAATAATCTCTTCCTACGCCACTGGTTGACGTAGATATTCCTATATTATAGCTTACGGATTCGAGACTCGTGCTTTATATGGTGTGTGACCTTCAGAAGACCCTCTTCTCTCTCTTTTTTTAATGTGATAGCTCCACCTACTTTTACATAGTGAGCATGCGCTACAAATTTCTGACTGTCACACTTGGTATACTCTATATTTATATCAAAACATGTTAAATGCGATTTCGTTTACATACAGATTTACATATTTTGAACAATCATAATTGTTCATTTTATTTGGAAAAGAGGGATGATGCTTTAACATTTAATATAAGCTGTCTAAATAATACTAATATTAGAGAGTTAAATATGAGATTTAACCTGAAGTAGATTAACCTAGGTTAATTATATGAATTAGGCTGATAAAAGTGAAGGACAAAATAGACATTTGATCAAAGCAAACACTGGGGATAGTTTCAAAAAGAGATAGATCTGTGTAATTGATTTATCCAGAGAACTAAACTTAAGTAAGTTTTCTTACACACAAATATACTCGTATTTCTGCTTCTTAATGCGATTACTTTCTTTCTTTCATTCCATTGCAAGGTGATAATCTCAACTCCATAAAAGTGGTCATAAAGTGAGTTTTCAAACAGCCTTGATATGGCGCTGTTATATCATATATGGCTCTATATAACCCCACAAGGAAAACCCGAACGAGGCGTCGTTAAGACACTCTCACATTGAAAGAGTCATCTAGATCTCAACGCTGCCCCTGTGTTCCCTTTAACACGACCTGGTGAATGAAATAGACTAGAGCTTTAATTCCCCTGACGGTGGTTTGTGGAACTTCACATACTGGTATAACTAGTTGATGATTAAATGATTGATTTTAAAGTTGTCTTATATTGCAGAAGTCGTGGTTGTTCTTTTCTCGATTTAATTAAAATTATTTCTGAATAGCAATCAATATGTCCATCAATCAATCACCAATCAATAATCATCAACATTCAACAGTTATTATTATTGTTAATGTTAAATTCCTTAAGTGCTTATTATGACTTATTTTTATTTTGTACTTGTGTATATTGAAGCTTATGTACAATTTATAGTCGGTAGTGCACCGAGATCGTTGAACTGAAGACTGCGGTCTTTAAAAGTAAATCTTAGGGCATAAGCAGAGGTGGATTAGAGTTATGTACTACATTTTCTGTAGAGCTGTGGTTTTGGCCACAAATACAGTTGAATTTGACGTGAGGGCAACAAAAAATCTGTGCTGAATATCTAGATATACAAGGAAGTAAAAAATATTCAAATGATCGAAAGATTCAGGTTAGAAAACGAAGAAAGAGGAAGCAGATGTTGGAAAAGGGATAAAGAGAGTGAGCCTGTAGAATATGTGGAGAGGAGAAAGTAAAGCTGGAGCATATGAAAAGCAGATTTAGGGAGAGTGTGAAAGTGAAAGGGAGAAGAAAAATGGCAAAAGTAAGAAGGTGGAAGAGTACTGAAATGATCTTTAACCTTTTTTAATTTAGAAATGAAATGTGAAATAAATTCAAGCAATTTGTAAGATCGTAGAAACCATATGCAATAAATATTTACAATACAACAAGAAGTTGAGAAGTAGAAAGGGCTTCACTATTATGTGCCAAAGGTCTGAACTATCTTAATGCGGCACTGGCTAAAAGAGTTTTATTTTGATTTGTAATTTCCCGCGATCTTATGTTACGATCTTACGCAGTGAATCTTATGCATACCTGTTATAAAATTCATCATCTATCGGCGAGAAATATTAGATGTTGTTAAATGATTAGAAATAGTTAAATGCAATTAACCATAAGGTCTTTAGCTCAATCGTAATTTTCAGAACGTAATGTTTCAGTACGGATACGACTGTCTTAGACCTAGATCACACTGCGATTTAAACTCCAGTGGTTTAAATCGCATAGTTTTGTAACACATGGAATCATATGAGCATGCACACACCACAGGTTTTTAATTTTCTTTGTGTTACAAAGCCGCCAGAAAAAATCTCTGAGGTTTAAATCGTAGTGTGTTCAAGTCCTTAAGATAGTTTTACTACTCAGTGCAGGCCATGGGAATATATAAAAATGTGCACTCTTCCGATAAATCTATCTGAATTTGTAAGAAATTTCATTCATTTGAGAAATCATTTGACAGATTAATTAAATAAAATTGAAATGAAATGTTAATCAGTAATTAAAACACAGTTGTATTTGTAATATGATACGCGTGCAGCATTCTCTGAAACAGTAAGCTGTTTCTATGTTAATTTAACAAAGATTATGTAATAACAGAAGTATTCAACCTCTAATGACCTTACTCATGCATGTCAAATCATCATTTGTTTGTTGACAGTTATATGTGGCTTGCTTTAAATCATTTAGGATTGAATGTTTTCATTTTTAACACTTTTGACATATTTACAAATGATTCTTTACCTATATAACCTCGAAATTTTAATTAAAATTAAATCAGGTTAATTTTGTTTCTGTTGTATTCGTTTTGCATTCAAATTAGTGTTACCTAATGTAACTAACGTTTAAACAATGCATCAGGTAATAATTGGTGGTATTCCGATTAAAGTTAATTAATCCTAGGGATTATCACATCACTCTGTAATTTCTTAGGATGTCAAATAGATGGCGATATATAGATCAAGCGATATATGCCAAAATTTCATAACATTCCGACCAGTCTGTTACGAGTTACAGAGATTTTAGTGACACTACTTTTGTAATTTACTAAAATCAACAATGATTTGTAAATGCTAGCTTACTGCTAGATTAATATTTACTTTAATATAACAAATTATGTAAACTTAAAAGTCGATTAATAGACAAATACTATACTATATTTTGCTCATCACTAATTCTCAAAGTGCTCTGATGTTATAAACACCAATTAAGTCTCTCGATGGAACGTCGTCTTGTTCAGTCTTCTGTTTGTTCCTTTTTGTCACCCCCTTTATTCCCTCTCAACTGTCTTAACTTCTTGAATATTTCTCTCAATTCCAACAATATCTATCTTACGTTTACCTCCATTACTTCTACATTTCTGATTTTAGAAACAAGGTTGCCACGTTTAGAATTCATACGATATTAGTTATATTATAATATAGATAACACACATAGGTTTTATATAATCACGGTAAATTTAATTTAATATACATACATGGTTATTATTTATAATGATGCTTAGTAGCTAAGAAGTCATTTCTAAATATTTCAGACATAAGAGAGAGAAGATACGCCGTACAAGTGTTATTAGTAAAAGAACAATACTTATTAGTATAAGGTAAGATTGCGGTATCAGACGCAAATGTTTAAACCCTGTCGCACACTGCAAGCGTATTTAAGCGAATTTTGACCGGACGTATACGCGCTACTACGCTTTACCTACCCGAACCCTGTAAATGTAATAATCTTACACACTGCAAACGACAAAGTCGTTCAAATACGGGTGTTACGTAGCTCTCATACTAGAACCGTGTGTCAGCGAATTTTAACCAACGAATACATAGAAGGAACCAAACGAATACACTGGAAAGGATATGAAAGAGAAAGCAATAATCTCTTTTATAATAGTGGTATATCGATAAAAATTAAAGTAAAAGTTTGCTCTCATGATAAATTTATTCATTTTATTAACATTTTACATATTTACATTTCAATTATGTTTAATTTGTTATGTTCAATTATTTTAGTGCAAAACAACTTCAATACACCCCTTACAGTACATAAGTTTGACTTAACATGGTATGTATGTATTGTGACACATGAAAAGAACCGGTCAACCAAGCCGCCGATTTACGTCCGAATTCACCGTTGCTTAAATACGCTTGCAATGTGCGACTGGCCTAAAGCAAGAAGAACATAAGGCGGCAAAAACAGTAGCGTCTATTGTCGTCAATAAGTTCGACATTGAAATGGTGCAACTTTTGACAAATTCAGCTCGAATAACACTTGTCAAATCATTGCTCGATTGCATGAACGATTTTTTCCCATTAAAAAGCAATGCTTTATCAACACACGAAACTAATATTTTTTCATTGTTTTAAAAATTTATAAAGTAAAGTCACTTAAACCACTGAAATTTGTAAATTAATGGTTGAAATGTCATAAAATTTTACACAAAACGTTTTAAAGGTGGTACTATGAATTTGTCGACAGTGGCGCCATTTCTATGTCATCCTGCGAACTTATTGAGCGATTTGATAGATTAAATGTTAGTAGGTTCCGTTTAAGTAAATAATTACTTGAATATATGGTAATATCCGTAATCGTTCCTCAAGTCATCATACAATACAATTTGATAGAATGGAATTAACAATTCGTATACGTATCAAAAAGAAATCTATCACCACGAGTTTTTAATTACTACAAACCATATCTTTTAATAAACATTTTTCAGGTTCATAATTTTTAAGAATAAAATGATTTATTTATCAATTAGTTTCGGTGACTGCGTGACAAATATCCTTTTATAACGAAATTCTAACTTATATTTAATTTATAATCTACTCTACATCAAATATGCGCTATTTAAAGCTTTTTCCTTTGTCGCCCAAAATAAATACAGGTATATAACACTGCTTGTGGTTTAACAAGTGGCCGATTATTTTTATAATACTGGTTTCAAAGCAAGCATAGAATTTAATACGGATTTCTATATGAGTACAATGTAAATAGAATAATATGAAAGCATGATTATCGTGCTGTTTCGAGGCAGCCTGTTCATTTACGTTACTAGTTACTATGGTAGATTGTTGTCTTGTTCTTGGTGTGAAAGTGACAAATAATTATCAAACGTAAAGAGAATATTTGTCACAAGTTTTAAAATCGTGACTTTGTTTTGAAATCTAACTTTTATTTAATGAGTCAAAGTTTTTAAAATGTATTTTTATTATTTATTGATGCAATTAAGGAATACATATATTTACATAATTATAAATTAAAAAAGATTTTTGTAGTTGGTTTTTATGTTATGTAATTTCAGAAAATTGTCAACTTGTTATAGAAGCAACAATTCGTTTAATTCCAGGCCTGCTATAATTCTAAGGGAACGACAACATTATAAATGTTGTATAAAACTTAATTTGATGATAGTCGGAGTTACCGGAACTGATACGAATTAATTTAGACATTTAGTATTTGATATGATGACGGAATGATATCGTACTTGAAAAGGAATGTTCCAAATGAAATTCAGTTAAAAAAATTTCGAATGTGCAAAACCAAAAGAAAAATAAAATCATGAAATGTAAAGTATTGTCATATAGTCTAAGTACGACTCTCTTAGACAATTTTGTTGTGAAAAGATTGAGACGTGGCTACTTGTTGCAAGCGTGTGAGTTCTCATATGTCTCATACCTGCCCCCTTACTAATCAAACAGACTATCTTTAGACAAAATTATCACCAGTGTGCTACTGCTGTAACAATCATTACTATGAAAAGTATGTTCAGTAAATTATTAAATAAATTTCTTCCAATATTTTTACAAACATAATGTGACATCCTTAAAAATGTCTGAACAGGGTGGCAAATACTACAATAAAGCATTTTCTATATACATATGTATAAAGTAACACATAAGGAACCCGCTAAACGCTAAACCAGCAAAACTATCTTCACAATATGTTGTTAGCCAAGCTCACAATGTCCTAACTTTGAACGTCTAATAAGTTACACTTACTTGGATTCCACTTCTGAAGTATACCCCTTTGTTCCTTACTCACCTCCCCATAACCACCCGCTGTGTTTCCCCCCTCTCTCTTTGTTCTCTTATCATTCCTACTACGTCCCTTCCTCCGTCCCTTTCTTATTCATCGTGCAAAGTGGTTTTATTCGCTAATAAGGCTGTTTGCATAACTCCTTATGTTTGTGTATGCTTAACATGAGGTTTAAGTGAGTTTAACCATATTTGATACTATTTTATTTAAACAATATACTCGACAACTGTGTATATAACACATCGATCATAATAGATAACTAATACATATTTTTAACTACACTTGACTTTTAAGGTAAGCGTCCACAGGTTCGCAATGCTGGCATTTAACGCATATTAAGTAAAGCCAATGCGGGCAATTTGAACCTTAGTAAATTAGGTACCAAAGTTAGCCCATATATTAAATTTCAACTTTCTAGTACTATTTTTATCCTCGACAAAAACCGCCCCCAAATAAAATTTTTGATTTTTGAATACTTTTTTTTTAATAGCATATTTCATTATGAAGTAATCCAAAATTTGAGTTTTCTCCAAAGTTTCCTACCGGGTCCTCTAATTTTCTGAACGCCCCCTTTTCTAGTTTTTCAAATTCTAATTTTCAGAAAATGTTAGCATTGAACACCGTAATACACATGCCAAATTTCAACTTTCTATCTTTTACGAAATAAAAGTTATAGAGCAAAAAGTATATAATTTTTTTTTAGTTTTTCTAAAATTACGTGTTTCCAGGAAATTCAGGAAAAAATCCGGGGACGCCAATAGACTTATAATTTTCTTCTCTACGAAATAGGAAATTTTCAAAAAGATGCCGTTTTCGAGCCACTATACGAATCGCGTATAAGCAAATAAATTTGCATTGGAACATTAAATAAAAGTTATAATTTAGTGCAAATCGGATATGATCTTAGCTTAGTGACTCGACCGTGAATGACCCAACGATCTTGCCCATATTGAGGACAACACTCATTTGTTCATCATCAATATTACTAAACACGATAAAGTTGCTTTTAACATTTTATAATTATCTGTCCATTTGAATCGTTTTTGAGATAGTAGTTTTAATCGAGAAATAAACACAAGGAATTATAGCTTTAAACAAATCGTTTTTTATTGAACTGAGTATACTCATGCATTGGACGAGGAACGAGGGACAAACCCAAAGGACTCGCAGAAGATCTTCTTCAAGTGTTATTCCACTACGACTCATTCATCTTGCCGCACGCGCTTACCCACGTCCAAAGACCAAGAAGACGATGGCTTCGGCAACTGCAGACTGCAGACTGCAGGCTGCAGCAGTCCCATCTGACCATGCCACTATGCAGGATGTCTCAACAAAAAAAGGAAAAAATAAATAAAGAAAACACCTATTTGTAAACACAACGCACACCTTAACTGAATCGTAATAATTAATATCTACATCCCATTTTAACAAATGGTATTTATATTATTAATAGAAAGAGACGGCATTATAAAGTGTTATGATATTTTATAAAAAGATTTATTATATTTATGGGAATAATTCTTTTTAGATGTGTATATAGAATATTTCTATGATACCTGAATCTTTCAGGTTTTAAGATTTGTTGAGTCGACCAACGACCTACCTGAATTTATCTTGTGTTCTTAGAAATTGGTTTCATTTTTTTTTATAATTCGTTTCTTTAATGTGACGAATATGAATAAAATAAAAAAAATATCGGTTTGTTGTGGGATAGCTTATAAAATGTTTTTAGTCATGGTGGGTTTAGTTTTAAATCTTTAAAAGTTTGGAGATGACGGCTCAGTAATTGATGAATGAGTTGTTTAATCCAAATATAAAAATTACCATTTTTACTAATAACTTCAATAATACTAATAATTTTTATAATATATTTACCTTTACAATTTTCACTTTTTTTTAAATTTATATTTGTTCAAACTACCATTTCATTTTTCAAAACATATTTCAATCGCCACTAAAACTAAAACATTTTTTACTCTTCTTCTTCTACTTCATACTTCCACCATCCACCTTCTTCTTCCAATCTTCCTTTCTACAGTTACTATTTTTTATTCTTTGTTCTTCTTCAGGTCTGTATTCCCTTCTTCTACTGTTATTAACCGCAATGCTCGTTTTTCCCATTTCATTTCATCCTCTTCTACAATTAGTTCTATTTCTCAATAAACGAAAGGTGAAATCGGACTCATGAAAAGAAATAATATAGAACTGGGCCAATATTTTTACATGTTATATATTACACCATTTCTTAGATGCTAATAAAAGTGATCAACAACTAACTTTTAAATTTTTTTTTTCAGATCCAGCACGAGGAAAGACTGCCTAAAATTTAAGGTTAGTGCGAATATATTTCTCATAAATTGTTGTATGTAACTGCAGTTCTGCATTTAATAACATCCTCATTTGAGCCTAAACATAGTAATTTGTCCGATAACTGTTACATGTAGGTCGGCAATAGGGTCAACATTTCGACTCGGGTGAACTTTAGTACAATTTCGTATTATATAAAATATTGGTAGGTTTTTACGTAAATTTTATGTTTGTGTTTAGTTTATTATTACCAGAATATTACCAAAGTGTTGTAAGCATTTGATCTGTAATCCAGTTCTTATAAATTTTATATGTCAATTAATTTACGGACAGATTTGTGTTCGTCGTGCATATAGACTATTTGAATTATCTATGATGCAGTAGTATGCATCTAAGCTGATCTCTAACAGATATATTTGTGTGTGTGTAGTTATATATGCAATGTTTACACACTTGGAAGACCTGAGGACAGAGCGGGATCATGGACCACAGAAACCCGTACATCTGTTGAGGAATTAGTACCACCTTGTAAACAATAAATAAACAAATAAGATTTAATAGCAGAGTTAAACAGCCAATGGTTAACCTTATTTGTTGATATTATTTAGTTATTTTATGTAAATTTACTTACAATTAGTACGAGTATATTTGTTGTAATTGTTAGAGATAATTAGATTATGAAATCAATTGTTATTCATTATCAATATCAATCTTTAGCCAAATTCCCTCACTGTTTTGACGATAGACGTAATCGTTAAGTTAACGATTTTATTGCCAGATAACGATATGGTAACACTTTTGGTCGTTAACAATGTCGTTTAGTTATAAAAATTTAGTAAAATCTTCACCTAGAACGCATTTTCAAAGTTTCCGGTTCCCAGACACTGCTACTAAGATTGGTGCGCTGTTTTGGAACCTTTCTGTGTTTTTTGACTCCTGCGTTAATATTAAATATGCAATACGGTCCATCCATAAGATGGTAAAGCGGTGGTGTTCGTAGTGGGGGGGGGTCATTGGAGATTGATATGCACTTAAGGACATCATATGAATCCATTGTCCAACTCCGTCCTAGCCGTTACCATAATGTCATTAATAACTTAAAGCATGGAACAACACCAGCAAGATCAGTCGGAGTTCGGACATTTTAAGACGACCTCGAGTGTCTGCTGGGCGCTGTGCGCTGGGCGTGCAGTGTATGCTGTGCCCGTGTCTGTGCAGATTAGAGCTCTCGTGTGGTGAACCATAAGCCTTTATAGCGTGAGCTTTTAAGAGTTATGAACAATCGAAAGTATTTTCTGTAATGTTTTTTTTGTCCAAATGTTTACTTAGTGGGCTCATATTTTTTACGCCTGTTTCGCTAATATCCATTTTCTTTTTCACCACCATAGGCTTTACATTTTATATACGCAGCGGTATATTATAACTTCAGCTTATCCAATGCTATCTTAAATATAGTGCAACATAAGTTGACATAAGAATAAGTCTAATTTAGAAGATATAGACGTTTAAATTTACAAATGTACAAAATAGGGTTTAAAGGTTAGCGTCCACATTTCAGCACGAAAAGCAGGAGAGTTGTGAAGCGGAGGGGAAATCGTATGGAGCGATATCAGCATTTACAAGAGCGTCAGCTTTTATGACGACTAGCAGAACATACGAGTAGGGCCTGTCGCACACTGCAAGTGTATTTAAGCGAATTTTAACCAAACGAATCCATGGAAGGGATATGAAAGAGAATGCAACTGTGTCTTTCATAACAGTGGTGTATCAATAAAAATTAAAGTGAAAAACAATTCCAATCCTACAGTACAATCGCGTAATCGTAAGAGGCTCCATATCCAAAAGTTATCTGCTCATTAAACTCTCTTGCTGTACCAAATTTCACACTTCTCAAAAAGAGTGTTGACAAATCAATATGTTCCAGATATGAACATTTATTTATTTTAATGATTGTTATCATTAGAGTTCGGTTATTTCGAAGTTGTCTGCCATTTCGGTCTCTCTATGCATAAACGTTTTGCAGCCTCATAATCATCACCCAGACCGCGGTAAATCAAACGCATCAATTCCTAGTATTACTTTATTATCTTCAACCTACCAACTTTAAGATTACCTTTAATATTGTATAACAATACTAAACCATTAGAGAGAAAGAGATAGCTTTATTAAATTAGTACATATTGAGTGCAATGTTTAAATAGTTGATTTCAATATAACAGGTTATTGACTTATAACATTATTTGTAATTTATAAATATAGTTTTGATTTAAGCTTCATTATTTATATATAATTATTTAAATAATTAATTTAAATGAAATCTGTTATTTAGAGATGAATCGTTCTCACTAGTTCTCAAGGTTAGTCGAGGTCACTGTCGTCACACTTAAATTACTTGTTTGATAATTGCCGTTTAAAACACATGCAGTTGTCTTTTATAAATTTATTTTATATAATGTCTACCTATTCCCAATACGTATTCTATCACCAGAGTCGATCTTAGGGGATGGCAAGCAGGGCAATCGCCCGGGGCCTCGCATTCTCGTGCTACAACTCAAGTAGAAAAATTAATTAATATATGTATATGTATTTGAATCTCGCGCTTAAGAAAACCCATTTGAATCCCTACGTATATCTTTTCAAATATTCATGTACCTTAGTTTTTAACTAGTTTTAACTTTTATAAATCTACATTTATTTATTTATAATTTATGCATTTCTCGTTAATCATCATCAAAAGTACTTTCTTTCATCTTACATAAATTACACAAAGAACAAGTGCCTTGCAAAGATCTGCTACCCCAGGGACTCGCAAAATTCTGCTGCCCTCGCAATGACTAAGGCCACTCTTGCCTATCAATGACATACTCCTACTATGTTGGCAATATTTATGGTGTGCAGGATCTATATATGTAAATTGATAATAAATTTATTGTTATGTATACATAACCTTACAAACATATTACATAAATGTAATTGAATTCAAATAAGCGCAGAAAATATAGAAGGAGAATGTGAACCACTCTCTGTTATGATAGACATAACGATAGTATATTGTAGACATTATCAATGGAATTCAAACGTGATAAAACAAATTCTTACTGAAAAGAATTGAGTGAAGAATAAGATAAGTTGTCACTAATACGATTTGAATTTGAGAGCCGAGAGCAAGAAGAAATGGCATCTAAAAATTGTCGGTAATTGAGAAAACTTATACAGTAGTTTTTTCACAACATTGCATAACAGTTTATAAGACTCAGAGAAATGTGTTAATAAAAATATAAAACTTCTCGTAATGATAACCTGTTAGCAGTTACCCTGATTAGAGCTGTTTATCGTCACTCACAATTAAAACTAATCCAAGTTGACAAACTATGCGAGCAATTTGTTATCCATGTAGTGAATATTACTTGTACTTGTATTATACCAGATAGTACGTACCCAGTTGTAATACGATTACCCAACACCGTATTTAAAGAAAGCCTACGTGACAGCTATAGCATTCCATATTTTAAATAAAAAGGTTCACTTTATGCTTGATGTTGTACACTGTATAGTATAGGGATGGGGAACCTTTTAATCACGAACCCCACCACTTATCGTATCAGTCTACAATACCACGTAGTTTATGGATGACATCAGGATCTCAACTTTGGCTACAGGTTGATCATCCCTGGTGTAGAGTATACTGCGACTGTCTGACACTACAGTACAGTGGAGCTAGTCTTGACTGTGTTCATATTATGTTGAGCATACAGTTCAAAGTGACCTCAAATACAAGTACAGTTGATATAGACTACAGTGCTGCGCTATACCGATCTAAACTGCATTAATATGTTGAATATTTTGTATATCACAGTCGCAGTCACAGTCACAGCAAAGGAGTGCAAAGTGTACAGGTCTACCTTCAGAGTCCAGTAAGTAAATGCTGGATGGCGTTAGTCTCTTTAATAAACGATACCCTCAGAGTATTCAGCCGTCGATGGACGATGGTGTTTTTTGTTCACTGTTCAACGTTCACTACGGTCTATTACTTTAGTTTATTATGTTATTTTGTTATAAACTGCCATAGGAATGGTCGGGTAACAGTGCCGCATTGTCAAATTTAAGGCCTTGAACACACTGCGATTTAAACCTCAGAGATTTTTTCTGGCGGCTTTGTAACCTGTAGTGTGTGCATGCTCATATGATTCCATGTGTTACAAAACTACGCCGAAAAAATCGCTGAGGTTTAAATCGCAGTGTGATCTAGGTCTAAGAACCCAAATATAGAAAGGTGTAATTTTTAATGTAATATATTAAGATCAGTGCCAACGCTTTCAAGCATTTTGTTCAGACCGCACTATACCTCAGATCAACTAATGTCAGAAATAATTAGGATTTACAAGTTACAAATCATAAGCATATTGGTACAATATTATTTACTAACAAATATGATAACTGTATACAACTCAGTAAACGACTTGATGAAGTGTCCTGTTTTTTGACATTTCTATCACTATTGCACTTCAATTATAGTTCGCATCTACTTTTTCTTCAATTGTATTCCGACAGGTGGAATAGTTTGCGGAAAGACATGTACGACTGTGAGACACTAACTTGTAAATGAACTCTTTCATGCCAATAAAGTCATACGCATCTTCAATATAATGTCAAAGTGACTCCAAAATGTTTACTGAGAATGGTATACTATAGATGTAATTTTATTACTTTTTGATAAAATATCGCTAACACATTCTGGGTCATTTGACTGGTAGAAATCACTTTCGTTTATGTTAACCTTTTTTTTACCCTAAATATTTTTCTCTATTCCCCAGAAGAAAAATAATTAAAGCATAAGAAACATCATGTTAGTCATATTTTCATTTGGACTAAATCAATCAATTGAAATCATTGAAAAGTTGGAGTTGAACTTCTTCTATCTTGTCACAACTGTCTTGTACAATAAACTGAAGGTGCTAAATGTTCTGTTAATATGTAAAGACATCACTGCCTGTCAATGAAGGAATCTCCAACATAGTCATCTGCTAACTACGTTCTTAAAAATAAAGGGGGTGTTATTATCTATCTGGTTTACTATAAGAGCTCTTATAGATGGTACAATGCCTGATAGAAAATGAGTCTGTTACTTGAAGGCATCTTCCTAAAATATGGCAAATAAGCAACGCTTCTTAAGACCTATTCAAATTTGTAGAACTAGTTTAACAAAATGGTAATCTTAATATCAGATAATAATAATCTTCTGTCATTTCTTCTTCTCCAATGCGCTCCTGACAAATAATGTGCCATCCACCAGTTCAACCTCCATTTGTACCAGTACCTGGAGTTCATGTGCACCTCGATGGTATCATTCCCATGTACCAAGTACTAACGTAAGCTGAGGAAAGCTATATTGGTTCAATAGCACTGTTGTTTGACTGGGTATTAACTTATGCTGATACATCGCTGAATCTACTCAATGATCTGCTTACACATTCGTTAAAAGATTGAAGCTGCGGCTGCCAATCGGAGGTTACAAATACTTCACGGCATACAAATCCATATCAATAATATCGCTTTTCTCATCTTTGAAATAATTACAAATTTAAATGATGTAGAAAGTTAAATTCCTAAATGAATATTTGCATTACATTTTGCGGAATTTTTTAGGTGTAGAATTACATCAATAATTTACATAATATCACTCTCAAAGTGTGACTCGACAAAACGAGAACATGCTGAAAGATCTTAGAATAGACTTTTTGCAAGTGTGACCGAATAGGCAGACTGTCTTAAGACGTCTTCAGTGTATGGTCAATTTTGCAGATCTTAAACAGGTTCATGTTTCTCGTAGAAAGATAGGTGAAACAACATTTTAGCAGATTGAAGAAACAGAGACAATGGTGACCATTGCAAGTATCTATACGTTTTCTTCACAAGAATTGAATACTCCAGCCTCATCTTAACAGAGCCTTAGTGCCGTATTTTGTAACATGATGTTATGAGTTTTCAATTGGTCTAATTGAACTAGTCTAAGTTACATTTTCACCACAATTCAAACAAACAAATAAGGCCGTCCGCACATGGGTCGACTGATTGCAAACCTTAGCTACGAATCTGCCCGAATTAGAATGCAACTGTGTTGTAGCTGAGAGAACGCACGTGTATACGAATGAGAGAACACACATGGCACAAACGAAACTAAACTGATTTCAAACTGGTTTTGACCACGTTTTGAGCGACTGTGTTTCTTGATCGCAGGGCAATTACGTTCCATGTTATTGATGGTGACATCATAAGCAGAGATGTGCACAAATACTTTTCAAAAGTATTCAAATATATACATACATATAAATACCTCATAATAAAATCCCTTATTATGCTATTGTTAAAAATTCTATAGAGTCACGAAAAACGGGTCGGCATGGCTCGTTTTCGTTTTCGTTGGAAACTTCGTTGTGCGGTTAGCTTGCAATCAGTCGACCCGTGTGCAGACGGCCTAAATATCACACTAGTCCAGTTTATGACGCATGACTTCAGAAAGAAGTTACCAAATAAGGCGCTTAGTGTGTGATTAAATTTTGCATAACATAGTTTGAAAGATAGGGCTGTTACAGATATCGAACCTAAAGACTAAACTGTACCGTCTCTTAATCAATTTGTTACACTACAATTGGTTTCCTATGACTCACCGGTATACGTAGGAGACTGAGATATTTCTCGGATAGTTTTGTTTGTACACGTCACAAGTATTTTAACATTACGACAATATAGAATTTAGAATGTGTAGTTTTACCGCCGTGAAACCTTAATAATAAAGTAACTGGATATCTAATTGTCTGAAGAAATAACTAGCTGCAATTGACCTACTGTTTGCACCAGTGTGAGTTCAATTTAACTAGTACTACCTCTCAACGAAACTTCTAACTCAATTTCTCTTTTAAATTGTTTAAAGAAAAGAAAAAAGATATCAAGACACTGTAAAAATGGAAGTATTATAGTTAAATAAACAAATCAACCGCGAGTAAGTCTTTGTTTATTTATAAAATAATAAGGTTTGATTTATTGTGAAAAAGAAATAAATAAAATAAATATTAAATTATGTAAATATGTTTACAGATGCAGGCAGATATACTCGTAGATATAGATACAGGCAATGATTGGTGATCAAACAAACATTCACTTTCTTAAAGTGGTGTACAAGCGTGGATGTAACAAGTCAGCGGATAAAATTGCACAAGTGTTCTTGTCGGGGTTTTGCTCTTAAGGAGAAAATAATGTTGGCACTCTCATAACGTAATAAGATGTATTCCATTTGTAATAAATCAACGGATCTGTATATCTTCATCATGTCTTTGTTGTCTATTTTTATTCAAACTAGAGAATAAACAATGATACTATAGACAGGAGAGGAGTAAGGGAGATATATAGGAGAAGCATCATCGATATAGGTTTACTTACTGCGCTCTATTTGAAACTACTGTAATCTAGTTCAAATTACGAGAGTTCGACGGCGACTTATACTTAAAATAAGTTGTTGGGTTTAAACTGCCGATATAATTAAAAAGCACTGACTAAAGCCTTATTCCTACTCACTGTGTTGATATTTAATTTACTATTTTTATTTAATATTTTAATCTAGATTTCAGGTTATCGTTTAAGCATTCTTTTTCACATTTGTGTTTTAATTTAAGTTTAGTTAAGTTGTGTAAGGTGTTTATTTGCTTAGATGTATTATCATCAGTAATGAATGATGACAGAAAAATTGTACGAAAATGAACCAACTTTAAATAAAAAAGTATATCAATAATATAATTAATAATTCTTTTAATTTCCGGCACGGATTTACAAAGAGTTTTAAATAGAAATATATCTTTTCATCAAATCAAATATAAATATATTATTTTAATAGTATTTGTGCGACATGGTTATAAAGATTCTAAGGAATGTGGAGCAGTGATTTAATTGGGTCAGCCTTGCATTTGTCTACTTTTCTCAGCTTAGAGTATGTTCATGCAGGCGTTTCCGTCAGTGTTAATAAATGTTACATCATGCTCATAAGTCATACATAGCTCATACGTTGACTAGATGGACAGCCTGGACGTGTTATACTTACTTAGGAGTATGTTACCACGACTGCTTATAGTTCAATCTTCTTAGTGTCGTACTAAATCTGAACGTTCCATTGATTTGAGCAAGTGCATCAGTCAGTCAAAGTATTTAAAATATTGACGATCGATTAGTGTAACTCAAGGTCGGCAATTGGATAAATTACTCCAAATGGGTTACAAATGAAAATATTTTGGTAAAGGAGCCGTAGTAACGTTTATCTAACATAACAAAACTTACCTCTTACGAAACAATTTTACCTGATGTCGGCGCTATTTGGCTCTATGAATACTTCCAGTATATCGCTATAACTTTAACCCAATCTTATCATATTCCTCTTGCAGATCGAAATGCTAAGTTAGCTGAATTCGAGCCACTCTTTCACGCGGAGAAAACTGTTCGATTATTATCGATAATATATTTTTCAATTTGAGTATTATTAAAAGATTATAACCTTCCAATTTGTCAGTGAAAAATTTCCATTAATATTTCGTTTAAGAAAGATACGTGATATCGCAAGATCTTTTTAATCAGGCTGTTTCAATTTAAACTTGTGCACCCTGCTGTGCACTTGCAAAATTCAGGTTGTATTTGAAGGCGTATCCTGCAGCAAGTACGAGTGCATTTGTACTCTGCATACTTTACCAATTGATCTAGTCAGCCAAAGTACACTCAAAGATACACTTGCGTTTTTCTGCATATGTCCACAATATAATATATCACTTAATTGAAGTAAACATATGTTTCTTTTAAATGAATAAAAATTATGGTACTGTATTAATTACATTTGCATGTACATACATACGTAATATTTTAATTTGTGTATACTATACTATAATATATATTAAATTCTCAGCAGTCACAGCGAGGTCAAGGTCGTGATGTTCTCCGTGCCGTGGACTCTGTGGACCTCGTTGAAGATTCTGAGGACCACAGATTCTTGGAGTTCACATGACTGTAACAGTAAGATCTGTTCAGTGGCGTCTCATTCAATGTTCACATACTGTTGACATTACAAGATATTTTTGTATATAACTACTTTCAAATCTGAAAAGATTCGTCCACTTTCTTTCGTATTGTCAGGATTTACTAATTACATATTATAAGCCAGATATAATATTGGTACATACAATGCAAGAGAAGATTATGCAATGCCTGGCGTCTGGCAGTGTCGAGACTCAGATGCAAAAAGACCCTACATCCTTTCCTGGGTTCAGATTATGTCATTTGGTTTCTATACGCATTTCAGAGTTGTTTATGTATAAGGCTGAAGCCAGTGTAGCTCCAGGGTTGTACTTGGAGTCTTAGAGCGCAATATCGCTAACAGTAATAAATATGCAATAATGAAACTTTAATACAGTCTTACCATTTCAGAACATTAGGTATTTACCTAGTTCTAATAATATTACGTCTCTTGCTGAGTCTGCGTCAGACTGTTATGTTTTTTGGTTTAATCTCCGGACCAGCATCATATTTTTGTGTTTGGTTGATATTAAGTTTAATTAATTGAATTTGTGTTTATATAATCATAAACTTGTGGCAGCGACATACCTGTAGTCTTCTAATATCTTCGATACCTTAAATACTACCAACATACTTGGAGATCGTCGATGATAACACTGAGCTTCAGCCCAGTAACATTTTGGATTGGCTTTGCCATCATATTGAAGATGTGTATGATTTTTTTGTCGCAAAGGAGTTCATTCACGTTTCAGATTTTCATAGTCGTTTATATGAAATGTCTTTTTTATCGGCTATAAATGGCGAAACCATTCCACTTGTCAGAATACTCGCCAACTATAATTGAAGTGCAATAGTGAAAGAATTGTCACAAAACAGAACACTTCACCAAATTGATTACGGACATACTTTTGAACGCGAAAATGATCAGGGATATCTTTTTAAAAAATATACAATCTGATTCTGTAGAAAAACGTTATCACGAGATTCTATTCTTAACCAGTTCCGCACGTCACTGCACAGTTTGTTTTATATTATATTCAAGAGATGTAATTGGCTGCGTGAATGTTGTGATACGCAATTAAACACATATAGTGACACTACGTGAGGTATATTTTAGTATTCGCGTATCACAAGCAAGTCCAGCAAACGAACTCCGACTACATCTGACATACGGACATACGAACGTAATATTAACACGAATTCTATCATTAATTCTTTACAATACACTCGTACCCAATTATAAACAAACTGTAATGAGTTGTAACCTAAGCTACATTACCGGATAGCGATTTGTGAGAGCTCTATGTACGGTTTTATAAATATGTTTTGTTATAGACATGATTTGAATAACAATTAAGTGAGGTTAAGTCAATTCGAAAATAACTGTTTTAATTTGTATAATGTCTCTGCACTGCATAAATAATTTTTGTGTAGTTAGCTCTTGATTAATTAATTAATACTTTTTAGACATTATTGTCAACTCTTATAGTTCTGTGCATCTGCAAAATACATTTATATAAATGCTTTGAGTAGTATATGTGCACTGAACATATATTTTCCTATTTGAATACCACTATTAGTTATAATTTTTAATATTTTTGTTGTCCCTATCACCAGTTTACCAAATTGGAAACCAGAATGTCTTGCGCTCTCACTATTTTGCTCATGTTTCCTTGCTACTTTTGAATTAATTTGCTATAAAATCAGCCGTCACTGCGTTTATCAGTCAAGACGCTCAAGATTTTTACACTATATTTGCGTTCATAGAGATTTTATAAGTTATTTGAAAATGTGGATCAGTGCTGATCCGATAGAAATGTAATATAGGTGCCACTCGTACTCTGTTTCAAAGATTCGCCATGCTCTTTTTTTTTTCCTTAGAATAATCGACTGCGAAATTCATTTACAGAAATATGTTTCTTTTTTACACTCCAACTCTGACCGGCCCTGATTGCCTTAACTAATTCAATGATTACTTTGTAACTAAGCCTAAGCTTTTGTCCCTCATCTTGGCGCATCGAAAGTAGACTGATGTTAACAAAATATACAATTAGAACAAGGTTAAATTTCACATATCTTTTCAATTTCTTAATTAATTATTCTTTTAGGTGAACGAAAACTGAACAATTTTAAGACGCTCTTTTTCTTCTTTTAATTTTGAGAAATATTTGTTTTTTGAATGATCTTTGTTTTTGTCTTACAGCAGTTTTAGTTACTTCTTTAGTTGGAATCTTATGAGCTTTTGACTTCATTCAGGTTAAATTAGGACTTTAGGATGAAACCCTGAATAAACTTCTTAAGTATCTTTAACTTATAAGTGGATAACTAATAATATCTGTTATATTACGTTAATTTTTAGATGGTTCAGCTGACATTTTTAGAAGATTCTTTTGTTTAATGTTTTGGATCTCATAATTATATTTAATTCATCGTTTTATTATTACATAAGCATTATACAGTAAACTACACGAAGCTAAATAACAAATATAATTATATAAAAGGTAAATTAAACGTTTAAAACAAAGAAATATTATGAACATGCATAATAATATAAAATAATTGTGAGAATCTAACGACAAAATGACAGATGATAATTATAGTTAAAAATGACTTGCAAATGATTTACAAGTAACCTTAAGTTACCCATAAATTATCTGACCAGAATAAATTATGATTCACTTCATTGCAAAATAAATAAATAATAAATTTATCCATAAATATACGTACCTAGTAGGTATACTATATCTTTAGAGACGGTGCACTGCATAAACAAAACTTAATTGACAGAGAACGTACGGTTTGTAAAAGAAACCAACAAATGGCCCATCTGTACTATTTTGTATTTTTTAAGACTAGGATGATATAATTAATCAATAATTTATGTTTTGTTCGGTGAAATATATTCGGTAAATTATATTAAATTGGATTATCATATCAGCAATATATGCAATAAGTAAATATAATAAAAAAACACATTCCAGTAATGTTAAATTTATGTAATGTTGCTCATAATATCATAAAGTCAATAATATACTTGTATAAATTTATATATATATATATATATAATTCAGTTCATGTCTCAATCTAATAACCATATAACAATCTAATGGATATTGAATCCTTGATATTTCTATATCCGTCCCACGCGATCCTCAGAGCTAACGGATCTTCCACCCCCGTCACTGTTATGTACAAATTTTAAATGGCACCCAAAGGAACATGTCGTGTGCGCATTTCATTCGCGGACCCGACCCGTCGTTCCACGAACTCTGGGATTCCCGTATCAGCCATCTAACACCGTACCGGGTTGATGCCACCGAAGAATCACTACTTACTCGTAAATAGATACAACTATTCTATCCTATAGCCGAAGAACAAATACTCTGACTACGACGCAGTTCCACCGTTACCAGAACTGATGTATCGTCGTAGACTTTCTTTGAACGACGCAGTAATACAAGAGTAACCTATCCTATTCCAATTGAAGGGTTGCCTTTCAAAGGAAAAATGTATTACGTATAATTAAGCAACCATAAATATTTTTATCTAAATGAAAATTGAATATAAAATGCTTTCACAAACGAAGCAAATGTGACAGAAATGGAAATACCCCTCAAAATCTGAACAATTAAGTAAATTATGCCAAAAGTGGTGTTCCCAGAAGTGATGGCAGACCGTAAGATCAAAAACAAAGTCAAATATATTGTCAATTTTTTTTTTTTTAATTCTTTGATGACAGGAGTATCTATCAATAACGGTACAATGACAGAAAGTTCGATTCCCGGACCAACCGGGGTTATTACCATATCTCAATGTCACTAATGTCTTCAGGTAACAGTAAGACACCTACTGTTATCTTGCGAAATATATACAGCCATCAGAAAAAACGCAACTTTATAGCAAGAAGCGCAATAAGGTATGCCAGATGATCTGATCAAGATTAGGACAAACAGACAGACGATTACCAAGATCATAAAACAAGAAGAAGAAATAAAATCTGTTAACTGCTCCTATATTTATTTTTCTATGAAATAATTTAAATTTTTTAACTATTGTCTAAGTATTTTTCTTTCAAACTTCTAGCTTTAATATTTTGAAGAGTGAAGAATTAACAAAGCTACCAGCTCTGAACTTTTTTTGTTGATGTCGATTTTCTAAATGTGTTCTTTTTTTTTTTATTATATATATTTCTTTAATTACTCATTATAAAACTCTTACAAAAACCAATTCATAAACAAACAATATTTTTTTGTAGGTGATTTTATTTTTTCAAGTCTCATACTTTTAATTACCCATATTTCTCATTTATTTCAGTTACAAATAGTTCTAAACTTCTATTTCATTTATATTCAGTAACATTTCATTCTTAAAAGCTCGAGGTTCTGGGACTAACCTGTATAAGGGTTAATCCATATGCAACAATGTATTAACCCCTTTCCGTATAAAAACTTATGACAGTTCTAAATATGAATGCAACTTTATAATTGTTAAATAAAAATTTTCCATTATATTAACACAGTATAATCTGTATAATCTCGAGACTACATTCCATTTATTGACAACAAAAGTTGACTGTATTGAATTTTTATTCGAATACAAAAAACCACCCGCCTGTAAGTTTGAAGCAGGGCTAGCTAGACCAGGGCTATACGTATACAAGTATATGCCCATCCACGTAAAGTTATTCTATTCGTATATAGGCAAAACAGTGATCTGGATACATGACTACAACTAGCAGCCATATTGGTAATGGTTACGTCACATAAAAAAGATAGCCCCTAACCACTTCTAACCCTCTTGTGTTGGCGAAACGGTCTGTCAGACTCGCCAATCTCTTACTCTATCCCCTTAGATCCTTACAGGGGATGAAAACATTTTTAACAAGTAATCCGATTAGGTAGCATATTAAGTTTCATAAAGTAAATGTTAAAAAAATTAAAAATGATGGCAGTAGGGTAGTAATGCAGGTTCTTGAATAATTTTGAAGTTGCACTGATATAGGAAGCGTCATAATGGATGTTTTTTGTCTATACGTACTCAATAAATAACATAACATCACATCGAATTTTATTCATTTCGCTTACCCGATAGAAAAATTTGAAAAAAATTAAAAGGTGTTTTAGGGATCAATTTTCAAGAGTTAACAATTAACAAAAAATATATAGAAGGGATGAAAGACACCGCTATCTAATAGGTGTATACATAATCCATTAAACTTGATTACAACCTAACCCAGAAAATATAGCGTTGATGAAAAGATCGAACTCAAAGAGACAGCAACCTGGAGTCAAATATTGTGTGGCCATAGTAAGGATGTGGAATGTGGCAGAAAGTATAGTGTAATAATACAAAAACAATTATTTAGATATAGATTTGATATAGGTAAGTATTTAAAAAAGTACCGTGGTTCTAACCAGGTGGAAAATTGTCTGTTAATATAAGTTTAACACGTGCTAGCTTGCCACAAGTTAATTTCAAGGTATATTTTCTACTGTAAATTATAATAAATAAAATAGAATAATGTAGAATTTTAACACAGCTCTAAACTGTAATCGCTCTTAGGAATAATACTTACAGCAAGTATTAGTACTCTTAAATATCATTACAGCCCGCAGACAATATGTAACAACCCCTGACAATATCCATACTACATTCTGCCTGTCATTGTGTTGCTTTTACCTACAGTATTCTATAGCTCTGACAAACGCCACCCGAAGTAGGTGGCTAGGCATTCTCTCATTCCGTACCCCTGACGCCCGAACACCCGTCCCCTCCTCCCCTCCACCCCTGACCCTACGTCACCCACAAAGCCTGACGTCCCAAGCCTTGAATCAATAGCCGAGGATTGATTTAACGGCGCGTTGGATCATGACGTTTATACATATTGTAATAAATGATGACGTATACGACTTATTTATATCATTACAACGTTCATGTTCTATATAGTGAAGGAGCAAATGAAAGGAACGAAGAAGGGCAAGATGGGGCGGTAGAGTGTACTGTCGAGGGTGCACAAGCACAACACCAAACGAGAGCTTTATTTTGAATAAGAGTTAGTTTTCTTTTAGTATTTTATTTGACATAAAAGTATATATTTACATTAAAATCTTTTATAAAACAACTTCTTAAGGAAACGTTGCGGTAATTTACATGCTCTTTAAATCTGCGGGTTAAAACCTGAGCAGAATACTTAGAACCTAGAGTTATAGGTCATACTAGTAATAATTGAGAGGAGCATTGATGCTTTACTGTATTAAAGAGCTATGAAATTTGTGACGAAATTTATAGATGACCCCTTAATCAATTTGTGTTAAATTTGCTGCATATTTTTTCTAATTATGTAGATTTTTGTGTACAACGCAACAAGTTTTTTTGAATATTCGTAAATTAACGTTTTGAATATTCGTAACGTTTTAGTATGCTAACAAATTGTAATTCGATTTGTTGTCTTTGCTTGCGCCCTGAAAAATTTCAACCTGATCATATTTTTGCTAATGTTTAATAACTGTTTCTTGTTTTCTTTGCAGAAGTCAGAGTGCTAAGGCATTGTTATTGGAGAATTTGGTATTCAGATGGTGAATTTAACTTTATTTTATTTTTTAATATAACATAAATTATGTATGTATGTAATCTTGTCGAAGCTTACCCACCCTGACCATAACATACCATGTTATGTTTGCTACACTTATACCTAATAAGTTTATGAGAGTATAATAATCAATTAAACTTTGATAACTTCCAAAACTCAGGAAATATAGCGTTAGTCCGGAGGTTGAACACCAAAAGCATGCATAAAGCTGTCACCCACTATGTTATCTTTTAGCCTTCTCGATTCTTCTCGTAATCTTATTCATAGTTGAGTATTTTATTATATAGCATTATTTTATTAAATATTTTATTTGGTTGCATTAATTTTTAATAGTTATTAGCACTAAAAAAAAATACATACATTTATAAACATTTGCAATATATGCTTTACATTTATATATACATTAAATTAAATTAGATTTATTGATAAAATCTATCAAGTTTTTCAGATTTTCTTTGCTTTCAAATATCTGCTTATAATCTTTAGGAATATTACTTGTCTTTGTGATGAGTACTTAAATATATGTTTTACTATAATGGGCTATTACATTGTTCACAGATTGGTTGTGGTTCTCTTTTAAATAAGTATGTATGAGTAAGGTTAGTATGACCTATCATTAGTCTACTACATACTACTACTTCCAACCTTCTATTTAGTCCGACTGCATTCATATAAACTTACTTTATATGAGCCAAACATCACGCTCATCACAATTTGAAATTTATTCGTTTTATTCGAACTAATCTCATTTTTGGAAACTATGCAAATATGTTCCTCATTGCTAAACATTGATATTCTACTAACTACATTAATATGCAGTTTAAACACGATATTCTTTTAAATAAATTCATTTTCAAATCGCACTGGACATACCCCTAAAGAGTTAAAAATATTTTCACCAACGTGCAGTTTTATCTGCTCCAAAGTTTTTCAATAAAATATGTTCCAGCATAGGGAGGGAATCTTTCACGTCAGTACCTGTATCCTGATCTCAACATCCGGAATGTATTTACAAACAGATTTTACTATGTTTTTAGTTCGTGTTTAAACATGTTTTGATACTTGTGATATCTAGTGTACAAATATGTGCACAGAGGAGACGTCTCGCATTATAAGGGCGACGGAGGACTGGCCAAGTAGACGCCGGGGCTGTGAAATGCATCACATATTATATTGCACAATTTGAGAGGGTTTACATCGTAGAGTTTAAATTCATTCACTTCCTGAAAGTTTCTTTATGTGATTCTTATAATTTAGACTATTATTTATTTGAAGATCGGAGTAAAAATGTAGATTTACTTGTAGTAGATAACGAGGGTGCAATACCCAAATAAATATTCTATAAACATTCATTGATAAATTAGTTCCACAGTGAGGGATTTATTAATTCTATATTAATATATCATTTTTGAAGTAAATTTATTGCATCTTCTTATACTTATGACTGTATGCCCAGATTCTGCAGAATAAAGGGAAAGAATCTCCAATTTTCAACTGAATTGGGGTAATACTCAAGAAATTTTGTGATCTTTATCGTTTAAAATATATTTATTTTTGTAAATTTCGGCGCAGTTTTACTACAAGCTAATTCCAGGTTCATTTCCTATCTCTCACATAGAAATTGTAACGCATTGTACCAAATTTAACTTGTCCTACTAGCTAACTCAAACGAAACATCATTATAAATGTATTCATTTATTCATTATTACATTTTACATGTCCTACTGTTATCGCCCATTATACTAATTACCTCTCTGCCATTTCCTTCTATTTACTTCTACTTTGTCTTTCTCTTTACTTAATTTCTATCTCCGTCCATTTCTCCCATCCTGCTTGTTTTGTTTTCACTGCATTATCCCAAATGTTCTGTTTACTCTGCTTATTAATTCAACCGTTAGACATAATATTTTTTCTAATTATATAGATTTTTTTGTACTACGCAACAAGTTTATTTGAATATTCGTAAATATTAGTTTGCGAAAAATATTTTAAAATATGTATTAGTATGCTAACTATCTGTAATTCGATTTACATATTGTCTTTGCTTGCGTCCTGAAAAATTTCAACCTGATCATACTTTTGCTTATATTTAATCACTGTTTCTTGTTTTCTTTGCAGGAGTCAGAGTGCTAAGGCATTGTTATTGGGGAATTTGGTATTCAAATGGTGAGTTTAACTTTATTTTATTTTTTAATATAACATAAATTATGTATGTATGTAATTTTGGCGAAGGTTACCCACTCTGACCATAACATACCATGTTATGTTTGCTACACTTATACCTAATAAGTTTATGAGAGTATAATAATCAATTAAACTTTGATAACTTCCAAAACTCTTCCATCTTAACTTTACAGATTACATTTCATCTTATTACTATCTTAAAACTACATATCAACCTTCATATCCCATTTTCTACTTTCCCAAAAGTTTCCTTGATCTACTCCTCTTCTCCATCTCCATTATCTCCATCTCTTCCATCCATATCTTCCGTTTTACTACTATACATTTTCGTTTAAAGAACAAGCTTGTTCAACATGAGCTTTTTTTAATTCGTTACATGAACGCACCTTTAATTGTTTTCTTATTTTATTTGTGTTTGGTGTATAACTGAAGCGGAATATCTGTATGTATTGCACACAGCATATCGCGGTATCGTATTAGATCTATACCATGTATTAGACTAACATGGCATGGACTCCTGCGGTAGAAACTATATATAAATGTATATAAGTATGATATATACGTGTATTATACTTCTACATATTCATGTTACATTGTACATACACACCAATGCACGTAAGCATGTATTAGTTACAAGTATAGAACTACAAAGTTCTTCTTATCGTTGATTTTTCTATATTTATTATTTATAAATTGCGTTGAAAAGTCTAGGTATGGTTTTTTGTATCGAAGCAAATATATCACAAACTATGGTGGTTTGTTAATCAGCTTTCTTGCATAGGTTTTATGTAAGGAGAAAGATGAAAAATGGGGTGCTTTTGAAATTGAATACAACTTTTCACAAATTGATCTAATACAGTTAATTCTGTTTATGCTTTTATGGAATATGTAGTAGCTTTTTGTCTCGTATTATAGAATTTTATTTCCTTTTCCTTATTTTCTATAACATAGTTAAATAAATTAAATTTAAAAAAAGAATATATATCAAAATATAGACTTAAACGCATTGGCTTTCGAGTGACTCGTTTAAAAGTCCCTAATATTTAAGTTATGGATGTTGAAACGATTTGTCTGAGTAACTTTAATTTATTGCACAAGGTAGATCAATTTGGGTACAATCAAATTTTAATGACTTAACCTTATTGGTTAATATAGGTGTGTTATTTAATATTACAATATATGTAGAAGACATTTTACGAATTGTAAATTTTTAATCAAAGTTATGTGTTGCTTCTGAAATCAAAAACTTTTATTTTAGTAATTTACATACACATTATAATAATTACACTGTTTAACTTAAATCGTACTATCTTACCTGAAATCAAATTTTATTATTTAAATTGTTAAATTGTTAAGTTAAATGTAAATTCCTTTTTATCTAATTTTATAATAACTTAACATTATGCACAGTGAGTTCTCTCGACTCTAAATATCAACTGTCTTGGTTGTTAGCATACCCTACAATGTAAGTAGCTATAACTAATACATACCGTTAGTTCATCTGACCAGGATGCCAACAATAGAAATATAATTCCTTTACATATATGTACATCAAATTAGTCTAGTAGTCAAAAGAGAATATGGATATTTGATAGACTGATAGCCAGTATGATGTTGTATGGAGCAGAGGTTTGGGGGTGGAAGGAACAAGAAAAGTTGGAAAGAATACAGGTGAGATATATGAAATGGGTACTAGGGCTGGACAGGTGCACGCCAGGATACATGGTGATGGAGGAGATAAAAAGGGATAAGATACGAATTAAAACAGGGGAAAGAGCAGTAAAATACGAGGAGAAATTGAACAGAGCGGAAAGCAAAATTTTAAAGAAAATAAGAGAGGATAACATAAAGAATGGAAGGGGAGGAGGTCCAAAAAAGAGAAAAGAATACTTTGAAAGAAATGGAATGGCGATCGAGGAGGCAGAGAGGAGAAGAGAAGGTGGCGCAAGTGTGGCAGAGGAGCTAAGGAGAAGGGATAAGGAGACACAACAGCAGGAGAGAATGGGAAAAATAGAAAAAAGTAACTACAATAAAAGATATAAGAGGTTATGGGAAAATAATGTGCCTCAGTACCTTATAGAAAAAGACATAAAACACATAAGAAGAACAGCAAGGTTTAGATTGGGAAATGAGGAAAAAGGAAACAGATACTGAGAAAAGAGTGAGGAAAGAAAGTGTAGGAAAGAGTGTAAGGAAAAAGTAGCAAGCGAAAGGAATATTGGCCAGCTATTAAAGGGAGGCAGTGAAGGAAAGAGGTGGATGGCGGAAATAGTAAGAAGGAAAGGAAAAACAGGAGAATAAATAAGCTGGTGGAGAATAATAGAGAGGGTCAAAAGAAGAAGAAGCAGAAAGCACTTTTGGAAGTAGTAAAAAGTCTAGTTAAGTTTAGTTTTAAGTTTGAATGTATATAGGAATGAAATGTATTAGAAATATAATACTGTAGATTGTAAAGCCGAAAGGCACACACAATTAATATATATAATAATAATAATAATTAGCCTTTAACCATTTGAAAAGTTTATCTATTTCTTTGCACAATTTTTATCTGCTAATATTTGGAAGCACCCTGTTTGTTGTATAAGCTCAGTTTACTTTGCTCCAGTGAGCTTGTGGTATTTTAGTCATCATCTATATTAACTTACACGTAAATAAATCAATTTAACAATAGATTATCTTACTAAAGAAATTTGTTAGTACTATTACTATGGTCTGTTTGTGGTATCTTAGTTACCTGACAACCTCGGTGTACGACGTGCCTATTGTAAGATCAAAAGAACTTGTGCAGCTTCATAGAAGTGATTTCAATGCTTGAATTGATAAGACTTTTGGTACTCATTGGATCGAGTTTTCATTTTAAATATAATCGCTTAAACGTTGTACTTTAAAATAAATTTCCCCAAATTCATAGTAAATTTCTTTATTGGAAGACTCGACACTATCATCCTCTTATAACAGTAGTAGCCATGAATAGATCATTCTTGTTGTCTGGATATAAAGTATAAGAAGAAGCAGAACAATATTTGGGGCGATAAAAGGTTACGTGCCTAAGAAGCCCGAGAAACTATATATAAAAAAAATACCATCATCCTCACGTGGTTGTGTATAAGTATATACATAAATATTCTAATTAGTTTTTTGAACCAAACATATATTTTCCTTTTTGACAGTATTTCATTTTGGTATTTTGAAAGAAAAACGTTTTTTATAATAAAAAATGATTATCTGTTCATGATATGAGCAGATACGAACAGAATAATTTTAGTTTCGAATCCCTATTTATAACATAAATTCATAATTACAATTTAAATCACGTGTATGGAACACGTGAGGTAATCGACTATAAAATAACAATCATTATCAAAAGCAGATAATTCAAATAAAAATAAAATACAAATAAACATATCACGTGACATGACAGTTACAATATTAAAACGGACGTAAATTATCACGCCTGGTTGACATTGTATCGCATTCAATTTCCAATGTTCAACTTTCAGTGATAGAAAAGATGAGAGCTAAAAGTTGGAAGAAGATGGTAAAACGATCTAACCACCGCACCACCACGTCGCGCCACACCGCACCCCAACTCCCCCCGGCGCGCATTCAGCAACGACTGAGGGTTATAAGTTACAACAAGAAATATATGAGGAAACATCTTAAAGAGATTTTAAGTTGAAGTTAGAGCGAGCGAGAATTTTCAATCCAACTGAAACGCAATTTGATACTTGAATGTAAGAAAAGAAGAAAGATATGAGAAAGAATAAACACACGTAGTACGCAAAAGCTTGGTTCGAGTTTAGAAATATAAGGGAAGGGGTAAACAGGAGGTGAGCAAAAAGCAGTTGAGAGGTAAAGAGATATAAAACTAGGGAGTCAGAAACTGAAACGTCAAAAGAACTTCGCAAGGCAAGAACGTAAACCTCTCTTCTCTGTGAGTTGTAGACGTAAAGAAGCAGAACAGAACAAATTCTCAGGAATTACTATCACGAAGTGTTCTATTCTTATTTTCTTATTCTTATTCAAATGTAAAGATCGTTCACAATATACATTTCTTTTTTATATTGATGATTAAATCGTGAATAAACTTGTTGTTGTTGTTGTTGTGTGGGTGCCTTGATAACAATGAATGAGTTATGTAATTATGCCCGAGCTGAAATGTATCTGGTGCAGCGGAGAGAACAAATTGCTCGTGGGTGGCAACGGAGTTGTACGACACTAGCAACTGAAAGGAAGGAGGGGGGGGGTGCAAAGAGGGGAATAAGCTTTATTACCTGTTTAATTAATAAAATTACATTTATGACTTCTTAACTCCATAATCAAAATGAGTTGATTTGAATTTCGTGGTTCATTGAGGAATTAAAATGTTCTAGTTTTCTTTTTCTCGGTGTTCGCGTGCTATTTATTTTAAAAGATATTAAATATGTCGAGATTAGCTCGTCAGGGGCGGCCTCAGCCATTGCGAGGCCCCGGGCAGCACATCTTGGCGAGGCCCCGGGCGGCAGAACTTTGCGAGGCCTCGGGCGGCAGAACTTTGCGAGGCACTTGCTCTTTGTATAATTTATGTAAATTGTAAGTAATTTTTTTTGATGATAATTGACGAGGAATAAAATTTTATATTGGAAGATTTATAAAGGTTAACAAGAACAAAGACGGCAAATATTAATGATGATAAACTAAGGTACATGAATGCCTTAAAAATATACGCAGTGATTCTAGTGGGATTCCTAAAGAGCGAGGCGCGAAATTCAAATACATATATAGTAATGAATTTTTCTACTTGGGTTATTGCGTGAGAATGCGAGGCCCCGGGCGGTTGCCCTGCTTGCCACCCCCTAAGGCCGCCTCTGCAGCCCGTTGTATACATTCTATGGACAATAACGAGCTGCACTTGTATAAAAGTATAACTATATATTTATATTTATTTTTATATAAACTATAAGGCAGTTTGTTCATCAGTTGTTCTGCTTTACGGATGTGGTTTTCGCATCGGTGACATTTGCTACTTCACAATTCACATTAAAACTACCCCTATTTATTACAAATGTTTAAATCAATAACCCTTAGTTCTTTCTTATCATTTAAAGTTGTTTTAGGTACAATAATTCATTGTGAACAAGTCTCTTACTCTTTTATGGAACATACGGCCACTTTTCTGGCTGTACTCCCTTTGCCTTTGCTTCGTTTCTTTTACGTTCAGTGTTACACTATGTTATGTTTCTTCTTTCTTTAATACTTCAAAACTCCTACGGACAAATGTACACCCGTTCAACCAATTATAAAATCGAGCATGAAATTCACTCAATAAATTTCATGATAAATCAAATAGCAAATGTAGATAACATGCTTAAACACAATAATATACCATTTACATTTAATTTACGTTTAAATGTGACCACCACGTACCTTAATGCTACTGTTATTATTTGTTATAGAATGAGAAATTGTAGTAGGATTGATTATAAGGGCATACATTTCTTAGAGGTAGGTCACTAGTATCACTAAGGTTAGGACTGCACTGCGAATATAAATCCGCAATTCTGTAGCATGTGGATGGGAATCATATGAACGTACTGGCGTTTCTAAATTCGTAATTAAAGGTGCCATTATTTTCGCTTCTCTGTATATCTTAATTTTCACCCCGCGAAGATAAGTAATACAAAATATTACACCAAGTCTGTTTTACAAGCATTGTTTGTACTCTTATAATTGGTTTGTTTAGCGCTGTCCCATTTATGACGTAACTACAAATCCCAGCTACAACGCGCCTTTCATGTTCGTAGTCATTACCTTTATAAAAACTGCTTTTATGTAAAAAATCATACAAAATTGTAATACATATATCAGATACTTTTGTAGTACCAGAGAAAGTAACTAGTTCCTCTATTAGGTATAACTATATGCCCTATATACTATTTCAAAGTTCATAACACGTAGCTGTATCTAGGCCCGAATTTAAGGGAGGCAGGCGAGGCTACTACCCCGGGGTCTCCATAGTAGAGACAAAAGCAATAAATTTTTGAAAGACTTGACGGAAAAAAATTGTTCCTTCTAATCGGAAAATAATTAGGGGTCTAAATCCGGCACTGGCTGTATCACTGCTAACAACATTAAATTCACTGCTATTACGCTTTAACCTTCACTAGCCACTTGTCGCGTTGATTTCCTTTGGTTCGTATTTCATGGCCTCCTTAGTCAATCTAGACCGACGAATTTGATTACTTCCATTTTTCAATGCAGTAAGCTTTGTCTCTTATTATATTTTCAAATTATATTCATCTAAAGTGGGCAGCACTTTGACATTTCACAAATGATTCCTTTCATACTCATAGTTATTTTTTTATTCTTTTTATTTTCGTTTCTTTTTGTACGCCCTTCTCTTTTTATTTTTATTACAGGGTTATGATATTTCATTTGGTTCTCGGTGTTTTGACGCTATGAATCTTATCGGAATTAGACAGTCTTTATCGACTTAATAATATGACTGTACGTAGTTAACAAACTGTAATTGAGAGGATTCTATAAAAATACATTGCCTTGACTTGACTTGACTTCAGTTTGAGTTACTTTATTCAATTAAAAACAAACAAAAACTTATTTTCGTATTAACATTTTTAAGGGGAGATTTAATACGATTATTTACATAGATAAAATCTTTTCTTTGTTGGTTTTATTTAGAAGAAATTAAATGTTGCGTTTTTGAGGTCTCTTATGTGGAGGTAGGCCGTAGACGGGTAATTGGTGTGAACAAATAATTAGTCCATTGTGTTATCATGACCGTATTAATATTGAGCTACTCACCCTAATACTGGTTTCAGGCTATAAACATCACTCACTAGTAGGACATTGTCTAGCTTAAAAATTTACATTACAAGTTACGAATTAACATGTTTTTGTTTCATTATTTATAGTTACTCTACCGTATTATACGAATATTTATTTATATATTTTAGGGAAATCATAAGAAGTAAAGAGTTCGATTCCTTATCATGTAATTCAGATTGTGGTGCATCGATAGAAAGACGCTAAACAAAATTAAAAAGTAAACTAATAAGAAACAGTTGAATCATCAAATTAAAGTTTCTTAGGTATTACATTTCAGTAAATGTGTAAAATATAAAATACATTTCAATTTGTAGTTAGCTTTTGTAAATTTTAAAAGATAATTTTATACTTTTTATTGTTCTTGCTTAAACTAAAACAGACTGAAGATATTTCTAGAAATTGAATAGTCTTAAGTACTGGATATCATGAGATAATTGACACAGAGCTTTGTATTAAGGGTTTTGTTCTACGTGATCTTTAATTTCTTACTCATAATAATTTTCTATATAGTGAATATTGAACTGATGTTCTACAAATTTTGTATTCTACTTTTGCTGCCCCCATAAAGTTTCTGTCGCTATTGCCGTGTGCGTGGTAGGCTTGGTCGTTGTGTTCTTGCTGCGCTTTTCATGATTAGTATGCTGTAATATTTCAAAAGCTTTTGATGATATAAGTTTCCAAATTAAAGATAGAGCTGTTGCAATACACATGCTCTCTTGCTAATTTAGAGTTGTTTCGGTTCTCTCAATTCAAAGTCAATAATTACATATCATTCATTTATTAATAATCAATTCCAATTGTATACGTATATGGACAATTCTCCTAAGCGATTTGTGTTAAAGTTCCATTGATAAATGGACACCGTTGTACCTTTGCATGATGACAATACTAAGCCTTGAGTAATGAGTAATACTGGAAGTATTCATATTGCCAAATAGGACTAACAGATGTCATCGTAATTTAAAACAAAAGATATTGGAGTTGTAGTAAAATCGGAATGAATATTAAAAAACATTTTAGTAGAATCTGGAACGTGGCAGGATACAATGTCTTAAGGATTTTCCTTGATCTAAAGAATAAATTAAAAGCATTTGAGAGTAAGTTATGGTACAGTAAGTGACAGTACAGAGTCTATGGCGAAAAAATAACTGGGTCCTAGGAAGTCATTAAAAATATAAAACTAAAAAAGATTTCATTGAACATATAATTACTGAATAGACCGTGAGTTATAGCTGATGGCTACATTCACGCTAAACTGAATTAAAACTTGACAAACCCCGCGTTTCAGAGGTCGATTCACCGTCTGGGGAAATATTGAAACAGCATGAAATAACACTGTAGATACTATTACTTTCTCTATCTTACACATACCTATAATCAATATCGTAGATAGAGATAGATATATTTTATAAAGGTTTAGTTAATGTTAAGATCAGTGACGAGTTGTTTTAGGAGGAAAGGTTTTGTTTGTTTGGACGCTTTAATAAGAAATATTTATCTCTATGATTTTATTATGATCTTTTATGGTTGATGGATTATTGAAGAAGAGTGTGAAAGTTATTAATGAATAAAAATATTGTGAATCTGACTGAAATAATAATTCCTTAGAAAATCTTTTGAAAACATTGTTCTTTTATATTTTAACTCTTGGTCAATATATTCTAGTTTTCTGTAGTAGAAAATTGAGACTAACTATTTAAAGTAAACATAATTTTGCTTAGCTCTTACTCGAATTGATTACGTTCTTTTCAGTTCTTGTTTTTCAAGGTCATCCCAAATCTTTTCTGTTTATAAAAGTATCTAGTAATGTATTTTAATTCAGTAACACTTTTATACTCCTTGTGCACTTGTAGCTTAAAAAGTAGAGAAAAATAACAAGAAGCAATAGGAAGATGGATTCACTAACTTTATTGTCAACTAACTAGACACTTCAAAAACTTATAATGATGCTAGAAGAATGGATTTAAATCATTCGTATTCTGTAGAAGTTCTTTTGCAGATTCTATTATTGTTATAGGAAGTTGAGCAAGTCATATTTGAAAAAATTCTTATCTACTTCGTTAATTTGATATTAAAGTAAACATTTTATCTTTCACTTAAAAAAATAGTATAGCTAAATCAAAATTACTCCGATGGCCTTTTTTTGAAGCAAACACATTAAACACTTTGTATTTAAATGGATGATTTAACATTCGCCGCTACTGTTTTATAAAAAGGGTAGATATATACACAGTACTCTACCAAATAACAAATGAATAAGCTTTATCAAATATATATTTCTCTTTCTAACACTTTGTAATAACAATATAACAAAAAAGGACAAAGCTATTGAAACTTAAGCATATCAATATTTTATACTACAGCAATGCTGCTTTACTCTACGAATAATACTTTTAGATTGTAAAGTATGCATATATATATACACACAGTATGTAATAGAAAGAGATATAGAAAATACTGAGCACAGATCTTGTTGCTTTATTTTATTTAACTTTGCTGCTCAGATAATTTTTATAAATTTCTACTACCTAATGAACGATGGTATTGCAATGAAAACATTGAAGTATTTAACCCCATGTATGTATTCAAACTCATCGAATAATGTAAAGCAAAGCTTAAGGATTAAATATATTCTAAACAATAGAGCTTTCGATCTCTCTATGCGAGGTCATCATCAGATAACTAGGTAAAAAATAAGGTTAATATACAAGTAAAAGTAACAGTCTAATTCTAGTGTCAAACTCTCTGCTGCAACATAAGTGAAATATTTGCCTCCCCACTCTCACTTCCGCTGTGTCTATAATACCGTTCAATCTCTATATTCATCAATAATCAATTCCCGAGGGATGGACAAATACTGAATATAGAATCAATTTTTTCATTACATGAACTAACATTGGAATAATCCATTCCCAGATGATAGATAGATAAGTAACAAAAGGACACGATGACTTGAAGAAGAGAAAATGTATTGTATTGCTTAGATGAAGAACTTACCTTACATTATAGGTTTTCAAATTTTAGTACATACAAGTATCCTAAAAAGCGAAATTAATACGAAATTTACCCTGCGTGTGTACACTGGGTCTTTTAAGGAACAGTTGAAATTTCAAGCTCCTATAGCTCTCTTATTAGTACACAGCGCGCTTCACCTATGCCTCCTAAAGAATCTTGGTAGTGGTAGGAACTTAAGGTTCCAGCTGCGTCTGGATCTGGCAGTTTACCGGCAAAGGCGAGCCAGTGAAACTTGCCTCTGTTCCTTAAAAGGAACAGTGTACAAACGATGTTAGTATGTTCCAATGTTAGTAAATGCACTTTTTTTGCTTTTGCTCTTTGCTTTACAGTTTTTTCATGGTTAAAATAAATGTTTTATGTAATTTAATATATTATTTATTAGATTATATGTTTAGATTCTTTTTTGTTAGTTCTTCTTTTTACTACAATAAGTTTTTGAAGATGGGTGACCATTTAAAGGGTAAACTAGAAAAGCGAAAACGCTGTTTTCTTTGCACTTAGAAGGAAAACAAAAAAACAGTGTATTCTTGTGTATCGTGCAGTGGGCCGGTTTGCGAAAATCATCTTAGGCACTTTTGATCCAGCTGCGCACCGTAAATTTTTTATTATTAACTATTTTTAACTATTATTTCATAACTTTTGTATTTTCATCAATAAAAACTTATTTTGTTCCGAATAATCACCGTTCCGTTTATTATGACAGGCAGAATCCGTAAAATATTCCCCACTTTCAGGTGCACAAATAATTCAACTTTTTGGAGCCCACTACATTCTTTCGAAAGCTTATAGTCTAAGTCTACAACCGTTTTTCTTAATATTTGTTTGTTATAAAGTTACGAATTTTTAACAATATTTCGTTTTTTCCGCGTGCCTTAGAATGCCTAATGCCTACAATGTCTCAATCCGACTCTACTTAATCCAAATCTCTAATCAAAGAGCTCTAAAAATAACCACAAAGAAATAGTCGCAGTGACATGTCGAACACCACGAACAGTCGCCGGTAATAGTCTATAAATATTCGTTTATGCAAATTTTTATGATTTGTTTACAGTAAATGTTCACACGTGATTTTCCTATTTTGATTTATTAGGTATTGACATATTTACTAAATTTATGTATAAAATAAAATAACGATAGAAATCATTTTATATACGCCTATCGCCTTTTATGTAAATTATATAAAAACAAGTAGAATACTCACCGATTAATTTAATAATGATAACATATTTAATAACTTGTAAACCATTGATCGATACAATCTTTAAAACTGGATTTCTGACATCGACTTATAAGACCGTATGATTTATAAATTGTTATATAATCGGTTTGCACCTTGTTTGCTACAGGGTCATTCTAGATACCACATTGTATATATACATATATCTAGTTCCTCATTTTATTTATGTAATAGCAATTTTCTTTATAATATATAGCAATAATATTTATAATATATAAATAACTCAAATTAAGTTTTCTTAATAAATAATTCTTCTGTTCGCTAAAATAAATTCAGAAAATATTAGATAGAGCGTCATAATATTTTGTATGCGGAAAACGTATTTAATTTCTAAATGTAACTAGATACATTACAACACTGTTATATAGTGATTTATTTCTTACAGAATAGAATTAAATTTATCTTTTTCTTAAATGTTTAGAGAATTATTCAAGATATGTTTTACCAAATGCTTTGAAGAATGTTATTGCCCATTGTGTCGTCGTGTGTTTTGATTAAGAAGAATCTGCAATTAACATTATTTAAGTAAATAAAATTGAAGGTGTATTTCATTCTGATCACCCTGTGCCAGTTTATTAATAAACACTAACAAATAAACCTATATTGACATAAGAACGGTAAATTATAAGAAAACAATAAGAAAAAGAATCATTTTAATAACAAGCTTACAAGGTGGTCTAATAAAACAGACGTAATATTATTAGTTAATCAGATTAATTATAATAAGCTTAAATGAACATAGGACAGAAGTGAGGATTGGGACATGGGATTGAGTACCTGACTACCTGGGTCCTAACCAGAGACATTTATCTGTTCCAATTCTCTAGTTGAAGGTACTGGTCTGACTTCAGACTGGATTGAACTTATGATAAATATCGAATGATATGGTTTAGTTTTAATGACATGTCTGTCGTCCGTACTTAAACCAGATTACGTCTCTGCACAAAACAATTACAATAATCACGAGTACGTATATTTGCTTAGAAATACAAACTACCCGTGGGAATGAGGGTGTCCGTTCACACCCCTTGACAAATTTACCCTGATGATAAATTATAATATGAAATCCATTACAAATTTTCATTGAATAGGATTGAATCTGAGATTTTGCAAAAATTTGACCAGTAGGTACAATTTTATTTCCAAAAATATTAAACAAATAAAATGAAAGCTGCCGTGGTCTTAAGAAGCCCGTGAAGTATTAATAAAAAAATGAATGCTGCTTTGTATGTAAAAATTTGGCAGAACAGAAATCATGACGATTTTATAATATATCAGGTAGTATAATAAAATTGGTCAATTCAACTTGTTCGTATAACTTTATTTGTTGCAAATATATCAATTCTGATCCACTGTTGAGTGGCATTCAAAAGTAAATAACAAAGAATAGGATAAAGTGAGGTAGAAGTGAGAAAGTGAGAGAAAACGAAGAGGGAGAAGAAGAGTAGCCATTCGGAGAGATTATTTATGAAGATGGAAAAGAAGGAAGATTTGAAAAGAAAAAGAAAACGGTGAATTAAAGCTGGAAGAAAGTGACTTTAAAGGAATAGGAAATCATCCCATAATGGAATAGTAGGAGGATAAAATAAGAAGAAGAAATGAAAGAAGGTGAGAAAAAGATAAGGTTTAATAATGTGGTGAGTCGAGAACTGAAGTGAATAAGAAGGGGAACAAATTAGAAATTGTAAAGAAACGTTAAGGTAAGAAAGATAACGAAGGTGGGAAAAGAAGTAAAGGTATTGATAGTAGATATAGATAGAATCGTGAGAGCAAAGAGAAAGCTGCTGAGTGTACAAAATATGCTGAAGAACGTCGAGCTTTTAATATGTGCAAATGGATAAACCACTACATATTCTTCTCGACCTTTCTTATATATTTATTACCAAAACCTTATAATGAGATGAAATGAACTCAGCAATTAATTAATATAAATGTGATGCTCTTCCACGCATGATTCTAAATGACATAATTAACCCAGTGACTAAGTGTTATAATCCTAATCCTAATCAGAATGTAATCAACAAGTCTAAGCATATGTAATTGAAACCTCAATTTCAGACGTTTTGAGGTCACCCTAATGCTCCCTTTAATGTTGGAGGTTAAATTCATTATTTCATTAAATATTCACACTAAATGGTGGTTTATGCGTACTTGATACTAGGAGAAGGAGAATATAGGGAGGGGTAGAAGACCATATCAACTTCAACTCACCCGCCGAATGAGATTGACGGCATACAGGACTTTATTCAACGTTTCAAATTTAACGGTTTATTAAAATCATTTCATTCGTGATTGGTCCATTTCATTCAGGGGATCGTCTACTTTCTCTATTTTCTTTTTGTGTTTTGAGTTACTTGCGTCACTGAAAAGTAAAGAATTGTGTTTGTCTTGATTACAAAAGATTTAATTTGTAGCAGTGGCGAATTGGTATGATTGCCACTGCTTTTGCTTCTTAAAGGACAGTCTCTACATTTTACTTTAACATTTTAATTTAATTATATCTATTTCTTTTATAAATTCTTATTTTTCTTTTCCGTTGCTCTAGTAACTCTTTCTGTTTTCATGTATTTCTTTTTCGTATTTTTCTTGGTTATGTCATTGCTTGATGTTTCTTTTTCCAATACCATGTTTGAATCCGAGCTATCATCATCATTATCTGACCCGGTAATTGTAGTTGTCGTGCTCTCATTCTTTTTCCTTTTATTTTCTATTCTTGGACCTGGTAATTTAAATATCTTTTTCTTCGCCAATAATATTTACCGCTTCAGCTTCTTTCCTTGCACTATTTTTCCCTTTTTCATTAACCCAATTTTGGAAGTCATGTTCGTTGATAACACCTGGTAATCTATTTCCTATTACTTCTATATTGGTTTCAGTTATTGTCTTGTTTCCTATTATCGTATTCCCTAAACGTTTTGTTTTATACCCTTTAAAGGGTTCTTCCTTTGTACGACACCGCAACATTATTTAAAAAGTTCGCTACTTTTATGGCTGAAGACACGAATTTCTTAAGAAAATTTTGTCTTTGTTATAGAAAAATAGAGATAATGCCATACTGAACACATTGAACAAACAGACGTATCGCTAAGATATTTGTTTTAATACAGATTTGTCCCAAGTCTGTACCGAGTAATAAAACTATTTTCAATCGTATCACCAGTGTGCGACCTTTATACTGTGTGTTACTTTTTTGTCGGTTTCTTCTTTTTCTATTGTGTTGAATATGTTGATTTTTTAGTATTTTGACTAATTAATATCTTTCCCTTGCACCTAGTAAAGTTGGCAAGTAATAGACTTGGGTATTAGCTTTTTTAAAAGTAAACAGGCCTCTAATGAAGTGAGCCCTTGGTAAGAGAAGTACGCTATAACGATTCTTGTCTCCTAGCAACCAGTAATTTAATCAATCGTTATTGACTTACAATTAAAAATGCGTACAGAGATCGAAAAATGCCAACGATCTCTAACCTTCGTATTAAACTGTTTAATATGAATTCACAAATGTATGGTCAATACATTTTTGCCCTTGGAACGTTAATAAATGCCCCGTGCTACGCATTATTCAGATTACCTGGTTCTAGTATCTCTGTGAGTTGCGTACCTCCTCATATAACAATGCGCTTTGTATAATTAACTTGGTGAAATCGCTACGGTATGGAGGTGGGAGTGGAAGAGTGTGGGTGGGAGTATTCGAGCGCTACGTTGCGTTGTTCGGTAGCCAAACCCGATGTTAATCGGCAAAGAGATGAAGGGTCCACCGAACCTTAGCTAAGGTTACGGTTGTTAAGGGGTATGAAACGTAGAGGGATGGTATAAGGGTGGTTTACAAATGAAATCCCTTGGTGGTAAAATACAAGTAAAACATATTTAGATACCACCAAAATAACTACGTAGTGTAAAATGTTGGTTATATCGTATATTATTTTTTGGTAAATGTTTTAAGGGACACTTCATTTTAGTATTTAAAATAAACGTTGTTCATTTGAGAAAATGTGAAAAGTAAAAATAATTTAAGTTTAATCAGTGAGCATGCTATATTGTTAGTCATATCAAAAGTTCATCGCAATGCACTCTCTACTAATTTCAACTATCCCGTTGCATCTCCTAGCTTTCACGATGAATTTGTTTTACGGTACTTAATGTTAAAGATTAAAACTAATAGAAACTAAATTTAATAACATTTAGGCCAACCGCACATGAGTCGACTGATTGCAAACGCGAGCCCCAAATCTGTTCGAACCGAATGAGATGGAACTGTGTTGTTAGTGAGAGAACGCATACGGCATGAACGAAACAAAACTGATTTGAAATTAGTTTTGAGCGACTGTGTTTCTAGGTCGCAAGCGTAAAAAATTATAGAATTGTGTATATTTTTAAATGACTTACAAGACACCCTTAATAAAAAAATATTCATGAATAATAGAGGTACAAACATATATTTTTTTAATCTGACTTTTTTGTAATCCCATCGCGTTCATTAAAAAAAAAACAATTATAAATTTTCCACTCTCATTTAAACATATTTTAATAAATAATTAAGGTTATACGGTTATTCCTTGTGGATTTTTTTTTAACAATTATAATTTTTCATTTGACCATTAATTAATTAAAAATTATTATTGCGTTAATTTAATTACTGCTACTGCTGTACTGCAACTTCGAGCAAATGAACCTTGAAATTGTCTTGTAGCAATGTAACAAATTTGAAGTTTATACAATTTTTTAAGATAGAGAATAAGTCTTGGCATTAACTTGTAGTAAACCAGCAAGTTTGAAACTTCCGCAGTAATTAGAAGCCACAGCTATGTAGCGACAACAAATTATTAACGAGTAATGAAGTATTGAGGTCTTTACGGATATATGTCAACAATTTGGTAACAAAGCTCTACAAAATATTGAACATCAAACGACATGCCTTTAACAGGTACGATATGATAAAAGGTGAAAAACATCATTGTTAGCATTGATCCAAGTCTAAAAATATATTTTTTAAATTTTTCCACCAGAGCAAATTCTAAATATGATCACTAAATCAATACTAAGCCGTTGCAGTCGATTTGGTAATATTTGTTTGTCGAAATATAAACAGCATCCATTTCTTCATTGTCCGGATGACGCATTATTGACTTTGTTTAAACCCTGATAACACATCTCTAACCCTGTATATCCTGTGAGTTCAATCCTGTCCCGAAGGCAAAGTTTGTTACTAAATAGGAGGGTGCCTACCATATAGTCAGTACTCACTTGTCCCCCGGTTTGTAAAAGGGTGTTTTGTCCTATCCCTTTAAGGTCGTTCCAGCTATCTAGATCACTGTAATAGTATCAAGTTCTATTGAGAACTGAAAACAGGGAGTGCAAAATCTGTTAGGCGTACAATAAATGTTGTTCCCTTATGTTCTAATTGTAATTATCTGTTTACTAACTTAATTTGATTCTTACTTTAAATGATGCACAATACACAACAATCGGTATAATGAAAAACTGCGAGCATTTTATATTTTAAGCATGCATCTGTACGAAATAAAACCATGCGAGTATTTGTAGATTGAATAATTATTCAATTGTTTAATGATAAAATTATTTTACACTTTTTTAATATAAATTTAACCACAAATTCTTGTAATATAAAATGGTTGCGAATCATGCTACGACAGTGCAAAAGCCAAAACACGAGTGACTCGAATGCCATACGGCTGTAGCGTGCACAGCAGTCGTCGTTGTGTTGCCCAACACGTCGCTGTGTTGCCCTGAGTAAGATTTCTACCAGAGACAACAATACAATATTAAACTAGAATGTCAACAGAGACACATTTTATGTTCTGTGCTAATTTTGTACTGAACATAAATTACCAGCCAGCAGAACGTAGCTGATCCCACAACCAACTTAAAATATATATAAAAATACATTAATACATAGAGCTACATAAATTTACAAACTTCTTAAATCTATGATAGTCTACATAATTGTATGAGAATAATATAAAATAAAACAAAATAACAATTATTCTAAAGATAACAGAAAACGTAATTAACATTTTAGCATACATTATCATTTGCATAATGTACACAACAATCAATTCAGTGGTAATCTACACAATTTTGTGATGGGTCTGTTGTAGATCTTATCACCAATTTTTATTTCCGCCACTCTCACCTTTCCATCTTTACCAAAAAAGACCTTTGTTATTCTGGCCATTGGCCAATTTAATGGGGGTGAGTTTAAATTCTTTACAATGACTAAATCACCTTCTTTCAGGTTTTCATTAGCATATTTCCACTTGGGACGGCTCTGAAGCTGTGTGAGATAATCCTTTGACCAAGCTTGCCAAAAGTCTTGTTTTAGTTTTTTAACAATATTCCAAAACTTAAGACGATTGACTGGTACCTCTGTTAAATTAACTTCAGGGTATTCAATCAGAGCAGTGCCAATTAGAAAATGTGCTGGAGTCAAATACTTATATTCATTTGGGCTTAGTGGAAGCAGTGGTCTTGAGTTTAGCACACCTTCAATCTGTATGACAACTGAATTTAATTCTTCATAAGTTAAGGCCAAATTACCAACTACTCTCTTAAGGTGGTGCTTCGCACTTTTGACCCCTGCTTCCCATATGCCACCAAATTCAGGAGCATAACTGGGTATAAACATAAATTTTATATATAGATTATTACAAAAACTTATAACATTATTTCTATGAGACTTATTAGTCTGTAAATTATACAACTCTTTTAATTCATTAGCAGCACCCTTGAATGTTTTAGCATTGTCACAATAAATTTTAGTAGGCATGCCTCGTCTAGAAATAAAACGATTGAGACATGCCAAGAATGTTTCAGTTCTTAAATCAGAAACCACTTCCATGTGTATGGCCTTTGTAGAAAAGCAAACAAACAATGAAATGTAACCTTTTGTAATCAATGGTTTACGTATGCGAGCTATCTTTATGTTAAAAGGTCCACAAAAATCTACACCTACATGCTGAAATGGTCTTGTAGCTGTAACTCTGTCAGCTGGCAAAGAACCCATCAATTGTTTAGCAGATTCAGCCTTCAATCGTGAACATATAACACATTTGTATAGTACCTTTTTGACCTCCCGTATGCCATTGATAATCCAGAACTTTTGAGACAAGGAGCTGAGTACTAATCTAGCACCAGCATGGAGCAAACGTAAGTGCTCATTTTTGATTATGATAGAAGTGATATTGTTGTCCTTTGGCAGTATGACTGGGTGCATTTTATCTTTTGCAATGCCTGCATTTTGCAATCTGCCACCAACACGAATTAAACCAGTGCTGTCTATGAAAGGGTGGAGATTACCTATACCGGTCTTGATAATGATACCACCTAAGAGACATTTTATTTCTTTAAAAAATATTTGCCTTTGAACTGAGCGAATGATAATTAATAATGAATTATGAAGTTCTTGTGGAGATAAATGTCCACAAATATTATTTTTAGAAATAGTAAGATAAGAACAAATTGAACTGTGTACTGCCTTTTTACAATTATTAAAGAATCTGTACACATAAGCTAATACACGCTGTAGCTTATTGATATTGGAGAATTTTTTAAACAAGTCTAGCATTAACGGTGCTTGTTCGACTTCAATGTTACAAACATTACAGTTTTTATCTTCATCGTCTGATAGAAGTACTGTATTTAAATCAAAATAATGATCATGTTTAAAATGAGAATTGGATAGATACTGGGGACCGTTCCACCAAAGATTTTGATTTTTTAAGTGTTGTGGTTCTATACCACGAGAAATTATATCAGCTGGGTTATCAGCTGATTTTACATAGTACCAAGAGAATTTATCTGTGAGCTCTGTTATTTTCTTTACTCTGTTATTAACATAGATATTGCTTTTTAATTTGTCCGCTTGAATCCAAGCAAGGACTATTTTGGAATCACAATAAAGGAAAAGTCTATGTTCCAATCTAGTTTTGAGTAAATTACTAACTCTAACCGCAAGTTGTGCCAACAAAACTGCACTATTTAGCTCTAGTTGGGGTATTGTAAGTACCTTACCTAGTGGAGCCACACGAGACTTGGCACAAATTAATTTTGTTTTTACGTTGTCATTTGCTGTAACGGTTCTTAAATATAGGCAGCACCCGTACGCCTTCATAGATGCGTCTGCATAGCCTATTAACTCTGCAGTGACAAAATTTTCCTCCTTTATAAGTCGATCTATTGAAATGCTGTCTGCTATCTTTAGACCATTAAGGAACTTTTCCCACATCTGTAATTGTTTGTCAGGCAGCGGTGCGTCCCAATCTATTTTCAAAAACCAAAGCTCTTGCATGATTATCTTGGCAACTACAATTATAGGGCCAATCAATCCTAACGGGTCAAATAAAGTCCCAATAAAACTAAGCACTTTTCTTTTAGTATTCAAATTGTTACTATTCGTGTTAGGACATTTAAAAGTAAATGTATCCAAAATAACATTGTATTTTAGACCTAATGTTTTAATAATGGCTGATTTATTCAAATCTAATTCATTGATATATTTTTTATCACTAGAGATGTCGTCGAGCACTGGGGGATGATTGGAAGACCATTTGTGTAATTTAAAATTACCTAATTGTAACAAACCAATTAATTGAGACTTTAATTCAGATAACTCTTCCACGTCATCGCACCCAACTATGACATCATCAACATACGTATTATGGCACATTGCTCTCGCTGCGAGAGGATATTTATGTTTGTAGCGATGGGCAAGTTCTATGAGACATCGTGTGGCCAAAAAGGTAGAAGATTTGAGTCCATATGTTACAGTTTTTAATTGCAAACAACTGATGGGCTTACCTGGATCATCTCTCCATAAGATATTTTGTAAGACATTGTAAGTGTCATTTGTGAGAATACAGCGGAACATTTTTTCTATGTCACAGACAATTGTGTACACATAAGTTCTAAACAGTAGGAGAATATCGAAGAGCTCGCCTTGAACCACAGGACCATTCAGCATAACATCGTTGAGAGAAATCTTATTTTTAGAACGCATGCTTCCATCAAAGACCACACGCAATTTAGTAGTTTTGCTATCATCGTTTGTAACTGCATGATGTGCTAAAAAATAATTAGGAGTATTATTAACATCATAAGAATTTATGTCTATTTCCCTGGCATGTCCCATCTCTATATACTGATCAATGAATTTTTTATACATCTTCAATAGTGAAGGATTTCGTTTAAATCTGTTTTCTAACACACAGAATCTTTGCAGGGCGACTGAGAAAGAATCCCCCAATTCTAGTTCATTTACTGGGCTGACTAATGGCAAATCTACAGTAAAAGTATTATTTTCAAGTAGTACTGAATTTTTAAAAATATGTTCAGCCTTTAAATATTCCTCAGTAAACTTATCTGTCTTTTCTGGGACTTTCTCAGTCATCCAAAATTGCCCCATAACATTCTCAAGGGTTGTATGGTCAGAAATGGCAAAATTAGATACTATAATATTACTTGAATAATTATTTTGATTTTGAAACATTTTTGGCTCATTAATAACATTATAATTAAATTGATTATGCAGTTTACCTGCAACTACATATCCAAATGTAGTGTTCTGTAAAACTGAGCCATTATTTAATTTAATACAGCCACCTAATAGAATGGCAAAATATACATCCGCACCCAATAGCAATGATATTTTCGAGGGTACATTATACTGCTCATCAGCTAGCTTAATATTTTTGGGAAAAATAACTTTGGATGTGTCAATAAAAATTTGAGGCAAATGCGTAGTGATAGATTCAACTACATGACAATTCACTTTGTGATTAATATTTCTGTTGTAATTAGACTGTATGTTTATAATTGCTGAGTGATATAATTTTGTGGCTTTATTGCCTATACCAATAATTTTACTAGGTTGAGTGTTTGTGCGTAAACGCAATTCTTTTAAGAGTTCAGCAGTCACTAAAGATGCTTGACTACCGCTATCAAGCAATGCACGAACTAGAAACTCGCGACCAAAATTGTCAATAATTTTTACCTTCATAGTAGGCAGCAATATGGTACCCCCCAAGCTATCATTGCTACAGCACATTACAACTGGAGATTCAGTTGTCTTGCCAGCCAGCGAACCAGCGTCTGTTTTATCACATAACAATTTGCTATGCATGCCTTTACATTTATGACATTTATAATTATTCTCAAGGGAGCACCTGCCACTATGGGCTTTTAAACATAGCGAACATAATTTATGTTCTTGAACAAATGAATTACGCGACTCTAAAGGAGCCATTTTAAATTTTGGACATCTAAAAATGGGATGGTCCATATTACAATATCTACATGCTAAATTGTAGCGAGTAGTGACATTGGAAACTCTCGAGTACGAATACTCTTTATAATTTTTATCATTTGACATACTTTTATATGGTGAGCTATCCTCAAGTGCAATCGCACGTTTTTCTAAAAATGATATAAATTCTGCCATAGTAGGCAGTTTGTCTACATTTCTTTCCATATGGAAATTGCGACTAGTTAATAAATCTAGCTTTCTACATAATATTGAGATTAGAATCATATCCCATTTGTCTACAGGCTCATCAAGATTTTTTAACGCTTGTAATTGCTGTTTTACTTGACATAAAAAAGCCCTTATAGCCATTGCAGTACCCTTCTGCATGTTTGGAATATCAAGTAATATATTTATATGATTAGTAATTAATCGCGCCTTATTATCATACCGCGCTAACAATAAATCAAGAGCCTCTTTATATGAGCTGTTCACAAGCGGCAAATTTATAATTATTGAGAGAGCCTCGTCAAGGAGATACTTTCTTAAATAAAAAAGTCTCTGTACATCGGACAGTGATGCATTATTGTGAACAACTGCTTGGAAGAGCTCATAAAAGGGCCTAAACCTGGTTATATCCTTGCCATCGAAGGTTGGAATTTCCACCGCTGGAAGCTTGGATGCCACTAAGCTAGGACAAGTAGGCCTATTAACTTCTTTCAACTTGGTGATGCTGGCATTTAACTTAGCTAAAATATTAAAGTATTTTTCTTCTACATCCTCGATGTCTTCATCATCCTGTTCATCAATTTCTAAAATACTGGATTGCGTGAGCTCGTACGTGTGATAGGTAGCCATCAACTTTTCTTTCTTCGCCTCCAGCAGCTCTACCGTACCGGATTCGAGGGCCCTTGCGTCGCTGACATAATTGTCCATTCTTGAAATCGAACCTTTTGCAGTCGTCCGCGCCGTTTTAAGCCTCTTCAACCCCTCCATCTTGCTTAGATGATAAACTCGTACTTGTATGTTAGATGAAACGTGGATGAGAAAACTAATCCAGCTTAATCCAGGAATTTAGCAATTTTTTAATAAATCGGTACTTGTAGATAATGATAATAGAATTGTACCTTGATGAGTAGAAAAGTATTTTACTCTCTTCTAGGTTCCTTGCACCCCTTTCCGTATAATAAATTTCTTGAACAATTTTTCTTGAAATGTGAACATGTAGTATCCAAAATATATGTGAATCCGCTTAAATCAAGCGTTACATTACCCAATCGATGTCAATTGATGACTTGCCAGGCCGCCATAGGGTAAATGTAAAGAAATAGCTTGCACATGTGCCGATTACTACACAGATGTAACCTCAAAACACCACGAATTCACACGCGGTTAATAATGGTTTGTAAGACCAAATTTGTTTTAATCCTCGAAGGACTAGCTTCGCATTTACGAATTAAAACCTTCTTGAAATGTAGTTGTAAAATCCAAATCCTCCGTGAATCCGCCAAAATAGAGCGTCCCAATTACCCATTCAATGGCAATCACCAAGGGGCAAATGTAAAAAAACGCCAAAAACACAATGTAAAACACACGCGGATAATAAACTCGAAGGATCGGCTTTGTAAGGCTTCGAAGGACCAGCTTCGCATGTACGAAATAAAACCATGCGAGTATTTGTAGATTGAATAATTATTCAATTGTTTAATGATAAAATTATTTTACACTTTTTTAATATAAATTTAACCACAAATTCTTGTAATATAAAATGGTTGCGAATCATGCTACGACAGTGCAAAAGCCAAAACACGAGTGACTCGAATGCCATACGGCTGTAGCGTGCACAGCAGTCGTCGTTGTGTTGCCCAACACGTCGCTGTGTTGCCCTGAGTAAGATTTCTACCAGAGACAACAATACAATATTAAACTAGAATGTCAACAGAGACACATTTTATGTTCTGTGCTAATTTTGTACTGAACAGCATCTATTTACAATTCAATTGAAGTAGTATAAAGAATCATTTGTACCAGCTTTTTAGTACCCTTAGGTACACAATAGGGCTGATAATAAGTTAAGTTCCTGGTAGATCAAAGCAGGATTTGGTTTGTTAGGGGAGAGTAAATTAACTTAAAGGTTTTTCTATTATCAGTTACGCATTGAGTGTACCTACTCTTTAGGAGAGTTTTGCACTTATTCTGCACTGTTATAACTACACTGTATAACTTTTTTATATTCATTTAGGTAGTTTTTATCCTCCATTCAAGTTTCACTTGTTGAAAAGCTTGGATTTCTGGGTATAATTCCACTCAACCTAAATGTTAATCCAGAAACCAAGACCGCTTGAAATATTCAATAAAACTTTTTTCAACATATCGACTTTTTACAAAAACATAACCGCGCTGCTGTATGTCGTTAATTAGTCGTAGAAATATTAAAACAATATTTTACAATTATTATTAATGATTAACAATTATATATGAAACTTAATATTTATGAACCTAGTGGACCAGCAATCATATTTTAATGTTTTAAAACAATTATTTATTAAAATATTTTATGAATAAATGAAATAAATGACACTTTGTGTGATAAACTACTTCGATTAGCTCATTATTAAATATTTTTTTAAAATCCATCACATACTCATATCATCAGGAAGATAAGGCATGCAACATGGCTGGCTGTCTATGTGTAGTGGTGTTGTATGGTTTATATATGTACTCTGTACAGTGTGGTATATACAGAGTGGAACAGAAACCCACACTGGAGCTATAAATAACGAAACACATTCAAACCATATGATATAACAGAATAGACACAAAGTACTTTAGCGCTATATTCGTAGATACACATACATTTACATAACCATAACATTGAACTAGCGTTTATTGTTATTACTTATTCAAAATTCTATTTCATTTCATATCGATACTTTTTTGCGTATCTAGATATTATATGTACGAGGTATATTAAACAATTAACTAGAATTTCTAATTTTAAAAAACGAAGATGGCGATGAGATTATATTGCTGTTTCACCATTAAAGCTTCTTTTTCTAATGCGAATCTAAGCTTACACGTGCTACTAAATGCTTTTTATTTTGTGATTTTTTTACTGGCTATGTTCATCCACAGATTATGAAATGATTCCAGATTCCAATGCGTTAAGCGTTAAACATTTCAATGCGAATATCATTAACAGATAGAATCATTAAGTGAACGCTTACACTTCGAAAATATAAAGCGCGTTGATGTAAAACGAAACCAAGCCGATAAAGATAACTAACTTTTATTATTCTTGGTGTTGGTAGGTTGGTGCCACTGAGTCCAAAGTACTCCATGAAGTCCATAAACGCTGCACATTACAATTATAAACATTGGCATATGGATATACAATTGCTGTGACTCTTATTACTTCATTATTGATATTTAAAACCATCATCACATGTCTCAAGTTCTTTGTTTTCGTTTTGTTATTGTACATATTTCTTATATTTTGAAGGATAGGTTTATGACCGGAAAACAAACACAGTAGAACCTTTATTATCTTAACGTTTCGTAATTCGAGCGCCCGTAAGTTAATAAAGTACTTTCGAAGTTTTTTTTTAATAGTAACGCCTTTAAATTTCATGACTAAATGACGAATTCCAAACAATCAATGGTGCGAAAGAAAATCTGAATTGAAAAACATAATTTACACTTGCAAAATGAAATCACTACATAGGCAAATTACGATTTATCTATCATCAAATCGCATAATAATAGGTATGTTTATGTTTATAAAGTTATTGCATGGAATTAATTAAATGAACCACGACTTAATTTCTATAAAACGTACCTATATATATTGATTAAGTTCACTACCAAAATTCAAATATTCAATTATTTTTTAATAACTTCTTATATTTTAAGGGATATTAAGAATAAAAAATTAATTATTAAAGGAATTCATCGCTATAGAAAATTACAATGCATACTACGTCACGTCCGACGACTTGCCATCTCAGTTATGCAACACAGATGCATACGAGTGTGTATGTGCGATAGGTCATTTACTATTAACACCTGGGTTGTGCATCTCATGATGTATTATATTATAAAGTTTATGAAAAAGGAAAAATAATCTCGATTGCTTATTTCTTCTGTGACGTATTATGCATATCTAACACATAATATCCTAAAAAAACATTTAAAATAAAAATACAATCCTTAAAAAATAATTAGAAGTTCTTTAAACTAATATACACTTTACTATATATCATTTTGAATTTAAAAACAATAAAGAACTGCTTTAATTTTTCTTCCCGTATCCCTATTGCTTCTCGGTCTTTACTTATCCTTGGTTTGCACTTTATCCTCTATCCTCTTTCTCCTTCCTTCCCTATCTCTCTTTACCAATTTCTCTACCTTTCTTTCATTATCTATCCAAAAAACACTCGTTATTTAAGGAGAATAGTGAACCGCATTACCAATCAATAATTTTGAAAAAGCTAGTTACGAAATATATTAACAATTAAAAGAAAAATGGTGTAATTATTAGAAATGTATTCCCACATGACATTCGAAGCGAGTTGGACCTCGGCCCTCGGGCTACGAGTAAAACAGCGTTTTGACACATCACCATCAGTCTAATGACACGATATAAACTCATTTACTTATAAATTATAATCACACTGTCAGATGTCACTTGCTACAAATGTAATTGGTTTTGCAGTTAATCTGATATTTCTACTGTTGTTTCCTGTGTGTTCACTCGAACCACCCTGTAGGATTAACAGCGTTAAACACTTGTACAGTCATTCGCAGATCACTGTACCGTGTTTATTAGGTTGAATTTATAATAATCATTGCAAATTATATTTTACAGAATATTCTAGAAAAAAAAGTGTGACTATCTTGGTTAATGATGTGTTCTATATAGTCCCCCAGACATACGACATATTAGAACAGCCGTAATTTTGAGATAAATAGTGTAATATGTAGTTAAGTGCGTTATCGTACTTGCTAGCATGAAAGCGAGGCAGTGTTATAGATAGAAGGTTCACCTCACTTTTTTTTTATTTATTTATATTATTGTACAACATATTAAGTTTATTGTGTAAAAATTTGAAGTCGATTGGAGTAAAACCGTTGGAGATATAGAGTATTAAGTCTTCACCTCTCTGGTCTGGTTTCGTGTTAATTTGAAACTTTTAAATGCGGTTTCCCACTCATAGTTTTTTCAGAGTCGGTGTCCTCTCTAACTCAAAATCTAATGGACCGATTCTTTTGAAATTTTGCACACTCTTTCTTTACATAAATGCCGAGGTAATGATGTCGTTTTTTTTTTAATTTTAACGTATTTTAAAATAACAAAGTTTCTGATTTTTTCACGAAAAATTGGTATTTTGACTTTTAAGTGCTGTAAAAAATTGAAAAATCAATAAAAAAGAAAAACTCGACAGCGTTACCTACATAAACTTATCAACTAATGAAATCATTTTGGTATTTCGATTTCAGAAAATCCAGTGATGAGTTATGAGTGGCACCGAAATGTTACTTTTTTTTGTGACGTCTGCGAAGATTCGCTGTAAATGCGTCATTTCTTGACATTTATCTATAGAAATTTCTCTTAGTATTCTTCAAATGTCATTTTATCATGTAGTAATTATATATTAATTATGTCGTCAAAAAAAATTATCGGAAAAAGGTTTTTTTTTATGGTTTTGACCTATTTTATCTAATTTTTTAGGAACTTTAAAGCGTCTGGGGGAATTTTGAACCCATGGAAGGAGTCTGATAACTAATTAACGTTGGTTCAATTTTAAATTTGGCAACTTACCACTTACCGTTTCTTCGGGAATCAAACCCGGAAAAACACCAATCTGACGTAAATACTGTTTCATACAAAATTAATACATATTTTCTAGAATCTATTAACGTCATTTTCAACGAAGCTTTCAAGTTTCATAAAATAGTTTCACTTCAAATGAAATGACGTAATCATTGAATGAACGTAGTACAAGTGCCACCTACGCGGGAAGCTCCTAAATTAGGAAGGACAACATAAAGTCGTATAGCGCACCCCACTGATGACGTAACTTAGTTTTCTGAAAGCTTCCTGTATTCACAGACGTCATACGATTAATAAAGTGAAAATATGACGACAACTGAGACATATTTTAATTATGGAGCTGTAAGTATTAATAATAAAGCGAGTAATGTGAAAGGAAGACAAGATGTAAGTAGATTTAAATATGAATTCATTTGTGTCATGATGTTTATACATAAATATTTCGTTTCAAATCTTACTGAAGTTAAAACATTTAAAGCAAAAAGAAAACAAATTAAAAATATTTGCGACGTGATGGCATTGACCGATCGCCCTAAAACAATGCCTTCACAATCTCTCGTCAGTCATCGGTCGCCTTCGTACTCGGTTGCAATTTGATTATCATTATTACCTACACCTTTTAAACTTTTTAAATGCATGCCGACTGAACAAATCATTTATTACGAGGCCATTGAAGAGATACACTATATCACTACATACTACACTACACACTACACATCACATGTAAGCAGAAACTTGGAGTCAGAAAAATACCTGCGAAATTATTATTCATTAGTTCTCGAAGGTACGGATTGTAAAACTGTTTGAAACTGAAAAAATGTTGTATGGTTTTTAATTTACCTTAAAGAATATTTTGTTAAATATACATTTGTGTAATTGTGTAATAGATTTGTAAATATATTTATATTAAAAACTATTTAAAAATATAAAAAATGCCGGATATATAATCTGTTTGCCGATACGCTTGCCGATGGTCACTATCTTTAGCAATTGTAAGAAATAATCTTATGCTACTCAATGTTAAAAAAAAGTAATTTCGAGATAAACATAAAAGAAGAAAAAGTATTTTATAAGGAAAGTATATATAAAGCAGCGAAATATTGGCATAATTAAACTTTTAAAATATTATTAAAATTATAATTAATAAATCTAAGCAAAAAAATTATTCGTTTTTATGATAATCTTAAGATGAACTAACTCCTCACTCTGAATATATTATTTAAAGGACTACGCAGTAAAACGTAAACTTACAAGATAATTCTTTTGAGCATTACTTAATGTTTTACTCAAATTATAGGCTCATTTCATTAGTCAACATCCCATATTAAGAAATACTCTTTACTGTTAAGATGCTCTTTTGGTATAGACTCAAGATATCAAAATTTACGTTATTTCACCAATAATTGGAGGATAGAAACCATATAAGGTTTCAATCAGAGACTCACTTTTTCATAGATTTTTTTCAGATTTTTTTTTGTGTTACTATAAGCAAACTTACCAATAGTTTCGAACATTTTTCGTATACATATTGAGAGCCACTGATTCCCACTTAAAGAATCAGTAGCAAACTTTTCTGTCTAACTGAATAAATTTTATTGTTGGAATTCATAAGCGAAACGAAATTTATATATAAAATATTATAGTGTATGTGCATAATGTATTAACATCATTGGATGCACCAGCGCAGTCAACAACCGCGCCCCCACCCCCACCCGCACCCGTACTCATGCATCTAATTGTTTGTAAACCATTGTGCGCATTGTTTTGTTACGTAATACTTTTCTACTCATAATTTTCATTTGTTTATTAGCTAGTGCTGTAGTATTCTTTAATATATGTAGAATTATAAACTTTATTTCACTAATTAAAAGTTTATTTATTAACTTATTATACTCTGTAGCAACAATACCATGTCTTAACTCCTCAACAGACAAAACAACAAGAAGAAAATGATTCGAGAATTGTTAATTTTTCAATTAAAATTAATCACTAAACCGGATAAGATATAAATCCTTATCCTAAGCAATTATCATTAACCAAATAAATTGTAGACATTAGTCTGACCCGTATTAAGCTTTGATGTTGTTACATACTGCCTAAATACTTTAATTCCTTTCCTGGAAATATTTCCTATTTGAAATAAATTCTTAACCGTTCAAGCTTTAAGTACTACCAGGAAATACTACCTACTTAATGATAAATCCTTAAACAAGCATAATAGAGCAAGAACTGTAGAATAAATATAATAATACTAATACTGAATTACTAATCAAATTAAAATAAAATAAAATTAAGAAAAAAATATCTCTACAATTCTTCTTCGTTCCCTCTTTCGTTTCATCGTTGTGATAATTCTGCTTTAGGAACATTTAATTTGGGGTAATTTCCAAAAAAGTTAGTCGACTCCTGGTCTAAATATGCATGATGCATAAAAGACATACATCAAACCTGTTTATCTAATACTTAAATAATATAAAACGTAATTATTTATTCTTAAAGGACTAAGAAAACATAAAAATGCTATTTTTTGACATTTGAACGCAAGTATATTCATTTTTGCGTAATTTCAACATATTATTGCATGTTTTAAACGAATAAACTCTAATTTTTTTATAGTATAATATTTCTTATAAATTTCATGAGTTGCCAAATAAAAAGCATTCAATGTTTAATGTTATGGTATAATAAAAATCGCCGCATTATTTACAACAGTATCATCGCAATCGCAATCGCAAACGCAAACACATTCTCCACAGTGAGTGTTAACTGGGCACAGAGACAAGAGCGAGAGAACATAAAGTCGTGTTCAACATATTGCAAAAACAAGTTTATAATCAAATTAATTTTATATGTTTTTATTTATATTTAAATTCAGTAAATGTGTAGAGTAGTCGAAGTCGAACCAATACCGACGCGACGTCGAATCCGATGCGATACCAATCCGATGCGGCCGCGACTGCTGTATCCGTAATGTGTTACACTAAATAATTAAACTTAATGTTGTTTTATTATGCGAATGGCGAATAAAACAATTTTGTTAAAATGATGGTGGGCGTTCTTGTACCAACATGTGATATAAATAATCCACAGTGGTTGAAAGTGTAAACGCTATTTAACACGTTTTATTACCACGCGTTCTAAAACTGTGAAGCTCTATAATGAAAATATTGATGGAGAATAAATTATGGGACAAAAATAATTCCTGACACTCCTATCTAACTAAATCTAGTGATTTCTTCATTTAAACTAAAATTTGAATACATTGACCTTACACATGAGTTGTCGTATGCAGCTCCTTAATTTTCTGACCAAAAGTAGGTTTGGATGACTGAACCTGTTGTAATATTTTCTGCTCACTGCTTCGACTAGTTCATTTGAAATAGCTTATTGAAATGTCTTAACTGTGGTCGTTCTCGTTTGGAAAGAACAGATCTTTTTCGGACGATGGGTTCTTCGTCCTCGTATTTTGCACTTTTTTCAATTGTTCTACAATTTTATTTTTGATCTGCGAAAGCTTTCATTGTGGAAACGCATGGACCGAAACAGGACGGCTAGGAAGCTCCTGGATCAGAACCTAAAAGATGCAAGAAGAAGAAAAAGACACAGGACGACATGGGAAGAACAAGCAGAGAAACACCTAATACAAATGGGTATTGCGAATTGGAAGAGGAAGGTGGCCAATAGGAAAGAATGGAGGAGATCTTAAAGGAGTTCCAAGTTCTACAACAGCTATAGCGTCAAGATGATGATGATGCGGAAAGATTTCCATGTGTATTTAGACACATTTTTTTTGTCCACAAGTGTTTTGACCAAATATTGGTGCTATACCTATTGCTATTAAGACTATTTATTGAAATCTTTCTACAATTACTACAATTCTATATCCACAATCGTTTTATTTTTTAGTGTTATTTCGAATGTCCAAATTATTATGCAAAACGATTTTTTTAAATATATCTTTATTTTTTTATTTTTGTTGTTATGCTAGTCTGTTAATAGGATATACTCCTAAATACTTGCCGGAATAGGCTTTAAGGAAAGTGTGATAACCAGGAAGGTGTCTCTACTGATGGTGACTGAGTAAACTGCACAAACTTACATCAATTAGCCCTTTATTCTTGAAAATTTCAGTCCTTTTTAATCCACACAATTTCAAGTATATACAAGATCATTGTCCATATAGTTATACTTGTATATGCATATGTATATTACACAACAATTTACGAATCTGCAACCCTCCGCCATCAAGATACCCACTTCAACACCCATTCTACACATTTCACCCCATTCAGACGCCCACTTTGGTTGGTCTCTTATTCCTTATTACATTACACGCGTGGTACTGTGTTATATACGTAAACGTATTGATTAGTGACGTCACAAAACGGAAGTGGGAGGATCTCTAGTTGTGCCTTTGTGGAACCAAGAAAACCCCTTGTATCGTGATGAGGTTACTGATGGTCTGATGGCCATGGGAAGATACAGAAGTATTTTATCGTATCTGCGAGTACAATACCTAATAATTTTACTTAAACTTAATGCGTCTGCTAGAGAATCTTTTCTTATTATTTGCCTAAAGAACACCGTTGTATACAAAGCGCAGTTTGTGTTGAATTCATTTTAAAATAGGGACGAACTAACTATACAGATTTCCATATCGTAGTTAACACGTGCTTAAGAGCTTTATTGAATTGACTTAAGCAGTCACCGAAAGCTCTGAAATTCACACAAATAATTGTTGTCGTATTATTGAGATTTAAAAAAAAATCTGTCCGGAAAAGCTAAAAAGGGGTTGTTCTTAAGAAAAGAATAAAATATATATCCATTGTGCCACATAAAATAAATAACAAAAACTGTGTAGCTGCGCTTTAACTCTCCGTTCCCTAACCAAGCCACATAGTTTATGTATGGACGACCTCTTATGTAAAATTGGAGCTTTTTAAATTAGAGGGGTTCAAATAATATTTTGCTTAACGTTCAAAAAGTTTTGTTACGCCACTGTTTCCTAGTTTTCTTCTTCTTGTTCTCAATCGTTCACTGTTCATTCCAATCCTTTAAGGTACTCTCACACTGGAATAGACTACTCCCGACCATCATCCTATTCCACTGTATATTGCAGTTGTTTCGCATAAACACTCTTTTTCGTGGAGGTTTCTGCTTTAATGTTCTTCAATATACTTACCAATTATTATCGATTATAATCAAATTAATCTCGCCGGAGTGGACACAACTTCGTATAGAACGATCGCGGTCTTCTTATGCCAGTTTCACACCAGAGAGACAGTTTTGAAAACAGTTTTGTTGTCAAAAAACAAAAGAAAAACATGAACAGACTGGTTTTGTTTTTAGTGTTTTACTCTGTGTCTAATAAAAATTATAAGCATGATAAACAACAACTGACAAGGGCAAATGTTCACAAAAAGCAAAACTTCGTGTTCAAACCAAAAAAACTAAAAATCAACAACAGACGTGTTTTCCTTTGATCATACTGACTCCAGATGAAAATGTGTTTTAAGAACTGTCTTTTTGGTGTAAACATTGGTGTTTTTGTTCGTGTTTTATTGAACTGTCTCTCTGGTGTGAAACCGGCGTTAGTAATTACGATACCATTGACAGTGAATTGTTGAGAGTGGAAAACGATACAGATATGTAACATGCATTTCTATTCTCTTAGATACTATGGTGTATTGATAAACATTAAAGTAAAAGCTTTATGTCATAATAAAGAATGTAAATGCGAAGTAAGTTGGAGGTCTTTAAAAGTGACCTAGATACTATAGTACATAGCTGTGGATATAGGTTACAATATTTTTCAGAACAATTATTTATAGGTCACCCTGTGTTATATCTTCATTAGATTTATGAGTAAATGTGATACACTGCCCGTCAACAACGAGCAACACCTGCAGATATTCCGCACACATCACTTTAAAAATAACACAGAGAAGCGTGTTCGAGCTCGTGCTCGAGTTCGCCTCTTTCATACCTAAACTACGAGTATATAAAACAAGACATGTACAAACTTTTTATATATATTATATAACTTTATATATTACATATAAAAATAATTAATAAATGTTGTTATATGTTTATATCAATTTAAAGTTTGTTACACACTCTGTATCTTGTGTTAGTTGGTTCGTAGTGTAACTGTAATATAACTACAGTATATGTGTACTACAGTAGTAGCTAGTTGTAGGTGTGTAGCATTTGCAATAGTAGTGATTGTAGAGAAATTATAGTACTACTATATATAATAGTAAACTGCATTAGCTAGTGACGTCAACAAGGTGAAGTGGGAGTCGAGAATTTCCCGGAAAATGTTGTATTTTATATTTTAAAAACTTGATAATTTTAATTGAAAACCATTTTATCAAATTGAATTATTTTAGTAGTTATAAAAGAGACGTTCATATGATTTTATTACAATTTTATTTTTCTTAAGGTAGGAGGAAATTTATTTTATTTATTAAGGTAGAGTAGTGATTTCTATTTCTTTTTGGGGCACTATGTGAAATTTGTTCACCCTTGTCTGCTTTATAATGCTGCAAAAGGCCCCATACACACACGAAATTATTCCGTTAGTAATTATATCGACCAACATGCTTGATTAACGTAATTCCTGGTTGGTGTATCCTTTACAATTACTACCAACATGAGCCGAGCGCCAACATATTTGTATATGTATGACAAAACTGCTCGGAACAGAGGCAACTTTGGCACGTGTGTAGTAAAAGTACAGCAATAAACGTATAGAAAGAGAAAGTTGCAATGCATTTGTAGAACAAGTTATGAAATTAATTCTTCCGTTCATGAAAAATACGCTTAAACTAAAATAAAATCTATATTTTCACTGATTTAAAACAAGGTATTATTATGAGATTGATGATGAGGTAAACAGCAGCAGCACAAACTTCTGGCCAAGACCTTAAATAATAGCACTGGCGTAACAAATTCACTTTAGGGTCGGCATTGACACGAAGAACGTATTTCTTTGTTTCGGCAATTATTCCAATAAACATGCTTTCTCTATATTTAAGATATTTTGCGATTCCATCCACATTCCATACTTAGCAATTGACTTTCACATTATCATCACAATTTTGAAATAAAATAATTGGAATTAGTTTTACTTCCAAAAAAATATTTAGTTTAGGTGGTGGTAAATTCAGGAACCGTCTTGGAAGACAAAAGCTCTTGCTATGCCACTGCTGTTAATGAAATCATCTTCTGGTTTTAACTGTATAAAGATCATAGACAGGGGCGTCCTTAGCCATTGCGAGGCCCCGGGCGGTAGATCTTTGTGATGCACTTGTTCTTTGTATAATTAATGTAAATTGTAAATAAGTATTTTTGATGATAATTGACGAGAAATAAAATTTTATATTGGAAGTTTTGTAAAAGTTAACAAGCACAAAGACGACAAATATTAAAGATGATAAACTAAGGCACATGAATGCCTTAAAAGATATACGCAGTGATTTCTAAAGAGCGAGGCGCGAGATTTAAATACATATATAGTAATGAATTTTTCTACTTGGGTTGTTGCGCAAGAATGCGAGGCCCCGGGCTCATAGACATTGACATTGATCATAGACATAGCAAAACCTATGGAATCATAGAGGCCCCAAATTTAGTTTTGTCCAATTTTAATTTATTAATCTTCAAGTTTGTTCTATCCAGTATAAATTTATCTGCCGACATTCATTTGTATCTAATACGAATAATCTCTGATGTGCGAGGCCTAGTTTCCGGATTCAGTAAAATCGATGTGTGCTTATCGGATTAAAATTTTAAATTTCAATGAATTAATTTAAGGAGCAAAGTTAACGCAGAGAAAAAAGAAAGCGAAGAGATAGAAATAAATTTTTGCAAAAGTAATTACATCAAGGAACATTACATCTGTAATCCCTAGAATAGATAGCGTATGTTTATTATAATGAAATTCGCTGACAGCTTGATGAAACAATATTTCAAAAGTCATCAGATCAGATTAAATCGTTAAGTAATTTAAGTATTTAACATAATATCTAAATTAATTAACCTTGCTAAAGATCATTTTACACATCAATTAAAATATAATTAATTTAAATCAAAAACCGTTACAATACTTAATGACGTATGGTGTGACACCTCTATACATATATGGTATGTAACCACACATCGCTATCACAATTCATACACACACACACATACAAACGAAGGTTTATTGTATATACATATTTATAAACAGTAATACCGAATACGGATGACACCTTTCGTTGATATTCGTATACATTCGTGTTTGTTCGGTATCTGAGCATTCAGTGAGTCAATAAGGTGCAATGTCCGGCGATTTGGGGCGCGCTATAGGACTCACAGCATTGAGCAGGGCTAACCAAGGGGGTTTATATAGGTCCAACGTACAAAAAAGGGCATATATGTTGGGAAGAACAAGGAAAACAAGTAATATAAACTATAGAGTCAACTAAAAGGACTATGAGACTATAGCTATGCTACATTACCTCCTCCCTCTTACTACCAATGTTAGGGGGATGGGAAACCCACCCACTGAGGACTGACAGAAGGGTGTTTTGTTAAGTGGGTGAAACCTCGAGACTCTAAGCGCTAAATCAAATGGGTGGGGGTGGGGGTTGAGGACGATATAGGTCATAACGCTTGCTTTGAGTGTAGTATAATCTATCTAAACTGTTCATTATTTTGAGTAAAATAGAATTTAATAACATTACTATTTACTTATTAAATTATTTGTGAGATAACTTTCAGGTGCAAGGAACTGTAGAGTAACTTTCTATTAAATTCAAATTACAACGGTCTTCTGGTTGGATTTTGAGAATTTTTTAATCACATTAATGTACTCGCAATTTGGATTTATCTAAGAAATAAACTGAGGGTTGAACCAAATATACATATTTTTTTTTTAGGTTCTTGAGATACCGCAAATTTCATATTTAATAATAATGTGTAAATGGATCATTATTATCCTTTGTAAGACATTGCCAAACATCACTATCTCTTGTAGAGATTCTTCAATTTCTGTCCTACACAATCAAGCAAGCAGCTTTGTTTGAAATTACGTCTTTATCAAATTTCAACCGGATAAAAGATTTTCATTCCTACTTTTTACAATATTAACAGTCCAATTTGTCTACCAATTTATTTTAGTGAAATACAAGTAGTAAAAACACGGCAATTTCTAGTACGAATGCCATATTTGATTACATATTCTTTTATAAATTATTAAAATACTAGTCACGGAAAAAATATCGTTTCCGCTAATAATATTCTTCTCAAATTTAGATTTATAATAATATATTATACCTGCTAAGCACAAAACGTAAACTTATGTATTATTTAGCGTAATTATTTTTACGTAATATTTCATTATTTACCAAAGTTTAACGTAACCTGTTACATTATCATTAAATAAAAGCAAAATACATTGAAAACCTTTAACTAATATATTAATTTAATATGCAACATCTTGCTTAAATAAAGCTTAAATGTATGTTATCTTTAGCGGATATTGATATATAATGCATATGTAAGATAAAACTAGAGAAAAACATATTTAAAAAATAAATATATACTAAAGTTCTTAATTAACTGGTCTTAATTGGTCTTTTTCTGGTCAAATTTCTGTCCTTTAAATGGTGTGTATGGATATCCTGCGAGTATGTGTTCTTAGTCTTAGTCTATTTCATATGTTTAATATCTTAAATCGAAAATTTTCGAAAAATCGAACTGGCTGCCGAAGTTAAACATCTGAGATTCGATCTCCAGTCAGGTTATGACCAATTTATTTTCTATAATGTTACACACTTTGGGAAATATAACTAAAAAAAGAGATTTTCAATATTAGTATAACTAGATTGAGAAATTGAGCTTCTACATAAGCCTGTACATTGTCATTGTGAACTTCATTTCCATTGCGAATACACTATACAGGATATACATTGTATATGTTCCTGATAACACAATCTATGAAGCACAGGGTTCTGATATTTGGTTAAACAAACTCCGACTAGAAACCAAGATAGGTTATGAACATTTACCGTTCCTTTATTATACTTTATACCTTGTAGGTTATACGAAGTAAAGGGTATATATTTATTTATATATATATATATATATATATATATATATATATATATATATATATATATATATATATATATATATATATACGAGCATATATATACGTTTCCTGAGTCTCTAAATCTCCATGCATTGAAGTCGTATTTCAGAGTTGTTCAATTTCGCACAGCTTGGTTGGTAATAAATTATCGAGGAATGAATAACTTTGTAATCTCCGATTAGATTCACACTTGTTGGATTATTAATCATATCATTAAATACAATCTAAATTACTTTGTAATTAATATGCAATTAAGTAGATACGAAGCTCTGCTAATTGTCGAACAACTTGTTGCAGTTATGTTAAATTAAAATCAGTACTATGGAACGCTTAGTCTTTTGAAACTTGCCTTTGTAATTGTCGTTGTATTGTACATTCACAAATCAGAAACAGCAAATTTTCAGGCAGGTAATAGTAGCTAAAAGAAGTTCTTTCCACTTCTTTCTTTCCCTTTGCTTCACCCCTTTATACTATACCGAATTTAGAGGCGATTTTCGCCAAAAATTTATACCAATCTAATAATTTTAGTGGTGAGCATATTTTTTAAAAGTTGTCTAAAAATTATATACTACTATTGTTAGGGTTCTCTCAATTAAAAGTCAATAATTATATAACTATCATTTATTAATAACCAATTCTAAAAATATTGTCAAGCCTCTTAATCGATCCATATAAATCTTTAAGTGTTGCGTCAACACCCTAAATTCGCGGCCTGTGGTCCATAAGTCACTGCATGAGCATTCTAAGAATAGGCACCTCTGTTCCTCTGCAAGATGTCATGGTCAGGCCTGGACACTGGTCACAGCGATGTACTGAAAACACTCAAAGTGCCCAATAGCGCTAACACTATTCTATTATTGCATAGAATGGTATAAATAACAATATTTACATTATATGGCGAAATAAATACTGTTGACATGTGAACCTTTCCAACCAGTTAAAAGAAACATAGTAAAAATAAATCTAAAGTTCTAGGACACCATTTATATAAATAGAAAAGTTACCATTATTCATTTGTCTAGTCATTGTTAATAAAATTGGCAAGGACAGAAACATAAATTAACAACAAAACGTTGCATTTATTATTATTTGAAATTGTTTTTGGCATTGCATGAACAAAACAAAGTTTACTGGTATCAAATCAGCCCGAGGATTACATCGGCAATATTCACATTAACGTCCTAAACGTTTTAACGAAAAAACAACACATTTTTTGATAATATTTGACGTGCTAACATGCAACTGTAGTAGTAACTATTTATGAAGTAAAATAAAAAAAAACTATTTTAAAAAATATTTATATTGGTACACAAAGCCAATCTGTTATTATTTGGAAGCTGATCGTATGCTATATGAATAACGTTATAGATACTCGTATAGCATATAGCCTAGCTAGTAGATACACTGCTACAATGAACCCACGTGCTAGACGAGAACTGTCACCATTAAACGTCAAGCATTTCAAAACCAATACCACTGAGCCATGCAGCCATATGCTTATTATTTTAGAATATATACAACAGAGAGATGTGAAGCTGCTGTTAATATTTAGTAATTATTATCTTCGATATATGATTGAAGTTAAAAAGTAACAAATTATGTTTATAATTAAAATACGGGCTTTGAGTTAAAGAAATGCTTCACGATCAACTTGACCTACAAGGAGACTGAGAATTTAGATTCAAACGGTGAAATACATAGACCTAGTACTGATCATCCAAATACATTAGTGTGCAAGATAATAGAAGATTACTAACATAATTTGACGTTCAAAAATATTAATCGTTAGCATTTGAGCCGGCAGGTTTACTTTCAAGGAGGTGGAAGCCCTGTGTTCATAGGAAAAGGGTAGAGGAGGAGAATACTTGGAAAAGAATGGAATGGTGACAGTGGAGGTGGAGAGAAAGAGCGCGGTAGGAAGAAGGGTAGAGAAGAACAGCAGAAAATAATGAGCAAAATTGATAAAAGCAGATACAATGCCAGGTATAGAAAATTATGGGAAAGTGAGGTGTAAGAGTATATGAGCGGAAAGGAGAGTGAGGAGAGCGAGATTTAGATTGAGGAACGAAGAAAATGGAAGTAGATATTGGGTGGACGACGAATAAAGAAGTGTAGGGTGTGCAAAGCAGAGGTGGAGACACTGGAGCACATAAGGGATGATTGTGTGGACAGGGTGAGCAGCAGTAGGAAGGTGGAGCAGCTATTAAAAGGGGAAAAGGAAGGGAACAAATGGATGGCAGAAGTAATTAGAAGAAGGAAGTGAAAAACCAGAAAGTTTATGCCTGACCAGAGTGAGGTAAAAGACAGGTAAGAAAAAATTAAATCTGAAAGGAAAAAAGAATAGTACAAAGATAAAAGAGGGTTTGTCGAGAGGGGTCAAGTAAAAAGTAGGAGGTAGGAGACGGAGGTACAGGCAAAAAGGAAGGAGAAGCAGAAAACGGTGAAAAGGATGGTGGTGACGGGAACAGGAAGGCAGAGGGTAAAGAGAAGAAGAAGTACAAAATAGAAAGTTGAAATTATATAAAATGTTGTAAGAATTATTAATGTAGTTTTAAAGCCGAAATGCAAACAGTTAATAATATAATAAAAACAATGTTTCCTGAATCTTTTATGGAAGACATTTTTCTGGAAAAGGAGCAATTTTTTAAAAAAGCAGGATGGGAAATATGGGTACATAAGCCTGCACTAGCATTTTTATGTGATAATTACCAAATTGATGAGTTTAATATTATAGTATTGACACCACTAATCTTTATTAGATACTATGTATTTCCTAAGTCATGTATAAACAACATTGTGTTATATATGTATAAATTTAACTGAAGTTATTTTACTAAAATACTTGAAGAATGAGTACAGGATCTATTAATAGATTGACACTAAGTTCGAAGCAACAGGAATAGGTCCGACTTTAGTCTGTTAAACACATTTTTAGACGGCGTTCAGAGAGAAGAAAAAAAAGAGGAGAATTATTACTTTCTATTTTAAGTACGTACTAAAACAGTAAAACTAGGGGTTACTTTAACGGGGATTGGTGGATTCGTTGTTCCAGTGCGCAGGAATAGAACTACTTCCAGGATATTGTCGGATATTGCTCCAGACTCCAGAGTTGTTAAAAATAACAAGAAAAAATCAAAAAGTTAAATGTTAAATAAATATAATTAATCATAATCTATTTTTGTTTATTGTTTGATATATATATATATATGCATCTTATTTAAACCAAACGAGGTTGCGCGAGCATCATGTCCGAAGAGGAATCACTTCATGATGTTGTATACAACTTGAAAATGTAACTAAAAACAAGAACGCCCAACCTCTCTAAAATGCGCTATGGAAATCTTCCACTGCGGTTACATAAAAATTAACGATTTGTAAAAAAATATATTTCCTTCTTTATACAAGATTTTTTGCCTTATTTATTCCAGTTTAGCTGTAATAAAGCTGTAATTTTCTTGGGTAATATCCATTGAACTTGTAATAGAGAAAGTAGCATTTGATTTCAGTATTTTACTATTCTGCTATACAAATTTAACTATCTTTTTCCTATAAATAAATTGTAACTGCATGTAAGCTAGATGAGATTGATTTGAATCTGAAATTTTGCTTAAAGATTTTTAACTATTTTAAGGTAGGTCACTTAGTGACAATCATAGGCAAAAGGATAATCATATATTAAGTACAAGCGTACACTCCATATGAAATGTGGTTTCTTTTTCTAATCTCTAGATCCGTTTTAGACAAATATTTTAGTTACACAAATGCCTTTTCTATACTTTGCGGCTTACTGCATATTAAATATGCACACTTTAAATATTAATATCTCACTTTACAGCAGTCTATTACTATCGTAATGTAATATATGTATAACATCAACAGTGAATATGAATAATAATTATATGAGCAAGTAATAATAATATGAACATAGTATAACTGATCTTAGCAATTAAAATATCCTTAAAGTAAAAGAAAAAAAAACATATGTCCTTTGCCAATTTTATCAATATATTCTACACTTTTATAGAAATTAGGACATGGTTCATAAGCCTATTACTAAAATATTTACTTCATTACACTTCCTAAAAAAATTCCACTATTTTTCATAGAATATTTTCGGATTAAACTTCCTCTCCTAACACTGCTACACTATATCCGTCTTGTTGGGGTCTTTCTCTGGCTGTAAGGTTTTCCTTATACAAACCTTGGCGGAAAATGATGCTATAAATCTAGGTCGTGTTCGAGCGTCTCTACTCTCCACGTTATTCAGTTATATCGTTCTTAAAGTTAGAGCAGGATAGCAATAAGATACAGTGTGGAACTGTAGAACTTTAGACTAACTAATACTAAAGAGTCAGTCAGAACTCGAAGAGCTAGTGCAGTGTCTTTTATTCTTTTACATAATTCATGCGATATTCGATATTGAGTTCACTTTTTAAAAGGTTTGTTATTTTCAGTCTCTATTTGAGAGATCAGGAAGAAAGTGAATAATAATCTCTACTCGGATCTACCTGATGTCATGAAAGAGTATCCGCAAGGATATACCGTTTGTGGTGATGATGTTTTCTACATAAAATTACGGCTCGTTATACCAATGCTGACACTCCATCACATACACACTAGGCATCTCTGACTAGAGCACGGTTATCTTCGTTTTTATACGACCATGGCGCTAAACCTTGCCCCGTATGGAACGCTAGTATTCAACAAAGGCTACAAGCAGTTACTTATTATTCTCGAACTCGCTAGCATCTAAATTGAACCAATATAATGACACTCCACAGTTGTTGGCTATGGTATAACCAACAGCAAAAAATCGATACACTTTTTTTAAGTATTGACCAATTGTAATAAAACGTGAAAATATAATGGTGATTTAGTCAAAAGACTTCTCAGCCGTTGCTATTTCATTCATTGTCTAAATTCTGAGAGATACAGCATGGATATGTCATCTTTAGGTTTTAAATGATTCCCAAAAACCGGAAGTCAAGGCACACTATACCAATTATTTCTGGTAGCAAAAGACAGCCGGCAAATTCTTGTAAGAGACAAATTTAAATCAGACTACTAAATAAACATGATTGTAGAATTATACAAATTTATACTAGTTAAAAATGAATTCGATGATAGTGTTTGGATAAAATTTTCATTTATGTAGAAGAATATATCTTTAACATTTGTTAGGGCCATCTTCATCATTGACTTACGTATATGAGAAGAAGGGATGTAAAGAGTTGTATCCAGCTAACACAAGTATCTACAAATTATCGTTGTTTACACCAAAGTCTTTATAATCCCAAAACAAAACCTTCACCTTATGCAACATATTGAAATCTCTCACTCTCTCAAAAAGACCTGACGTAATCTCGGTGGAGACAAAAGCGGAAGTAAAGAAACTGAGGAAGATGGATAAGGGGAATACTTTAGTAACGGTAGGAGTGTGTATGACAGAGATAGACAGAGAGAGAGAGGGTTGTAAATATTTCAGTTTGAGTGTATAAGGTAGAGTGAGTGAAATGACTAAGCATAAACGTTATTCTGACGTAACTGACGTTGAACAAATGATGACAGTTGTCATTCTACGACACCCAGCGTCTGTGTCGTCCGTCGTTTCCGACATATAGACGCGAGGCGTCTACATCTTAATATCAACGCTAGTGGCCACAGACGACGAAATTATCGAGTATGACCAACATGGGCATTCGGATACGCGGGATGACAGAAAGATGGAACCAGGGAAATAATTAAATTATGGAACGTCTAATTTATTAGGAGAGTTTGTATTGACAACGAAATGAAATGAATGTTGAATTTCACCAATTTTCAAATTAGGTAGTGATAATCATAGGATAGTATTTTTATCAAATTCAGTAGAAAAGTTTTTTGCAAATGTAAAAGTAACTAATGAAAGAATTATCCAGGATAGAAAATTACAAGTATAATCTATAAATACTTAATAACAATATCTAATTATTAGCGAATTATTAGATATCATAATCCATAATATGATTATCAGAGATGTTTCTATAAAAAAACAATTTAATTTCATTTAATTTCATATACAGTATATTTAAATCCTATGTAATACAAACATATCCGACTTGTTATTATTTTATCCGTCATTTATAAAAACGTATGGATAACTATGTGTGTGTATGTGTAATATTGTCACAGTTGGCAACAGCGTAGCAAAACGATTGTACTCTTTATAAGGTGTTTAAAAATAACATTCATAAAAAAGTTTTATTGCAACGATGAATATTTAAGTTTTAAGTTATCGATGTTGCCAATGTGTAACGGTAAAATAGTGTTCTACAGAAGCTTTGAGAAGAATGGATCTTCTGGGTGGGAATAAAATTATTATTTTAATCGAATATGTTTCAGAAAACATAATAAAAATAGTATGTTTCTGAAGAAATAACAAATAATTGACATTTTTTGTGAGAAATATCATCACTATCATCAGTTGCTTCCGCTGTTCAAAACACGGTGTAAGATATGGCAACGTCGCTTATGCAGTTAGTCGCCGCATGAGTAACCATATTTTTTTGATCATTTGAATGTTCATAAATTTTTAGTAATTTTTCATATGCATGAACACAGTAATAAGTATTATTGTTACGGATATTATTTAAACTACGGTGGTACTAGGACCTCCTTAAGTCTGTGTTAATTTTCAGAACGCCTTGTATTTAATATAAATCTGTTGATATATATGTATAAGTGTATCTATGGCTTTGTATGTGTATTATGTGATCAACATAGAATGTGGTATAAGAGCAACGGGGGATGTTTGAAGTTTTAAGTGTGGAGGGGATGAAAAGCACTAAAGTTGATAGTAGTGGGGATGATTTTAAAAGGGTGGTGGAAAATACCAATGGATTTAAAGGTAGGGATGTTAACTAAACAGTATTTATTTACAGGTATTGTTTTAAATTCTTCCGTTATAAATGGTATGTTTTGAATTTATATTTTTAAATCTTTTATACATAAAATCGCGTGTCTATTAAGTGTTGGTATTTTTAGTGTACCGTAACGCTCTCTGCTATTTATTCAAGAAATGTTAGAGGTTTATCAATGTAACGAAATCGTAATTTGTATTAATTTGCTTGCTTGATTAATTCCATTCAATTATAAGAATTAAGGCGAAAGGAAGATTTTAAATATATGTATATTGTTTTTAAATTTAAATTTTTTTTCTGGTCAGTCTTATTTTGAAATTTATGTACTAGAAAAATGTATTAGCCTGTCAAATGTTGGATTGTCTTATTACCCATAAATTTGCCAATGATCACTGTGCCCCCAAAATAACTGTGACGAAATTGACTTGTGACTGTCGAAATAACAAAAATTGGTAGTGAATAAAAATTATCAAGAGAAAATGTAATTTGGTAGATTATAAGTTAACTTGAGAAGAACATTGGAACAGCAATAGCCTAAAAAATTCACTTTATGAAATTGTTAAATTAAAGGTGAAAATCACTTCAAATAAAAAGGACATATTAGAAATAGTAAAATGTATACTACTCAACATTTTTTGACCTGACTCAGGTAGAAATTTGTCATGCAATGAGTGTTTCACACTTGACATAAGTTAATTCCCCTTTCCATATAGAAATTGTTTTGCAGTGTAAGGTTCATACTTACCAACTTGCTATAAGCTAATTTCAAGGTTCATTTTCTACCTGGGGAAAATTACTTTTGTTTATTTATGATGCAGCAATGATCACCTTGTATTGAAGAGTTCCTCACAAGGCCGCGCTTAGGATCTGTGTGCCCTTAGACTGAACCTGTGATGAGCTCCTCCGTCCTTTTCACAACCTGAAAAGAAATATTTAATTTTTAGAAGTTATATAGTTATAATTTCATTATAATTTTAAACAATTATATGAAGAAAAGTGCAAAAAGTAGATATTGAAAATTTATCCCAAACAGACTCCAATCAAAATTGTTAAATGTGTTTTTTTTTGGTGCGGTCCTTTAGCCTGCAGCTTATGTGGGCTGTGATTAATTTGGTCCTGGTTCCGCTTCATGCGCCTTCTCTTCGTTTTCCTTATCTTCTACGTTTTATTATATAGAGAAAAGACTGTTAGCTTAGTAAGAAGAAGACCTTGTTGTATGCTACTACCCTCTATGAACCCTTTGCAGGCTCATTGTGTAATTCACACATTACGTGCATTACAACTTTTGGTAATAACTACATGTACTCGAATAATAAGAAAAATGTTCAACCAATTTTTTGATAACTCATGAAGAAATAATACAAAAGTTATCACAACAAATAATTTTAATAGATACTAAACTTCTGAGTTAGAATATCCTCTTTTGCAGTTTTCAGTTTTCCATCCGCACTCTCCTCTCTGCCGCCACTTTGGTTGTAGATGGCTCTGCGACTGTTGAGTTGAGTTGAGTTTGTTGGTGGGGTCATTGGGTGTTAAAGGGTGTCAGAACTCAGGACGAGGACTATCGGATCTAGTTGGCTGTGGCGGGGTGTTAGTGGGGTTGGTGGGGTGATGGGGGGGCTAGTTGGGATGTGGGGGTGCATGGTGCGGCTGCCCAACCTATAAACAATGTTTGTGTTTGCAACATGTACATTATTCACGATGTTTTATTGTAATGTACTCATATATACGATATTATATACAGTATATTACAGAAATATGGGTTATTTTATATTCGTATTTTATAATTATGTGAAAGACTCGTAAAACATAAAAATAAAGTTCAACAGTTGTATACGAGTATATAAGTGATTTGGTTTTTCTCTGCTTCCAATTATCAATAATTAGCTGAATTACCCGCGGCTTTGGTCAGATCTTTTCAAAAAGTTAAATTGAAAATGAGCTATTTATTTATTTTAATGTTGTTACCATTAGGCACTAGATTCTTCTGCCTTACATCATTAAATTAGATATCATCAATAAAATAAAAATAGAGACAGAACAAATAATTTTAAACTTCTACTGCTTCTCTCTTCCTGTTACTTTGCCTACTGATTCTCGGTGCATATGCCTCCCCTCCCGCTTCACATATTTTCACGTTTTATCTAATAAAACCAATGCGTTTAATGCTAGCATAGACGCTTGTCTTAATAGTGTACATTAATTTAGCAGATATTGACAATATTTTCTTCTAACCTTTTTAAACTATTTTCACTATACTTATTATAGTTGCTATAAAAAGAACAACATAGCTATACGTACGAGTTATTAATGACCGACCAACTGATTTTCCAACTGAACAATTAGTGTCTATAGTCTAGACGAAACTTCAGACAGAACGGTCGTTCTTGTTATTAAATTTGCTTTCACTACAATTGAGCTGTACGGTGGATTTAAAGTTTTTTTTTTACGTAATCGTTGAATTCTTTTGTTACCTTTTGTATGAAAATACGCAGAAAATTCACGTACAAAAAGCTGCATGTATGCGTGTATACGCACATATAATATAATTAAGCAACTGATTGAAAATTAAAGAAAAATATGATGAAAACAGAAATGGCATTAGAAATTACATATTTATTTAAATTAACTATTATTAGATTTTGTGAATCTCTATTTGAAATTAATATCTTGTCAAATCTATACCCTTATTTTATTATTGTTTAACTAGCGCCTTCAAAGACATTTTTCAAAGAAAGGTCTTTATATTGGTGTGTCAAATTGTTATGTAGTATAATTTTAAGCTTTTTTAAATTTTTAATAAATATGAAAACAGTTATACCGAAAATACCGAGTCAACCAGCAAGTAAATTGGAAAATTAACAGTAAATATATCATATATATATACTATTCTACTAATTTAATTCGACTCTATGAATTTAAGTTTAAGGTTCTGCAATATTTATGTAAATATAAACAGTTTCCGGTTAAAACATTAAAAGCAAAACGCGATGCGATGCCAGAGACCAAAATTAAAATCCGCAAGGTCAGAACTGCGCGTCTGCTTCAGTATTTTTGCAGACATGTCTGTGTGATTTGAAAAAGCATCTAAAATAATCTTAATCCTGTCAGTAGAAGAAATATATAAATAATTACTTATCAGAAGCCATTTATAATATTGGTCCAATATTATTTATTAACAAATATAGTAACTGTATACAATGCAAGACTAGATGTAACTCGTTTGACTGTTATATATGAAAGTCTCAGGCTGAGATTGATCCAGGGTCAATACAAATAGCAACACCACGTGATCACGCTATATGATAAGATCTAGACAAGTGCAGAGTTGTATAAGAAGTCTTAGCGCAAAATATCGCTACATACTCGAAGATAAGTTTCTTAGATTAGTTGTGTCGGATAGAAAAAGTAATTATTGTAGTAAAAAATACGAGTAGTACAATTTCACCTAAAAATCACTTAACCATTGAAAATAGCAGCATATGCCAATATAGTAATGTTGTATTATTTAAATAATTCTGAAGAATACTGTATCTAAAATATATCATCAACAAAATCAATTTGCTGTCGTAGCGTGCGTTGCCATGCGATGGCATGTCTATCCAGATTCCAATTCCCTATTCTCCGTTGCAGAAACAAAGAACCTTATTTAGTAGTACAACGAGACGAAAAAGGGGAGAGAATAAGGTTTTACGTACAATTATTCCTGTAGATCAAACAATTGGTTAGAGTCATGATAGTCATCCCTTGTCGCCTTGCGTCACACAAAAACACCCTCAACGTCAAAATAACGTATCCCAATCCCAAATACCTCCCCTTAAAGTCAAGTCACCAGTTTCCAAAGCGCTGAGCAGTCATTAGACGTGGGGAGTGGGGAGGGAGGAAACCTGAGAGTGTGTCAGACGAAACATAGATATAGACAGAGGGATAGCGTTGCGGGGTTGGGAAAGGAAGAGAAAACATCGAGGTTATTGATATTATATCGATAACTGTACTTTCAGTTGAACTAAGAGCTGTAGACACCATTGAGGAATAATTCCGCGCAGAAAATAAATGAGAATTGTGTGCACACACTACAGGTTTTAATTCTACGCGGAATAAATCTGTAGATTTCTACAGAATTCACCGCGGCACGGAGAGGTTTTCCTTATCTTTTTTTTGTAGAACATATAGTGAATGAGGACACACGAAATGCGGAATTAATTATTCATAACCCATATGCCATTGTCAGCGGATTTATTTGTAAGCAGTATGTATCTGTTAGGTAAGATTTAGTATACAGAATTAAAACCCCGTGGAAAATACTACTTTAACTGTCCCAGTTAACTAACTATTATCATAAGGATGAGCGCAGCAAACGGCCCTACTATCGATTACCAATCGATGGGATAGAATATTAACAATTCATCCTGCATGTAAACAATTCATTCTTGTTTACACCGCATCGATGTTTTTGCTCATCCCTAATAGACAGTACAGTGGTGGTTATAACAGGAGCCATGAGTGGGTGGTTCGGTGGTAGGATTGTCGGGATAAACAACAGAGGGTGGGGAACGTATATTGGCGCACATTGTGGGCGTTTAGCAGATATGAGGGAAAATATAGTGATATGGGCAATGGCGTCACCAGTCACCAAATTAAATCGTTGAAAGGAATCGCTGGACCTAATGAAGATTGTAGTGCTGTCAATAAAATGTCTTATGAGTAACGTGGCTAAGCTACAAGTGATGAAATTTTCCATTGGGCGAATTAATGACTTTTTTTTTACTGTTTAATGCAAGCAATGTGCACGGTGCTCTAGGTACTCATCGAACAGACAAGGCTGTATAGGTTGATATTTGAAAGCAGGGAAAGTCTGAAAAACCTTTTTGACTTTATTAATAAAACTAATTTAATCTCTTTATTTTAAATACCCTTACTAGTATCTATAAGTTGTAAATTATATTGTAAATGTATATATTCTTTATATTGAAAGTTGATGCACACAAATAAATATTTAAATACTTGTTTACTTATTTAGAACTTTAAAATGAACAACAAAAATAAAAGCAACCTTAATAATACTGGATTATGATTATCTTGTAATAGTTATTAAATCAATAAAAATAGCTCCATTAAGGTTACAAAGAAAAACAGAAAAATATACGATCTTCTAGAACAAAACAATCGCATCGAAGTATTATAAATTTTATATCATTATCCTTGACCTAATTCCATATTTTCTAACCTCTATTTTCAATACTTTTATATAATCCCCTTATATAACCCTCGCTCAACTCAACGGTACAGGGTACAGGGGATGGTGGTGTCTGTTATCATCTTCAATTTCCGGGATAGAAGAGGCGCTGTAATGAGATAGCCCGTTATTCTATGGTCCCTATCCCATGGCATACAAAATACAGTTGCAGACTGTGCCCTTAATAATATTGTGGATATGGTATGGATATTCGCATCCACATAGCAACTCACGTGTCCGAATGGATTCTAAAGGTTACGAAGGATTCACCTATACCGACCGAGTTAGCTACACGTTCAATTGATGATGTTTGCATTGAGAGGGTTAAGGTAAGGTTCGTTCGCGTTGTGGAGACACGGGTGGCGCTTAGAGATCTAATAAACTCCATCGGATGTTTGTGTTGTGTATGTGTTGGTAACCATTATTCGACTAAATTAAACAGAACTTCGTAGCACTTCGCAGAAATATACGTAAATGGAGAATACCTTGTTGCTTTTTATATATAGGCTTCATGAAATAATAATTTTGTTATTCAAGGATTAATATATACACGAATTAGTTGCGTTGGTGATTGGTTCGTCCAACATGCAAATATTCATTGATCGTTTAAGGTGAAACATTACTTCATGGTTATATAGTTAGATATAGATGGCGACAGTGTACTAAAATAACAAATTTGTACTAGCAGTCCATGTTTTCAAATATAAAAACGTTAATAACTTTGCACACGATTGAGCTATTTAAACCATATAAACTTTAGGAGTCAGATAAATGTTCAAGCTTTGTTTATAAATAGATCATTAATTAGTATATCAATTATTTAGAAACATATAGCGTGTTGAAAATTTATTATACCTGCATTCAAGAATATACGTTTCATATTTTCCAGTGGCTCCAAATTTCTTTTGACATAGCCATATTTAAAAATAGTTAATATTATGAACTAGGCGCTATGCATCGGTTTGCCATTTCACACAGTCGACACGAGCCGACCGCCAATATAAACATATATGTACGTGGGACGTAAGAACAATCAAGTACAGCAATAAACATATAAAAGGAGAGTTACAATGTACTTGTGAAAAAGCTTAAGAAAATAAATTCTTCAGGTGATAAAGAAAACGCTAAAACTAAAGTAGAATACCGATTTTTACTGATTCACTAATAACGCACATTATTCTTATACATTAATTTTAATATTTCTATTAAAAAATTACTTGTTAATTGATGTTGGTCTCTTGTGATTCGGTAGTATATTTTATTGTTTCAATATTAAAAATGAAGTTTTTTGTGATTTCAAACAAAAATAAATGTATTTTTATAAAAATTATTAATCAAATTCAAATTTTTATTCTAGATCATTATTGCCGAACCAGGAGTGTCTATTCATTGACTATCTCATTCTTTTCTGGAAAATGGTGAGTTTTCTATTTTTATTTATAGATTTAAATGTAATAGTTATTAAAAACTAAAATATTGTTTATGTGTAATAGAAAAAAATTGTTTAATTTAAGTCTATTTCCGATGCTTAGTCATATCACCCACGACGTCATACTATAGTGTCGTAGTGTCATATATGTGAACAACACTGCTGCCTGATAAGTTTACGATTATAAATGTACATAATCAATTTAACTTGATAACAACCAAACTTAGAAAATATAACATTGCTAACCCGAAGACAGCGTCTTCTAGAAATGTCTCTTAAAATACTTCTTTTAACAAATGAAACTTTGCTAACAAAAATATGATTAGTTGCATAGCATAGTTTAATAAATTTTCTAGACATTTTTAAAGAGAGCAAATGTGAATATAAAGTTATTCATAACTGCTACAAAGCTTTGTAAACTCATTTTAACAAAGAACTACTTTTTATTAACATTGCAGTAAAATATTCAGTGTATCACTAATGAAGACGCGCCTTCAGATTATTAAAACTTTAATTTAAAGTACGATACTGGAAAATAGAGATATTATCACATAAATATATATTTCTCTCAAGTCTGTAAAGAGAGGAGGAGGTTGGGAAGGGGGTAGGGGTTACATTGAGAAGTACAATAACAAGAGCAACAAACGGCAAGAGTATTTCTGCTGTATTTTCAATTACACAATGAAAATCATTTAATTGCATTTGTGACATGTTGTCAGGGAAGAACATCATCACAACAGAAATACGAAAGGCAAACCAAAACCAGAACCAGAACCAAAAGCAAAAGGGTTGAATTGTTGAATACAAGGCAAAGTAACGGTTTGTATTTCCCGATCTTTATTACAAACTTACTCACCCTTCTACTCGCTAAGTGAGGAGTCGCAAGTCCCGACAACTCCCTACCACTCTTCCTCCCTACTCACTTCCACTCCTACCCTTTTATCGTACTGATAGTGACACAAGTAAATACTGTGACAGTACTGATTCTGCAGCTGTCAAGATACACATCTACATCTAGAGGAACAAAATGGTTCAATTTTCTCTACCTAAAACATTGCTTCAATTTTTGAGTGAACCTGTGTTATAAGATACTCTCTAAACACAATTAGATTCATTTAAGGTTTATCTAACCTAACAAAAGTTATCTAAAGTACAATGTTTTGTTACCTGTTTTACTGCTTTTCAAATACTTCCCTTTTACCTATTAATATAACCATTAGACTTCTCAAGTATACCGTTTTAAGAATTAAATGGTAATAAAAATATGCCTTAGTTATGCCCTTTTCGACTAAATATTACTAGGATTGAGTTAGTTAAGTATAATGTGTAAAAATTTGATGTCGATTGGAGTAAAACTGTCGGAGATATAGAGTAGTATAGAGTGCTGCAAAAAATTGAAAAATCAATCAAAAAGAAAATCGACAGGGTTGCATGCAGAAACTTATCAACTAATACAATCATTTTGGTTTTTTGATTTCAAATAATCCAGTGATGAGTTATGAGGGACACCGCAATGAAACTTTTTTTGTAACGCCTACGGAGATTCGTTGTAAGTACCTCATTTCTTAATATTTATTTATGAAGATTTCACAAAGTATTCTTTGAATGTTATTTTATCATGTAGTAATTACAGAAATAATTATATATTATCTGTGTCGTCAAAAAACATTATCGAAAATATGCTTTTTAGTATCGATTTGATCTTGTTTAACCTCCCCCTTTTTAATAAAATATTACAAGAATGTAAGGTAACATTCATGTCAGTATTATTTTTATAAATACATATTGGTTCAAGTGCGCGTTTAATTCCAGGACCAGCGCTATATTTTCAGGCTGTAGGTGTTCTGTAGTTTGTAGCCGGTAGTATTTTCCATGTTCTTCAATGTGTAATGAATAAAATCTACATATCGAACATTTGCATACACTTAGTTCACGCGCAATATAGTACACACATGCGTGCACTGTGAGAAAATACCAGTAAAAATTACTATATGTCAGTACCAAAATGCTATAATGATTTTATGTTTTGGTAAGTCTTATATTTTACATCTAAATGTATGTTATAAAACCTAGCACCTCGGTACACTACTATGTTCCTTTAGTAATTTTTGCTGTGTATTTTTTACAGTGTACTCAGTAGTGTAACAAGTTTTGTTTGACAAAATAAATAGGAAATTTCTAAACGTAATTGGTAGTCCAAAGAATTTTAAACCTGCTTGCAAAGTGTTAAACAAAGTATATTTCAAATCGTATCAGACATTTATTAGGCAGTGGTGTCGATGAAAATCTGCCGGTAATAAATAAAATTAAGTTTACAAAAATGCAGAAATGTTGCAAGACTAATAATGTTGAAAGACTTCTTCGGTATCTTTTTTGTATTGTAAACTCCTTTAAAGTAAAGTAAATTGCATCTGCGATTTCATGTAGGTCTTCAGGCGAAAAGCCTCACGCCAGATCAAGCAAGTATGGGTACTTCATTTTAAGAGCAGCTTTTATTGCAGTTTTGTGCACTTAATACCATACAATTCCGAATAGTTGGAGGGCAACGTAAATTATAAAGTGCGTGTAAAATTAAATACTTTTTATTATTCATTTTGTTTTTTTATTTTAAGCGGTTGTAGTTGCAAGTCAATTCAATAAATATTGAGTAAGTGATTCCTTATATTATTTCAAAAAAGATACATTTTTTTAGATAGACTAAGCAGGTAATATATAGTTCACATTATGAGAGTTTGGCGGTGACTCATGCTTAGAAGAGAGTTGTATAAATCTACCATACGACGATAATTCCTTAATAACACTGTAGAGTATTAATTCACATTGTCTATGACCTTTCTCTTTGCATTTGGTTTACGTTGTGTTTAATCAATAGAATGTCGCAATATCCAGACTTGGGATTTTTCCCAATTGCATAGAATTCACCTTAACCATATAAATGTCTGTGTGTACTTACGGAAAGAAACGAAAAAAGAATGGAAAGTTACAGATATAGTAAATACGTGATAGACAATAGGTAACAACAAAAAATATGAACGCATTGTAAATGTTGGATCAAACTGATATATATCTTTCTTTTAACTGAAGCAAAATACTCGTAGATGATGAAATGAGTGAGCATGAAGGTCTATTAAAACCATCGTCGATATTCCAGTGCTGTATCGGAAAATTTAATAGTAATCAATAAATTGTAAATAATATGTAAATTACTTATTACTAAAAGCTATATTTGTATGTTAGGATTTACTCATTACAAATCATAAACTGTTTATGATATTGGTACAATATTATTTATTAACCAACACTGTAAATAATACAAGTCTAATACATCTACACTCATTTGACTGTTATATATTGAATGACCCAGACTAATACTTAAGTTCATTTGGTTATGCTTGGGTCTTAAGATATGACCCAAGCAGGTTTAAAGTTGTACTGGTAGTCTTACAGCAAAATATTACTGTACCAACACATGAACAATTTTTAATAAATGATTTTTTGTTAAATTTTTCAGACTTCTTAGGCTTCGGTTTTCAAAAAAAAAAGAACTTTTAAATATTTGCCGAATTGCGCCAAATGGTATTTTCATTCGCATCGTAATATTTCCATGTAATATGTTGAAGGTATCTAAGCATATAGATACCACTAGCGCTGAGGTATCGATAGACATGCTTGTAGGTAGCATGAAAGCATGCTATCCTTGTGAAAATCCTACCTACAAGAATGTGTATACAATACGTGCTAATTAGTAGCTGGTTTATTTTTATGTTTTTATGTGTGTATTTTCTTAAGTATGCTATTTGTATAAATTGAAGCATGCTCTTTGAATAGCATGTGTAACACCTTTAGCATATGCTTGAATACGATTCTTGATATAACCTCTTTCAAGTTTTCCAAACTATAGTACTTATTTTGCGACTTTTTCTCTGACGCCTTGCATTATGAATTGGTGTTGAATTGGACCAGTGTGATATTCATTGTTTGTTAATATTAAAAAATAAAACTGTAGTGAAAATGCAACTTATCACACTAGTCCAATTCATGACGAATGACGTCAGAGAAGAAGTTATGATATTAAGTTTATTTGTAAAAACAGTTAATACTCTTCGTATTTATTTAAATGCCGCGATAAGTTTGGCTCTGGTTTTGCCTTTTCTTTTTATGTCATACCATCTCCTTTCTTTATAAATCCAATAGCTACTTTTTTTAGACCTAGTGATTCCTGTGTTCAGTAGATTTGACGAGTTCAGCATTTTGGTCAAGAGATTCTTGTCAATTCTACACTTTTGTTACACTGATGATAGAACATTAGAAGGAACCGATAAATGGTATCAATCACTTAGATGTGATTAGAGGTTCTATTTTATATAAATTTAAAGAGATTGATCACAGAATTACGTGGCAAATGTTCGCATTCACGTTTAACTTCACGAAAACCTCGAGAATTCAACGTAGAAACCGGAGCTTGACTCAGGGAGATATTAACTAGTTCTTTGTTAGAACTTTATAGATCAGATATCAAGATTCTAAAAAAAAAAAAGTTTTAAAAAAGTTTCTTACTTCCGGAACTACTTCATGATTTGAAAAATAAAGTGATCGTTATGTAACAATGCGAAGAAATAGAAACATTTGAAAGTTTTGAGCAATTCTTATTCTATTGTAGTGCAGTTAAGATGTTGATGAAGACATTCTAATTAAAGATCTTTCTATTGATAAAGACAACAGACAGTATTGGAATGGTAACACATTACTCAATAAGTTCGTAGGATGACACATAGATGACGCCACTAAAACCACTATAAGTCATAAACTAATTGTCGGAATATCATTGTTTTATTTATGCATTTTGCTATATAAACAAAGAAATTAACAATGTATGTATATTTACTGCATCCAACTTTGCATATGCGAGTACATAGACTTATTTATTAATTCTATAACTGTGTTTTATGTTCAAATGGTTTAGTACTCGTAACCGTAAACCTTTTATCACATAACCTCAAAACACAATTTGTTTTTTAACATCAACAAAAGCTCATTTCTTCAGACGATGATCTTGTTGATTATTGACGGAATACCGCGCAGTTATTTTATTGGTGATGAGTAATTAACGATGACAAACCATTAAAAACAAATAAAAATAATTACCAAAAATAAATATAATGTATAAACAATCTGTTGTGCTTGAAGTCTGGTGTAAACTATATACAACTATTCTACATATGTCTCTTCTGTCTGCTGGACCCGGGAGACAGACCGTTATCATTGGCGTGGCATGACGTATTGTGTTATGATATTTATTTAAAAACAAAGACCGATCCGACCGGTGAACTGTAGATGGTGCAGATCCATGATGGAATCACACTCGTACTCGTACCTTCGCCTTCGTAATACGTAAACGAATATTATATTTTTAATGATGCCGTTACGTTTCGGTCTATTTAGAGTTTTAAAATCTTTAAAAGTAACACACAAGATGGATAAAAATAAATTAATAATCCAGTCAAACATTGTCCAATATACACAATCACTAATTTTAAAAGTTTAGTATACATTACTTTTTACACATTACACTATAGACACTGTCCAAAGACAGTGAAATGGACACTGTCTTTGGACAGTCTATATTTCTATATACCCGATGTGTGGAACAAGGAATCTGTTTTTACATAAATATTTACCATTGCGTCTGTTTAATCTGTTCAAATGATGCTGCCTCAATATTTCTATGACAATGTATCTGTCTACGCAAAGATTATAAGTAATATATAATCTATTCGAAGAAATGGTAAACTTTTCTGGTATTGGCAGTGGCCAGGGCTGCATTTAGAGGTGTGGAGGCCCTGGGGCAACGAAGGAACGGAGGCCCCTAATTATTTTCCGTCAAGTCTTTCTAAAATTTATTGCTTTTATCTCTGAGCCCCTCTCTTGTGTGGCCCCGCCTGCTCTCCCTCAAATTTGGGCCTAGCAGTGGCGCATCAAGTACTTGAAACCTAATTTTAAGGCTCTTGTTCTAAATGCTTAAAACTAAAAACTAAACAATAATAAATTATTCTCTAAACTTCAGAGATCAACTATTTTTTTTTTATTAATATTTTATTAATAATTCATGGGCTTTATTAGGACAACGGTCCTTTTTCGTCCTTCTTAATTCATTTTATTAACATTTTACATAAGATCAACTATTTGAAATTAAATTAATTACACTTTTGGAGACACCTGACAATCGTATGTTCCAAAATATTCTTTCCGATGATCCGCCATTCTCTATTATTTCTAAATATATATTTTTATTAAGCTATAAGTTCTTCGAGTTAAAATTGAGAAACATTCTTAAGATCTGCTGAATCTGGCAAGTTCATGGAGCAGTTATATTAATTCAATCCATTTGCATAAATATAAGTACGACCGAATTAATCTTTTACTAATAATTTACTAAAAATTAAATATATTTGTCAAGTTAGAATTTACTGTTTGTTACTGAAATAGTTACTATTATTTTAAGTGGAGAGAGTTTTTAGTAGAATATAAAAGCATAGCGATCTTTGAATCGATCTATTTTTGTAAGTCTAGCTGTGTTAGAAGAGTAAAGATAAATAAACATTTACGAAACTATACGTTGACTGGACTACAATGTACTCGTACGTATTTAAGTACAAAAAACAGTTTCGGTATGTAACAAATTCGACAGTACGACGTGTGTCGTGGGGTCATGACAGATAGTTCCTGATTTAGAAAAAAGAACGCATTCAAAAAGGGTGTGGGTTCCCCTGACTTTCTTACAGCTACAAGTACATCCAAGTATATCTAAAACATTTATTTCCTTGTTTGTTGACTAAAACTAAATGCGTCATAGTTATAAAAATAGATAAAACAGTCTACTGTGATGATAAAATGAATGCGTTAAAGGCGGGAAATTTAAAAGTTTATTTATTATTAAATATTTCATCGTATAGTAATGATTTTATTTTACTGCATAGTTTTGAAAACACTTAACATAACTAAATATGTTTATAAAAACAGATTATTTTAGTTTTATTTTTAGTGTTATTAAATTATGATATGGTTTTACGCAAGCAAGACGTTTGAATGCTTAGTAAAGCTGGGATAGTGTTAGCAAAGTAATAGGAGGGATAAAAGATGCTGTCTGGACCAGAACAGCGCAAGTCAGCAGCGTCTGAGTATATGATACTGAAAGACATATTACGAGAACTTATGTATATATGTATGTACAAGTATCACACGTTTTGAAGAGTAAATTTTAAAACAAAATAAATATTATATTAATCGTAATAAATGAATACCTAATGTGCTCCAACGTTTCTGTCTCTCTCGCATACCTTACACATCCTTTACTCTCTACTTTTCGAGTATCTGTTGCCTTTCTCTTCGTATCCCAATCAAAATCTTGCGATTCTTCTTATGTTCCTTGTGTCTTTTTCTCATATAAACGCTTACCTTAATGCGAATAACTACTACTCTTGCATAAGTAATTGTGTTCTAATTTATGAACAAATACAAATACAAAACAATATACCGTTATCATAGGAAATAATCAATAACTCTTTCTCTTAGTGAAACAGATCATTAAAACTAGTACTTGCACATCATCGATGTAATTGACCGCTGTACTCTTCCACTGTGTACGGTTCGTACAGTCAATTAACTAGGAATTAAAACAAAAAAAAGGCAATCTCAATTTGTTGTTACAGAATCCTCTCTAATCATAGGAATCTTTCATTTGAAAGTTGATCTATATTCAACGACTTTTTCCTTACATAAACAGCATTAAGAGATTGTTGCACGTTGTTGAGAACCATTACTTTTCTGTCCTCTATTCTGTTCTGCTTTGCTTTGCTTTGCGCTGCTGTGTTGTGCAGTGCTAAAAGAACTAACTATTTAAGATTATTAAAAGAATGCAATCTCAAAACACTTCAGTTTATTATAATAAATTATAGAGAAATTAAATACTGACTTACGTAATTATTAATGGGGTTTGCAACCTAGATAAACCTATAGAGATCCGACTCCGTTACTATGTTCATCCATTTTTCCTTTGAATAATAAGAGTTGACTAACAGATATTTAAAATGTGAATTTCTGGTTTATTTCTTTATTTTTAGATATATATTTACGATGTCACAGAATTTTCATTTATCTTTATTTATTCTGATTTACCACTATTATATCAATACTTCATGTATTGTTTGAGACAGCTGTAAGTAATATCTGACGTGTCAGTTCGCATTCTTATGGTAAGCATCCACAGTTCACGACAGAAAGCAGTCAACGTATTGAATTTAATAACTGAAATAGAGTAAATCGTATGTAAATGGTTATTCAATAGAGTTGTATACGCCTTTCTCTCGCTTCCCTTCTCTCCTACGTTTAGTTTATAAAATTCATTACGTTGATTGGTTTGTTCACATCTCTTTTAAGCTTTGTGTTATAACAGAGATGGTAATAGCTTAGATGGGAAGCGGGTAGGAAGCTATTATGACGTCAAATGATTAAAATAATTATTATAAAGACTGTTTTCATTATCATTCTCTCCTTTAATATTGCAACTGAACAACTTATAAATAATTAGATATTTATTTAACTAATTTTATCAATATATATCCTAGTTTTATATAATTTAAGACATAGTTCAAGACTGCATTTTATTCAAGAGTTCTTGTTTAGACGGTTAGCATATTTTTCTATTGATATAATATTATTTATCAACCCCGTTGAATAAAGGTTTTGGCTACCTGTATCTGTTGATAATTAATGCGCAAAGTAAAAGTATATCATTTAAATTTTTATTTTAACAGAATTGATTTCTATAGTCATTTAATAAGTAATTGATTTATCGTAAAATTATTTAAAGCCCCACCCCTCTAGCTCTAACTATGATAATTTATATGACGAGCCCGCGGCGAAATAGTTAAATCTTAATTCTTCATGTAATCTATTGAATAAGTTCAGGTTATGGAGATCTGCGATCGCGAGGTAAACCCATGTCTCCTTATGGACCTGTTGGTGGCACGCCGAGCCAAGCCGCACCGCACGCATCGCTGAGTTATGGAATCCTTTAAATTCGTTAAGATTAATTGCTCGCGTAGCTAAATTTATGGTCGCATAGTAAATAGTTAGCAGTTTTATGATTTATAGGAAATACTGAATTTCGTTACATCACAATTCAAAAACGGTAGTTCGGTTTTTCAAATAACGGTATTTATTCGTACTCTAATCTTAACAAGATCATAACCGTAAATGGGAACGTATTGTATATTTTTGTTAACGGAAAATAATAATTCCGATTAATAGTTTTATAAACCGTTTTTTTTTTGGTTATAACATTTTTTTAAAGGTACAAGAAAATCGGTTTTTCATTATGAAATACGAAAACGGAAACGTTTTTTCACTTTAAAATAAAAACAAAAATCGGTTTCGAAAATCGAAATTTCAGTTTTAAGTCCTTACATAGAATTAACATTTTGACAATTGTGAAATATTTTCAGCGAAGGCAACCAACAAAACACTTATATAGTTTATTTAAGATCATGCGTTTAAAAATAAAACGAAATTATTTTTAAACGTTTTTAAATTAGTGTTAATTAATTAAGATAATTATATTATTGCGACGTAAGTTTCAAGATTATTATTTTATCGAAATCTCTAAGAATAGTTTGCATCTGAACGCGTGAGCAGCCAGTACAGCAAATCTTCTGCACGCATGCGCTTTGCAGCGCGTCGCGTCGACTCATGCAAGAACCACGCGATCATTTTTATATGTTAATTAGTCTAAGGCTGTTTAACTTTATTTTGTTATGCGTTTAATATTATTTATGGTTTTATTTGAAAATAGAAGAAAAATATTCAAATAAATACTATAAAAGTGATTTATATTTTATTATTTCTTAATGTATTCAATATTTTCAGATGTATTAATTTCATATGTATAATATTTATTTAGTATTATACAAATATGTGGCTGGATTCGTTTTATTGGAATGTATAAATTTGATTTATGTTTCAAATTTGAATAAAGGGAACTAAATGGTTAAACTAATGTTAGAGATATTCGCCTTATGACTCCTAGTACAACCCTGGACCTGAGGCTTGAACCTAACCCTAACATAAACAATCTCTGAATGTCTGACAGTGTGGTGTTAGCCCAATCATATTAGGGCTTTCACCTCGGAATGAAAGATAATAAGCTGCAAATTGGTATGAACCTTTGTTTTGTCATTCTAAATGTTGTCTCAAAAGTCACAATCGTTATCGTGTCCGCGTCTCAAGATATTCAAGGTCAAAGGTCACAAAAATCGGTTTTTCGCGAATATCTGGCTTCCTATTGGTTAAATGAGATTTGCATTTATTATAAAAGTTGTAGGCTATAAAATTCCCTACAACTTTTGTTTAAACTTTTTTTTCATACAACCAACCGTTTTGAAGGTAGAGCGCGAAGAGTGCACATCGTACAGTCATATACGGCCTAATGCAAGGTCAAGCGTGAGTTATAGTTATGAGTACGTTATAAAGTCAATTATTTACTTGGAAATTATAATTATTAAACAATGCCTATTATTTATGTACTAACTATTAATTATTTATATTTAATTAAAGTAAGTAACTTGATTATTTATATATAATTATTCATATTTAACTAAATTGTTGGATGTTTTATCATCTTTAGGATTTGCTGCATCATATAGTAATACCATACAGTATGAAGTTTCAGCAGTTTACCATCCACAACCTCGTATTTTACCATCAGAGTCTGGTGCGTTGGTACAATATGTTGGAGACAATGCAGATATTAATGTCAGTACTCTTGACGGTAATAATACTCTTCACGTTATGGGAATGATAAAAATAATTACTCCGAAAGAACGGTTGGTTGTATGAAAAAAAAGTTTAAACAAAAGTTGTAGGGAATTTTATAGCCTACAACTTTTATAATAAATGCAAATCTCATTTAACCGATAGGAAGCCAGATATTCGCGAAAAACCGATTTTTGTGACCTTTGACCTTGAATATCTTGAGACGCGGACACGATAACGATTGTGACTTTCGAGACAACATTTAGAATGATAAAACAAAGGTTCATACCAATTTGCAGCTTATTATCTTTCATTCCGAGGTTGACCCCTTTTTTTACCTAATATGACTGGGCTATATATTTTTGAAAACTGAATCTGACGCTTCCAAACGGTTGTTCATAACTGAGTCTGGACTACTCCCAGCCTCAGCTATTCTTAATTTTTGTAATAAATGGTATTGAATCTTAATTATTTATAACATTATACATTACTAGAGTTTACCCCCGTCGCAAAGCGACGTCGTTTTGGTGTGTATGATTTGAATCCAATAAAATAATTCGAATTTCATTTCAAATTTTAATTCTAAATAATTCTAATAATAATAAAATAATTTTTCATATAAATTGACAAAAAAAAAATATAATTTTTTCAACAAAATATAAAATATTTTTAATTTATTTGTTATTTGACAAACTTTTTTTAAAAATTTGCGAATTTTTTTTTCGATTGTAAATTAGGCACCAAAGATAGCCCAGCCCTCATATATAAAATTTCAACTTTCTAGCTCAATTTTTAACCTCGGCAAAAACTGCCCCCAAATAAAATTTTTAAATTTTTAATTTCTATTTTTTAATAACATATTTCTCCAAGGTTTCCTACCGAGACTCCTAATATTCTCAACGCACCCCTTTTCCAATTTTTCAATTTCTTATTTTCAAAAAATGTTAGCATTGAACACCGTAATACACATACCAAATTCCAACTTTCTATCTTTTATGAATTAAAAGTTATAGAGCAAAAAGTAAAATAATTTTCTTTAGTTTTTACTAAATTACGGGTTTCCAGGAAATTCAAGGGAAAATCCGAGTACGCCAAAAGTCTTAGAATTTCTTTCTCTACGAAATAGACGACTTTCAAGAAAATGCGCCGCTTTTTTGGTTACAAATCGGAGATATGAAACAGCAGTGTCCATGGATAAATCTGAAAAGTTTAAAAAAGAAGAAGAACATTATTGGGGGGATTAGAGCCAACTTGCCTAAAAAGCACGAAAAATTATGAACATTGAAATCTAGTTAGAATTAAGCTCCAATTGGCCTCATTTATGTGCACTACACCATTGTCTGATAAGCATTATGATTATGTATGTACATGATAACAACCAAGCTCAGAAAATATAATCAGGTCCACATCTAACTGGAAAACACAGCAGTTCGTCTTGGATGTTGCAACAGTAAATGATGAAACTCATATTGTATACAGTGGAATTTTACGCATGCGTAGTAATGGAACAATGTTTACTCCATATGCAGATGAGTGTTATCAAATCAAATCATGCAATGAAGAACAATAGAAATAATTTTTTTTAAAAATAATTAGCACATAAGCTGCTTCTCTTGTTTACATGATTATTTAATATTTATATAATTATATTCTTATATAATTAGTTATTAACATAATTATAATAATTAATATTTATAAACAACAAATTACAATAGATGTCTATTATTATTATTACATATTGTAAATAATCAAAACGGTTAGCCGCTTAATGCCTGAAGATAAAAAAACAATTACATGACAAGCAGATTTACTGTATGTAAAAATACTAAGTGATTGTACCAAGCATCGTCCGGTCGATAAAGATCGATAAGAATGAAGATTTTAAAAAGGATTCATTTTTATAAGTGTAAGTTTTCAGAATAAAACAAATATTTTGCTATTACTTAGTTCTTTGTAATAATTTTTTTTATATAATCAGCAACCAAACTCCTAAAGTAATTTTTCACGTTTCACGAAAAATAATATAATGATGAACCGCCACTTTCTTCTTGAGTTTCACTACATTTTCTTTTTCCACGAATACATTTTTTTTATATCTGTAAGTATTTTTCTTTTTTTTAAGTGTTGCCTAATCTCATGTAGAAGATGTAACACTTTAATTAGGTTGAAGTAAGTTTACAAGTGAGAACTTTATACTTCAAGACAATTTCTATATGAAATGTAAGAAATAAACCTTGTAGCAAGCTAGCAAGCAATTCTTGAAATGCAAGACAGTTTTCTATCTGTGATTCAATTTATTATTTAAATATTTTACCTCTGTATCACAAAATTCTCTTTAAATCTAAACTTATGTTAGAAATTCTTTAACTTTTTCTTTAAATAATTCTTCATTAGGTTTTAAGTTTTCGAATAGCCATTTCTCATATTGTACGTTTTTTGGGTGGTGACGTTATTGCAATATACAAGCGATATATCTCTAAGGGCCCTCTACCATTGGAACCAATTACATGCGACGCTGACCTCAGTGTGAAAATCAGATCTTTTTGCATAACGTTTATACTTATTTAAGAGATGGAAAATATTGTTTATATGAAAATTATTTAATATGTGATTAACAAAGTGGTATTTAATATGAACAAACACCGATAGCTTAAGAACCTTGACACTTTATATAATAGTATGTATTATTAAATCGTTCCTTTTCATCTTCCAGATCCCCGTTTTTTAAGATTAACCTTGATGTACATATCACTCTGAATATAAATTATTATAATTGTAAGATTCACAGTTTGAGAGTCTATGAAATAAGGGGTCTACGTTTTAGAAGAGCGGCAGGTGAGGGGTATAGTATAAAACCGTACGTACATATAAGCTATTTAGTATTTAACCTCCAGTAGAGTCTATTAGTAGATCGTATTGAAATTTGCTCAATGTATCAAAGAAGGGAACGATATGAACTAATTTAAGCTATTCATTGGATGGTGTTCTATATATGCATCAAGTCTGTATCCCCCTCGTCCTTCTCACCCCCTTCCCCTTTCCGTAGCCTCCGACCGCCAGCCAACGACGCATAGTTTATATGCAACGCTCACTTAACGGGCACTGTTTGGTAGACGGAGCCCACAGCGCTTAATTTAATTACACGTAGAAAGTGTTAACACACCGCATTACTATTGTAATTAATATTTATTAATTATTGTTTAGATATATATTAATTAATACTCTTGTGTGTGTAGTGTCGTTATTATTAGTCAGTCTGCCTGCTGTTCGCTGTCGTTCAAATATAAAACGATTTTAATTATCGATCACTTTTGAGCTATATTTATTTAGGTATTGATTAGGTATTACTATGCCTGTGATATACAATGAGAATACGATAAACGTTTATGTACTTTGCTTTTTCGAGCTTCTTACGAAATCGGTATTTCAAATTCAAAATCATCCTATATTATAATGTTCCAATTGTATATTGGGGGGATTATTATATCCTCCCTTAAAATTGGCCTATTACTTAGCTTAACTTGAAGAACATTAAAAGTAAAATTATGTTTCAATTTTAGTTAGAAATTTGGTCAATAATTCGCATTTGTATATGACTTTTATACACATACGTTTGCTGTTAAAATTTTCACTCTAAACTTCAATTGAACCAAACCCATTTCATTTACCAAGCCATATATCATTTGTATTTTTAGGAATTGTAAAGTAACCTCGTCATAATTCGTCCGTATTAAAAATAAAAGTCATTGAAGAATTTCAAATATAATTTTTAATATGGCCTGGAAACTGGAACAAAGAAACAAAACGTCTGATCTTTTTATATCCCATCTTCCCCGTCATCCCGTGATTCCCGTCATTCCCGTCTTCCCATCTTCCCATCTCCTGTCTATACCAAGAGACCAGTACGAGTGCCTATAGATAGCATACTACAGTGCGTATTCGTTTCGTATATGATACAATTTAGTTGTTTGGTTTGTTTGGAGGACAACCACGAGGACGTTGAAGTCGAAGTCGAAGTCGAACTCCAAGACGAAGTTGAAACAGTTAATAGAGAAAGGTGACTGCAAAGTGAGGAGTAGAGATTGAAAGAGCATTGGCTCCAAATCTTTATTCTTTACAATTTATTGTAAATATGGTGTTCCATAGTAACGACCGTTACACGTACACGCATAACCCACTAAACAATTATAATTTTTGCTGAATTAACAGAACAAGCGTCAGTGAAATGCAATAAATTATTCCGTATGGGATTATTAAAGCTGAAATAAATTTGTGTACACTATATTACTTTCACTGTGGTAAGAGTGACATAAAGTGGTCCAGAAAAGGACCTACCTGTAATTTGTGTAAGTTGAAAAGTTAAGAAAGTCATACGTCAAGCGAAACGTCATACGAAAGACAAGCCATACGTCATCATGTTCTGAACAGTTAAAAGCGTTGCCGTTGCTAGTCCAGAGGACTAAGTTATGTTTTTTTTTTATATATTGTTTCTCGGGCTTCCCCTCACAATAGATCACAAAACTAACTGCACTGGAAGTATATAAAAGGGCAACATTATTCTTTTTAATTGAAAACGATATTAATACTTTACATTTTCATCAGTTTTTCATTTCATGAATGACGCCGAGTGTTTTTGGAGTATGTCCTTTGGGAAGCCCTGCCGTAGACTATGAAGTGTGGATTATAGAGTGGTATAGTCATCCTCGTATCGTCAGTGCGGCGTAGTGAAGTCCTACGATTCATCTCCTCACACATTTAAACATGGTAACACACCAAAAACCCTGTAACCATACACATTCTCCAGCGATAGAGCAGAGTAGCAGACATGACAGATTTGTCTACGTTACGGCTGGTGTGCGAGTCTGACAGATCAAAAATAAACCAAAGAATCCACCGATACCGCTGCCTCTGCCTCTCTCTCACCCCCTCACACCTCCTCTTTTAACAAAATTATTTACTAAGAGTTTGTCGAAAAGGAGAGAAAAGGATAACGTTTATTTGTAAATCTTGCTACAGTTATAATCTTGTTGCGTTTTAAAATCATTTTGAAATGAGGAATGGAAACGTTTACCGAATAATATATATCATAAAAGCACAGTAGCGTAGACACAAATATTGGGTATTCCACATAATTTTGAGACTCTCAGCAAATTATTCTTAAAAATGGGACCATATTTTTTCCTTACTATTCCTTATACATTCCTTACTTTTGCTCACTAAGTGACGGAAATCTCTTCTTCTTTTCTCCAAATTCCATATGATTATGATGTATTTTATGATCAGGAGTAGAGCCTGATCCTTAACTGTATCCTTACTAATTTCTTGCGATTTCTTGTAATTCATATTTCTTAGAGTATAATATTTAACGCTCCTTGTTACGTCTTGACCACATTAAGGACGTAATACATCGATGAATTCAATTCCAAAGAAAACAAAGAAATATGTATTAAATCTAGTGTAACACCTGCTAGTCTCATTAAAAACTCAATTCCTTAACAAATTGACACAAATTCTTCCTAATTATAGTCATTGTATAAGTTAGCTTCATAGATTTGACATAAATTTATGTAACAATCAATTACCCATTGAACGAGCTGGCGTAATATTGGTTATTTAGTAACACGAGCTCTAATTTTAACCCCAGGCATCGAAAACCGGTAGGATGTTTTCCTCGCCTTGCCATGCCTTGCGTTAGGTTGGGTTGGGTTGGGTTGGATTGGGAGATGGGATGCTGTACCAGCGTCTCCTGGACCTGGACCATCTAACGCCAGCACGCATCAACATCTATCGGTCGACTAGTTACACATAGCCATGGATGTATGGTAGAAACACGTACTAGTCTAGTAGGTGACGGAGTGAAACAACATTAATTTGTAGCTATTTTAAACAAGGGGCTTTCGTCAGCTTGTCTAGATGTAATGTGCTAAATAGCCAAATGAAAATATCAAGCTAATTTATGTTGGCATTTAATTTTGTAGTTTTCGTGAAATTTTGAAGACAAATTGTAAGAAGAGCATTGAATGAATATGATTTTGTTAACAACTTAATGATATTGAAAGAAATTACAGACCTTAGTTTCTGGATATGTATTCTTGTAGAAAGGCATTCGCTTTAGTTCTATTATCTATTTCAGATAAGGCTAACGTACGTTAAAATTGACTACAAGATTATAATAGAGGAACGAGACGGTTTCATAATCAACAAAACATGCACCAACATTAATCAAAATTTTTTTGATTACGAAATCATCCAAATGAATCAGCTGTACAAATGTACCACCACAAATCAATAAGACGGCTGAAACGCAAAAATCCAATGGGTTTATCAACAACAGCATAGAAGTTATTTACTTAGTTGCATAACACTCGTATTAGTATAATAGGTACCCGAGTCGAAATTTTAGACCTATCCTGATCCTATAAGGGATCTTTACTCCCCTTTTCATACTAAATACAGTAAAGTAAAGCTCTTCTCATCCTAAAAATTATTATATGACCCTCCCTTGGTCCAAAAGGATAGATAAAGATATGTAGATATGTAAAATCGCGTAACTCAATATAACTAGGCGTGACTAAGGCGTGTCTAAGTTTATATGAGGTTTTGAATGTCATCCTCATTTGAACCTAAAAACATCGTAGTTTGTTCGATAACTGCCACATGTAAGCCCAAAGGAGGAGCAAAAATCCTATGTAAAAGAAACCAGAAACGGATTGTTTTAGGTCAACAATAGGGTCAAAATTTCGACTCCAGTAAAGAGTACATCATCGGTGGATGGGAGGCTCACATGTCATTTTTATGTGCCAACAAAATTTGATGAATGTCGAAATTATCAATTGAAATAATAAGAAAGAAACTTACAATTTTTAATTGATTGCAACTTGATTTTTTACCACCTTTTTCATTTGTAAGTGATGTGGTGTTAACATAATATGTTTATTGAACAAACACAAACTTTAAAAGTAAGCAAGAACCTAAATGTAAGTGTGCAGTCGTTGTTGTTGTTAGGTGTGTGTATCTTATTAGTATTTCCCGTCATCATCGGTTACTTATCTTTTTAGATACAATTATACAGCGTTTAGTACACTCAGTGCTTTTCTATATTTACTTTTTCACAATATCCTCTTCCGAACAAAGCGATTCACATTTAACAAACAGGAAATTACCAACAACACTGCTCAGGCGTCCCCGCACGACTCATGGTGGCCCGAACTGGGATTGGAAACAAAATAAATATGGTTGAAATAATGAAATAATGGTTAAAAATTAACTATCATTAAAATTCTTGTTAATTTTAATTTCATAAAATTTACCGGGAACCTTATTGCGGCCGGTAAAAGGCTATTTGCTTAGGAAGCCCACGAAACCATCAACAAAAAAAGCTTACACAAAATTTGTACCATTTGTTTAAACAAATAATTATTGCTATTAATCAGGCACTGATTTATGATTCACGAATATTTGTTCCTAAGGAATAATTAGGATTTAGTAATTACAAGTCATTAGCCGAACATAATATTGGTACAATAGTATTTATTAACTAATATAAGAACTGTATACAAAGCAAGATGTAGCACAATCAACGATACTAGATGCAAAATGGTTGCACCCTTTCCAAGGTTCCGATTACGTCACTCTCGAAGTGCCAGGCGGAGCAGACTAATGTGCATTGCAGAGTTGTTTATGTTAAGATAAGACTGAAGCTAGAATAGCACCAGAGTTGGGAGTTAATATCGCTAACAATATTTTATTGCCATTATTCTTTTTCTTAAAATGTTACAAACCGTGATAAGTTGTATCTTTAATAAGAAAGTACTCCTTACAATAAGTATTATTATTATAAAAGAAGAGAGCCGCGTTTGAAGTACTTTAGTATCAAGCCACAGCACTAACATCTTATTTATGTTGAGGAAGGAGGTAAATAAAATCGTCTTAGTTATTTTATAGATACGACTCTGCGATTCCCTGGAAACGACATCCAATAAATCTAAAATACGCATGCATACGATTATACATTTCACCGATTGTGTAAGTTTCCAACAGTACGTGTATTTCTTGATGCTATTTACTCAATCTATTCCTATTCGGTCTACATCTTCATCTCCATCTCCATCTCTGTGAGTAATTCTTTGTATTTGGTATCATCAGTATTGAGTACACGTCTCCATGGCATTCGGTGCGGCGCTCCTTCTCTAAAGTTGTCTTGAACACTCTGGTTTGATTTGACATGGCTTTGGCTTTGGCTTTGCAGTTGTCTTCTTATCAGTGTAATAAATATTTATTATTTAAATGTAGGTATACACAAAATCGAATTTCAAGTTAAAACATTTAGTGAAAATATTAAAATTAAGAAACAGCGTTTTTTTAGTTCTTTCTGTATCTTTATACATGTCATTAAAAAAGATTTTTAGAATGTCTAAAGTAAAAATTTATTTTTGAAGCGATCTGCAAAGACTGCATAGAAATATTATTTTTTCTTTTGTGCTTTTAAAATTATATGTTATATAAATCATTTTGTTGCGACAATGTCATAACTAAATATGGGGATAATTTTAAACTTACCAAAGACTGTAAGGTACTTATTTTAGTCTTCCATATCATTACCAGATGGTATTTATTGATGACATAATGTTTTGAATATTATATTTTTGGGAAATTATAATAATTTCTAACTTCTATTAACGATTTTTGGTCATAATATTGTTGCAGCAAATGAGTGATGTACAAAACATAATATTACATATTCTGAATTACTATTCTTTACATATGTGAAAGAAAAATCTATAAATATTGACAGGACCATCTTTACTGCTATTAAAATAGTAAATAGCATCTTTCTGGAATAATAGAATTACAAATCGGCTTTCTTGAATTATGAAACTCATAATCAAATTTAAACTCGGTGAAGGTGGTGCAGAATTCCCGTAAACAGGATCCATCTTAATTTTTGCATGTAATTTAAACATAAACACCGACCTACACAAATGACTGTAAATCATCAATAAAGCATCTAATAAAGTATCTCTCAACGCATGCACAATTATATTAAAAGCCAAATTTTGACGACTATCTTCATCTTTATGTTTTAAGACATCTTTAACTTTTGAGACTACCCTCGTGTTTATCTCCAAGTTTTTCTTTTTCTACTTTCATATATCATATATACATTTGCCTGAAGTTTATTTGAAATATACACTTGAACAAGAACAGATATATTAACCATAAAACTCTGCCAGTGAAGCTCCACACAAATCCTGTCAAAATATGACTCATATGATGAAATCAAATAAATACGTTTAATTCTTTGAAAACAATCTAATTTTATCTTCTCTACGTAGCATGCATCGGAACTAAATATATTCATAAAAGCAGGGCAGGACACCAGGCCTTGTATACTCGAATAAAGTATAAATAAATGATATATTATAATCGCTTGGCATTGGATTCGGTTATTATAGTTATTACCGGCCGCGCTAGATTTATTTCGAGTTGTTATTTCTGAATATAGATAATCGAGCATGCGATGAATCAAACTAAACCGAAGCAACGACAACGCTGAGATAGATTGAAATGTAAGCAATCGTGTCCTAATTAAATTTATTATAATGAAATCATAGAAATTCTTGAATAAATCCTTCATACCTCATAACTCAGTTTTCGTCAGTATGACGCATTCTACATACCAAAACGATTTCTTCATTTTCTTCAATTTGTTTCTCTTACAAAGCTATCAATAGCATCTTAAATACCTGTTTGAATAATACTGACAAAAGCCCAATTACTTTCAACTATTTATATTCAAATTAAAATTCTAAAAAATAACTTTGTGAACGTCATCAAGTTCTTATCCATGCGGGAAGCTGTGTGTAGTCTCTGCTGAGTCTCGTAAATAAATCTTGGAGAAGTCTTCAAGATACCAAAGTATTTTTATCACCTATTTAATTGTATCTTTAAAAATGTATAAATTAGGCATTTATAATTTTATATAAAGGAAAACAAAACGAATATTTAGGAAATACATGCATGAAATAATGAAAACAACTTGTCATTGAAGATGAAAGGTAAGGAGCAACAATAATTTAATTTTCTTTAAATAAATAACTTCAGTACTTTGAAGAGAATTCCATCTCCAGTTCCACTAGTTTTTAAAAATGCTTTGAAAATTTAATTAGGAATAGGTTAATCTAGTGGTAAACTTTCAGCTGAATAAACCTTTGGAAAGTGTCAGATTAACGCAGTATCTGAATAATAATCTAATAAGGTCTCATTTTATTATGTTATAACTATTATAAATGGTTTTAATCTTTAAAGGGATGTTCCTAAGATTGTATAGTCCTTATCAGGGCGTTGTTAACAGTATTTATGATTATATTAGTGGTTAAAGAAATATAGGTCATAAAATGTTGTATATTTGGAAAAATTATTTACGTATCAGGTAATTTTTAACTAGCTTAAAATATGATAATACTCTTTAACTATCACTTCTTTCTTCTGCTGATATGCCAAATCCCATTTTTAAGTTAAAATTTACTCGGATGTATCACTAGCTTTTAGCAGATGCAGTCTCAAAGACGCTATGATGAGAATATATCCTTTCTTCATGCAACATTGTCTTCATCAACTAGATATCGTTTTCCTTTAAAATTCATTAGCCAATGTATACGAGTGTTTTATAATTTGAGTATTCCGCCAGCGTAGAAGCGTGCCTCGTGCCAACAGACGCCGTGATCTTTTAATTGTATTTCATGTAAAACGTTTTGAAACGTAAAAGGAAACAAATAACTTCAAAATTTATAATAACCATGATTTTCTTGTATAAATATGATGATCCCTTATTAAAAATTTAAATGAAACGGATATTATGTTAATTAATTATAAAATATTCAATAAATACATATGATTAGCTTGTCAACGTCCAGGTTAATAAACAACAAACACCTCAGCTGGTTAATTATTGATGCAAGAACATAACCGCCCGTCTGTGTGTCTCTGGGCAGGCGTTATAGTCGTTAGTTGTTTATATGAAGAATGGGACAAGTACGACCCATGACTCGATTAATGACAGGAGCTCCAAAATTGAATTTAATCTTTGATTTTGTGAATGTTATGACTAGGTTATGAATGGGTGTTTAAGAATCAGACAGGTGGTACGTGTGCAATGAACAGAAGTCAAAAATAAAGTTGTACTTGCTTGCATACTAATTAGGACCAGTGTTTACAAGACGCAAAACTTCCTCATTAACTTTTGGAGGTAAAATTTTTGAAATACATTTAAGTATTTACTTCTGTGAACTTAAATATACGGAAATTTAAAATATAAATGACTCACTTGAACAATGTAGCACATGAAACTTGCATTGCAAGACTTAGCTTGAAAATTAGCTTGTGGAAAGCTAGCAAGTGTGAACTTAGCACCGCAAGACAATTTTCTACTGTGGTCCAACCTTAATTCAAATAAGAAATATTCAATACATAGAAATATAACACAAATAAAAAGCAGTTCAGTATTTGTTGTATTTTTATTCCGTAAATTGTTCCGTATTGTTGTTCGCTACAATTTGCAATTCATGAAAATGTGCTCTTTCACTCTAAAGTCCACCGTCTGTGATAAAAATGTAAAACAAAACCAAAATCATACGTTTATAACTCTTATATTGTGTTGTATTATATATTTATTTTAATGTGGCTTTACATTCTTTCACATCATCATTAATTTCATTTCATAAATTCCAGTTAAACTTAAAACTAATGATATCTCATCCCTTTTTTCACTTCCCTCGTGTCACTTTCTTTGTTCTCATCTCCTCTACTTCACCATTCTAAATTTCATGTTTCTCACTCTTTTCTTCTCTCTCTTCTTTCTTCCCATCCTTTATTCCTTCTCTTGCTTCTCTCATCATCTTCTCTATCCTCTTTTCATTGACAAACTAAACATTCTTCATCTCCGTCCTTCCTTCATTTTCTCTTCTCAGCAGTTATTTTCTTTATGTACTTAATTTCTTTCCTGTTCCCACCTACTCTCCTTTTTTCTCTACTTCCTTTTCTTCTTCTCTCTCCACTCTCTCACTTCTCTCTATACACGTATTTGTGATATTGTTAGAGTTCTCTCAATTAAAAATCAATAATTATATAACAATCATTTATTAATAATCTCATAACCGATCTGTATGTGTTTAAATTCCAATGACGATTCTCTAAGTGTTTTGTCCAATGTTGAAACCATACTCTTTGATTCAGACACGCGTCCTGTGGGTATAAGTTCCAAATCAGCATATTTATTGAATGGGCAATGTGTTCCTCTGCATGATGTCATGGTCAGTCCTGAGTTTAAGTTACTGGAAGTATTCATACGTTAACAATATTAAATGCAATATTTTTTAAATAAGCGCCACTCTATTAAAACGATACATAACTGAATATTATTTTCAATACGCACTATCAATGTTAAATCATCGTAAATTCTGTACACAGCAACAATACATTCATATACAAGTTGATAGAACATAATTCACGTGTGACTATTTAACCATTGTTTAGAAGTGAATAAACCCCACGGATTAAACATACTAAACATTATAACATGTGTGTGTGTGTGTTTGTGTGAATGTCTGTATACATGCATTATCGTGTAGGTGTATTATCACATATAGTTAGTACTCATCGCACTGTATGTTAACGTATACAAACAAATACGAAACAGACACTACATTGCCACTACCACTACCACTTGCAGATTATATTGCTTCTGCTATATTGATAATAAAAGTTAATTGTATGATAATGATAAAATGAAATCGATATTCCATTTGACGATATGCAAATCATTTATTTTTCCTTAATGTTGTAAAATTTCCTAAAGACCCAAAATTAATTTGTTTGTCAGTTTATTCAGGTCGAAACAATTTTTGGTTTTTCTTTTATTTTTCATAAAATAACTGGATGTTTAGGCGGAAAAAAACTGCCTGATAAATAATCTTGTTATAAAATGTATACCAGATATAAAGCTCATCCGGACAGGCTTATTTTCAGTATATACCAGGTATACATTTTATAACAGTTTTATTTGTATGGCGGTAAGACTTTTCTTAGACCAAGGCTGTCATATAATCACATAAATGTAGACGCACTCTGCTGATTTAAAAGTCGCATAGAAATTATTTATATTTTTTTTATTATTATTTCTGCGCTATACTTTTTCGCAGTACAGCCCTAGCCTAAGAAAGGAACTTTTAAAGCATTTTCTCGGCCAATTCTTTTTATATTGTACTTATGCTCCTTCCAAGATATAGAACTTGTTTTGCATTTTATTTAATGTCGACTGATAACTTTGGGTGAAGTTAAGCCGCCTAATTTACAATACAACGCGATACTTGACCATTGACAATTATAAATACCTTCCTTGTCAAATTAAAATTAGTATATTAAAAGAAAAATGAACTAATCTTCTTGAAAATTTGCGTTCTTTCCTCTAATTTGTGAATACTTTGCATTATCTGTGCAACACATAATCAAATAACGCGATAACGACTATAGCAATATCTTGTTTGCTTCTTTTCTTTTACCACCACCACTTTTACCAGCACTGTTACTTTCGTTGATGTTAGTGTATTGTAGGCGTCCTAAGCGGCACTGTTAGCCTGTTGGTTGTTGTTGTTGTGGCTGTGTTGTTGTTGTTGGTATTAATACAATGCCAAGCTGCATTGAGCCTGTCTTCAGTTGGCTCTTGCTTACGCGTACGAGTATGCTTGGTAATACGCGAGATGCACTTCTATTAAAATATGTATGTGAGAAATTCAAAGCATTTGTTTTATAAATGAACACTAGCACATATAAATATCTTGGGATTTTCATTATATTCATAAGGTCAACGTCTTTAAGATGTCTTTTGGAATGCGCTTGCTTGAATCCATTGTATTTTAGAATGAATACAAGGTTATAATTGGATGCATTTGATGTATTTTGGAAACTATTATTTTTGTGTGTCATCTATTTATATATATAAGTAATTTACAAGTTAAATGAACTTGAAAGAAAAAAGACTTTTGGAAAATTATAAAATATTGTTTTGGATCTTGTTTTAACAAAGGCAATTTAAGTAGCCTTAGCTTCTTTCTTTATTAAAGAAATACAGTTTGGTATGTTTTTATTATTTGTATGTTATTGTATGAAAATTTAGCATAAACTTAGAATTATGAATTTAGAATAAAACATAGTTTAGAATTGTTATTGTTTGTTAAGAGCAAGAATATAGAATTATATCCATTTTGGAAATAGGAAGAAGTATGAGTTTAAGAATAAAATGTTTTAGAACTTTGACATACAAATATACAGATCAGTAGATAGAATTGAACATATGAATATTAAAGTAATTATTGAGGAATGGAATGGCAACAGAGGAGGCGGTGGGAAGAAGAGAAGGATTCACAAGTGTGAAAGAGGAGCTAAAGAGAAGAGCAAGGAGATACAGCAACAGGGAAGAATGGAAAAAGTCGAGAAGAGCAATTACAACACAAGATATAAAAGGATTTGGAAGAGAGAGATAACACCAGATTTAGATTGGGAAACGAGGAGAAAGAAAACAGATACTGGGCAAATAGCGAGGACAGGATGTGTAGGGTGTGCGGAACGGAGATTGAAACATTATGTTTTCATGTTAAAAAAAAAGTAATGAGCGAGAAGAATATTGTGCAGTTATTAAAAAAAGGCAGTGAAGGGTGGAAAGAAAGGTAACGCCAGAGCAGAAGTGATTTTAATCTGAAGTGACAAAGAGACGAAGAGACAAAGGAGACAAGAGGTGAGGAAACGATTAGAATGAAGGAGGACTAGGGAAAATAAAGAGAGAGGGTCAAGAGAAGAAGAAGCAGAAAAGTACTTTTGGAAATAGAAAGGTCTAGAATAGTTTTAAGTTTAATTTCAAGTTGAAGTTCTATGAAATGTATTAAGAATGTAGATTGTAAAGCCGAATAGCGCACAATTATTATAATAATAATAAAGCAATTATTGACTTTCATTGATAGAACCTTAGCAGTTATAATTACATTTAGCGGGTTAATTCTAAATTGGATATAATTGAAGAACAAGAAGTTACAATGCTTCATCACTTAAGCATAAATAATTATTCACGAATAACGAATCTGTAACATATTCCGACTACTCGTCTGTTACATGTAGTAGGTACAGTGTACAGAGTATGGAGTACACCCGATGTCTAATTTGCCGTGCAGTTCGTGGGAGTTCCCATGGAATTGTTGTCCATGGTTCAAGTGTCTTCAATACTCAGTGCGGAGTGGCCAAGACCCCAAGACGTAGACGATCGGACGGACGTAGGAAGCCCGACAAGAAGAAACCGTTGACGCCGGCAAACGGCAAACGCGCACCAATAAACGTAACAAAACAATAGCTAATGTAAATATATTTGTATGCATGTGTTTAAATGCTTACCACTAAGGAAAATAGACATTTATCCGCATATTTGTCAATACGGCTTATTTAGTGTGAACTGTTGTTAGGAGACAGTACATAGCAGATGACGTAGTATGAAGCTAAATATGAATAGTCAAGTTTTCCGCTCTTACTCCTAGTTGTTTCTCTTTGAAATGAACACTATTTCACGACAGTTACAATCTGGTAGTCGTGGAGTTCACAAAATATCATCAACCTAAACTGTCATCATTTATAACGTATCCTGTGACGTAATACGTCTTACAATGCCCTTACAAGCATCACTAATGTAACCATCCAGATTGCATTTATTTTATGCTGTGTTAATTGTTTTACAGTTAAGAAGACTAGAAACATACTTTTCTACATATTAATTTAACGCCAACATTATCATTTTCCATGGAGAGAATATGAAATATTCAATTACATTTACCATAGGCAGCCTTAGGGGGTGGTAAGTGGGGCAACCGCCCGGGGCCTCGCATTCTCGTGTAACAACTCAATTATAAAAATTCATTACTATATATGTATATGAATCTCGCACTTCGCTCTTTAGAAATCCCATTACTTCCCATGTACCTTAGTTTATCATCAACAATTCGTAACCCAGTAAACAATTTGGTAAAGTGTCCTGTTTTGTGACGTTTCTATCACTATTGCACTTTAATTATAGTTCGCATCAACTTTATCTTCATTTGTATTCCGACAGGTTGAGTAGTTTCGCCACTTGTAGTGGATAAAATAGATATTTCATATGAAGAACTGTGAGAAACTGAACTAGTAATGAACTCTTATTACAAAAAAAAATCATACGCATCTTCAATATGATGGCAAAGTGACTCCAAAATGTTTACTAGGATGATAGGAATAATTATTTACTAAGTACTGTTTCGGAACAATTAGTTAATTGACTGATAATACTATACTCAGTAAGGACACTTTAAACTATTCTAACTAAAGATTGATAGATAACCTCGAATTTGAAAATGATCTCAATAGAAGATAGAATTGTGACTAGATTTAAAATAGTTAGAGATTCATATATTTACCACCAGATAGAATGGAATCTAAAACAAAGTAACAACAGAAAGCTGATTGAATTTACGTTCAGAACTATCCTAAAATTATTTCGAACTGAAACTTGGTAAAATATCAAGTAACAATTAAAAACGGTCAGAGCAAAAACTTAATAAGATGTTTACTAGATGCACTGAGATTTCAGGAAGATTCTAAAACAATCTAAGAGAAACAGACGCAACACTACTGCAAGCAAATACATACCTATTAACTTAAGAACAATTAAGAATACAATGTAATTGATATAAAATTTTCAAGATTTAGATAAAATTCTCTCTGCAACATATCATTCCACCGGAGCAAAACTGCTTATTATGTAAATATATACAGTTACATATTTTTTCTCATTAAAGTGACTTAAATTATCTGTTAATAACACTGTTAATCACTGAGAAAGAAAATTTAAGTTCAATGTGAACATTTATATGAAAATAAAAAATTAAAAAGAATAACAAATAAAAAAAAAATAACAAACAATAACAATAGGAGCGTTCAACCTTCATACAGACCTACAGTCCACTTCCAAGTGAATGAGAAGAAGAGGAGGAGAGGAGAACAGTCATTTGAATTTGTACTGAGTGAGTTCAATTGTTTAACAGTTCACTTGTACTCTACTACGACCATACTCGTACGTACGAAGTAGTGTGATTTAGTTTGCTGGAACTGAAACCAATTCCAAGAAAAGGCAACAACATTTACGAGGATAAAACAATGCTCCAACAACGCATTGGAGTGTTGGATAGTAAGAAGAGTGCGAGCAAGTTCGCGTGGGTTCAAGAGGAGCGTTGGAGAGAGAGGAGGGAGATGCATTGCATATACTCGCATATGATAAGGTCTTCGAAATTAAGTCGGTTACTTGTTTTGAAATATTTAAAAGCAATAAGTATATTTGCACATCGAAGAAAATCTGAATCTTATGGATAAATCAAAGCGTTTTCCGAGGCTTCAATTACCAGACGGGACGCAACAGTTTGCTTTTTCCTAATAAACATCGAAGAGAAGAAAAGAGCGCCACAGTTTTTCAACAAGAGCGGTCATTTTAAATTTCGGACCATTTTTTAACTGTGAACATACAATCATTATTGCAGTGACATTTGCCAGATATTGTGTTCCATTAGTTACCTCACAGTTTTGTCTTTGAAGTAATATAAAAATATCACCATTATTCATGGAAAAATTTCGTTTTTCTGTTGATTAAAAATAACACCTCTTATTGAAACACCTTTAAAATGACCGCTCTTGTTGAAAGACGCTAAATTAGAAAATACTTCACAAAATAGAAGTTTAATCTGTTCAGTTTGATGACGTAGTAGATACGTATCAATAATTATACTAGAGATATTAATGTAATACACCTTTGTGTATGTGGCCATATATGTTTATATACTTCCCAATGACAATATCCATTAACAGTCATGATATATGCAGGCGCAATCATCATATACTCGTCCATGTGTACAAATGTATGTATAAATGCGTATATATGCATGTATACAGTAACTTTGTTTAAATGTATTAGTTTGCATATCTATTCGACTGATTTAGTACTTCATATGTTACACTGTTAGCAATATCGTTATTACATTACCATTTAATTAATTATCCATGTTTGACTGCATCTATTCTATAATTAGTACACCTATGATCCTTCAACTATTGCGAAAATATTAAAATTTTGTTAAAAGTTTAAGGTATTCATTGACTTTATTGTGTTTGTTAATTTGACAAGTACGTAACAATCGATCAGTAATATCGATGCCCAATTAAGAAAGCCAAACACTGAAGTACTATTGTGAAAGATGCGAGTGTCTGTAAATGGCTTTAAAAAAAGACTTTGGCCCACCCCTAATAATCTAAAGAAAGTTAATTTCATTTAAAAGTGTTAATATTTTCCGGAAAGTCAGAATATATTAATTGTTTTCAGTGAGATCTTCTTCTTTATGTCTTCACCTTATTAATAATTCTATTTCTATATCAGGCAGCAAAGCACTACAATATGTTTCAATATACGTTATTTTTTAACGCCACGGTCATTTTTAAAGTCAATTTTTTTGGAATTCTATTTAAATATATCCTAATATATATATATATATATATTGACTTTATTTATTTTTATAGTCTATTTTAAATTTTAATTTCTGTTTGTTTCCCTAAAGGTTTAGCTGTATTTTAACATCGCGAGATTAATAATAATGTTTGTACTAATAAGTAATCGATTGTATTTTTCCTGGTTCACAACGTTCATAATATCAAAACTTTATGTATTGCCTCCTTTATATATAGCTGTAAGAGATCTGGGCATTACCACTTTTTATAACGTTTTGGTCGTTTTAATGATTAAAGAGACGAAGATGACTAATTTAATTGTTAATATCTTGTATATTTCAACATTTAAGATCCTAATAAATACCAACAAATTAAGATGGATTAAGGAAAATACAAAAAAGTAGGAAACTTCTTATCATAGCAATAGACAATTCGAAAAGGCCATGTTCAGAAGAATAGGACACACAAGATTGACACATCAACATTTAATAAGTAAAATAGCAGCTCCGGAGTGCAGCAACTGTCAGACGCAAATAACAATCTACTAATAACCTGCCCACAATATCAAATGCAAAAAACAAAACACAACGCTTGAATGCTTGAAATCCTTACAAGCCAAGTTTATAAATATATTGTGTATTTATATAGAAATTAGAGTGTTGAGAAGCTCATTTTTTTTATTTCACATATTTAAGGATTTTTACCAATTACTATTGTATAATATTATATTCTATAACATTTTAAAACACACGATGTTAATTTATATTAGCATACTCCTACAAAATCACACACATTGAAAAACGGAATAAATGTTTAATAACATGGAAACTGTATTGGGTCCGATATAATAACACAACAAAATACAGATTTGTTTTATTAAAATATCAATATGAACAATGTACTATATAACAAACGTACTATAATGTTAGCAGTGTATACTATCAGTATTAGTATTAGTATGAGGTACATACTATACTCAATATTCGCATCCTATAACTATGCTATAATGGTAGCCTGCATTTTAGGTGCATATGGACGTTGTACATCAATAGATTTACACACGTGCATTGTTATATAGATCTATAACCCTCTCTCTCACTCCAATACCACCACCCTTATCATATCGTCATATCATGTATCAATAATGCATACACTGGTAAGCGCCGCGTCGGGGGGACGATGAATTCCTAGTGTATTAATTAAATCCGGAAGTGATGGACAGGAAAGAAAACAAATACAGAGCCATGACAGCTTTAAGAGAAGTTTAAGGTGTGTTAAAACTAAATCGACCGAACGACACTAGGTTTTTTTTAGAGTTTAAGGCAGTTCCAAAACAAGTTCATATTCACCTGAAGTTAATTTATTTGAATTAAATGTGGTTTATTATATTTATATCATTAAGGAATTTTTAAGGCACTTTTTGAATTTTTTCTGTATTGTCTGAAAGTATGTCATTTAGTTCTCCATTGATGTTGTGTTTTGTTCTTTGCGTTTGATATTGTGGGTAGGTACTAGTAGATGATGGACTGTTATTTGCGTCTGAAGTTGCTGCACTGCGGAAGTGTTGTTTTACTTATTAAATGTTGATGCGTCAATCTCGTCCATGTCCTGTTCTTAGTCTGAAGATGGCTTTTTCGAATTGTCTATTACTTTGATAAGAAGTTTCCCACTTGTTTGTATTTTCCTTCATTAATCTCAATTTCTTGCTACTTATTTGTGTCTAGCACTGATTTTGAATTTGCCTCATACTTTTTTTATACCATTCTATTAAATCTAAGTATAATATGTCAGAGACTGGAGTTCCTTCTATAGCAGCCAACTTGGCGACTTCATCTGCTGACTCGTTCCCCGATATAAGACAATGGCCAGGTATCCACATCAGTTTAATATTGTTTTCCTTAAAATGTATAAATTAAATTGTATATTTGCATTGACACCAGGTTCGTAAGGTTAAAGTGAACTCAATATTATTTGTGCCAAGTATCAAATACAATTTAATTTTCGTGTACCATAATGGAATACCGGTATACACTTATATCTTTATTAACAGAGAAACATTTGCAAAACTGAAATTTTGTTCCCTTCTACAATAACCTGACGTTGTGACTTAGGTCCAAGGCACTTAGAACACATTCATTATATAACAGTCAATAGAGTTACAGTTGCTTACAGTTACTATATTTGTTAATAAATAATATTGTAGCAATATTATGCACGGCTTATGCATTGTAATTAGTAAATCCTAATTATACCTGACACTTTCATGTCAATATTTTGGTAAATAATGGTATTTGTTTTCCGTTGTCAATTAGGTTATAGCCATATGCAGCCTGAATCATATATAATGTATAATCTATTGCAAACTAATTTAAAATGATATAAAATCACCTGAAATTTCATAATTCGTCTCTGATCATTATTATTAAAGCCTCTACGTATTTAATACATAGATTTTACCACCGACTGTATCTATATTTGATATATATTTCATTTCGTATGAAATACATAACGTATACCTATGTACTCGATGGTATATTATGTAATACACATATACAACCACATGTGCTTGCTGTATACAACAAAATATGGACAATTTGATAATTGTACAATCCATAGAAAATTGTTGATTTTATTATTTATTGGATTTCGCGGTCTCTGTAGTATTAAACATATATGTTGTTTTGATTTTTTGTATTGATAGGCTATGTAATATCTGTTAATGTAATTACTGTAATATTTAGAATCTAAAAAGAGTTCAATTCCTGCAGATACTTACCTTTAACCCTAAGCCAAAGTTATTAAAGTAACAGCTACTAAAAAATTAGTTACATCATTTTCCCAATTTTTCCTATTGAAACAGGTGAGGTAATAATTCTTCTCTCTAAGTTTCCTTGTTAAACAAGTAGATATTATAATATATATTTTAATTTCACGAAAAGCTATTAATTAATATCTCATTTGTTCATTTACACAAATTTGTTTTAGAAATAATTATAATTTTAGTTTGATTGACAAAGTATTTTTGTTACTAATACAAATTTCAAACAAAATATAATAAATTGTTCTTCTAAATACCAGAGATTTTAAAAATATCAACATCATAAATTTAAAACTATAAATTTTTCTCTATGATGCACATATAATATATATCGGTTAACACTGCGTGACAAATTTTAAATTTGACGCTTTTACACCACAGCAGCCGCTACAACCTGCTTCTATTGATACTGTGTTCTCTTCGAGATCTCTGTCACAGACTTTATAAAATTCATAGAATCTTAGCTCTTATTCTAAAATTTGTTTAAAGTCGTCTAATTTTATTTTTTGTACTTATTTTTAGATTAAGCTTATAAAAGATATTTACAAAATATGTTACAGTCATAAATGTAAATGTTACACTAACAAGGAAAGCTATAAAGTTCGTTTTATAATAATATCATTACATTTTTCAAAGTTGTACTTTATATTGGGTAAGTTGTTTTTCAGAATTTCAACTCTTCATTCTGCGTGAATTTACGCAGTTGAGAAGAACATGAAAATTCTACATCATTTTTAATGTCTACATTTATTTTAATAATGCAATTATGAATAATTTAATTAATTTTGAATTGACGTCAGACAGCATTTAGTTGATAAAAATCTTAAAATTTGAAATAACTATATCTCCGTCAATTTTAAATACATTTAAATATTATTTAATTTGATTTGCGTCTAGCACGTTAACGATGTTCCATGACAAACTCGACCAAGACATCGTGTAGGTCCAAGAAAATCATTTTTTCGCATTGGCAAGTGACTTGAAGACTGAGATGTTGTTATGCGAACATATGTCGCGGATCGCACACCAACACAACAAACACTCATAAGTGATCGGTAGTTAGTTATACATCGAACCCAATCCACTAATCCTGCTGTAAGTCAGAATTACACTGAAGATAAGATACCTTGAAAACCATGACATTTTTTGCAACATCTTAAGTAGTGTTATGCATTTTATTACAGTTAAACTTCCTTATACTAATTAGATGACTTAGTTTCATAATTAATTACATTAACCAAGTTATATTTAGAAATTATAACACGGCATAATATATATTGACGACACAAGCCTATTCACGTCTCCGACAAGTCCTAACTTGTTTCCTCAATACACTTATAATACAAAAGACGCATATTGTTTATATTTAAATTAACTATTGGTGAAATATTCCTGTCAGCATCTAAACTCTAAACTTGTGTTTACAAATTCATAAAAACTGTATCTTTTGTCCTTGAAAAAATATAGAACTAGCTAAACAATATTTCATAATTGCATTGTGTGTATAATTCGGTAATGACCGTAACCCTTCGAGTTTATTGACACGACTTTGTGTCAGCTGCATTCAGTTAGTTTTGAAGATTCATGTGGAGAGTGTTGCTAAAATATTTGTCTAACCAATAATTGTAAATAAAATTAATTATAGATCTACATATTTTGTCTAAAGAGTGTTTTAGATTATTATAATAACCATAACAATCGTTTTGTGCTAAATGTGAATATGTATTTATAACAAACAAATTGTTTTTGATAGAATAATTATAACCTAACTTTTTAAGTAGTGCAACAAGTATGTCATAGTGTGCGTTGCGTGGATTTATTCGTTGTTGAATTCATTAGTTTTATGAGTTCTAAGTTTCTTATGTGTCTTAAGAATCTGTATGTTTAAGTAATATTGACAAGTTGAATAAACGATTAATTATATAGTATTGTAATCATCTGACTTATCAAAAAGTGAAAGTGTTAATCTCAATTGAACATATTTGATAATTTGTCTAACCTCACTTGTGTTTAATAGATATATATAAAAGCAGACAGTGTAATTCAAATTATTTAAAACCGATGTTGCATATTTATATTGTGTAATAAAGTATTAAATAACTGTGTAATTTATATTGTGTTGATGTGTATACGGTGTAAAAAAATAAAGTAAGCCCTATGCTATTAAAATAAATAGAAAATCTTATTTCAAATCTAATATAGTACTGTCACAAATGTCAAGTGATTTCATATCTGTTTTGAGGCATATCTTTAGCTATTGCAGTATTTGTTAGTTGCTTATATTAATATACTAATGTTTTTTTGCAGAACTCCTGGTGCTGAGGGACTCCAAGGTCACTGCGTTTACGATGTGAATGGTGAGTCCACTTGTTTTACTGTTTCTGGAATGTTGTTTTTATTTTGACAAATGCTCTTGCATATAGAGCATACAATACTACGACGTAGGTATATTTACGAGCTGTGTTTTTAGTTAAAATCCATTCTAGTTAGTGTGTACAGGAATACTGCATGCATTATTATTTTGTGTTTTGTACACTTCAGTAACTGTCGATTGAGTATTTTGAGGTTAGTTTATTATTGTCAAAATGGAATATTATTTTTTCATATAATTATTTTAAACTGACGACATTACAGTATATAAACCGTGTATAGATGTTATTAAATAATTCTTCAGTGTATAACGAGCTTATTAAATTGCTTTTTAAAAATAAGAGAAACCAATAAGTCACATATTACAAATGACTTAAAATATATGCGATAAATGTAAAAATTACGTTCCCATAAGTCATGGTCAGTCTTGTAGTAATAAATTTTTGCTGTTGCTGTTAAACGTCAAATATTAGATTACATTTTTACCATAAATTATATAGGTTTAATACTTTAAAAAATAATTGTACAAAATAATAGTATTAAACGTGGGAATTAGGTGTTCTGTGACGTCATCTGTATGTAGTACTCATAATATCATTCTGGATTAAGATGTGTGTAATTGCTGTAAAATAAATGTTCAAGTAATTGAGAAACCGTGTTTAAACAAAATACCTCATTGAGCAGCGGAGGACAAGGATTTTATTTGAGAGCTATATTTTAATATCTCAACACCAGTATAGGTGTTCAGTATGTAGTGTACAAAAATAATAAATACGAAATGTAGATATTGTGTAATAAATTGTTTCTAAAGGTGAAACTAAATCTTTGTTTATCTTATAATGCCGTTTTGTTTACGGGCCTAACCCCTGGACAGATCTGTACTAAAATAAGGTCAGTAGCAGCGCACTACAGCCGCTGTAACCACAGTTGCAGTCGCTGTCACACACGTTAATTTGTACAGCTACTCCTCTATGTGGATATCATACTAAATGACAACAATTAACAAAATCGTGAAGTTAGTAGGTGCATCAGCAGCGGCATCGTCATTACACAGTCGTTATCTTCAATGCTTAACTTTTCCGAGTAATAAAATGATATGCATATATAATTCTCTTTGTCTTTTGAGCTATAAAGTTTATATTTGAAGTAAAATTAGGTGTTTGACATGACCTGATTTTGTACTTACAAGTTTACTAATTAATTATTTTTACACAACACATTATTCAAGGTTGGTCAGGGTGGCAGCTTTGTCAATGGCTCTCACCATTTCTTTATCTTGTTTAAAATAGTGAAATATTGTCTGTATTGGTGTTGCTTAGTTTTTTGAGCATGCCACTTATAAGGTGCGAAGGGGGGCTAGTCGGGTTCTACAAATTTTGTTTTACATTTTGTACATCTATTCATTAATAAAATTCATCTAGTAATTTTCTCTGTTAAAACAAGTTAAATATTATCTTCTTATGCTTTCCCGTTTTTCTTCTCTTTTCTATCACTCTCTTTTGCCACTCTATACCTATCTTATATTTCACTTTGATCTACTTCCCTCCTAGTCTTTTCTTTCATCTTATTTTTCTTGTTTTTCCGCACTTTCGCTTCACTAGTCGTATTCTTATTTATTGTTATATATTATTAGTACTATATAGAATAAATAATTTTGGTTATTACAATATCCTGCAATTTAAATAAAGTACTATACAATAAGAGTAGCTTATGGTATTGTGCGTTAGAATGTGAGCTGCTCTCTCTTTCTCTTATTTATGTACGAGAATCAATGAGCAGTTTTTTTTATACTTGTATCCAAATAATGAATTCTTTGTAAGAATAGTTAAATATTGCCTATAAATTCTTTTTTTTCTTTAGTTCTGTAAATGAAAAATATATTCGATTTTATTTGTGAATTGGATAAAAACAACCTATAATAATAATCAGTTTTCTTGATAAATTGCTTTTATCTTTAGCTTCTGCAATAGTGTTTAGAAAATCGGCAAAAATGTCACCTGATGATTAAGATGAGCGTTTTATTTTCTACATTACACTAATGTAAACACAAATCAACATATTAATAGTGCTAGTCAACATGTTATTTAACAAAACAGCGGCCAACTAAGTTAAGCGCCTTCCAACAGTTTTGTTTTGTTAATTTATTGCAGTAGATACTTTCACCGATTTGTCTTTCCAAAATTTTATATGTTGAATAAACAAAGAAACACATTAAATATTATGTTATAATTTTACATCAAGATTAAAAAATATACTCATATGTATTATGAAGTTGAGCCGCTCCTTAATGTTGGTTGCACGTTTGGTCATAATTTAAAGACGCTGACAGGAGCACGCCGAACGACCGGTGCGGACACATGGAGCTGCGTGGTTCGGTTCGCTTCTTAGCATTACGAGAATGTGTAACCGCGTGAGCCAATTAGATGCTTGGATTATTTTAATAAAACTATTTGTTTCTGTTATCTTCAAATTAATTTACGTTTTTTTTATATTTTTTAAAAACTAACTGTATATTTCTGGTTATGAACATAATCAGATTTGGTTGCAACGTGGGATGAAAATCATTTAATCATTTTGCATGCTACGTAAAAAAAAACTTGCGAAATATATTGAGATGAGTATAGCACGTGCAAGAATTACCGCTAGTAGCTACCTGCTACCAAATATATTAACTAGCTACTGACTCTGCATACTCGCATGGCAGTAGCTCGACTTACCTCAGTAGATCATAAGCGTTTAATTACAATGCAAACTGTCGTTAATGTTGGGGTACACAATTGCAAAAATTAAAAATGGCGAGCTACTACTTTGTGTGTGTGTTTGTGAGAGGGGGAAGGGGGTTGAGTAGACAGTAACTCGCATCCTATACTGAAATATTAGTACTGCTGAAAGTTTTTTTTTTTTTTTTTAATTATGATTTCTCGGGATTCCTAGGCACGTAGCCTTTTATCGCCCCTAATAATGTTCTGCTTTTTCTTATATTTTATATCCCGACAACACAAATGATCTATTCATGGTTACTGCTGTTATAAATTTCGGTTTCGCAATCAAAAAGGCGGTGTTAACAGGAAGCGTCTGCGAAGTCTGCAGCATCGCCATTTTTTTTATAAACCTTTCTTTTCTACTAAATCAATACAATTTTTTCATTACAATATAGAAGTTATTAAATTAAAAATACATTGCATACATATTTACCAGGATGCATAAAGAGGCAAACATGGTTTTTGATAAATGCTGCTCGGGATTATGAGTAATAGAGAGAGGATTTCGACAAGACAATTTAAGTTCTATTAGACAAATTATAAACGGTTATAAGGTAGAAGGAGGAAGGGTCTATAGAATGTGTAAGTGAAAAGAAGACACTGGATTATAAGAGGAGGGAATGCGAATTTAGGATAGTGAAAAGAAGAGATAAGGATTGTTAAGAGTAAGACAGAGAAGGACGAAACAAGGAGGTGGAGTGGAAAAGAAGAGATAGAAATACGAGAAGAAGAATACATTTTTTGTTAATTAAGAATAATTTTAAGTGAAGTTATTTTTTTATATATATTTTGGATAGCTTCTTAGGATCCCAGTTCTTTTTTTGCCATTTAGTCTGCACTGCCACACGTGAAGTTTATGTTAGTTAAACTGTAGAAGAATGCAATGTCTAATGGAAAAAACATTAAATAAGTAAATTAAATAGTTTTTGTCTGAGAGCTACACATCCTAGAATTTATAAAAAAAATGTGTGTTTTTTTGGACTTTAAAGTTTATTTTTTATGAAAATTCAAAAGCAATATTTTAAAGCAAGACATTTTAGGAATTGTAAATTTTTAATCAAATTGATGTGTTGCTTTAGAATTCAAAGACTTTTACTTTAGTAATTTACAAACACATTATAATAATTACACTGTTTAACTTAAATCAAACTATCACACTTGAAATAAAGAAAGAAACGACATTTAAAGTTTATTATTTAAATTTTCAATTCTTTTTTATCTAATTTTATAATAACCTAACATTATGCACAGTGAGTTCTGTCGACTGTCGAATATATACCATTAGCTTATCTGACCAGAATGCAGTTGTAATATCTCTGGCCAGAGTTACCAACTAACGAAATATAATTTCTTTACATACATAATATTGAATGTAGTTTAAACATTTTCAAAAGATACAAATTAGGAATCTGCCTGAGTGTTTATTTATATAAACACTTTACATGATGACACTTCAATTCAACGTCTGCCTTCTTCCTTCCTGTCCCTCTTTACGTCTCCTTCTTCGCGTGATTTTCATGAATTGGCAGACTTTGGCGTGGTAAACCTAAGCCGACACACACTTGTCTACGTCTACGTGGACGGCCAAGACGACAACGACGCTTTACAATTGAGCAGTGACATTAATAAGTGGTGCATTCGTTTATTATCTTAAATTTATAAATAGTCACCGCTCAGCTATAAATAATATGCTTCATATTGCGTGAAATGCTCGCTGTAACATGCAACTGCACTTTATGAAGCTCAATCTCTTGCATTCCTTACACCCAACATTGCATTCGAAATAACTACATTTATATTTACAATAATATAAATAACGATACAAAAGTAACGACATTATTTAATTTAAGGAGTTATTATTACTCTTTTATTTTTAAAAACTATTGAGCAACAACCAATATTGTTTTTGACTACTATCATATCATTCAATAAGTTCGTAGGATGGTGAATCCGAATAAAAAGCAAAATCTAAAAATTTATCAACAGGCGAAATTTAAATTTTTCCATTGTTTTGAAAATTACGAAAGTAGTGTCACTTAAACCACGGTCAAAATGTTATGAAATTTTGAAACATAACTTTTGAAGGTCTTTTGAAAAATCATATGGATATTTTAATAGTGGTGCCATTTATGTATATGGCATCCTACGATCTTATTGAGTGATCCGTTTTATTTAAAAATATAAAATCAAATGTTTTAAATTAAAAATATGAAATTAAGAAAAGCTATATTATATTATAACCTCCAAAATGTGACAATCTGTCAAAATGTAGTAGGATTTACTTTTAAAAGAAGTTTAATGTTAGTTTTTGAAAAATATAGAAGAGAAAATAATTTCTATTACTAATTGTTATTAAAAATAGCAATTTTAATTATTTCACATAGAATTTTGTCGAACTGTCAAAATTTATATTACTAAAGATGCATACGCACCAACTAAATTAACTAAACTCAAATTAAAACACAAATGTTAAAAGGAATGCTTAAACGAAAACCTAAAATCTAGATTACAATATTAAATAAAAACAGTAAATAGAAAGTGGGAATGAGGCTTTAGTAAACTAATACCGCTACAAAAATGTATCAAATTATATAATATATAACTAAACTATCTCAGTATTAAAAATAAAAATAAATAGCTTATTTCTGTACGCATGTAAAACACTCGCAAACCAAAACAAAGTCATAATTTTGTATGAAATATCAATTTCCTTGAAGCAACTCGTTGACAAGAGACCAGAGATTCACCTAACAACGACCGCACGCTTGTACTCTGGACCGTGTGGCTCCACCGTCGTATCTCGGCGCGGCGTTAATAATGAGCTAATGCGTCTATTTGATTCTGATACATTCAGCAAATTAACATGGGTGGATAGTTTAAAAAAAAGTGGGTTACAACAGCTAATATATACCCGGGATCCAGTCCACTATATAGATATTATTAAGTATGACACAAAACCTAGTAGGTTCTTTAGTATAACAACAATAAAAAAAATAATATCAACATGAGGTCTAAAACTAGTTTTTAAATATATTAATGTTTGAGATTAAAATCCAAAAATGTCATAGTAGTAAAGATAATGTCCAACAGGAAATCTATAAAACTCGAATAAATTAGTATCATGGACATTCATTAATAGAGCTCGCACCTATAAAAGTACTAATTGTTTTAGAACAACAGAAGTTTCGTAATGTCTTGAACGACTGTTTTAGAAAATGTTGTAAATTATATTTTGTAAGGATTTAGCTCCAGCAGAGATTGTACACTCCAGCGATTATTGAAATATTAACACAGAAAATTTTGATTTTAGAACAAGGTCAACGTTTATTCAAGTAACTATTAACGCCATATACATTTGTCAGGTACTTGGAGAGTGCTTTATTATACTTTGAAGACATTAAACAAAGCACACATTTTTTATTGTTTTTTAATTCATGCAAATACCTTGTAATTACGATTAATTAACGTTGCATATAGAGACACATTTACGCCTTCCGCACATGAGGCGACTGATTGCAAACCTTAGCCCCGAATCTGCCCGAACCGAATGAGCTGTGAATGAACTGTGTTGTTAGTGAGAGAACGAATGTGTATACGAGCGAGAGAAAGGGCACGGCACGAACGAAACTAAACTTGTTTTGAGAACGTTTTCAGCGACTTTGTTTCTCGGTCGTAGGGCAAGCTTGATTGCATGCTTTTGATGGTGACATCATGAGGAAAGATGTGCACAAACACTATTCAAAAGTATATTAAGTCAGCTATCCTCAATGTACGTTTTTTTCTGAAATCCTTTTTTTTCTGAGTGAGTCTGTCAGTGTCGAGGGCACGCAGTATTTCCAAGTTTTTATCTTCAAAAAATAACTGTACTTCACCTTGCCCAATGCTCTTAAGTGACAACCCTACTATCAAAAATAGAACAAATTTTGACATTTCAGTTTAATTTGCCTATTTATCCGTTTGGCATTTAAGATTCAAAATATCTTGACGTACTACATTGAATATTGTTACAATTTAGCACTAATTTTACCACAGCAACCTCTTAGGATTCGAGTTATTTAAGTTTCAAGAACATACAGTTATTACGCTTTATAATAATTTTCTTTTTATACAAGCATATACAAAAAATGAAACAAATTCCATAACGCATAACTTACAAATATAAAGATATGTAGCATAAGCAATTAATTATATTTCAATTAAGACATAAAAACCATTTAAAACAATTTATCCACTAGTTCAACGATCTGGCAAAAAGCCCCTAAAAACCAAAATAAATTACTACGCCCTATAACATACGTATATAACACAATAACACACTCTCATACAAATAATATAATGTGTTATATTTAGTTATGTTTAGTTATATGGTACACATAGAGCTATGTATATTACTCGTACATTCAACATATACTAAATGCATACAGCCAGCTTGTTAGCGTGGCGACGCCACCCAAAATTAGAACATTACTACGTCCCCACCGCCACCGTCCGTCGTCCGCCCGCCTCCGAACGACGTTGGTGTTCGGGACGCTTCATTCGGGAATATTCGGTTCTATTCGAAACTCTACTCCCGCCTAGAATCGGGTCAGGGAATTTATAACTTGGCACCCAGATATATAGTGATGTCTATTTTACACTTAAATGAATATTAAAGGTTAACTTTCAAATGAATAATATATAATTGTAAGATTTAGTGGCTTAGATTTATAACACTGGTATTAGGACCAATGAATGTAATTAATAATGCAAGCAGAGGCTTAACACTGATAGTAATTACTTAAAAAAACTTGTAGGTGTTGGTAAATGTACATTTGTTTGAGAAAATCGTGGTATTTATGTGTTTTTAATAATATTGACGTATGCTGGGTTGAAAACACATTTTTTTAAATCGCTTTTTAAAAAAATTTATGCATAAATATTATATATAAAATATATTCAAAAGCTGACCCAGATATAGCTATTTAAACTTGAAATTTTTGTATTTTCGTCTTATTTCTAGTTCGATTATTGATATCATGCATTTAGTAATAAACTCTGTAGTATGATATGTAACCGATTATATTTTGACTTGTTCACTATCTTCATAATATCAATACTTGATGTGTTGCCTCGAGATAGCTGAAAGTAATATTCGACGTATAAATGGCACTTTTATGTATCTTTTTTACAATCTTTCGTTTAAATGAAATAGTAATTCATAAAAAAGAAGAGGGGTAGCAGTTGAAAAAAACTTTGAAAAAGTTTTTATAACTTTTTATCCTTATCTGGTATAATATCTCTTATAATATTGGGAATTAATAAAAAATAATTGGACAATTGAGGTCCTAATAGCTACTTTTGTCAGTCTTATAAGTCTTAGAAATAATAGCATTGTTCACACTACATTGTTGGAATAAATTATTTTATAGTTGCTTGAAAATGAGTGTTTTAAATTTCTTACTTGCTAAATACAAGTGAATTTAATCGCAAAGTCCCGAAAATACGAACGAGAGTAAGAAAGAAGGTAATTCGAAGAAAAAATAAAGAATTTGGCTTGGGAAAACTTAATAGTTAACAAAATAGTTTTTTTTTAAATTGGTCTCACTCACATAATCTTTCTCCGACGAAGAAGATTGATAAAATAAATTCTTTGATTATATGTGTTCTTAATACAAAAATCCTGCTAATAATATTTTTAGATTATAAAGAATTGAAACATATGAATCAAATATATTAATAAACAGTATTTTCACACTTGTACAATATTTAAGTATTTATTTTTCTACTAATAAAGTCTGTCAAGATTGGCAGCTAGATGCCACGATGCCGACACCGACGCCGACGTCGACGTCTTCAGACTTCAGTATTTTTATATCTATTTTGTATCAGTTTGTTAAATGTTAAGTAATAGTAGTATAAATAAACGAGTGTGTTGTCTCAACGTCATAAATTTTAAGATGTTGGAATCAATCATTTATTGCTTTTAATTTTCTTGGCATATTTATTATTAGTAGTCGATGTAAGAGCTTTCTCAAAATAATATGACGCGACGAGGTTACGAAATACCTCGTGATCTTTGTTGTAGGTTTAAGATAAGTTTATTTCCGGTTTCAGCGGATGTACGAGAGCAGGTTAAACAAAGAAAAACATATGTTGCTCAAGTACACAAAATTTATAAACGAGAAAAAATTAAAAAAAACTTTTATTAAGTAATTCATCGCAAGAGCATTTCATCGTAGTGCAATTAAACATAATTAAACTTCCCTCTCTCACCATCTTCATCTCTCGTCTCACCTATCTTCTCGATGAATTGCATTGCGATAAACTTGCACAGGACCGTTATGCTTGTGATACTATATATTTTATATACAATATTTATACGTAGAAGAGATGAAGCCCTATAATTATGCGACAGACTCCTTGATGAGATCCTCGTGTCTTCCGTGGGATTTACTTTTGCTCCATTTTACTGTCTACGTAGTGATTTAATGAGATATACACTGTTGTACTTTGTGTGCAAATGTGTGCGTCTAAAACTAATCAACTCAGCTAATTTTTCCAAGTAATTGGTATCAGGACCGCATTAGAACAATATTAACTTCCTAACTAGTGATTAACTGCTGCAATATTACTAGTCGCCAATGACCAATGACATTTTTGAAATCTACGAGTACAATTTTTAGTTTTAATTATGTTTGATTTCTACATAAGTAATAATTAATTTTGGGGTGGTTTTACTTTGAAAACACAAATCGAATTGTTCAAAAAAATTTAAAAAATTACTTACATTTTGATTTTATAATTACATTGTACTAATTAACTAAGATAATACTAACTAAAATAAACTATATACTAATGATAACTAAATCCACGCTTTCCTGATTGGACCCTTTGAAATAGTGTGCAGCAATAGGAAAGGATAAAGAAGATGAATGAAGCGAAATATCATACAAGATATAGACAGTTGTAAACGAGGAGGATGTCGGAGTACCTGAAAAAACAAAGAATTAAAGAAACGAGAATAATCGCAAGGTTTAGATTAGCGAGCGAAGAAAGAGGGAGCATGGTATTGGGAAAAATAAGAAGAGAAAACTTGCAAGGTGTGTGAGAAGGAGTAGGAGTAACTGGAGCACATTAAGAGAAGATAGAAAGTGGTTGAAAGAGATATTTCAAGAAAAGAGTGAAGGAAAACGATGGTTGGCGAAAATAAGAACAAAGAGAAGAGAGAAAGAGGACAAACGAAAGGAAGATACGTTTCAATTGTAAATTAAGTCAAGTTTATTATAAATCAGAATAAATGGAATGTATAGGAGATTGCAAAGGCGGAAGGTAAAACAATTACAAGAAAAAATACAGTACTTGCTCTTCTTATGTTTCATTTATCTATTTCTAAAAGTTATATTTGTTACAAAAATTCTACTTTGATTTACAAAAATGTTCTACATTTCATGTGGTACTGTTTTATAAAATCCATGTCTGTAAAGACAGTACACAATATACTTCTATACCACTGAATCGGGCGCCAAGTTAATATTATCTTTTTTCCTAACAGAGAATACAGTTTGTTAGCTGTAGGGGTGGAAACAAGGTGCTTGCTTGATATAATCACGTGACGCCTTGTTGTACGTATCCTCTGCATCAGGTTAAATCAAGAAACATCAAACTGTTGATATGGTTATCCTTTTAGAAAATATTGTGATTAGTTACCATCTCTTTTTGAGGTCATTCTTAATTTTGGACGTTTTGTCATGTATCCTTCTTGGTCAACAGAAAGAATGTGAATTTTCCTTGTCTCTTACTTTTTTGCTAGCTACTGCTCTCTTAGACGAATTTTAAAAAGCTTAATCTGTGAGATTCTTTTTAGGTTCCTAACTGATTCACCTTTTTTAGGCAGTAGCTAGATTTAACATATTGATAACTAAGTTATTCCGTAAACAGCGAAAAATGATTCAAGAGATAATTATCTGTCTACTTCTAGTAACGATATAGTTAACGTTTGTTGTTAAATCCTTTAAGAAGTGGCATCCAATGTCGTCTTACTAATATTTCATCATTATAGAAATAAAAGTAGGACACAATTTTTAGTATTTTGGTCAGTGACTTCTATTAGGTTATAATTTAATTCTGTTTCTGCAGAATTTCCATGTAATTAAAAATATTGGGAGTCACTGTAACTGAACAAGTCTCACCGTCGGCGTCTATAGCACTGAATCCGTTAGCGTCGGGGCACCTAGTCTTGATAACATTCTCCATGTCGGGTAATGGTATACAGAGAACCCCATGGAGCCTGTGAAAGCAAGAATGGAGTCGAGACTAGAGAAGCCTTGTGGAGGCACAGACGGTAAGCATGGAAGCGCCGCCGAAGGGCAGTATATAGCTTATAATCGTCATCTAGTTAGCAACGGAGCGGAGCGTTGTTCTATATGAAATGGATACAACCACCCCATAAAATTAAAACAGAAGAGAAATTAAAGGAAGGGGGTAGGCGTCCCAGAAAGTTAACAATAAAGTTATTGTTTCATATTAACTTAGAAATTTATGCACTTTGCTGTGAAAATATATGTAGATTTATTAAATACTTGAGTATACCTTTACTTTCTATTGTTTAAGATATTGCTAATTGACTCACATTAATGTCTGAACTGTATAACACATTGAGATTTTGAAATTATATATATATATATAAAAATATAGAATTATTATACATATAAAATTTTATCATTCGAAATAAAAATGAATGTACGTAAAAGGCGGGAGAAGTAAAAATGAAGACAGAAGGGAAGAAGTATAGTGAAAATATAATAGAGGGTTTGTCGAGAGGAGACAAAGAAGACAAGAGATAAAGAAGCGGTGAGAATGAAGAAGGACTAGGGAAAATGAAGGGAGAGAGTCAAGAGAAAAAGAATCAGAAAGTATTTTTGGAAATAGAAAGGTCTAGAATAGTTTAAGTTTAAAGTCAAGTTGAAGTTCTATAAAATGTATTAAAATGCAGATTGTAAAGCCGACAGGAACACAATTATTATAATAATAATAAAAATGAATGTAAAATTAGTACCATATATTATTTTTAAATTAAATTTATTTTAATTTAAATTTACTTATTCTTTATTTAAATAATAATTTTTAAACAGGTGTCTTTTTTTTTGCCAATTTTTATTTGCTTGTAAATATTACCATAGCTTGAAACCATATGACGCAAGCACAATGACGTATCCTCCGTAACAGTTGTCATATACTTCGGAAAGATACCTCTTGACGATTTTAATGATGTCATCGTTATTATAATCGCGTCATTCAAGTACCGTGCGTATAAAGTAAATGACGTAGTACTCTCTCTCTCTCTCTCTCTTTGTAATACGTCTTTAACTTACGTCATTATGTTTGTTCATTTTTGGAAATTGGAACTATTGTTACTTTTATGTAGGTGTTCAAACTTTGACGACACTCACTTTTAATTTCGATATATTATAGATCCTTGAATTTGTTATACATTTTAATTTTTCCGATTTCAATATATCTAGTATTAATTTGTTATAGATTCGATTCTATATAATGTGGATTTGTTAAGGGTTTGGGCCCTTCTGTTTGATAGAGGTATTAGTTAATTGGATATTTTAATCATAGATAAAGTGCCACTGCTTATAGCTTACCCCGTAGAATTGAGAGGTCAAAAGAAATTCAGAATTTTACATGTCGTACACCTAGATCAAAATTATTACTTACAAAACAGATTTATCAATATCCCAATTATTCTCTTATTCGTTCATAAAACAAAACAGCAAACTCATAAGTTTTCAATATTGCTGATACTTAGTGGTTTCAAGGTTTAGAGACGGTTATCACCATAGAGATATAAGAATAGAGAGCGCGAGGGGTACGGTCGCGTGTAAGAGGAGCCGATAAAGGTAAAGACAAAGATAGCTGCCGAGTGTCCTTTCTACCCGAACTTTTCTGTCCTATCTATCCTATCTGTCTCTTTCTAGCCGAACCGTTACTGCTGGCTTGGCTGATTGGCGGGGAGGTAGGGGGAAGCAAGCAAGCAGACGCAGTGCTCGACTAGAAAGATACACAGAGGACACTCCGCAGGAATCTCTCTCTTTGCTTTTATCGCAGTATTCAGTTTCTTGCACACTCTATTCTTAGACTTCTATGGTTATCACCGAAATTACAGACTTCCTTTGGATATGACCTTCTTCGACCAACTGTCTACGTCAAGAACAATAAAAACAACAAAAATAATTGTCAAATGCAGATGTCATTAATTTCGAACTATCGAACAAATGACTAATTAACCACGTTGATGAGTATTTTTAAAATAGAATTCTTTATTTGACATTCTCTCGCGAAACATGTTGGTTTTACATGTGACCAGTGCACATAACATATTAAAGGAAATATGTACGGAAACTTTCCATGAACATGTGACCAAATGATTGGTGTTTCCACTCAGAATTCGTTCCGTATAACGTGATACTGGTCCGGTCTATTTCTACAGCATATTTAATTGTATTTATTTTTAATTCACGTTTTGTTATAGATCGTCCCTTATGTTAAAATCACGTGCTGGTTCTTTTGCTTTGGAGTGAAATCTAATAGGAAACTTACTGGTACTGAGAGAATAGAATTTTCTTGTAGAATATGATGTATGTCCAAAGATTTTTAGTAATTAATTAGTTAATAAAATTCGTTCTAAGCTACTTTACAGATTTAACATTTACTAGGTAATGTTTCCAGGTAAGGATAAAGAATTTAGACAGTAGGGAGATATACCAAAGCATAAAATCAGAGTAATGTCTAATATTTATTTGCTTAACGATAAATAATTGATTAGGATTAGAATTTATGTGATATCCGGATTAGTGATTCATTTTAAGTGGAAGGTATTTCCAATCCTATATTATAATGTTTGGTACTGAATTTTGTATGGTAGCTCGAAAATGGCTCCATGGAAATTTTTGAAAATTGCAGAGAAATTTTGTAGAGAAAAAAATTCTAAGACTTTTGGCGTCTCCAGATTTTTCCCTGAATTTCCTGGAAACCTATAATTTTGGGAAAAAAGGTGGACCCTTTTTTGCTGTATAACTTTGTATTAGTAAAAGATATAAAGGTGAAATGCATGTGTTTTACGCTATTGAATGCGAACATATTTCAAAACGTAAAAATTCAAAAAAATTTAAAAGGGGTCATGAGAAAAGTGGGGGGCCGCTAGGAAACTTTGGAGAAAGCTCAGTTTTTAAATTGTTTAATAATTGAATATTGTATTAAAAAAATAAATTCAAAATTTCAAAATTTTGAAAAAAAGTTGGTCAAATAACGAATATATTGAAATAATTTTTTATTTTGTTGAAAAAATTATCTCTGTCAGTTTATATGAAAAATTATTTGTTGTTATATGTAAAATTTATATAGATCGAGTTAAATATTTCAATTTAAAAATGGAATTAAAATTTGAAATGAAATTCAATTTATACATAAATAAGACAGTCGTCGCTTGCGAAGAGGGTAAACTCTAGTAAGGTATAAAGGCGTAACGATTCTAAAATCATTTTCTCTTATTAGTAGGCCTGTCATAGAGTAAAGACGTATCTAAATAGCTAAGGATAATTATAATTTAATAAATAAAGTTTTAATTGGTAAAGTAAAGTTTTTTTAAAACTCTACATATAGTCAAAATCACGATAATTCGGCGGCGTCTTATACTTAAGAGAGGTTATAAGAGCAGTATAAATCTATAATACGATAATGAATTTTATCTTATTCGTTTCTATATACATTATAGAAAAATAAGTGAGTCAGTGCTTTTTAGTTACATCGGCAGTTTATACCCCACAACTTGTTTTAAGTATGAGTCGCCGCCGAACTCTCGTAATTTGAACTATATATTACATCATTCATAGATATCACACATCAGTGTAAAACACGCAGATGTAAACACAGATGATACTGGTTTTTGTTTTAATTTTTTATACGGATATATATCGATTACAAACAACCAGAATTCAGGTTTTTATGTCTTATTTAGATTGTTTTATAATCATGTGTTTTATGTTTATTAATATTTTAAAATTGTCAGCTACATTTGTTTAAAAAGTTAACATAATACAGCAGAACAAAACAAACATCACCAGGTGAATCAAAACAACGCTCCGCGCCACACTGAAAAACATGATTGATTCACCTTGAATTTGACTCCGTTGTTTTCGTTAGAAGTTATTAAAGATTCATTAATATTTCAACAATTCTTTTTATAAAATCACGTAAATTTGAAAGTTATAAATGTTAACGAGATAATTTTGATACCGTTCAAATTTCACACAAAATTAATCAGTTGTCAAAAACAGCATCACACTCTAAAGATCTATTAAAAATAATTCACAGTTGCATCTGAAATAATGACCTATAACATTGTGTCATAAGATTAAATAATTTGGGACCTTAAGGAATACCTTTTACTAATAAATGTAGAAAATTTATTTCGAATTATATAAGGTAACAGAAAGCGTAATTTTTCGCGAAATTTGGTTATGCTACAGGTTAGGCTACAAACTATGAGGTAGTAATGGAACATAAAATCTTCCAAATTTCTTCCAACATTTAATTAATGACAGCACTTGTTGAAAAACCTTATATAATGAAACAAGACAGCGTTTTCACTACTGCAGCATATTAAATGTAAAGAAAAAATTCTCCAGTGGAAAATGATCCATTATACAAACCTTATTACCTTTAACTTTAGAGTAGTTGCGAATTCGCTGCATGTTTTGTTAAACTTATAACAGACTTTATCAAATAAAATTGTAAAGTAGTATGTCTCATACAAAGTCGAATCGAATTGGAAAGTCGGCGTCCCAAATTTGGAAGAGAGCGCTTTGACGTTCTGATTAGTTTTTAAGATATTTAAAGGGTGCACACTCTCCCACTTTAGTTTTACATAGATATGACAATAACATATTAAAAAATTTAAGGGTTTAATGTGGTACTCGATTTTGTAAGATTATGTTTCACGTTTGAAGTTAATACATTTTTTATGTTTTCAAACACCGTCTTTTTGATTGAGAAACCGAAATTAATAACAGCAGTAGCCATGAATAAGCAAAACATTTTTAAGGGCAATAAAAAGCTACGTGTCTAGGAAGACTGAGAAATTACATATAAAAAAAAGAAGTTACATTGTTTGGTATGGGTTGAAATTGTTTTCTATTCTAAGCCCAACATTTTTAAAATCACAATATATTAAGATTAGATTTTAAATTTTTTTGTAAATTATAATTGTAAACTACAATAACATTAATTTACATCGTTCTTGCTAAATCGTTTTTTACATTTCGTTTCGTTTTTTGGCTTGATTCTTTCAGCTAACCTCGCTACCTATTTATTTTCCTTTTTCTCATATTTTTCCTGATTAGTAATATTAATATTATACAAATATCCAATAGCCAAGAGAAATAAGGCCAGGAAACCGTCAACTGCTTAACAGTTATAACACTATGGTGCCCAACAAATGCGCAGTTGGTAACCAAGGAAAAATATTAGCATCAATATCATGAGATAACTCAAATGCAGTGACGAGTAAATAAATCTGTCAAAAACAAAAATTTGTTTTTGTCATTTTGATTTGATGCAATTTACTAGAAAACTTCATCAGCATTAACGACCTCGACTAGGCTCTGCTATGTTACCAACGTTTGATAAGGGCGTATTGAGGTCAGTGACTGTTAAAGCGGTGAAAACGTGATGAGATTATACTCGTACAAAAATAAAATATTGAAAGTAATGAAACATTTTTCTCTTTATTTTTTTATTTTGTTGAAAGTTAGGTTAGCTAGAGGTTACAGTTACTTAAATTTCCTAAATATTGCAACGATTTCACGAAGCTTATGACTCCTCCCCTCCGGTCACTTCTTGTCACATTTTGGGGACCACTGCTCCCCATTTGTGTATGACGCAATTAATGAATAGTCTCTTATCGGTTAGTTGTTATCAGGATTAATTTGATTCTGTGCACATAATGATACAAATTATGAGGTAGCGGTAATATACACATATATGAACCCACAATGACATTATAGGTGCTAATGCTGTATTACTAATCATATAAAAACATTTAAGTGCAGCAAGAAGGAGCACACTATCAATAGTTATGTAACTGATTATCACATGATAATCATAATATATTATTTATTTCGTTTTAAGTAAACAGTTTACAACCTTGAAACTTCAAACAAAGATAATCCACGTGTTGTATCTGCTTATCATATATGAATAGAATAAAGATTTTGCAAGTTTGTTTTGAAAAATAACAATTTACGATATTAACAAACTATTGTTCTACGACGTAAGACGTAACATTATACAATCCTAAAACTGTAATGTGATAAGGTGTGAGATAAGCAGCTAAATCAACCTTGTGCTAATATTTTCTTACATCATTTATGATATCTATTAAGACCTTATGTAGAATGAAGCTGAACGCGTGCAGAATTCGTGATAATCACATACAGCATACTGCAACAACGCTAAAACTTCAGGAGTAGAGGAAAATTTAAAAAATCCATTTGTAATATTGGTTTAATATTTATGATGAACAAATATTATAACTTTATGCAATGGAAGACTAGATGTAACTCTACAGATTGTTATTATAACGTTATAATAACAATAAATAACGCAAAATAAAGTTAAAATAACGCAAAATAACGTTATAAATAACGCAAAATAACGTTAAAATAACTAAAATATATACTATAAAACCTCATTCCCACTCACTGTTTTGATATTTAATTTACTGTTTTTATTTAATATTGTAATGTAGATTTCAGGTTTTCGTTTAAGCATTCCTTTTCACATTTGTGTTTTAATTTAAGTTTATTTAATTAAGTGGGTGCGTATGCATCGTTAGTATTATAAATTTTGACAGATCGACAAAATTGTATGTGAAATAATTAAAATTGCTATTTTTAATAACAATTAGTAATAGAAATTGTTTTCACTTCTATATTTTTCAAAAACTGACATTAAACTTCTTTTAAAAGTAAATCCTACTGCATTTTGACAGATTATTACATTTTGGAGGTTATAATATAATATAGATTTTCTTAATTTAGTATTTTTAATTTAAAACATTAAACCTTGTAAGGTTCTAAAAAAACTAAGAAAACTTAAACAATAAATTAAATTAAAAATTTTACTGTGAAAGATTACGCGCATTGCCATATGCTAAACAATTTAAATTAAATACAAAATTAAATTAAAACAGCGAGTGGGAATGATACTTAAATATATATTTTTTTAATTTAGTTAACAATAACAAAAATTAATTTTAAATTCACCCTGTGCAAACCAATAAACGCTTATTTCTTCTACAAAGTAAATGAGTAAGTTTATAATCCAGTAAACGAATATAGAGAAATCAATTTATTAGTATTCGTAAACAAATACAGTAAACAAATCCAAGCAACTCTTTCTATAATAAGATAATACATCAAAGAATAATAATCACATCTTTGATAATAATAGAACGCATACAAATGTAAAAATATGTCTCCCGCTATATGCTTTCTTTTCTAATATTATTTCAAAAGTAAGTAACAATATTACTATATATTAAGATTCTAAAACTGTTAACAATATTTGTATAAGAACTAGTTACCATAGCCTTTAATACACACATCACAGTTTGATATGCCATGTTTATAGACAATTTCTCTCAATTTCGTTTACTTTCATATTTAAACACAATGATACAATTTACGTTTCGATTTCTCGCGGAATCTTGCTTGGATTTATGTTTCTATGCTATTATGTGTACCACGTGGAAGACATGGTTTTTAATTACAGTCACTCTGTGACATTCTTTTAATAACATCGTCATTAACACCAAATAACAAGAAGTTATACGACAACGACAATGAGAACGAGATGATATTTCATGGCGTTTCTCTACAAATGTCATGGTTTTTATTGACATACTCGTTAATAAAATATTTTTTCATAATTAATTTAACAAATGTATTAAATAAATAATCTATTATTATTAGCCCTATTTTGTAACTTTTTTTCTGACGTAATGTGTCATGAATTGGACTACTGTGACATTTGTTTGTTAATATTGACAAATAACATTATAGTGAAAACTTAAGGTTAAGATTTTATTTGTCTATATCAACAAACAAATGAATATCACACTAATACAATTCATAACGCATGACGTCATAGAAGAAGTTACAAAATATCGCACTTAGGGTGATATTTATAATGATAATTATATATTTTATCTGTGAATTTACTCATTTCTAAAATTTTGTTTCAGGTGCTCCATATATACCTACAATGAAACCTACCCTTATAAAGAAAAATCCATATTATTATTGGGTAAGTAATGTTATAATTCTTTTTAAAAACTGATATACATTTGTGCTGTACTATTTTCTTATCATCTGCATTTACCCTACTCTCTCTGATGATCCATGCCAGTTGATATGGTCCATAGACGATAAATCTCGGATAGGTGAGGGTTGTTATAGGAATCAATTATAACTGGATAGAATTTAATTTAGCGGCACTGGTGATCCTAAAACTTTTTATGAGAGTTGTCTAAAGTATAGGCTATTTTTCTTTGTCTTTGTGTAATATAGATGTCAATTAAAACTAGAATAATTTCTCTGTTCGGTGACCAATGAATAGCTATTTCTATTATAAAACTTTACTATCTATATATTGACAAATTTGGCTAGAAGGATCTCAAATATCGTAATATCTTTTAGTATGTCGTAATAGAACAGGAAATGTTTACATATAAAATTGTCAATTTTGACCCTTATTTCATTAAAGTGATACAAAGTTATAAATTAATCTGCGTGTGATGTCACATCCGATAATTTGCCATCTCTTTTATACAACAGAGAAACATACGTCATACAGTAGGGCGAGAGAGTGATACGTCAGTTGCTACTTACAGCTGGACATCTGCAAAGATCACATCAAATTTTTATATCGTAATTGTGTGAAAAAAGAAAAATAATCTTGATTAGTGACGTCATAATAAGAGCAGTAAAATTGAAATTCAAACTTTAAGTAGCTATATTTCCGTCAACTTTTAGAAATTCAAAAAAATAAAAACGCCAATATACATACTTTAACCTATATTTCAATTAATAATTAAAAAAACCACCCCTAAAAAATGAATTCACAAGCCCATTATATTATATATCTATATATCTCTACATCTCTACTTCTCAAATATAAAGCCTTTACGTTTAAGACAATTTCAGCAATCATTTTTGCTTGCATACAATTATGAACGATTACTCATACAATTAATTGACACTTAACTAATATTGATTAAAGTATATAAGTAGAACTAATTTTAATTTATGTAGCATTAAGCAGTGGCGCATTTACTTATTTGCGAGCGCGATGAATTTCCTATTTGTATGGTCTTTGAACACAGACATGAAATTATCTGCAATATTTACAAGTACTAAAAGTATATATAACAAAACTTACTGTGTAAAATATAAAAAATGTTGGTGTGTGTTTCAATCAATTATTATTATTATCATTCTATCAATTTATCACAGGCTATTTATAAACAAATGCCATCAATTATTTAGTTAAATTCCTAAATAGATAAAAATTTATCAGATGTATCTATGATAGAAAATCTTGTCCTTCAAGAACACTTCCCACATTCAAAACGTTTTATCAATTATCAGTCATTTATCTACTGACAATTAGATGTCGTTGGTAGCTAATGGCGGCAACTTCTTAGAATTCAAAACTCATCATATTTAATCATTTATTTAATTACCGTATAACAATAATTTTAACAAATTACATCAATCAACAAAATCTGTTATAAACAATATTAATTTTGATAAACGAACATAAAGAATTATAATTAATAGTTATTAATTAATGAAAAATAATTCTAATACTTCATTGATCTTATTAAACGCGTTAATTTCGTTAAAGCAGTTTCTATTGTACTCTATAAATAGTAAGTATGATGTATGATGAAGAAAAGGAATGGATTATTACTTTGCCTCTTTTTTTTGACAATTCATTGACCCTCCCGCACCGTGTGAGTGATCTGCGGCGGTCAGCCAGCTCTTGGAGGCCGTGCCGTGCCGTGGGTTAAGATCCTTTAATGAGCCGTGGTGGACCGCTGGATTACTGAAACTGGTGCTCCCATTCATATTGCTATCTCCACGTTTTTGGCATAGTCATGGTCAACGCAATACACTATTCGATATTTTGAATTCCTTTTATTCGCTTTAGAAGACAACTCTATTTGTTTGATTTTTTTTTATAAGTGATTTAATTTTTTTAATGAAATTTACCGATTAATACAATTAGATATATCTTCGGCGCCGAAGTCATTGCCCCATGCCCCATGGGCCATGTAGATACGACTATGATGGGAAATATATAAAACCATACAACTGTCATAGATCCATTTTAATTGAAATTCTTTAAAGGGTATTAAACAATTATTAGCTTTTTTTTATGTACAGATGTATGAAGTAAATTAATTTGAATTTTTGAGAATTGATACAAAGGCGTTTAGAGTGAAGTGAATATAATTTAACAAACGGATATTTGATTGAAATTGATCTGTGGCAAACTATAAGACGGCTTTCTTTTGAAAATATATTTATACAACACTTTTTATGTAATGGCAATATGTATAGTTCAAATCACGAAAGATCGCCGGTTACACTTGCTTAAATGAGGTTATAAGAGTTGTGCAAATCTACGATATGATGGTGAATTTCATCTTATTCGTTCCTATATACATTATAAAAGAAAATGTGATAAAATGCTTCTAAATGATCTAAAATGATTAAAGGCTCAAAAATGACTCATTTAATTGTTAATATCTTCTACAAAATTGCCTTGACTTAATATTAAGTAGTTGAATATTTAAAATCCGTTTATCAATTTTAATATTTATCAATAGTTCAGTTTTGTAGAAGCCTATTATTGTCATTTACAATCAAGAAATAGTTGAATACCTATTACCTATTAGTTGTTCAATAGCATTAAATGTACACTGCCTGAACAGACGTTATTACATATACAGAAGATATTAATATATTGTATTTTTTTTTCTTAATGAATACTTCTTACAATGACTGTAAAATGAAAGTTTTAATTTTTAAAGTGACAATTCGCGACGGTTCTTGTAAACGTTTTATAACTTTGTTTGTTACGTAGAGAATTGCAAATGGCGGATGGCGAAAGGCAAGAAACAATCGTTTTATTTAGACACTTTTGCTTTTGAATACAATTAAAAAATTAAAAGGGGCAAAGTTGTAAACTTAGTGTCTGTACAATATTACCAACATAAAAATGTTAATATAATAATTGGATTTGTAAAGGAAAATATAAAAGAAAACAAGTAATTTTATAAATAGGTTATGGCCTGTATTATATCACACGATCTGGTTGCTTTATTACTGCAAACGTAAAAGGAGATTTCGAAGTAAGTACTTCAATTTAGAACTTTATGTTCAGGCTCATTGTGTAGTACGCAGTCTAATTGTTGAGAACAGGACTACATATGGATTGGAGTCAGGGTCGGTTAAAATGTACCGACTCTGGGTTCCGACCTCCATACTGTGGAGAAATTAAATTTCTATTAGCTTTCCTAAGGTAGAATGGACATGACAAGGATATAATATTAAATGTTTCTTTCATTTTTTATAGACACACTCCAAATTGTATGGTCGGATGTTCTAATCGACTCTTGTTTAAAATGCCAAATATAATAGGTTCGAACCTGACGGTATTTGACAGTAGAGACATTTAAAACTAAAACCTACACAGAATTTCACGGGTTTTCGTCACTATCTAAAATAAATTGACGAGTAAATATTTACTCAATGACAATATATTAACGGCTTATAATTTAGAAGCAGGTCTAGGGTAATTAAATACATGCTAAGGGGTTATTATTTAAAGCTGTTTGCCTACCACGCAACTCACACGGCTGTTACCGCACCTAGCGCCCCTAATAACTAATACAGTGTTACATAATGTCACTACATTCATACAATGTCCAGTCGGGTTACGGTTTTTATTTCCCAACAGTTTTTTGTATTTCATTTAATTTTTTACTTTTTTTTCGATTTTATTAACGTGTAATTTATATTTCTAATTTAAGTTAAACAAATTGACATAGTTGACTCGTTAACAAATTATCAAATTCATTGTTCAAAAAACACAGACGTATTAAATGTATAACATATTGTAATGCAGGGATTGTCAATCTAATTCGTGCGAGTTGATATTGAAGAATAAAAATAATTTATTTATATATGTTTTTGAAGGTTTAGTGCTGTTTTTATGTTCTTTGCAAACTGAGTGTTGATCTTTCAATTTCTTTATTATATAAATTTTTAATTAAACAAATTAAAGAGAGGTCAGGAGAAAGTGAAAAGTCAAGTAGACCTGGAGCAGATATTGGCAGGAAAGTGGAAAAGAAGAGTATGGATAGCGGAAGTAAGGAGAAAGAGTTTAGAGAAGGAAGATAAGCGAAAGATAGTTGTTAAGAGAAAGAAATGAATCTAATAAGAATTTTAAAATTTGTTAACTTACAGAATGTAATGAGAAATAAATGTAAGCAGATTGTAAAGTCAAAAATGCATATACAATAAAATATACATACACTTGAAAGATAGAAAGTATGGTATGCTACAGCACAAGTCAAAACTGTAATACAGCGGTTCTCAAACTTATTACTCCGAGCCCCCCTGCATAATCCAGCTGTAAGCCGGGCCCCCCTGCATGTAAGCGTACTACATATTATAAGGGAGTCGCATTTGACATTTTACAGTCAATTTTTATTTGGTTATATTTTGCACATTCTCTGCATACTCTAATGGGGCAATAGGTTTAATCGTACTCAAACAACAAATTCTATACAAACAATTACAATTTATGTAGGTATTTTAGCTACTATAGTACATAATAGTTATTTGTAACTCAAAGCAATAATAATAAAAAAAAGCTTCAGTGTGAAGGATGTGCTTCTTTTCTTCTGCGCATAGTTTCTTGAAACGCGGTGTTAGTTCTGATAACACTACTCTGAATTCCTTGGTCACATCCAGTCTTGAGCGATATTTACTCTTCATGGCAGCTAGAGCAGAAAACCCAGTTTCACAAGAGTGAGTGAGTATTGCGAATGGAGTGAGTATTTTCAATGCCCTTTCACTCAAAATTGGATGTTCCTTTTGTACACCAATCCCGAAGGATGTAAGAGAAGATTCTTTAAATTTCATTTCAAGCCCTGTGTCACCTTGGAGGTCAATGAGATTTTATTTTTCCTTCATGTTGAGGGAGCACTCATCGACTGATGGTTTGAACGGGTTTTGAATCCATGCCAAACCATCCAAGTTCTCATTAAAATATTTTTCAAAACAAGATTTAAGGATTTCTAAGTGTTTAAGAAAGCATTTCTGTGCATTGGTTGGAATAGTTTTGAGATCGATTTTTTCAATCATAATTTTAAGATTAGGAAATAGCTCCAAACTGTCACTTTTCAGATTGCCCACATACAAACTTACCTTCATTACAAAGCTTTTCACCTTTTCAGCCCATTGCAGAAGGTTTGCATCTTTTTTCAGATAAACTAAAAAAAATAAAATCTTCGGCACTCTTACGACGTTGACTACAAATTATACACTTGTTGTAATTTTAAAAATAAAAAGTTTGCTTTATTATTTTGTAAGTAAATTTAATTAATTTTTCAACTAAGCTTTGGGCCCCCCCTGGGCCTTCATTGCGCCCCCCTTAGGGGTCGCGCCCCACACTTTGAGAACCGCTGCTGTAATATATCTATAGTTGAAAACGCTGTAATATGTAGGAATCAAAAACAAGTAACACTCTTACATCTAGAAACTAGTCTATAGTATATCTTAGACCCACAATTGGATGTCTATAAATATTTCAAACAATATTACAGATTTTTTAATCAACATTTCCTCCATTGAAAATTCGTCTAATTCGCTTTCTTCTCTCTTATAATTTTTGGATAATAAATGTTCATGGAAAAATTATAAATTACCAAACAAATTTTTTTTTTCTATTTTCCTATTACTTTTAACTATACATTACACTATGTTCATGGATAATAGGTAAATACACATTTTCTGGAAAGCGTGATTTATTAATGTTCGAAAAATCCAAAGGTATAGGCGTTAAATCTTAACATGATTAACGCTTTTTATAACATAGCGTTATCGACCAAAAAGTTTGCTTACCCCTATTTTATAAAAGTAGCTAGATATAAAGGTAGGAGAGTGCATTACAACAGGAAAAGGAAACTATTACAGTCTGAAGTAGCCCGAATAAAGAAGTAATATGCGTAAACAATAGGGTGACCGAATACACTCGTAATGCTCAAGACTCAAGGCTCCTTAAAGAGTTTCTGACTTCTCACTTTTGTTGTTTTTTAATATAAATAGCATATGTTTTTACATTTAACCGGTTACCCTCTTTTTACGGTTTAAATACCTTCAAGTGATACGCTTGCATTTGTTAATGAAACCTGGCCACAGATCACGAACGGGGGTGTGCAGGAAGGGTTATACCCCATCGTACAACGTATATCGTTCATGGATACTTCCGAGTTGCTGGTCGTTTACTTTTGTATAATTATGTGATGTGATCCAATATGAATATAGATAATTATCACAAGTGCGTTTTGATGTTTAATTTCTTTATTGTGTGAAAATGTTTTATATTGTTGTAATAGCTTTGTATGAGGCGAGAGGAGGAGGGGAATCAGTTTAACAACATGTATTTCAGTTTCCATGATTGAAGGGGTTATGATTATAATATTTTTGCAGCTAATCTAAACTTTACTCTTAATTTTTATTTATATGCGCATGAAAAACACATTTCCAACTTCTTAAATGTATTTTTGGAATTGCCCTGCATGACACAGAACCTTCTAATAAGTTTAATCTTCTACTTAAGCAAATTCTAGTAATACTAGAAAGGTCTTATATAGTCCTTAAAGGAATGTTCTTAAGAATTTTTATAAGTATGCATGTAGATTTAATTTTCAAAAAGCAGTGAAATAAGGCACAAGACGTTGTATGTATGTTAAGTTGTGTTTACGTAACAAGTAACTTTTGTTATGTTAAATTAATCTTAAATACACGTAACTTTGTTTATACGTATTGCATCCCAGTGTTATTTTTCAAGAGTTCAATCAATTTTGTAATCAAAAAGATCAAAAACATTTTGTTTAGATCGGTCAATGTCACCGCGCTTAAAAACAAAAACTTATTACCGAATTTATTTTGTTTGTTTTCGTTTAGCCCAAAAACATATTTTTGTGGCTTTGCGTTTTTTGTTTTTCATTAAATAAAAATGTTATATTTTAGAACCGTTTTCGTTTACTACAATTATTTTTGTACCATTTACCAATAAAGAAATGTTCAAAAATACTCTAGGACATTTTTTCTTCCAAACATTCATTTTATCCAGATCTAATTTATCCAGTGTCAATTTAAAAAAATAGGGTTTATGAAACTGGTTACCAAAATGTTACGAAAGTAAATAAAGCGTTTTTTTTTGGTTACACCACGTCGACTTTTCGGTGTATAATGTTATTTGTAGCAGTTTTCAGTCTCTGCTCCATAATGCCCTTTTCAAATTCGAAATCATTAATAAAGACATACGGAAAACATTAATTAAAGAATAAGTATTAATAATTTAAAGAATTCTACGTAATATTTTTAAATAATTATGTAAGTAATATGTAATACGTACATGGACAACACCACCTGCACAATTTGAATAAATATAATTGCAGTAAATTATTTTATATTGAAATATATATTAGCTCTTAATAAAAATGTTAATCTTAATCTTTTTTTTAAGTAATTGACATTAAAGCTTTTAAATAAGCCGTAGAAATAATGTTCATAATGTATTTATTGTAACTGATTTAATAAATATATCGTTACGTTCGTATATATTTAAATATTTATAATAGTGATGTATGAATGCGTACGGTCCAAAGCACTGCCCAGTACCTAGCGCTGCCCTTTCCTCCCTTTATTGTTCCTCTTTTATGCTGTTCAACAAATCAATAACAGTATTAACCTGTTACGGAGCTAAACAAGTCGATATATAATAACATAACACTCAATACGCCATTATATAGAATACGTATGTAAATTTAAATGATTGTATGGCAATGTCGACAACTTCGCAGCAATGAATGATTACAAGACGATAACGTTGCTATGCTTCATCGTTTTCGCATTTAAGGCGCGTTACCAACGATTAACATATGACTACACATTATCTGTTGATTAGATACTAGATTCATCGACTAGGGAGTTTACAATTGGTACATTGTACTATTAGATGAACGCATTATGACATTGAAGGTAGATCTCTTTTTTAAGAAGCAGTTTCATATGTTAAGACACACATAAGAATCTAAGAAAGGAAATCAATCCTTCCTTTTCTTTCTAACCTCTTTCCTTAGTTATTTCATTGCTTCTCTCTCTTTTTTGTGTATTTCCATCGTATTATATTTATTATCCTATTGCCTTTCATTTCCCCTTAAAATTAAAATCATAACTAATTCTTCAAACTAGTTCACCAACTTCCCATTTTTCTGTTTTTCATTTTACTCATTTTGCTGCCATTTATCTTCTAACACTAGGTCCATAACTTCTTGCCTACCCTTTTAATTCTCTATTTCAAATAACAATATTTTCATTTCCTTTGCATTTTCAACGTTTTTCCAGTGTTGCTTTAACTTATTATCAAAATGGGGGCTTTAATGAGGAATAATTTTGTCTGAAATTATTATTTATTTATATTTAAATGGGCAGTGTTACTAACTGAATACAGGTGAGAATTTCTATGCGTAGAAAACTGTCTTAATTCAACATTGAACATCCCAGATTGAAAATGAATCTTCGAATTAGCTTATAGTACGCTAGCAGGTGTGAAACTGCACTATAAGACAATTTTCTAGCTGTGATGACCCCGAAATTCTCAGCTGTGTTATACCGGTTTCACACCAGAGAGACAGTTCAATAAAGCACAAACAAAAACACCAATGTTTACACCAAAAAGACATTTCTTAAAACATTTTTGTCTTTAAAAACTGTTTTAGTAAAAAGAAAAAACCTTTATTGCTGATTTTTAGTCTGAACATTTGCGCTTGTCAGTTGTTTTTTATCATGTTTATAATTTTTATGGGACACACAAAAAAACACTAAAAACAAAACCAGTCTGTTCATTGTGAACAGACTGTTTCCGAAAAACAGAACTATTTTAAAATAAAACAAAACATGGTTTTGTTTTGTTTCTTGACTACAAAACTGTTTTCAGAACTGTCTCTCTGGTGTGAAACCGGCATTATGCTACAGCATTTCCCTCACGTCTCTCTTTAACTAACAATTTTTTAACACTTATAACTTGTGTTAGTATTGGTCAAATCTTTTATATTAATTTTACGTAAAAATGTTTACATGTTAAACTAAGAATGATCATGTGATCTCTCACAATAAATTCAAAATAACTGTATCGTGTTTGTTTTGCAGTCACCGTTCAAAATATAATAAATTCGAACGGTAGATCTACTTGAATCTCGAATTAGATTCATGTTCGGTACATTACAGATGAACATATCTTCCTAGCTGTAATTTATTAATGTAAGTTCAATATTACTCATGTCCCATTGTCTATAACCGTGTCCGATTACTTTTCATTCTTTTAGTAGTTTCAAAAGTTGTACTAATTTACATACGATATTATGATGATATTGTTGCCGTACAATGGTTTAACATCATCTGGTGTAGTAAACATGTTCATTGTACCTCGCTAAAATCAAGGTTCATATACCTTTGACCTAGTCATTTACCGTAACACGCATTTTGCAATAGAATAGACATACACCAGTGACATACCATTGTACAGAGATGCGTAACATATACACCGAGGGCGGAGAAATGTGTCGCTGTAACTTAAAACTTATTGTGACGCAGAAATTTAACACTTGCAGAAGAAAATGAGTTTATCAGAGAGTATCTCTTAGTAGCTTCCGTAAATAAATGTCTAAGCATAATGTAGCTCTAAGTTTTATTCTTTATGTCGCACTTTAAGTTATATTCCCAATAGATTCAATTTACAACAGATTTAAATGATTATTTGTTCATTTAACTGGCGATCGAACAGTTGAAGATATTATGCTCATTTATAACGAAACGTTAGTCTGTTTATTTCTAACCTACTAAAGCATATTCTTCTACGTCTTTCCTGAAAAGAAATATTTTTAATGGAATTATAACGCATTTTCCCATTCGTAGAGTATGTAATACCGTCATTTGCGACGCAGGTAGCTAAATAACAGATTCGAAATTTACCAAACTGCAGCTTTTGTAATTGCTATATAGTAAATGCATGTATACAAATAAATATTTCTTCTAACGACACAGTGAACGAGAATATTGATATTTGATGCTGACTGCTGTGTCTTCGGGTTTGATCATCGGACCAGGTGATCTATTCCTAAGTTTTGCGAAAAATGATCGTGATCGAACAGATATGATTTATATGAGTGAAACATTTTACAAATCACTTATAAAAGAGTATTTCTGAACTATAATAATAATTAATATTAAAATTCAGGAATAGTATAGTTTAGTATACTTTTATATTACAGAGTATATGAGTATACTCTGGAATACGGGCCCTGATTTATATTTTCTGGGTTTGGTTGTTCTTAAGTTAAATTGATTATGTGTATACAAAATCATAAACTTGTTAGGCGGCGGTGTAGAAATATATATGAGGCCACAACAATGCAAAAACGACCATCATAGTAGGAAATTCTCTGTGATAAGACTCAACATCGGAAATAGATCGCTTTTAAATAGATTAAATATATATTTCTTAGTAATCTTTTACGATTTTCAGTTTTAAAAGTATCTAGCATATAGGATTTTTTAAAGAACGTATTATTAGGTTAGGAATTGGACTATAAAAACAAAAACATATAAAATAACCGTTTATTTAGTAATCAGTACAAATGTGGTCATAACTGTGTTATAGATAAAACAATGGGGTAGCTCCTTCATGCTCTTAATATACAAACAATAACTACCTTAATGTCATTAACATAAAAGGTTACCACCGCCTGTCCTAGTTACATTCAAACATACATTTAAATACTGCAATATACTGCATACATTCCTTCTGCATTAACATAGAAGAAGATTAAGATTCCCTTCGCAACATTTCCTTATAAAGTAAAGCAAATGTGGCTGACAAGTTCACAGGGATAGTCCGAGCTAATAACATGCAAATATAATTGCTCATGGGTTGTAAATTTCATAAAATTGTACTTCATATGGATAGCCACTTGTCCGATGTAGAAAACTTGACGTATATCCAAAATAATTTAATAAAGTTTCAAAATATTCAATAAAAATCTAAAGGTAGACAATTCAACTTGTATAAAAGTTCAGTAAAAGTTTGTGTATAACTATTTCTATCAAACCAATACGTTAAAATATTGTAATAACATATTTTCAAACTCCGATATCATAAATATCAACAATCAAACAATACGCAGTGAACGGTAATTAAATCATGAGGCTTGTTAACGTTTACCTCATCCCGTTACTCCCCACTTCGCTCCCTTGACCTTTCACCTAACTCGCTACTGTCAAAAAGTTAAACATTCCCAACATGGTGATGACAAGTGATGGGTTTTGGCTTTATTGAAGTCAGAGGTTGTTGGTTCCCTTTGATGCTATGAAACACAGCAATATTAGTACGTGTTTTATTCACTTTCATTGTTGGTGGCGGCACTTGTATGCAAATTAAAAAGGTTATTGCAAGTTTCATGAAATATTTTACTAAAATTTGTTTGACTTTTGTGAGACTATTTGTCAATTCAACATATAATAATAATATATAATATAATAATAATAATCAAACACGTTCGCAATATTTATCGTTTTATATATTTGATAGGATAGTTTTATTTTAATACTTTTTGAAATTATAAATCAAAAAACTCGTTATACTCATTTACGTGTATTTGAAGTTTATCTAATAAAAATAACCTATATGATTTTACCTAATACAAAACGTTTTGTGAGGTATTTTTTAGTCTTTTACGTTCATCAAACTCTCTTAAGAACATCTTTACTACATTTAATATTATGAAATCTTAAGATGTCCTTTTTAGGAGGCAATAGCTATAATAGCTATAATAAAATAAAACCTTTTTTAAGTAAATATTACTAGATTTTACTAGGAATGTAAGGTAGTATCCATGTGTTCTGTCTTGCGGGAAATTTAAATATTGTAAAGCATTATGTTCTAGTAATAAAACAAATCATCTTAAGGTCGCTTTAACTTCAATTATATTCAGGCCAAAGGGGTCATAATCGAACCAATTTTTAATCAATTGTATTTTTTTTTTCAAAGTCTGATGGTTCAAGTAATATATAAACAACACAGTCGTTCTTAAATAATTTTTCCTCACAAACATTTATATGTATTTTTATATATTATACGATAGAATTTTTTAGTATTTTCACCAGTGTTTTTCATTACCATTTTGGAAAAGTTTTGTAGGCGTCTTCAAAGATTAAGTTTTGACAATGAAGTTTCTCAACATTTCCAAAATCTCTTAATTACAAATCTTATAATCCAAGATTCCACAGACCCCAGACCAACGTCGTTTTAGCAGAGCTGAACGATTGAAAATAAATAGTGTATTCTCATACTAGTGGAATCTTACTCTATTACATTCACATTTTTTATCAAAATTATATAATTATTAATTTCATGATATGATATGATGCAATTGTTTTCCGCACGTGAAATAAAGTGTATGACGTACACTCTGTATCCCATGTAATGCACAATCAATTAGTCGGACCTTGTAATCGACGTAAACACGCGAACAAACAACAATAAATACTATCATACTGTACTATAGATATATGGTACACCAAACCATAACCATCATACACATATTTTTTTATTATTCTATATGCATATTAAGTACAAGTGCAACCGCATTGGTTGGCTTTGTGTCTCGTCATTGTACTATGTACTTCTTGAGTTCCATTGTGTTTTTCTGTTTACCTAATAGCCAAGCCAATACTCCTTCCTCGTCCGCCAAGTATGACTATCATCGAATATTTGCGGTCTTTACTGCATCAGACAATTTATATAAATATTTATATGATTTTTATCGCGATAAAACGTCAATTCAACGGTATTTATCATTTTATAAAGGAAGTAGTAGTACTTCCAACCGGGTTAATGGCCGCAAGTCGTTGTATTATTGTAGAAAACTATTGAAAACTTGTGCTTTGAATGAATATTCGAAGAAGATCACAATGTGTGGTCGTCTACATGTTTTGAAAATGTTATACGTTGAAAATATGCTGCAATTCTCTCAATTAAAAGTCTTAACCGAATCTGTATGTGTCGAAGACGAATCGCTAAGTATTCTGATTACAATCGAAGTGTTCAACTTACAATGAATCTCTTTCAAATTTGATTTAAATTTTCTTTAGAAATTCACATAATTAGTGTACAAACTAACGCTGTACATTTTCTATTTCTCAAACTTATTTACCCATAATTCCGTTAATTTGAATTTTATTACTTTATGATCATGTTCCGCTCTAGAAATTTAATTGAATAAATTAAATAGAAAAATATGACTTAATGTAAGTACAACTGTATTATATTATTAAGATATACGTCAAACAAAAGACTTGGTTATAAACAATACTGACAAATGTGAATTGGTATATATATTTCATTCTTGGGGAATCAGTACTGAATTGATATTTAAAGGGCTCTAGGATGAAAGATTTCAAACGATCTTTTTAACTGTCTCTTACACAGCTTACAGTCTCAATTTATATAGTCTAGTATCTCATTAAGGTTCTGAAAGTAACCAAACTTACTCATTACTAAAAATATATCTTACAAATAATTTAGAAATTAGTCACTACATGTAAAACATTCGATTTGCTATTAATTTTTATTGTTATTTCTTTTCGTACTTGTCAACGAAGATACGACAAAACATTCTTTACGTGATATTACCGAAAACACCTAATTCCAAGAAATATTCAATATTTTCATTATCTAAGGTAAATGCACTCACTCTCTTTAAAAACAAATAGCAGTAGCGTCAAAAAGTAAGGTCAACATTTTTAGTAGTAATAGTTTCGCAATAACTAAATATAATTTATGTGGAGAACTGGTAGCAGAAACGGAGGCCTCTAGAAATAATTTGTACAGAGTTTTGGTAAAAAATGGAGTGGTGTTAAAAACGAGTATGCAGGAACTACTAAGATATCCGAGGTGGCCAGTGTGCTTAGTGATAGACAGGATATGGAAAATAGCGGGTTTAAAAGTATAGGTGTAATAATAAATGAAATGTAAATATGTAAAATGTTAATAAAATGAATTAAGAAGGGCGAAAAAGGACCGTGGTCCTAGGAAGCCCGTGAATTATTAATAAAAATATATATACATAAATAATTTAAACATAAATATGTTCGCTTCTAATTAATAAAATACATTTCTATAAAATCGAAGGTTTTCTGCATTTTACCGCAGATGAGGAACAGGGCTGCTATTAGGATCGGTGGGCCCCTCAACCCGCTATATACTAGAATTTTCGATTTCCTTTTTTTTAAATATGCGAAAGAAAAAGGTCATTTCTTCGAAAAACTTTCTGACTCATTTCCAAGAAACTTATTTCTTAGAAAAGTCCATTAATTGTTACTATTGAATAATAACTCATAAATAATTTTTTGTGGCGCGAATTCAAATTGACGAGTAAGGCCTGTCTCAGTATGGGACCGTATTTAAGCGACGGCGTATTCGGACGTAAATCGGCGGGTTGGATGAGCTACAAAGCAAACCGCCTATGTGTGTCACAGATGTCCGTAGTCAGTCGTCAGATAACTAACTTGTGTACTGAGGGGGGTGTATTGGAGTTCTTTAGCACTAATATAATTTATTATGAGAGCAAACTTTAACTTTAATTTTTATCGATACACTACTGGTATTAAAGGGACTTTAGCATTTATTATATATCTGAGTTCTGGTTGTCGTGAATTTAAATTTAGTTCTATCGTATTGGTATCGGCATCCGTGTCCATGATTCACTGAAATACAAACATAAACTGCATGCAGAACATACTCGTCACAAGCGATGTCGCCCATAGATCTCATTTGAACCGTATTGCAGCGTAACAACAAGCTATCTTAGGTATCCCCTCCAGTCTGAGGCGGCTGTTTGCATTTACAAAGGTTCGGATACGATATCGCTGTAGTAGTGGTAACGCTTGGATAAAATTCGCCTTTATACGGTTCTAATGTGCGAGGTAGTGCCGCCCGTATTCGGACTGCTTTGTAGCTTGCAGTCTGAGAGGTCCAGAGAGATCTCATTACATTTACAGGGTTCGGATAGGCAAAGCATAGTAGCCCGTATACGTCCGGCAGAAATTCGCTTAAATACGGTGCCATACTGAGACAGGCCTAAGGAGTGATTTTGTAGAACTACACTCGCATGTTTATCTGGACCCTACTTTACGCAAATCTAACGGCGTTACTGAACTATATACATTTATCCACTGTGCGATATTTACGTCAAGCAAAGAAATTGTATAAAACACATAACTCTTACGGTTGCCTCTGGCGGATTCATGAACAAGATAAGATGACAGGAAAAAGTTTTATATATCAACATCATCTCACAAGTATATATTTTATTATTATTTTTTTTTGTTTTTTTTTTTTTTGAATTGCTTTATTATTTCGTATTTGCGAATCTAACATACAGCCGTGATATTTTATTTTTATATTGTAGAGGGTTTTAAAGCTGTTTTTAATAAAATTGTTTTTCCAGAGAAGTTTTCTGAAAATTAATGTTTGTTACGAACATTTTCCTGAGATTTATTGCGAAAAACCTACAGCTAATTAAATCCTTAATGCTTTTATATATTTCACGGAATTTATGTTTTTTTTAAATATTTGAAATAATCATTTAAATTTAAACATGGATTAATAGTGGCAAGAACTAATTTCTAAAACAATGAGAAGCAAGAAATTACAATCAATCCATATATCGTTTCTTATGTACAATACATAATTTGATAGTTTAATTAGCATTAAGATTACAAATAAATTATAACCTGATTATTAAAGGAAGTGATACAAAAAAATAAACAATCAAAAAAGTTTTCACATTTCGCGTGAACAAATATAAATATTATAGCTGTCACTGGAAACTAACCTCAAAAAAATTCAACAGAAGTGAAGTTAGAAACATTTACTCTAGTAGATATCAATGCTTAACCCTGTAACGTCTGTTTTAAGGCAACTAATAATGTGTTTACTCTATTAACTGAAGGCAGTACCAACCAAGCTTACTATTAAATCATTTCAAACATAATCTTTACGACAATTTAATCGGTATCTTCATCAACTAATTACCATTATTAAGATGATTTATAAGAGATAATTACCTTTATACCTTCATATTAATTTTATCATAAACTCAAACGCATTATCAAGAGGAAAAAACAACAATCTTAAAAATCTAATAAAATTGTGAATATTTAAATAAACGCATTATGTGTTTATGAATATTAAATAAAAAATTATTCAAATGGAACAATGTGAAAAATGAAGGACAGCATAATGTAGTAGCACTAGTAGGCATCGAGGCATTGAATAGAGACACACTATTAAGCACCGTCCCCACTGATGCAACATGAATATGTAACAGCCAGCATTAAATACAGTTGACATTTTTTTTGTTTTTTTTACTAACGATGTATTAGTTTCGCTGAACTTTTAAACATCTTGCATGATGTAATCACGTCTCCACTAATACAACATTTAATATTGTAAAGAGATAAAATGTTTTTCTATTAAAATAAACATATTTTAAAACATACAGAAATGAATGAAAGGATTTTGAAAACCTTCAATCTTCAACATTTATATGATGTACAATCAATTTAAAATTGTTCTTAGCATTTTCCACAGCATTTAACTACAACGAGGAACGCTTTTTTTCAGTATGATGGACAGATATGGTCAAAAGAGGCTGAAGATGGTGATATTCTGGCATCAAACAACACAAAGAATTACCAAAGAATTTGCATAAAGTATATATTTAGGTTAATACAGAATTTCCTTAACTTTTAAAATAAAACACATAATACTAATAAATAAATTCTATTTAACAAGGGCGAATTATGTAATAAGCGACACAGTTAGGCGAGAGCATTGATGCTTGACTCTGAATACTGTGTTCTCGGGTTCGATCCCCGGGCCAGATATATATTTTCTGGGTCTAGGTCACCCGAGTGGTGACCGGGTGTGAAAAGAATAGTCCCAATGTTGCTCATGCATGTCGTAAGAGGCGACTAAAATGGGTACCCAGTGCCTGGGGGTATAGCCGGGCATCCTGCCCCTGGGGATTATATCAGGGGACTGGTCCTCCAGGTTGGGGGTTGGGCGTGGTGCTAACAACTCCACCCTGTATAAAAACCTTGTTACGAAATCTCAAGTAATTAAATCATCCGGAAAGAGGCCTGGAAGAAAATTCTTGAGAAGGCCAGGGCCCACCCGGGGCTGTCGAGCCACTGAAGAAGTAGAAAAAGTAGAATTATGTAATATGTAAAAAGAAATACAAGCGAAATTACCATTGACCAATACAGAATCGATACAAAATAAAAGTTTTTCCGTTCGGATCATCGGATTGTACTGTTCTTATATAATATTTATTATTACATATTCTTTCATTTAAAAATCTAACTTTTTGCTACACATATTTTAGTCCATTTGAAATAAAATTTTGTAAATTTATGAATTTCTGACTAAATCAAGCATGCTCATAATAATCCAACTTTTCCACTAATTATTGTTGTTGTTTCAGTGGGGACAGTGCTTTATCTATAGGTATTCTGTCCTCTGTGACACAAAATGACTAATATGATATGAAATAAAGAGGCTATGGTTAACTATCACAATGGACTTAAACATAGGTAATAAGCATAGCCCAGTGACCCACATGGATGCATGGCCACACATCACATACATTCATAGTTGAGTACATGTACAAATTAATACAAATACATTTCTTTATTCATGCATACATATAAAACAATTCACACTGACACAAAGCGACAGCCGATATTATGTTAAACTTGTCAATGCAACAACCGTCTGAACGCAATCAAACATCAAAACATGATTTGAGATCAACTGAACGCAGGCGCAGTTTAAATAACTGGAAAGTTTTAATTATAAGTAGCTGGTACTGAGACAGAATTCATTCTCGTTTTCACTATTTGCTTTTCTATTTTATCATAAATTAACGTGAGTACGTATGTAATTCAATACGGTATAACGAAATCTATGCGAAAACTTTAAAGACCAGAAATTATCAAGATCGGTAGTGTTAATCTCATTGGATATTCTTTGGATAGAGGGATTATGTCTGTATCTACGGCGTTGGCTGGTGAAGCTGTGCTGCGATGAACATTCTGCGCTGGGGATCCGGAAGCGTGCAACTTACCGCCCTTGAAATTATGATATATTATCTTTTCTGCAAGTGACTATTATTTTTAAACCTAATGGCATTATTGGTATTTCAAAATCTACTGCTGCCCTTTTTATGGAAACGACTCTTATATATAAATTCCGTTATATAGAAATTTAAATCCGGGAGAGGATTAGGAATTAGGAGAGTTAAACCTGATCGAAGTGGTTGCCTTAAACATACCGTATCGTCTAGGCGGGGATAAAGATGGAGCGCGTGTGCGTGACATTAGAAATTCCAAATTATAAATTACAATCAAATTCATTTTAAAAAATCGAAGTACAAGTTTTTCTAGCATTAATTTTTAGTGTCTTAATTAAATTGAATTATCAGGTAAGTTCAAGAATTGTCAGGTTCTTTAGCTGATGGTTTTTGAATTACCAATGGTTTTTTATTTTTTACGAGCAGTTTGTCTTTAATAACATCTGTCTGAAAATAACGCAAGTATAAAGTTATTGCAGCTGCTGCATATTTCACATAAAACACATTTTACAATTTAAATAAGAATTTAATAAAACAAATGTGTACGAATTATGTTGTTAATACATTGAAACAAAAAAATAGTCCACTAATTAGACAGTCAGCGCCAGGTATAACTGTGCGTACAGTTAAACAATGGAACAGTTAAATAATATGATCTTAATCATTTAATGGAATGAACGTTTTTACAAACTGAGTCCAACACACGATACGGTAACTTACTACATCAACATCACGGTGTAAATCGGTAGATCTAGACATCATCACTAAGAATGTTGTCACATTCTCATCGCCACATCAATGTCAGGCCAGCCATCAAGCATCAAGCAAGCACCAACTTGACTGTGCGCTACGCCTGTGTTCTGTACGATGTGAAGGTAATCACAGAAACGGGACCGATTCTATAAGTACAAGTAAATTGGACTTGTGAATTGTGTTTTCTGACACTGATTACATACTATTATGTACTTATCATGGATTGCAGTCAACCTGATTTTCTAGAATAGTTTATTGACAATACGCGCAGAAGTATCTACACATCGATTTATGTAACTAGGACCGACAAGGGGCTGCAAATCGCGTGATAAAATTCCCCATATCAGAAATTTGGTTAATTCGTATAGTGCCAATGATCCAGTGACGTCACTCTGCGTCTCTGTATGCAACATAAGAACAGATAATTTGAAAATGCAATTAATTTGTTGTTATGTTAAGCGTTTTCGTTTTAAGAAGTGAGAAGTTTGTTGAGAAGAATAAAATTGCCTTATCTAATATCAAAGTTAATTTTCTGCTTCTCGTATATAAATTATCTTGTGGTGCAGTTTACAGGCTAATTAATGCGTTGCATTGCGTTAAAATATTTACCTGCGATGTGTTGTTAGATATTATGCCTTTTTTTTATTATTAATTTAGTTAAACACAGGTATGTCCCAGATAGAAAAATGTCTTACAGAGAAACTTTCTAACTTCTACGAGTTTCCAAGATTCATTTTCCTTCTCAGACGTAATTAAAGATTCTTTAATATTTATTATTATTTTTTTTTTAATGTTTTTGCCATTTGGCACTACATTCTTGTGCCTTAACTCATTTATTTACATGTCATTGTGCTTAATTCATTTTTGGTCCTTATTATATCTAAACATTCTCACTCTTTCCAAAAGAAAAAAAAATCCTTATAAAAATAAAAACAAAACTGCTACTGCTACTGCTTCGGTCCTCCTGCTTCCTTCCTGTTTCTACTCTGCCATTCCTTCTCTTTCCTCTCTCCTTTCTTCATCTCCGCCATCCACCTCTTCTCTTCACTTATGTAATATATAACGTTCTATAACCTATTATAAAATGACCTTTTTCAGATTATTAGAATCATTAAAACGGTAAATTTTATAAAGATTTTAAAGCATCTCAATAATCGTAAATTCAAACTCTTCTTAGATTAATTATTACCAAGTTTACGTAAAATATTACATGTATTTAACTTAATATTTATGTTTTGCGTTTAACGAGATATTTAGCAATAATGGTTGAAAAAATAATGTTTTTTTAATATCCAAATGAACTTGTTTCTCTTACAAAATTTCTTCAACAAAATTTACATTGTCGATATAATATATTATATCGTATTTATCATATATCATATTTTTAATGAAACTTTTTAAATAATAATTTAACTTTTTTTTAAATAAACAGTTCATATAAAACCTCTCCTAGAGTCAATTCTTTTTCTACATTTTCATATAATAAATTATACGAGTATCTTATAACCACTGTATTCCTGAAATTTATAAATTAGAGAAACCGCAACTGAATATTGAAGAATTGTTCTTAGACATAATTTCATATAGTTATAGAATCACCATCCTTGGTAGCTAACTAATTCTTCCCTATCATGAGGTTAACATATCGTTTATACACAAAATCAAATTTCAAGCTATAAAAATATACTATGAACTAAATTAATTAGTATTAAAAACATATTATAGCATACACACACCAGCATCCAGTGTTCGCGGAGTGTTTATTAAGCACAGAGCATATGCCGCCGCATATTAATTGCTCAATAAATTAATTAGTGGGCGAGAGAGCACCTATGCTATCAACACATGGCCTACCTGTCATATACATATAAACACCATGTAGTAAATGTTGTAGAACGTACGTACGCACCAAGTAACATGAGATCGGGTTCGGGATTGACATCGGGAATCAGGTTCGGGATCGGGAGGTAATAGAACAACTCAAACTTGATTATTATCTTATACAAACATGTAATCATTCAATTATCTAATCTGAAACGCATCACGCATGCGCCCGCGTGTGCTGGTTGTGTTGGATGGTGAGTTATGTAGCTGCAAATGCTGCATATGCATTCATCGTATCACCATCTCATTACTCTGTGCTACACCTGTCCCCTGGCTCTGGCTTTGGCATATGGTTATTGTGATGTTGTTGACAACAATAAATCTAAGTTTACATGACATTCAACACATGTAATTATTATTTTACTGTTTATATGAAAATTCAACTAAATTATACATTGACTGACTTGCGCATTCTAATAGGAAGTATCGCACATTTTCTTGTCTGCAAACTTCATCGAGATTGTCTCTTTAAATTTTTCTGGAAGCAAACAGAAATATGGTCCAATTCGTGCTATTGAGGAAACTTTGTAATAAAAGTGTTCGTCCTAAACGTAGAATAACCTGATTACAACTGTAGAGCCTTTAATCAGATGCGGCGTTAAGGGGTGGTAAGCAGGGCAACCGTCCGGGACCTCGCATTCTCGCGCAACAAAACAAGTAGAAAAATTCATTACTATACGAGTATATCTATTTAAATCTCGGGCCTCGCTCTTTAGAAATCCAACTAGAATCACTGCGTATATCTTTTAAGTCATTCATGTGTCTTACTTTATCATCATTAATATTTGTCGTCTTTGTGCTTGTTAACTTTTATAAAACTTCCAATATAAAATTTTATTTCTTGTCAATTATCATCAAAAATACTTACTTACAATTTACATAAATTATACAAACAAATGCCTCGCAAAGATGTGCCTTTAATCAAAATTGATTTAGAAAATACAAGCTGTTGACGTATTCTGTTTACCTACCCCTTTCCCTTCCAAAGAAATGGTATCACTGTTGTACAATCGAGTGTAAATGAGATGCATTTTCAAACTCAATATACTACTTACAGCTGTTTTGACCAACACATAAGTTGTTGATATTATAAAGGTAATAAACAAGATAAATAGAATCGATTATTTATTATTCTTTTGTGACGTCAATAATATTATTAAAAATTAAGCGGTAAAACTGGAATTCAAATTTTAATTAGCTATATCTCCGTCATCTTTTCCAAGTAATTTGAAGTTATAGAAAATACCACTGCATAGTATGTCACGTCACTGATTTGCTATCTCTTTTATACAACAGAGAAGCATATGAGTGTGTGTGTAACGTGTAATAATAACATAATAATCTCGATTACTTGTCTCTCTTGTGACGTCATCCGCAGAACTAAGAGAAGCGGGAAAACTGAAATTTAAATTTAATATAGGTATAACTCTATCAACGTTTTGATATTTAAAAATATACCTAATATCAAACGCAAAGAACAAAACACAACATCAGTGGTGAATTAAAGGACATACTTTCAAACAATACTGAAAAAAATTAAAAAGTGCAGGAATTCCTTAATGATATAAATATAATAAATAATTAAAATAAATTAACTTCAGGCATCTAGGAATCGCCTCAAATTCTAAAATAGAAAAAAAATAAATAAAAAATATACCTACATATATTAACTTTAATTTCAATTGAAAAATTAAAAAAACGACCCCTGCTTGAAGACTCTATGTACATAGTATTATTGGTATAGGTGACACATAAATCGTAGTAAAGGTGTGGAACTTTACCTCATTGTCAGACCGGGGATATCCAATAATAAACGGAAGTTGACAAAATGACGAAATAGAAAACCATACCAAATCTAAATTTCGTTGAAATTTACAAAATACGTCATACATGAATTTTAAGAACATAAAATATTCCGTGCACTCATTTTTTGTATTGTTAAATGACGAAATATTTTATGTATGTAATTTCCAGTTGGTAACCCTGGCCGAGATCGTTCAGATCATATATTTTATCGAGCCATCTTCTTGTCTGTGTTTACGTAGAGACATATGACAATTCCAGTACTTCTGCCATTGACTAAACCTGTCATTCAGTTTCATGACTTTGATACCTGAACGAAGACAAATAATACATCATCAGGAAATCATTCCACCTGCCACGTTCATATTCACCGCCAAACACAGTTCCGCGTACTCGATGATTTTTTTATGCATGTACTTATTTGTATATATGTAATAAAATTTCTTTTGCAGTTAAATGTTTTTTTGTATCATTTAAGTATTGTTGCTTCTTAGAAATTTTGACTTACTCTAATTTAGAATTGTTTTTGAAAGTATTTATAATTAGCAAACGTCACATGGTAAAACCATTAACATATAGTTAATAGTTTTTAGAAAAGTGTCTACCCGCGAAAAATAGTTGTCTGTATTTTAGCATTGTTTTAACATAAAACAAGTAAGAAATTTACCAAATATAAACCATTTTGTGAATTATTTCAATGTGTTTGCAATGGTAAAATAACTGCTAGGAATCTCTCAATTAAAAGTCAATAATGATATAACATTCATTTATTATTAATCAATTCCAATCGAATGTGTATAATTTCAGGTCTCTTAACCGATCTGTATGTGTCAAAGTTTCAATGCCAAATCTCCTACCGGTTTACAAATAAAGCTGTTATAAAATTTATACCAGGTATAAATCCCGTACGGACAGGCTTATTCTTGGTTTCAGTTTATACTTGGTATACATTTTATAACAGGTTTATTTGAAAAGCGACTAGTGTTTTGTGTCTAATGTTCTGTGTTGCACTCTAAATTCTAACTTCCCGTGTCCAAGAGTTGTCTCTCAAACACATATCCAAGTCCATAAGTCCTAAGAAATTGGCACCTCTGTAACTCTGCATGATATCATCGCTAGGCCTGGGTTGAAATAAAATGTTAAGATTTTTTAAGGCCACATGTAGACACTTACCTCAAGAGTTTCTCATATGGCGTGCGAAGGAACTTTTCGCTTTTATATATGTATATATGGATATATGTTATACAATGTGTTTTATAGAATATATAAAACTTCTGCATAGATCTGTAGCGTACAGTGTATATAGTTACTCAAGATTTTAGCAAAGCTATTTGCACTACTAACACACCTACGTATGGTAGAAAGATACATGCTCGTACATATATACTTTGTGTTATACATATACTTATCTTGTATATCATTTTATACAAACACATATATATATATTTAAAGTTTTACTACTGTATATGTATTGCAATGTATTCAATTTATGTATGTAGTAGTGTTACTTGAGCAGAATATTACCAGGAAGTTAGTTTTTGCTAAATTATTTAAAGCATACCCATGGCTTTCATTTATTAATAATATATTTACTTTAGGAAAATGTGTTATTTATAATACAAATGACGAAGTAGTGGCGAGAGCATTGATGTTTAACAGTAGACTGCTGTGTCTTCAGATTCGATCCCCGGAGTAGAAATATATTTTCTGCGTTTGGTTTCTTGTGATGATGAACATATATATGAGACCACGAGATCACAAATACTGCCAACATAGTAGGAGCATCGGAAATAGATCGACATTAAATAAAATTGTAGAAACAATTGTACTAAACTTTAAAAAAAACTATGATTATATATTCAGATGAATAAAGCAGTTTAAAGGGACAAAAAGTAACTCAGCTAGTGGTATTATTTTGCAACTTTTACTTAAAGCTTCACCTTAACTTGCATTAAATTGTTATTTAGCAAATTTTGAATAAGTACCATTTGATTTATTCAATTAATTAAATTGAAATTTTACTATTTTTGAGTTTCTTGAACGATGGAATACTTGATATGTATATTATTCATATCTTAGAGAAATAATTCAATAATTATTACAGTGATCCTTTATAAGAAGTAATTATTAAAATAATAATTTATTTTCCAATTTTAATTTATTACCAAACGACGTATTAAATCAGCGTCAGTCAATTTCACAGAGAAATGGTGATGGGTCTGATCAGGTCACCTACTTTATTTAATGAAATTAACTGTTAACTAGTAGTTAATCTGTTACTACTTTGTGTGTATTGGTGTAATGTACCAGTACCTATGTAAATCAGTACATACGTTCAATTCAACTGTAGACAAGGATGTATTTATTGTAGTACAGCGCTAACAAACCTATGGTATGCGTACTGGAATGTGTATTTCAACGATTTATAAGTTATATCATTTTATTCTAGGGTTCTCTCAATTAAAAGGCAATAATTATATAACACTCATTTATTAATAACCAATACCAATCAAATATGGATATTGTCAGCTCTCTTAACCGATCTATATGTATCGGAAGTTCCAAAGCTGAATCTCCAAGTGTTCTGCATAGTGTCGAAGCCGTAAGTTGAATGTCCCGTGTCGAACTCTCAATTCTGACTACTCGTGTCGAACAGTTGTCCTCAGACACGCGTCCTGTGGTCTATTAGTCCCGAATCAGCGTACTTAATGACTGGGCATCTTTGTTCGTCTACTTGAAGTCATCGCTAGGCTTGCGTTGAAGTCACAACGATCTCCTGGAGCATTCATAGTCTGAAATAGCTCTATCATAGGTTTATTTTGAATATTGAATGAAAATTTGCATGATATTTGTAAACTTTCTTAGTTTCTTCATTTTAAATGATCCAGCTAATGCCTCGACTATGCTACAAAAAAATGTGGACAAACTTTCTTCATGGATGAAGGAGTGAAGAATCAAGGCCAGTGAATCAAAATCAATTCATGTCACGTTCACAAATAGACAGGGATACTGCCCATGTATCACATTAAACAATGTTAATATACCGCAGGCTGACCATGTGAGGTACCTGGGAATACACTTAGACAGGAGGCTTCAAGAGAAGGAGAAAGCAACTAGACCTACAACTGCGGAAGATGTACTGGCTGATAGGACGTAAGTCACAACTTAGCACAGAAAACAAACTCCTGCTTTACAAATCCATACTTAAATTGGTAAGGTCATATGGTATCCAACTATGGGGTACTGCATCTATCTCTAATATTGAAATAATCCAGAGATTTCAGCTAATCCAAAATGCTAAGCATTGTTACGAATGCACCATGGTTTGTACCTAATCACATAATACATCGGGATCTGGATATACCTACAGTAAATGAAGAAATAGTGCTAAGAATCAAAACATACAAAGAGAGAATACTTGAACATCCAAACAATTTGGCCAGGTGTCTAATGTTCAATATTTCCGCAGTACGCAGACTAAAAAGGAAAGTACCTCACGACCTATTAACCAACTGAACAGAATCTAGGATCTATTAAAATTGAGGGATGAGTCGATGGGCACACCCCGCGCAAGACACTTTACTTTGACATACCTATCACTGAATGTCCTCTAAGCAGGACAGATTGTAATAATCTTTAGTAATCAAATAAAAAAAAAACTGTTTCTCCATTTCATTGACACAAATGTAACTTGCAGTTAGACAGTTAAGTGTTAATACCTAAAAAGGTTCCCCAGGCCTGTTTTAGTACAATGTTTATTTCGCAAGTGCAGCTTGAGATGCCCTAGCTCTGCCTAGGAGACCAACGTAGCCTGTATCTCTACCTCACTACTAATATTTTGTATGATCACGACGGATGTCTAACGGTATTTGTAGTTGTATCAGAATCGGAATCGATCAGAATCAGAAATATCTCTGATACCTTCTATATTTATGAAACTCTTATTGTAATTAATTTTTTATAATAAAGTGAATCTTAAATTAGCATTTTTATATGTGTCAAATATAGAAAACAATCACCGTTTAGCTAAAGAATCGTGAGAAAGTTTTTTTTGTTGTTATCTTGATAAAATACATTTTTTAGAAAAATGTAAAGGTCTGGGTTTGATTATGCAGACATAGTCCGAGTGACTGATCATCCAAACACCCTTGTCTAATAATTATATTTACCAATAACTACGAATAATTATTTGGGGGCCTTGTTACATTGCATGTTTTTTTTACCTTTTTTGTTTTAACCGAGAATTTTCATCTCTGTAGTATCTTTCGTGTGTTTACTTCGAAAATCACTAACCATATTAGAAACAATGTTAGGTCTCTAGTTACAAATATTGTTGTTGTATCGCATAATCAATTGTGTTACAATGTATTAGTTAAACAATCATTAAAATTTTAATATATTTATAGAAATTATTTTAAAAAAATTAGTAAGATGTTGCGTACGTTCCACGCGCATATTAATATTATCATAATTAAAATATTAATAATTAATAATAATTGCTGCAAAGCATTGCATAGATTTTTATTTGCATATTGTTAAGGTTATTAATAAGATATTTTCTATGACGTCAGAGAATATGGATATTTGAAATGTATTTTTTTTTCACATGTAATCAATTATCTTAATACATTGTGCTTAATAGAAACATGATGTACATATATACTTTAGAAGATTTTATAGATATTGATTATTATTTTTTTAATTTAATTTGATTGACGTCCTCTCATCAACGACTATGTTTGCACTTTTTGTGGTATCTCTGCCTCATGTATGTGAACAACACCGCTGCTTTATACGTTTATGGTTATGTATGTACGCATAATTAATTTAATTTAATAACAACCAAATCCAGAATATATAACTCTTAGCATCAAGTGTAAATACTCTCTCCCACTATGTCGTCGGATGTTGATTCTAAATTGCTTTTGTATTAACAAGAAAAGATTGCACATTTTTGTTTCTTGGTATGCATGTTTGTATTTTGAGTGCTGATTTCAATATTTTATTTTTAGTTAGGAATATTCATCATCAAACTATGCATTTTAGGTAGGCCAAGTTGTAAGTTACAAGAAAAAGTTATTAATAAAAATTGTAGATAATGTCATTATCAAATGCCAAATTTGAATCCATGTACCCTTTTACATGTATGAATGATCTCATTTTAACGATGGACTTTAAAGTAATCTACTTTTTTTAAACTGGTTAACATATTTAAAAAAGAAAACGGAAAACATAATTAATTGCTGTTGTCAAAATGACAAGAAAATATAAATATTATATCTCTACTAGCAACAATGTTATTTTTAATTATTTAAAATAAATACAAAACTAGTCGAGCCACACATGTAACACACAAAACATGTACGTAATTTGCACATATTTTCTGTGGTTTGTAGTTGAGCATTGAATAATAAATTACTATAATTCAATCAATCTGTTAGCTACGTTTTACGTTTTATGCTTTGTTCAATGTTCACCTGTGTTGTAGTGAGGCTGAGCTACGTTTACCTACTGACCCTGGTTTACTGCAATCTACAATGACAATGAGAAAAAAAATATGAAAATTATTGTTTTAAAATCCTTGAAATAATCCATATACCACAACACTGTGAGTGATAAACAACACTTGTGAGGTTACGAATATCTATGTGTGTATGTGTGTGTGTGTATGTGTGATGTTTGATTTATATTTGCATGCGCATAAGTATTATGTACACATAATATTTAGCTAATGCAGTTGATAATAATAGAGACGTAACGTATTATTGAATAAGTTTTCGAAAAATGTAATATTGTTTGGTTTCCTAATAAAACATGTGATTAAATTGTACGGTATACGTAGAGAAATACACTCATTCAATTAAACGTCAATATACGAGTATACTTATTAATTCCAGTCTAATATGTCTAATAAATCTAATCTAAGCGATAAGTACCTATGTGTCGGAGTTCCAAAACGAAATCTAGAACGGTCCATGGATTCCGAAGCCGTTGCATCATTTGCACTTGCATGAATAGGTTGCTATCCTGGTTTGAAATCACAGGAGCAAAGGCGGCCTTAGGAGTGGCAAGCAGGGCAACCGCCCGGGGCCTACCATTTTCGCCCAAGTAGAAAAATTCATTACTATATATGTATTTGAATCTCGCGCCTTGCTCTTTAGAAATTCCACTAGAATCACGGCGTATATCTTTTAAGACATTCATGTGCCTTAGGTTATCATTATTAATATGTGTCGTCTTTGTGCTTGTTAACTTTTTTAAATCTTCGAATATAAAATTTTATTTCTCGTCAATTATCATCAAAAATACTTACTTACAATTTACATAAATTATACAAAGAACAAGTGCCTCGCAAAGATCTGCCACCCCGAGACCTCGCAAAGTTCTGCTGCCCGGAGCCTCGCAATGGCTACGGCCACTCCTGACAGGGAGTATTCATAGATCCAAACATCCTAACACATAAAATTAGAGCCCACACGAAAAATGCTTGCACCATTGTAATAGACTCAATAAATCTAAGTCAATACACTTAAATTTATCAAAGCAAAAGAATACACAAAAATATGCCAATACTCGTAAACTTAAACACAATTCCTCATGCGAATGAAGCAAAATACCTAGGAATAACGCTTGAAGTTAAGTTAAGGTGGAAAACGCTTGTCAAAAAGAAAAAGAAAGAACTCAACTTAAGATACAGGAATATGTATTTGCTAATTGGGCGACGCTCTGAACTAAACATTGAAAACAAGTGCTAAAGCCAGTGTGGGCGTATGGAGTGCAATTCTGGGGTTGCACAAAGAAATCGAACGTTACAGAAATCCAAACGTTCTAAAATAAAGTTCTGAGAGGAATAGTTAATGCACCGTAATATATCCGCAATGACGACATACTCAGAGACCTGAAGATTAACACAGTCGGAGAAGAAATCTAAACTATAGCAGCAAAGCACGAATTAAGACTTCGTAACCACGAATATTTCGCCGTGAAGCAAATGTTGCTTGATAGTAATGATGTTCGAAGACTTCGCAGGACTAAACCCTCGGACCTAGTAACCTAATCATGTAGAATTATTCATTGGAGCAATCTCTACCACACCGTGTAATTATTGAAATGTAAGCTGCTAGATAAGTTTATCTATACTTAGTTCTAGTATTATAGAAAATAAAAAAAAAATTAAAAACTAATGCAAGTTACATTAATTAAATTGCAAGTGCCGTTGGTCTAGGAAAGCACAACTTACCTACCTGAAATTAATCCACCTTACTACTTTCGTTGTTATGTGCATTTTTGTTCAATTTGTACAATATAAGAATTTGTTTTGGAGGACACTGGCTCCTTATTACGAAAAGGAATGTAATAATTTATTCTTATACTTAAATAAAATAATGAATATTCCATATAAACAAATATTGTTACATGCATAGTTTTATAAATAAATAAAGTATTGTTCTAAATAATGGTTCAATTGTTTAATAATTGTATGTAATAAGTAATTAGGCGCGATTGTTCCTCACGTTGTTAGTGCCAGTCAACATCATTTCATCGTCCATCCGTCCACAGTTCTCGTGACATTTTGCTGACGTGTCAAATTATGTATGTATGTTCGTTGAATTTCTTAGAAGTATGAAACGATATATGTACGAGTTACATGTATGTTGAAAGCAAGAAATAAAAACAATTATGTAATGTAGAAATAAATTGTATATAAGACGACTGTTCAACACTTATTATTATTGCTTCATTGCTTGGAAATAATAAAACAAATATTCATAATATTTGACATTTTTAAAACGGTGACTTTTCTCTTTCTGAAAAGCTATTTATAATGTTTGCTCACTTTTTTGTCGATTTGATAAATTTTCAGTTGCTCTTTTTAACCTATTTTTTTCAGTATAGTTTAAATTACGAGAGTTCGGCGGCGACTCATACTTAAAATAAGTTGTGGGGTATAAACTGCCGATATAACTAAAATGTTGCTTTGCATAACAACAAGCAATATGCAAAAAGTACGACCTTATCAGTCTTTATTAATATACTTTTTTGAATAAATTATAAAAATTGCTATATTCTATTTACTTAGTGTAGTGCGAATAAGTGCCCATGCAAATGGAATGCGAAGGACAATCTGGCATCATCAGAAATGTTTGTTTATCCGCTAAATGCGAGTATACAGTATGTTAATTAGATTAATCTCTGGACTGTTTAACAGTGGCTTCATTGTACTCGATTATCGATGAATGTTCAAGATTGAAAAACTTTATTGATATCATTATGTGTATCATATGTGACTTCGGCTTCAATAATAAGATTAAATTGTGAGTTTTTTTTAGAATCAAAGACTAATAGGTCAAGATATCAAATGGTTAAATGTCAGTACCGTATTTCCACTTTGAACGACCCGAAGAAACACAAGAAAATTAAACGCTCTTGTACCAATTTTCCAAAGTATAGGTATAGAAGTTTTACAAAATATAAATTTAAATTATGTAAATTATATAAATGATTATATATTTTATTTAAGATACTGTATGACACTGAGTTAGTGCCTTAAGGTTTAGGTTAATAAGGTTCAGTATCTTCTTCCCCTAACTAATAACGACTGAAGCAACTTTCCACTTTAACTGAGTACTATTTGCCATTCCAACTTCAGTGGAACCCAGTTCAATTTCTGATTTTTCTCTTTTGGTTAATTTTTGATACTGTCATTTTATGTAAAGGGGGGGAGGTATTTAAGATCAAATAGATACAAAAATAAGAATATTTTCGAAAATGTTTTTTGTCAACACAGATAATGAAAAAAATCAGAAACTTTGTTACTTTAAAATACGTTTAAATTAAAAAAAAAACTTGACAGCGTTACCTCGACATTTATGCAAGGAAAAAGTGTGTAAAATTTAAAAAGGATCGGTGCAATAGATTTTGAGCTAGAGAGGACACCGACACTGAAAAACCAAAGTGTGAGGGTAACACGTTTAAAAGTTTCAAAGAAAGGCAAAAGCAAACCAGACCAGGTGAAGACTTAAAACTCTATATCTCCCGACAGTTTTACTCCAATCGACTTCAAATTTTTACACAATAAACTTAATATGTTGTACAATAATTTAAATAAATTTAAAAAAATTACGCCGAATTAAACAGCAAAGCGTCGAAATTAGAGAATTTAATTTAAATTGAGACATTTAATTTGCATCTATTCTAAGTTCGGCACTGTTAACTCTATATAATTTATATGATCATAATAAAACAAAATGCGAAGTATTTTTACAAATTCCGCCGACAATCTTTTTAATATTTTAAATTGAAACATAAATGAAATCTTTGTCAAATTTACGACAGCATCACCACAGATAACTCACCATTGTCAGTCAATACGTGAAGTTATTTAAACATAATTAATTATCCTTGCATACAAGACTTAAATTAACCAACATAGCTATGCAAGAAGTAAATAAATAAACATATTTATATTTATCAAAAGTAAAAAGATTGCGGTATAGTTGGTATTATGTAAATGAGTCCCGCAGTCTTTCAATACGAAGATGACGGATGTCCTCTGTTGTGTCCGAGGTTGCACAGAACCCAGGCATACTAGACCCATACCTGTCACATATCGTCCGTCAACGTATCTGTATCTCCTTCTGTTGTTTACAGAGGCCCGCAGGGTACCCCCGCCCCCCACGTCTGTGTACATCCATCATTTGGTCCGTACGAGCTGAGTATTAATTTGTTATGACACCTTATAAGGTTGACATTCGTTTCATAATATACAACCAACAGTGACGGAACATTAACAGTGTTGCCCTGGTCTTGGGCTTGTGTCCTATGTCTTAATTTCTATAAAAGTGTACTATATATTGATAAAGTTGGTAACTAGAACTTCAAATGTTCAATTATTTTTTAATAACTCCTTATATTTCAGGAGATATTAACAATTAAAAAAGTCATTTTTTTTTCTTTAATTATTAAAGTGATTCAACGTTGTACACATTCCAAATGCATGTGACAGCACAACCGCAGCCAACCTTACAGCTCATAAATCTCTGCTGTATATATTTATATATCAAATATTATTTACAGCTATTTCGAGGAACAATAAAATTGCAATATTATCTCTGCCTTAGCAGGGTTAAATAAAATAAAAACTTATTATTCTTTGACTTGACTTGATTATTTCGACTACCAACAGCTACAGAACATTACCACAGCACTGACCTACTCAACAAATAACTGACGTTAAAATGCATTCCACGTCATACAAATATGGCCGACCATTTCTAGCGCTAAAAGTCAAATTTTTAATTGCTATATCTCTGTCAACGTTTAGATATTTAATAAAATAGACACGCCAATACACATTCAAATCAACCACTAAAAAATTAGGACACAAGCCCACTAAGTTACCTTCAATGGTACGTCACTGACAACTACTAGTAACTGGTTGTGCTGTTTGGTTAGCAAATATGATAATTTGTAATCTGTCATATTAATTAATCTAGTAATTGTAATGAGAACTGAATGTAATATTGGGTAAGCTTTTCTTGGGTGGAATTCTTGTACGGAACTCACCATACTTAATCAGCTATTATGGTTTCTAAATATTTATGTTTCTTGTAAATAAACAGGTAAATAAACTAGACATTATGACTTCATTTGTCATTGCTTATGTTTGAAAAGAACCTTTTATTGTATGTCTTTAATTTGTTTAACACTTTTTTGGAATCCGGAAATAACCTTCTTAATTATTTGTTGAATCAGGGACGTGTTGATGTTAAGATGTTGTAATGTATCTACAGAGACTTATTAAACTATATAGGGCCTATTTCCTTGCCTATGTTGAAATTTAGTGACAACCTTGTGTTTTGTATCTAATCTCTTTACTATCAAAGCAGCCTTTTTTGTTAATGTGAACAAAAATTATGGTTTTTGCCTATAGTCTCTTACTTTGCGTTATATAAAAATTTATAATATAATAAATATTAAATAAGTAATAATAATTGAAAATAATTGCTGATGTCTCCCTGATGTCTGGTTTATAGAATCAGATTAAGATCAAACTTGAAGTCTTTTTAAAATATAAAGTAGTACCACTTGGACCACGTTCTTATTTTAAAACTAAATAAATAAAAATGTAAATAAATTTTTCCATTTGCTACAAACTTTTTAAGTTTAATGAAAACGATACTGAATTTCGGCACTGCTGCGTTATTCTAAGGCTAACAATTGTAAGAAAAATTTCTACTTGGGTTGTTACGCGAGAATGCGTGGCCCCCACAAGAGCGTGGCCCCGAGCGGTTGCTCTGCTTGCCACATGTGATAGACAAACTATGTTTTTTAAGACGCTATTTTTTATTGAAATCAATACATCCTATTAATATTACGATTTACAAATTGATTCACAATTTCATCAGAATATTATGTATAAACAATTACAATCGGATTTAAATATCTAGCATACCATCAACATCGAGTGCATACGAGTATAGTAATTGCCCGCGCATGCCTTGTGTGGGAAGAGCGCTGCAATCGCCAGCACTATATAAGGTTAGATATTTGTATTATGAATATCAATATGATTATTTCAATGTATTGTATCTAATATACGAATAAATATGAATGCATATAATTATTATTAAAGTTACTTTACTCCACCTTTTTACACAATTTTTAAACAAGGATTGTAAAAGTCTTGCAATACAAATTTCACACATGCTAGCTGGCCACAAGCTTATTCCAAGGTTCATTTTCTAACTGCGTTTTAATTATTTAAATGATATTTTTAGATTTTCGGATCTTCTGCGAATACCAGTTTCATAAAAAACACTCCATTCAGGAAAAATCATTAAAAGAAACGTCGTAGTGCATTTTCATCGATAAAGTCGTAAATACTACAAAAATAGATGTAATAGAAAAAAATGCTTTTTTACCGGGTTTCAACATAATACATGAGCACTAAAACGTTGATTTTAACAAGGACAAAAACAGGAAAAACATAAAATCAATTTGGATTTTAGTTTCTATTTAGTAGAGCACAGTATTTTGAAGGTTCTCTCAACCTTAACTTCTATAGATATTTTAAAAATATAAGAATCACACATGACAATTCAACAATTCCGATGACATAGTTTCATATCTAACAAATTTCTAACTACTACTTATTGTATAGTCTAAGTATTTTAAATATAAATGAAATAATTGACTATGTGACCGACCGACCAGTGAAAAGAAATCATCATAAAACGGTTAAGAAATTTACATGTACCTACACTGAGAGTATGTCGTAAAAATAACAGCGGATGTACTAAGATAAAAAAGAAGGTTTCTGTTCTTTTATCTTGAGAAAGTTTCCATCAGTAGATACTCTACAAGTAAAGTCAGTCAGTTTGTTTACTTTGTTGCTTTTGTTGGTTAATGTTAGCACTAGTAATTGATGTTGGAATATTATAATGCGGTTTGATTATTGGCTAAGAATAGACTATACAGTGTAACATTTATTGAATTATTTTAATCATAATTGAAACGTTATAGAAATTTCTAATAAGAATAAAAGTACAGAATTAATACTGGTACATGGTTGTACTGTTCTTGTTATCTGTTTTCTATGGCAAATATTTACTGTTTTATTTCTATGAATAGAATGTTCTAGTTTATGAGTATATTACGTGCCCATACACCAGGTGGTAATGACGAAGTATTATTTACTTCTAACTAATTGTGAAAGAAACTGTTCATCTATATTACATTTTCTTTTAATACTAGAAGAGAAGGTTATCCTGACTTGGACCCTACAAGGTTTTCCAGGTAAGGTCCTCGTGAGACATCCGCGTTACTTTCCCTGCCAGCGCCTTATCAGAAAGTTTTGACAATGTTTAAGATAAAATTGCTAATAGTTGTAAAACAAATGGCTATAGATAGAATTCCTAATGCACTTTATTAGCAATGTTAATAATTGTTGTGGTGTGTCTGACTTCCGGTTTAAGAAGGAACCAGTTAAAGTGAAACCAAACTTGAAGTTGAATTAAAACTACTTTCTTATATTTTCCCGCATGTTACACTTGTTTATATAAAGATTATAAAATCTTAAGTTAATTTTCCAATTCTCTTATCCTTCTTAAGGATTAAAGTTTTTTAAAATAGTTATAAAAAAAATCGGTTTCGATTAAATATTGCAGGGTTTTGTTTAAGCATTTTTGTTTCGTATTACATGAATGTAAGGTATAGTTAAAGTAAATTACGAGAGGTCGTGTTACTTATGGTTAAGAGAGGTTTAAGAGCCGTATAAATCTACGATACGATACGATGATTAATTATTCCCTCTTATTATAATTAATAACTAAAGAATAATTGATACTCTGTTTTTTCACACCTTCTTTTAAGCATGAATCACCGTCGAATTCTCATAATTTGATCTACAATATTCATATTTTGTGTTTTAAGGGTAATAATTAATACATTTTTTTAGTTTGTAAATTTTTAATCACATTTCTAATTAACAATTTCTTCTACAATACAGAAAAATATGTTATTTCATTTGCGAGCTTCATCAATACGTAGTAGAATTATCACTGCGTATTGTGACCGCGACTTTTCGTACCGTCATGTCATCTTATCTCACACACACACACACACTTGAACGTTTCATATTCGTCACACGTTACATAACATCAGCTCAAGTTCAGCGTTAATAAGTATTAATTGCGAACCGGAAACTAAGATCAATTATTTCATTTGTTTCATTATGACGTACAACTTGTTGACAAAGTTATTACATTTTTGTTTCGTAATATTTATTGGTACTGGACGAAACTCGAGTTGGTTTAAAACAAGGTGTAATTATTTATTTTACTTACCTGTTACATCAAAACGAATAAGGTGACATCAAATTAGAAACATACTCAGACAGTGTTGTTTATAGTGTGCATCTAGATTACATTCAGTGACCTATGCTTTTTCTTAAATTTCGACAAACCCTGATAGCGCCTGACATTCTTAAAAAAAAAATTCCAAACCAATCTTTTGTAAAACAAAGATCAACAATTTTTACTCTTTTTGGGACAGTTTACCTATTTGAATATGGGCGCCAAGAAAGGGATGCACTTGCAGATAGAATACTTGAAAGAAAATACACAAAAAAATCAAATTTTATTAATAATGTCAATGATTGATTAAAAACTTAAGGAGTCTAAGTTATTGTCGAAATATCTTCTTCACTTTTTTCTAGGAACACAGAGCATGCAAAACAATCCTGCTGGTGCCTATATATTCGAGACTTGTTACCTCTTATTCGAGCTCTCATTGGCTAAGCACAAAATATGTATAATATCCTTTTTTTTATATATAGTTTTTTATATTTAGTAGCCTTTTATCGCCACTAATATTGTTCTGCTTTTTCTTGTACGTTATATCCAGACAACAAGAATGATCTATTCATGGCTACTGCAGTTATAAATTTCGGTTTCTCAATCAAAAAGGCGGTGTTAACAGGAAGCGTCTGCGAAGTCTGTAGCACCGCCCTTTGGAGTCCATTTCTTGCCATTGCTGTATTTTTACATTGCCACAGAATGTGCCTCCTTTTCACCACATTCGCATTTAGAGTTTGAAATGATTTTGTTTCTTGCTAGATGTTTCGGAGCTCCAGTATGATATTGTAATATTTAGCTGAAGTAAAAGTAAGTAATATTTAATCTAAATAGCGTATTAATTAGGATACTTTATTACTATTTAATTCTTTAAAGAATATTATATAATCCTAGAAATGGTCTACATAAGAAGTTTTACGACTTTTACGCACAAAAAGGTAGATTTATTTTTTCAAAAGCAAAAAAGTAGGTCAATAAACCATCTTTTTAAGTTTACCATTGAATTGAAAACGACATACGCAGTAATAAATAGTTATCGTCTAGGAGTAGGCAATATGATATAAAATATTCCTCATATAAAACAACCTGTTTCTAAAGTAATCTTTGTTTTAGAACCACTGCAATAAAACTTTAAATGCCCGTAATGTTAGAGGAATGTAATGATTAGTTTTGTCAAGGTTTTTCTCATTTAAATATAGTTTTTGTTTAATTGATATTTTTATTCTTTTGCAAACATCTTTATCTGTGCCATGATTAATGCTTTATGGAATTTCGAGCGTTCAATGATATAATTGTTATTCTTGACATGTGTTATATGTTATGTTTACATGTTGGCGTAATCACAGCTTTTCTGCCATTAAAATAAGAAAACCATTGTTGGTTTTATCGTAAAATAAGGAATTTTGGATATTCCATAATAATTTGTTATTGTTCAATATTATTAAAATTGTTTTTAAATTTATTTTAATAGGTGTTACCCATTAAGTTTGTTTAACTGTTTCGCGTCATTAATTTTAAGTCATCTGATTAAAGATAATGTAAGATATGTTTATTACTTTGGCATGGTGTCGGTAAAATATTATTCTCTTTATGACGCAATGTCTCCAGGTTTCGTTAATTGTTTTTGAACTATCCAGATTTAGATCTTAATCTCCGGTTTTTCAAGAAAATTATATAATTCACATCATCACTTTTTTATAAACATTTTTACAAATTACTGCATAAAGTTGTATTTCATATTTTACAAATCTATGAAATTTATTTATATAGCGAAATAATCTTCAGAATTCTAGTAAAACAAAATATTCAGGTTTGGAAATGTGAAAAGTTAGCAGTTGCTAACCCTTGCTGGTAGTTGGTAGTTCTATCACAGTGAAATAGACTACTTGCAACGTCGACTATTCCCAGAAGTGTGTATTGAAGTTATTTTACATTAGCACACTTTATCTTGAGAGCAAATTTCTTTTTTAATGTTTAATAAATTCAACAGTGGTGCTGTTATAAAACAATCCGTCGATTATACGTTTGTACTTATAAAAGTACCATCTTCTGTTTATATGGGTGTTGTACATAATTTGTGTTTACAAGATCATAGACAGCGGTTCTTTAGGGGAGGGTTTAAGGTTTCAACTTTTTTTTATTTATTTATATTATTGTACAACATATTAAGTTTATTGTGTAAAAATTTGAAATCGATTGGAGTAAAACTGTCGGAGATGTAGAGTTTTAAGTCTTCACCTCTCTAGTCTGCTTTCGTGTTACTTTGAAACTCTTAAATGCGGATTCTCACACATTGCTTTTTCAGAGTCGGTGCCCTCTCTAGCTCAAAATTTACTGGACCGATTCTTGAAATTTTGCACACTCTTTCTTTACATAATGTCTGAGTTTTATTTTTATTTTTTTATTTTAACGTATTTTAAAATAACAAAGTTTCTGATTTTTTTTCATGAAAAATCGAGATTTTGACTTTTAAGTGCTGTAAAAAAAATAAAAAAGCAATAAAAAAATGGAAAACTAGACAACGTTACCTGCAAAAACTTATCAACTAATGAAATCAGTTTGGTTTTTCGAATTCAGATAATCCAGTGATGAGTTATGAGTGGCACCGCAATGTTACTTTTTTTGTGACATCTGTAAAGATTCGCTGTCAATGCCTTATTTATTGACATTTATTTAGGAAAATTTCACAAAGTATTTTTCAAATATCATATTATCATGTAGTAATTATAGAATTAATTATATATTAACTGTGTCGTCAAAAAACATTATCGAAAATATGCTTTTTTTATCGTTTTTACCTTAAACAATACTATATAATATACACTTTCAATAAGTTAAATACATTCCACAGAGAAGCTTCCTCTCATGATAGGGTAGGTAGCTTTTGTGACACAAATCAAATACACATTACTATAGTAGTCTGTTCTTAGTTTTTATAAAATATTACAATGAAATTTAGCGGTTTAACGCTAAAATTATAGAATTGCTTCCAAATTAAACGTATTATGAAAAACAAGGTAAAATTTCTTTCTAAAACTCATGTAATTAATTAGGAATATTAATTTAATTGCATATTATAACATTACTCCGTTGAAACGGTTTTTGTAGGGTCATTTTTCGCAGTCATCTTTAGCAACATTTCTAATTTTACGTATATAAAGTAAATTTCATTTAACGAATTTACTAGTGGTTAACTTTTATAACACCACATTTGAGTTGAGTTATTGAGTTGAGAATTGAGTTAGTCACTCGAAAATTTCTTAGATGCCATTCAAGTATTCGTTAAATGATAAATAAGATGTGCTAATTTAAAAACGCCGCGATAACTCAAAACCGACAAGTTGACAAGGTTACGCAACAAAATACGTAATTCCTATGTATACCATTCATTCGACTGATATTGTAATTCGTATACAAAACCTTAATACAGCAAGTACGCAGTGTACTTCGGCGACATCAAAACGTAATAACCTCGAAATGTTACAAGAATAGACATACGTCATTATTGATGAGTATATTTGATAATGTACTTAATGACAGAGATAAAAATACATAACGTTTGTGTTTTATTGAATCAGGAGAATATACTCCGATAACAGTTAGGACGTACGTTCATTAATTTGTTAATTTACACGTGATGAGGAAATTCAAACATTATTTAAAATCAGCATTCTGTTAGTTTCGTTCCTGGTATTTTGGTCCCTATCTGCATGTTCTCAATGTTGTAGAGATTAGATTACGTGTTAGATATTAATGTAGTCTTTGTTTTAAATTTACATTATTCTTGATTGTATCAATAACAAGACATGTGGACAAGATTTTCTTTTCTTTTTGTAATCGGGATTTTTTTAAATTCAAGGAAACATATAATTTGAATCTTCATTGCCTCTTCGATATATTGCGATTATTGCATAACGTTGCTCAATATTTAAGAACTTAGAAAGTATTCTATACTGCTTAAAACTTAATCCTAATCTTAATCTTAATCCGAAACCAGATTTAATTTCATTTTTCTTCTTTAAAATAATAAATTTACATAATGATAAATATAACATATATAATTAGATTCTATGCAAACATGTCTACGTTTATGTTAAATGAAATTTTAAGAAATTAGATTAGATCTTTTAATTTTATACTTTCAAACTTTCATCTCGGAAAAATTTAGAATTTTAACATGGGTTTTTTAACACATCTTCAAATATAGAGGGATGTTCTGTTGAGAAAGAGACAGTAAAAATTATTATATGACATTGTAATACCAAGGTGCTGTTATAGTTTTAAAACAAAAAACTTACATATTATAACATACAATATACATTCTATTAATTTTTATTATTAACATAGTAATTTTTGTCATTAAACCGTCATAGCACTCAGATACTATGTTGACGAGTAATTTTTACTGCATATTTTTCAGAATTTATCAGAGACCGGTAGGGACCGAAGCTTCCGGTATAGGTTGTGAGTCACGTAGATATGTTTTTCATTGCAACTAGTTCCGTATTATCAGTAGAGCGAATCGAGCAACCGTCCAAGGCAGAGAGCTTTTCGTGGACTATTTTTCGGTTGTCACTAGTTAAATCCTGCCTAAACACCTTTAATCTTGAAATAATATAAAAAAAATTGAGACACAACTGTCTTTGGAGACAGTTCTGGCTACTCACTACGAATCAGCTTGACTTAAGACAACCTTGGTAACTAGAAAGAAACCGAAGAAACAAATAGCTGCTTATGTATATACTGCTAGCTTACCACAAGCTAGTTCCAACTTATCATTTACATAATGTTTTGCAGTGCAATTTCGTTCTTGCTAGCGTTGTACAACTAATTAAAGTGATGCATTGCGTTACATTTTCTCTACCTGGGGTATAGAGTAATACATAATATTACTTATCAATAAATAAAATTTCATCATGTTTGATCAGATATTTCTAATCATTGTTTTTCTCTAATGTAACTAGTCTGCATTACAACTTTTTTAACAGTATGATTTAACATAATTATTATCCGATACGGCGAGTCGTTAATAGCTTGTATTCTAAAACACGATGACGTACAGGTTTTTATACACGTAGATAACCTATAACTAGGATTACAGTGAAATAATGATAAACATATTATTATAATAATGATATGACTGATAAGCGAAGGTATATTCACGTATTAAAATAATCAATATGTGTGCCGGATAATCATTTTTACTGGACGGTAAATGAATTACAATGTATAAATTTATTTGCTATTTTATAGGAACTATAAAACCTTTATATGAATTTTACGCGTTTAATAATACTGACATTACTGGAATATTCATTATTTTTGCATCTATTCGCATATGCTGAATCAGTTATCTCCATGGCTAAAATTTCTAGTAATATTTTCGATCACTTTCATTTTATATATTCTACAGATATTTAATTTATACGGAAAATGTTGTCTGTCAGAACCGTTGTGTCATTAATTTTGTAAGTACAGTTGAACCTTGACATATCGATATATTTCTTGGTAAATCGAAGTTTTTCATCCCCTTAAATCTGCTTGTCATAGAAAGCGAACCTCGGTAATATCGAAATACTCGATAAATCGAAGTTCTCCCGTTTCATTTGACATTCGATATATCGAGGACTGTAGTAATGATATATGTTAAAAATATATACACAAGGAAAAGTGAAGTTTAAAAGGACACTGACGTCATGATTGTACACTTTCTAACTCCCTTTTATATAGCATTCTATTTTACATATTTTATTTGGCTTTCGCTTAATAAATAAAGTAATATTGAACTTAAATCCATGACCGTCGAGGAACACTGCGAGCTGTTGTCACTGGCAGCCGAGCATACTATTCAAATCATTGATCTAACCCAAGGCGAAATTTGGACCCTATTGCCGACTTAAAAGAACCCGTTTCTGGTTTCTATTACATAGGATTTTTGCTCCTCCTTTGGGCTTACATGTGGCAGTTATCGGACAAATTACGATGTTTAGGCTCAAATGAGGATGACATTCAAAACCTCATATAAACTTAGCCACGCCTATTTATATTGAGTTACGCGTTGTTGCGTTTAATTAATTATAATTCACAAATTAAAAACAAAAATCTAGATTGCGATTAAAATAAACCCAGAAAAAACCTTACACATTTGTCTTTTTCGGTTGGGAACGCATTGAAATGCAAAATCAGTTATAATGGTTTGAGAAATATTACGCGGCTTCAATATTTTTCATCATTATGATTATTATTATTATAATTTTTTTTTTTAATTTCATATTTATTTGCCTTGATTTTTATTCGTCATAGCCACCATCAAAAGTGTTTCCCCATTAATAAGCAATGCTTCATCAACACAGGGAATACAGATTTTTCTATGGTTTCGAAAATTAAAAACGTAACCTCACTAAAACCGCTGTAACTCCTAAAGTAATGATCTAAATGTCTAATTTCTATATTGTATTAGCGAACTTATTGAGTTATGTATTAATTATACAATATAGAAGAAATATATATGTATTAATAATTATATTTTTAATTTTCTCTTTTTCGATTTTAATTTACCTGTCTCCATGGTTCCCACACACCCTTCTATCTTTATTTATCACCTGGGGACGAATTGATACCAGGTAAGCAAAAGTAATATATGGTTATGTTAACAAAACAAACAATTTTGTTCATATTCGTAATCAATGAGTAAGTACTACCAACCTGCCTACATAGTAACTAACATAACATAACGTTACGTTACACAATACAATATAATATTGTATTGATTATTTTCGTACGCTATACTCGCACTAAATGTAATTAAAATTATCCATCTAGTTAATACACTAAACATTAAATACCAGAATTCAATTACTATGACGTCACATTGTATGGTCACATTATGTCAAAGATAAAATGAATAGAAATGTCATTAAACGTATTATTAAATAATTTATACGGTTGTTTGTTACGTAAATAATTAGATGTAGATTGATTGAAGGACTACGCTGTCAAAATAAATATTAAAGTTACAATATCATTGAACGGTTAGTTTCGGGAAATAGGATTACATATTTAAGCCTAGAGAATCCTTTGAAGGATCTAAATTTGAGCTCCTTGATTAGACTATCGGACTTTATATACATATCGTAATTATTATTTGCGAATGTCAATTCAAATATCAAATCACATCAATTATATATTACCAGAGCCGAATTTACGAAATTGGCTAATGCTGGGTTCACACGACATTGTACTGCACGTTTTTTTACAGTATAAATCTTATCGAATAAACAGTAGCGTATACATTTAACCCTCCGTGTAAACAATATATTTTTCTAGTCATGGTGTACACTGGGTCTTTGAGGGAACAGTTGAGTTTTTCCAGTTTTCTTAGCTTTCAAAAAATCAGAAAAAATTCTGGATTACTTCTTGAAGTGTCTATTACATAGTTCAGAAGTTCAAAAAACGGAATATTGTAAAAAAAATCATAACTTTTTAACAAACAAATATTTAGAAAAACGGTTGTAGCCTTTTTTATCTTAGACTATAAGCTTTCGAAATAATGTAGTGTCTTTGGCGTGGGCTCCAAAAAGTTGAACTATTTGTGCACCTGAAAGTGGGGAATATTTTACGGATTCAGGCATGTCATAATAAACGGAACGGTGATTATTCGGCACAAAATAAGTTTTTATTGATGAAAATACAAAAGTTATGACATAATAATTAATATTAGTTAATAATAATTAGTGTCAAAAAGAGAATTTACGGTGCGCAACCGTGGAATTGTCACCCATCTTCAAAAACTTATTGTAGTAAAAAGATGAACTAATAAAAAAAAATCTATATCTAAGAAATAATATATTAAATTACAAAATAAAAAACTAACGTCGTTTGTACACTGACCCTTTTAAGGCAAGAGGCAAGTTTCACTGGCTTGCCTTTGCCTGTAAACTATCAAATCCGGACGCTGCTGGAACCTTAAGTCTCAACCACTACCTACATTTTGTAGGGGACATAGGTGAAGCGCACTCTGTACTCATAAAGAGAAATAGGAGTTTGAAATTTCAACTGTACCTTAAAAGACCCAGTGTACAAACGCAGGGTTAATATAGAACTCTTCACACGACGTTTGTACTGCAAAAAAACGTACAACGTAATCCATTAATTAAATTTTAATTCAAAGTACATGCGGTCGTATTTTCGAGCCGGCAGAGCCGTATTTCTCTACTAATATTAATCTATATAAATTGTATTTTGATTAAAGAACAAACGGGCATAGTAGTAGTAATCGTATTTTATTGTTATTTGTAATATCAGGTAACTAATAACTATCTTTATTACTTATTATAATTGTCTAACACCTCTCGCTCTCATCAGGTCCACTCTGTGTTGATTATGCTCTCAGTAAAAGACAAATAAGTAATCGATTGCTTAATGAAATATTTTGAATCAAAAAAGAGATTGTTACTAATAGCATGTTAAGCAATATTAACGTTTATTTATAGATTTTATATTATGGGATCCAAGACATTAAAGTAATTTCTATTTATTCTTGAAATTAACAATATAATTTGACAATAAATTACACGTAATCATAAATTTACTAATAATATCTTATATATATTTATGATTTAGAAAGCAATTTCTGTTGCAATAGTTGTTTTGTATTAGGTATTACAAGCAGGTTAGATGCAGGTGTTGAAAGGGTGTCAGCTACAGCTAGGACTAACCAGGCGTACTCCGATTGCATTCGGTAATAATTAATAACACTGCAATGTTCGGTGTTGTTACAGCAAAATTTAATTATACATTTATAAGGTACTGCGGTGTAGTCTATATTCGAATTTACATAATTATTGGAACCTTATATTTTGCAGCTACTCCATTTATTTTCATGGCGTGACACATAAAGTTAATCGACACATACTTCTACTAAAACAGTTAACCGCTATTAAATTCAAATTCAAAATTTAGTTAACCTCAAAAATATGTTTTTTAAGTCGACCCGATATAAGGAAATCTCTACATAAAACTTTGCCACACTAATATCTTGTGAACTATACTTGATTTTGCATAGAGCCTATATCCAGAGGCAGCCTTAGGGGGTGGCAAGCAGAGCAACCGCCCAGGGCCTCGCTCCCTCGCGGAACACTTTGTTACTATATATGTATCACTTGAATCACTACGTAAATCTTTTAAGGCATTCATGTACCTTAGTTTATCATCATTAATCGTTGTCGTCTTTGTGCTTGTTAACTTTTGTAAACCTTCCAATATAAAATTTAAAACTCTATATTTATTGAGACATGCATTTTTGTTTATTTCTAGATACAAAAAACATTAAGACTATTTCACGCTTTAAATAATTACGTTTATTTCCCCACAGATTTTAATTCATGCAATACCGTAACAAAAAAAAAGATTACCCTCTGAACATAGTTACATATATCCCGATAGAAAATGAACCTTATAAATAGCTTCTTGCACGCTTGCAAATGAACTTTGCATTGCGAAACAATTTTCTACCTTGGTGTTCCAGGTTTATTTAATAAAATGTTATGGTTCTCTCAATTAATAGTCAATAATTATATAACATTAATTTGTTAAAAATCAATTACAATCGAATATTGTCAGATCTCCTAACCGATCTATATGTGTCGAAGTTTCAAAGCTGCAACTCTACTGTTCTGTCCAATACTGAAACCCTAAATGTTTTACAATTTCCTATGGTCCATAAGTCCCGAATCGGTATACCTAATAAATAGGTACATCTGTCTTTCTGCATTATGTCATGGTCAGACCTGGGTTGAAGTCACAGCGATATTGGTTGCATTAATAGTGTCAAATAACAGTAACAATAAAAAACTTTACTTGTTATAACCTGTTTAACAAAAATATGTTAGGCTTTGTTAAATAAGAAAACAATACGTTAGAGGGTTATGTTTATTTGGTAACTGTGTTCAAAAGCTCTATTAACGCGCTTTTTACATTCGATTAGATAACATACATCCATGTTTACATCTTCAAAAATGAAACAACGCGTAGTATGACTCGACAAAACTGGACATCGTTTCCGATTCTGATTCTGAGTCATAGTGCAAAAGATAAAGATCAAGGTTTCACAGCCTAACATTTTTCTTATGTTAAAAATAGTCCACACTCCATAGAACGAGAACGAGTGCGGTATAAAGAAAGACACGTGTCTAATATAATAGCAAACCGTTTTAATCAGTATTTTTTTGCAAGGTCATTTGGTTAATATTCAACAGATTACGTTTTTAAAACGCATGCGCAGTTCTGACGATTTGCAAATCGCTGCCAATATGTCTATATTTATGCATATATGTATATATAATTTCTATACATAATACATATATAAATGCAAAGTAATTTACAAGAACTAATTTAACATGGTATTGCCAACATACTCTCGTACTAGTATGAGTATTGTTTATTAAAATATTTATTAATTTTATCTTATCGTGAAATAAAGAAAGTCACATTCAAAAATATTTGTAGTTATTGGAAAAATATTAAATTCAATGGAAATTTACTATATTGACTTCTAAAACTTCAAAGCTTTAAAAGCTCTGTTCTAACAAAGAGACCTTCAAGCTTTATAACCATCGTTATAAAAGTTGCAATCACAAGGAGAACTTGGATTTATCGAGGTTATTTTTGACTGACTTCGATATATAGAGGTTCACACTTAGAGAAATTACATTTAATTGAATTATAAAATACTGTTGCAGTAATAATAACAAAATACATTGATTAACATTGGGTTTTAAATTTTATGTTAATGTGTAATCATTTTGTAAAAAAAATTGTGCTTTTTTAAGTGTACTTTATGCAATTCGTAAATTCGAAATATAGGGGTTCGATATATCGAAGTTGCGCTGCAAAATTATTGGGTCACATTCACGATTGAAATAATAATTGAGTAAAAGAGATAACTATCAACAACAACAATTTATGAAATTTGGTTCTTGTTTAGAAATAGTATGCATAATTTTTTTGTATTGCTAGTTTTCCTGGAGTATTATACCATTTTGGAATCCTGAAGAGTTGCGCCGATTTTTAAAAAAATTGCCATAGTAGTGTTTTTTTTACACCACGATGAGTTAAAGTGGACAGAAAGTAAAATTTTTAGGGAAAAAAATAATTTTGATTGATTTTTGTGTAAAAACTACTAGCATTCTGGGATTTTTAATGGTTGTGGTGGATAGCAGTGCTATTTAGGTTGCCGATACAAAATAAAAAATCAGAAATATTTGAAAAATTATGGTCATGGTAGTTAAAAACATCTTAAGGTGTTTCAATTTTCGAAATTTTTTTATTTTTTTTCTAATTCCTAAACAAAATGAGATAATTTTTTTTTCTTTTTTTCTTGTTTAATCATGAGCAGGAACACCCTCTGTTGCCCGCTTATCGTTGAATATTGGGACACCCTATATATCCGGTAATCGGAATTATTCTTAGAAAAAATAGACATCAAAAATTAATATCAAAATTTAGATAAGAGATTATATTTGGCTATCGCAATCTATTCATTTTAAGTCACTGATTTCAAGTATAACTAGGGAAGTCTAATCACCTTTACTAAACCATGACGTTTAATAATCTTTTCTGAATGATTTTCTTTCATTATTTTCATAACACAAAAGCCAGTCATTGCAAATGAGATTCACCTATATTTTATAATACATATGTATTCATATGTACCTTTAAATCAACAATATGATATAAATATATATCAAAACATTTAAAGCGATATGTAACACCGAACGCTACCGGAAAACAACGAAATCAACCGATCGGTTTATGATTACATAGTGTCAGAAATTCAAGTCAAGCGATGTCAATAAGCTGTCACATTATACGTCCGTGATAATTAACAATATATCACGTAATTATTAAAATTCATTGTGTTGTTGTTTGTAATTAATATAAATTATTTGTATATATTTGACTGGTCTTTTTTGTTTGATGTTCGTTTTTATGTAATAAAAATATAACAATATAGAAGTAGGTGTTGATAGAATTGCAATTGAAACATAAAGCGCAAATTCATTTTAACATGGATTTAGATTATTCACGCGGACCTTAATAATCTGGTTTTGGGAATCATAAGCAAAATACGAAAGTTGTCTCATTTAAAGTTCAATGCAAATAAATGTATCAATCAAAATGTAATTTATTGAGTGGGCGTGTACCATATAGTGTTATATCTATTTGAAGCATGCCACAGGCGCCGATATTCAAATTATTAAAGTGTTGTTAAAAATGTAATGCTGTAAATCCTCTTAATCAAATAGATCACTAAAATAATTTGCTATAATCTCACTCGCATACACGTTCGTTCTCTCACTAACAACACAGTTGTAATCACATTCGTTTCGGGTAGATTCGGGGCTAAGGTTTGCAACCAGTCCCCTGAAGATACCCATCCCCTACTCATTTTTATGTGCGTTTCACTCCTATAATAAAACTACTCAAACAATGCAATTAAATTATTGTTTTCTAATTCATAAAAGATTAATACTTAAAGAAGTTCATATACTGTAAGAGGTTAAAGTGCATCATCAGTGATACCAACATTTAAAAGTAATTAAACAACGCTAAACTTTACAACTGCACCGCCTCACCGTTATTCCCGCCACCCCGCACCATTAAATGCTTGAGCACAATTTAATGTGACTAACTTCACAAACAATACAACATAGTACGAGTACGTCGTATACATTAGTACAGTACAACATTTTATTATATTATTGTTGTGAAGCTAGTTTACTCTTTATAGTTTGTAGGATCTATTTGAATGTTTGTATTTGTTCACCACACTTTAAACATACTTTGTATTCCTTTGATTGTGCAATACTTTTCAACGAACGGTATCGTGTGTACTGTTTGCTAATAAAATAACATTATGTATTATTGGAGGGTGGAGATTTGGAATTACCTTAAAATTAGTGACGTAAGCATAGTCTAAATCATTTCTGCTTTATTTATAATAATATTTCATCTCTAAAAACATGTCTTTACTCTACAACACAGAAATTTACAAGAAAATGACGATTCAAGCATCGCTAGGCTTTTATACTATATTGAAAATTAATTCCACTTAAATATAATCGATAATCTAGGTTACACATACCCTTATCCTAAACAATTAGTTTAAAGTTAGTTTAAGGAGGGGGTAAGATCAAAACGATGAAAAATACATATTTTCGATAATGTTTTTTGACGACACAGTTAATATATAATTATTTCTATAAATACTACATGATAAAATGACATTTGAACAATACTTTGTGAAATTTTCATAAATAAATGTCAAGAAATGAGCCATTGACAAAAAAGTACTGATGTGTACTGATAACTCATCACTGGATTTTCTGAAATTGAAAAACCAAAATGATTTCATTAGTTGATAAGTTTCTGCAGGTAACGCTGTCGAGTTTTTCTTTTTCTATTGATTTTTCATTTTTTTATAGCACTTAGAAGTCAAAATACCGCTTTTTCATGAAAAAAATCAGAAACTTTGTTATTTTAAAATACGTTAAAATAAAAAAATTAAAAAAAACACCACAGCGTTACCTAGCGTAAGAAATAGTGTGCAAAATTTCAAAAGAATCGGTGCAGTAGATTTTGAGCTAGAGAGGACACCGACTCTGAAAATGCTATGTGTGAGAAACCGCTTTTAAAAGTTTCAAAGTAACAGCAAAGCAGACCAGAGAGGTGAAGGCTTAAAATTCTATATCTCTGACAGTTTTACTCCAATCGAGTTCAAATATTCACATAATAAACTTAATATGTTGTACAATAATATAAATAAATAAAAGAAAAAAAGTTGAAACTTTCCGCCTCCCCTTAAGTCTTATTATACTATAGTGTTTATTTAAATACTACTTGAAAATATTACCTATTAAATAATAAATCCGGGCGAAAAAGAGACCGTGGTCCTAGGAAGCCCGTATATTATTAATAAAAAAAAAAATAAGAATAAATCCTTAAATTAATAAAGGTATTTACAGAACGAATTGTAAAAAACCATAGTTCATATAAATAAAACATTTTTAAATTTTTAATGTAAACTTAAATAATTTCACAATGAAATTTCAATTGAATGTAGTCAAATTTTGATTTGTGCCAATATTTCTAAAAGTAAAGTTTCAAAATATCTAATAAGAGAAAATGATACTCAGCTCAATTTGTAATCCATTTCGTCCCTGACTGATGGCTTTGGCTTTGTCTTTGTCTTTGTCTGTATCTCTTAATATCTCTTATTCTTATTTCTTAAAGTGTTGAGGTCAGCTCAGTTGTATAAAAATGATTCATTAAATTTATTTTTATTTTTAATATTCGTGTTTATGTTATTCTTACGTTGGCAACAACCGTGAAACGTGATGCGACACCTCGCTGCAAATTGAGCAATGTTAACATTGAATGCTTACTTCAAATTCAATATGTAAAATATTTGTTTTGTTAGTTTTTAAGATTGATTCCTTTTTACAAAAAGTCATTTGTAAACACTTCTTTGTTGGTTTAAAAATTTAAGTAGTTTACATTCTGCTTGGTTGGTTTGCTTGCAGAGTATTTTCATAATATTGTTAGGAATATTTAAGATCTAGTGAGTATAAACAAATAACAGTTGAGAATACAATTAAACGTTATTCATCAAATACAAAACAAAACGGATCTCAACTATTTGTTTAGTAATTATAGATCAACCATAGTTATTGATCAGGCGATATTTTTTCATAAAATTAATGGTAATTAATCCAAAGTATCCAATTAATTTACCCTGGATTAGATCCCCTTAAGGATGAATCTGATGTATGAGGAATGTCTCAGTTTATTTATTTCTTGTTGATCTGTTTTTTGTTTGTTACTCCGCCAAGTTAGGAAAAACTTGTAAATATTTTTGATTAATTGTCAAATGAACTTAGTTTCATTTTAATTAGAAGCTTGGTTTCCTCTCAATGGCATCTCAGAAACTAGCAAAATCGTCATATTTGACCAAATAATAATCCACAAAAATTTTGCGTCCAGTACATTCCTTATACTTGTTTTAATAAGCAGTGGAAAGAATACACAATATTTAAAATCAAGATAGTAAAGTATAAAACAAACTGTTTTTTTATTATTTATAATTGACAATACCATGTAAAGACTTCCTTTAGAGTTGCTTATAGTCCTAAAATTGATAAAAATTAAGTACATGTTTTAAATCTTTGCATTAGCAATATTACAAATATACTAATTGTTTTTAATAGCGGATTTAACACACCTGCAGGATCAGGAAATTCCAATTTAACACCGACGTAATTAATATGCATAGCGCGAAAGAATTGACTATAGGTATATTTGTTATTATATCTAAATTTAGTGACAAACATAATACCCTTTGTGTCAATATGACGAACAAGACTTATTCTCCGTAGTGCCACAGAAGAATCCGCGGAATTTCCAGTAAATCATCGCTTGAACCTGCCCAATCAATACCATTCATCTTACTAGGTCTCAAACATCACAAGTATAGTGACATTAGTTTGTCTACTAACACTGACGACCTGACGGATTATCCCAGCTCTCGAAGGACCACCTGTGACGAATTATGATCCGCATCCCGCTTCGTATAAAGGGTAATACTTGGCTTTACTTGACTCGTCATTGTTTGATGATGACGTAAGCAACTAACTACGACAAGTGGCGACTTGTTTGATCATGGCTGCATGATACACGATGCAGGCGTATTCTTGTTAAATGGCTGGAACGGATTCATCTTTCAAACTACCTGGTAAAACAGCTTTGTCACAAATGAATGAATGGGTTTAATCTATTTTTATGGTCAGTTTTATGCCTGTTTAACAAAAGTTAAATAAAAATAATATATAATCGTATTTGTATTATTTTTGTTCCCATGAATAACAGTGATGTGAGAGAAAATGAAGGAATCCGACATTTTTGAATTAGTGAGAATTAGTTTATACAACGTATTTGATTATATTATATTGTATTGATATATATCTAAATATATTACCATACAGTTGCAAAAGTCGTACTATTATGTTCATTTTTTCAATCTCACATATATATAAATATAGATTTGCGGGTATTGTCACTATGAATGGGACGGACATAGAGACAAACTTTAACTTTTATAGTATCTGTGAATATCCTAAACAATTACATCTGCAATGACCAATACGTATATTACTAAGGTAATTACAACAATTCTGGGTATTATAATTGACGTACGTTTATTAAAAATAGAACATTGTATATAATACATCCGGCTAGTGTTAAACATCAGTGTTTTTAAAACATAATATCACCTTAAAAAAAAACAAGTAAATTAGATGTAGACGACAAAAGATACCGAAGTAGAAGTTGTTTGAATGAAGTAGTAATGAAGGATCCAACAAAGTAACAGCCAATCACCAATCCATAATGAAAAACATCTCGTTTGTGATTGTAGAATCGTTAATCAGACTCAAATGGAATGATACAAGTTTATATGAACTTGAAGGACGATTCAACGTAGAGCGTGGCCTTGAAGATACATAGCACCACACCACAGAAAACAAAGCAAAACGTTTAAAAAGATTGTCGCCATTTAAAATTGAAACACCAAAGACAACCACACAGAATCAAATAGTACAGTCAAAGTATCGGGTAAAGAATATTTTATATTTCTCGTTGTAAGGAAATCGTCTTAATGTATAAATCCAGTCCTTTAATACAAGAAAGGGGTAAATCTCGCAATGGAATATAATAAGCAAAAAATTGGTACAAATCTTTATTTGGACATTTTATAAGTTCTCTTAAATTTCTCATAGAATCTCCTGTATCTATGCCGTGATTTTCAAAAGGCAAAGGTCAAAAAAATCTGTTTTTTGTAAATATTTTCTTTCCCATGCTCTAAATGGCATTCGGAGTTATTAGTAAAATTATAGAACATAAAATTCTCTACAAATTTGGTTTTATTCATTTCTTCGTATGATCAACCCTTCCCGTGATGTAGCGCGGAGAATGGGGGGCGCGATCCGTGTATAGGATAATGCTAATACAGGATTTATTAGTAGAGAGTGAGTGCGGGTTAATACCGCATTTTCTGATAGAAATGTGAAATTTGGTGTAATGAAACAGTTAAGGTTAGTAGATAATTTCTAGATGTGGAGCTACTTATACTTTCCCCTTTTTCCTATTTTATGCAGAATTCAAAATTAACAATTCAAATCGCGTAACATACTTTAATTATTTTCACAGAAAATCAACGCTGAATTAATTACGTAAAATTTATAATCTATAGTCAAAATCACGATAGTTCGGCGGCGACTTAGACTTAAAAGAGGTTATAAGAACAGTATAAATCTATAATATGATAATGAATTTTATCTTATTCGTTTCTATATACATTATAGAAAAATAAGTGAGCTTTTTAGTTATATCGGCAGGTTATACCTCACAACTTGTTTTAAGTATGAGTCGCCGCCCAACTCTTGTAATTTAAATTATACAACATTCTTTCAAAAAACTAATTGTTTATAAGTTAAAAGCGGATTTATAAAAGAAAAATAAATTTGCGAACAAATTTTCTTCTAAAACCAAAAAATTGAGAAATCTTATTGCTTTAAACATTGATTCATATCCACTTTTCATTTTGAAAACCTTTATTAAATATTTCCTAAAGCTTCTGAAAGAAATTATCTCAACAAGTATATTTCAAGATATGTTCAATACAATTTGTCTATAATTGACTTAACTAAAAATAAATAAATATATTTAAAAACCAATACAAACAACTAAACAAACTCGACTCAGATACCTTGACCATATAGTTGACAGGTCTTGAATCGTCTGTCACACCAATAACGCGCATGCGCACACAAGCCGTGTTGTATTTAATTTATAATTTACAGTACATTAAATGAATAATTGTTTATCATTACACAGAATGCTAATCACAAAGAATTGTAAAATATATTACAGTGACGAAGACAGACATTTGACGAAGTAAGAAAACGAAGTAGATCTCTTTTTGGTTTATTTATGTAATAAGTATTATTGTTTGGCATCTTTTGATATTCTTATAACAATGATGTAATGAATTATTGCTGCAAGAAAAATTTCTAATATATTTTGGGTACGGTTGAATTTGTAACACAGTCAGGGACTAAATTTATCGCCTAAAATGGTAGAATTTGTTACAGAAACTTTTGTGGAATGACTAAGAGTGTTTTGTTTGTTTCTTTTTAAAATCACTTATCTTTTAGATATGTAGGAGTGCGTTCACTCAGTCTTATGTAGTTATAGATAATATTAGAGACGCCAAATTTCTTAACAGGAATTTACATTTATTTTTCGGAAATTCCATATAAAATAATTCCTATTCTTTTTCAACAACTAAATTTGATTCGCTTCTTGAATTTGAAATGTAATCAACTCTTTAGTCTAGACAAAGGCTCTGGCATAAAAAGTATGATAAATTGTGCCCGTTACAGATGGATTAGAGAAAAGAAGAGAATTCGGAATTATAAAATTTTAGCTGATAGAATAGATATTTTTTATAAACTCGAAAAATAAACTCCATAAAGAGCCTCATCAAATTTTTAAGCTTAAAGGGGGGATAAGGTTTTCGATAATGTTTTTTGACGACACAGTTAATATATAATTATTTGTATAATTATTACATGATAAAATAACATTTAAATAATACTTTGTGAAATTTTCATTAATAAATATCAAGAAATGAGTTTTTGACAGCGAATCTCCGCAGACGTCACAAAGAAAGACAAAAACAGACCAGAGAGGTAAAGACTTAAAACTCTCTATCTCCGACAGTTTTACTCTAATCGATTTCAAATTTTCACACAATAAACTTAATATGTTGTACATTAATATAAATAAATAAAATAAAATTGAAATTTTGAACTTTTGAATAAAAATATACGAATATTGGATGTCGCATGTTGGAGTCACACTAGTTCGAACAAACCTTAATACTTTGTCATTCATTATTTTCATATTTAAAAGTTTATTTTACAGAACAAAGTAAAACAAACCAATTTAAATCTGTACTAGCATTGTTTATAATATCTATTTTCTCATGGATATTTTTTTATAAAAACAAAGTTTTACATAAAAATAAAGCAATAGTCATGTTTATATCAACTGACTTTTAAACTTTGTACCGGCCGACTAATTTGATTCGATTTCATTAACAGAGCTGCTAGCGCTATGCTGCGTCCAATTCACACGACCAGGCAAAGTAAAGACAAGCATCGCCTCCCATAATATTGAATTCACTATGGCTAGGCTTTGCTGGCCCGAAACACACCGCACAGTATGGTACGAGGATACCACTCCAAATTTAAAACATTTAGAAATATCTCTATGTTTACGGACATAGAATATAGAATAAGGCCACCGGCTGCGAGAATTTTAGATACAACTATATTGTGTATACTCGTATAAGCATTGCTTGTATTTGTTTAATTTTATATACAAGTTATATACATATTCTTTTATATATATGCATGTGTGTGTGTCTTGATCGTACTTCTTACGATTAGTGTACGCATCGATTTAAGTTTAACGAAGGTCTTCTATAATACGAGAATGTTCCTTATATTTTGGTCTAATGGTGACCTCGTATTGTACCTTTTCGGTTTTGTTAAATATATTCATTTATGTTTTCCTGTTAGTTTCAAATTCATTAAGAGGTATATACAGCTAGTATTTTCAAAACGGCTGAACCGATCAGTCTCAATCTTTAATACAAGCTTCTTAAGTATATGTTTTAGTAATTAATCGAGGTTTTTTCTCACCGATAAATATATTTTTTTATACAATTTAAGGCCAAAATTTTGGTCAAAAATCGATTTTTTTTTTGAGAAGCCGCCATTTTGTCAAAAAAAATTATTTTGCTTATTATACTAGATTATACATTACTTTAACGAAATCCGTTTAGGTCTTTTCATTTTAGATGATTCAGTCCAGAGACATAGTGGTCACCGCAAGATGCCTTTTTTGAGAGGAGCTTCAAAATTATTGTTTTTGCAAATACAAAAATGTTAAAATACTATTAAAAGTTACCATAATATGTGTACAAATTTTGACATTAATACATTTAAAAATCTTCTCAGGAAAAATTATTAAAAAATCGCTTTTTTTGGGCCTAAGAATTATATTTTCTGGATTTGGTTGTTATCAAATTAAATTGATTATGTACGTACATAATCGTAAACTTATTGGGCAGCAGTGTACTTCACATATATATACAAACGATACCATACATATTCCCAACATATTATTATGAATATATTATATTAATTGTTTACCTTTCGACTTTACAATCTACATTCTTAATACATTTCATAGAACTTCAACTTGAAATTAAACTTAAAACTATTCTAGACCTTTATATTTCCAAAAGTACTTTTCTACCTTTTCTTCTCTTGACCCTCGTTTCCTCGTTGTCTTCTTTGTCTCTTCGTCTCTTTGCCACTTCAGATTAAAATCACTACTGCTCTGGCGTTACTTTTCTTTCCTCGTTCCTTTTCTGTATTTCCCAACATAGTAGGAGGTTGTCGGTGATACGACTTAGCATTGGAAATACACCGACATTAAATAAAATTAACAAAAGAAATTATTAAAATGATTACTTCTTGTTTATAAATTGTGATCACTTTAGGATTAAAGCAACAAAAAATTCCTTTATCTATCAATATCTCCTAAAATAATGCGAGTTATTAAAAAATAATCGAATATTTGCGTTCCTGATAGCCAATTTTACCAATATATAAATTACGTCATTCAATAAATTCAAAGTTCTATTAAATTAAATTAAAAAATTGTTCAAAATCAGTTATTACTTTTCAGGCACAAAAACAAATAATTTCATTTTGTCGGTCAGTGATATTGTTAAAAACGTATTCATTAGCTAAAAACATGTATGACAATTGTATTGTTTTTGTTCTTTGTATTATCCAAATTAAAACACCACATGGTTTCAAATACGTCATCTATGATAAGGCAACATTGAATAATATTATCTTATCAATTACTATCAGGCCATAATGCTTCTTTACAGCGCTTTGTGCTTTAATGTTAAGCCGCCACACCAGTATGAGTATTTAAATCGTTGATGATTTCTATATTACCTACTATCTGCTGTTCGTTTTTTACCATTTAGCTCAATATTGCCATGTTGTAACTACAATTACAAGATAAATACTTTTTATTTAACACATTACTTAGATATCACACATATTCATTGATGTATTGGTTGCATCTGCATGAAATTCTTGCTTAAGATAAGACGCCTACAGAACCATTTGCAAAATCTTAAAGATTTCAACCACAAGACAGAAAATTACTATCATTCTTTATGGTATGTGAAACAAATAAAGCTGAATAGAAATGTTCCATCCATTGAAAATGGTTTTTCATTCACTCCCTAGTAAACATGCGTATGATTTTCTTGTCATTTACAGTTCAGTTTCTCACAGTCGTTTATATAAAATATCTATTTAGTGACTACAAATTGCGAAACCACTCCACCTGTCTGTAGTACAAATGAAGATAAAGTTGATGCGATATTAGAAATGCAATAGTGATAGAAACGTCACAAAACAGGACTCTTCACCAAATTGTTTATTGGGTCTACTACGTTTCAATAAATAAAACTCGTAATTTATAAAATATTAGAATATTGCTTGTAAGTTTAGCATTTGTAAAATTCACACAAAAGGGTCCAATTTATTGTGTTCTGTTATTCCAAATCTATTGCAAGCTTACAAACTATAAAGTCAAATATTGTTATTCTCCTTCGCCAAGGAGAATATATATTTAACAGAACTTTAAATTTGACAGAACTGTTTATTAAGTCGAGATTCAAACCATTATAAAGGATATCCAATAGGCTTGTGTCCTCATTTTTTAGTGGTCGATTTTTCAATTGTTGATTGAAATTGATGTTAATAAATGTGTGTTGGCGTGTCTATTTTATTAAATATCTAAATTGTAACGGAGATATAGCAATTAAAAATTTGAATATTTGTATGACGTGAAATGCATTTTAACGTCAGTTATTTGTTGAGTAGGCCAGTACTGTGGTAATGTTTTATAGCTCTTGGTAGTCGAAATAATCAAGTCAAGTCAAAGAATAATAAGTTTTTATTTTATTTAACCCTCTTACGGTAGTCATAATATTGGAATTTTATTGTTTCTTGAAATAGCTGTAAATAATATTTGATATTTTGATATATAAATACATATAACATAAATACATATACATTTATGAGCTGTAAGGTTGGTGACCTGTAAACTTCTTGTACAGTTCTATCTCTTTTACGCTCTGTTGTATAAAAGAGATATCAACTAGCGGCTGTGATGTCACATGCAGTTGGAATGTTGTCCAACGTTGAATCCTTTAATAGTTAAAGAGAAAAAATGACTTTTTTAATTGTTAATATCTCCTGAAATATAAGAAGTTATTACAAAATAATTAGACATTTGAGATTCTAGTAACCAACAGTTTTATAGAAATTAAGACATAGGACACAAGCTCATTTTCCGCGTGCTAAAAAATAAAACGATTAAATAAACCGTTCGCTGCGTCCACGGCGTTCCTAATCTATTGCTTCATTACGAATATACAAGTGTTTCTAGTTTATGAGTGTGAGTGAGAGGTATGAATATTTATTAGTATTTGTGAAAGAGATAACGATATACAAATCGTTTTAAAAGCTGGATGTAAGTGCGTATGTTTGGCATTTCACTAAATTTTGCAGATGCGGTTATTAGATCTAATCTAAAAATAAATACAGTATGTAAATAAAGTATAATAATAAACGGGAAATATAAATATTTGTAGAAGCAAGTGGTCTAAAAAAATATACGTTTTACAGATTAAACAGTTAATAGAAATCAAGTATAAAACTGTTACAGTGTGGTGTGGTTTTTTTGGAATGATGTAACCAACCAAACAACCAACATTCGTAGGAAGTAACTAATTTCTTTAATTTAATCTGATTATTTTAAAACGTCATTAGATTGTGTCTCTGAAGGAAGAATAATTAATTTTAGGGTCTCTCAATTAATAATTACTAATTAATAATCAATTACAATCGAATATGTATTTCGTCAGTAGTTCCAATACCGTGTCCAATGTCCCGTGTCAAGCTCTCAACTTGAAAACCTCGGTTCCCCATGTTTAAGTGTTGCCCCTCAGTTTTGTCAACATTCCTGATGGATAAGCACCTCTGTCCTCTTACATAATGTCGCCACTAAGCCTGGGTTGAAGCCACAGCTATTCCCTGTGAACATTCATAGTTAAAAATATTAAAAATGTAGTAACATTGATCCCAAAATTGAACCCGAAAGCAACGACTCAACGTTCTCAGTCACTGTGCCGTGAAAATATTTTTGTTTTATAAACCTGTTATTTAATTTTAATTTTTTTATTTTCAGCCATTCTACTTTCCGCCTCTCTATGCTTTAAGAAGGTAAGAACCCTAAATTATTTTTAATTTGCGTGTATATTAAAGTATTATTGGAGAAGGCACTATTAGACCACTGCATCGCTATACAATACAATTTTACACGTCGGTGAAGTACGCAGCCGATTCGATAGCAGTCGATTCGGACTAGTGGTGTAAATCTAAATTAATTCGGTCTTAAATCGAACTTTAAATTACATGGCTAATCGGAACATTTAAGCAAATATTTAGTGATAATAGACTGTAGAAGTATTAAGTAACTTAAATATTATTATATAATATATAAATTCACCAATTAATGTCTTATATTGCTGTTTTAATATAGGAAAATAAAACGCAAACGAACATCTAAAACCTCATTATTTAATGAAATTATTTTTTAATAGGTTAACTAATACGTTTCTTAGGTAATTACAAAATTTCAGCCGTAACTTATTCTTATTTTCTTCAAAAATTGCAATTTAGTGAAACCATGTACAATGACAGTTCGGTTCCATATCTGTGCGTCAACTCATAAGAAGCTTAAAAATCTAAAAAACCTCATTATTTAATGAAGTTATTTTTGTATAAATAGCTTAACTAATATGTCCCTTAGGTAATTACAAAATTTCAGAAGCATTGGAATCATATGTAAAATTGTTACATATGATTCCAATGCTTCCAATATTTATTCAATTTATATGTCTACCTTCCATATCATTTAAAATTGTTATTCACTAAAAACATAAACAGTACCAAAACATTCAAATATTCTGTTGTGTCTTGATTTTGTTTTTAAAAATAAAAGGTACTGTTTTTACATAAAATTTCATTTAATCATTGACATACGTCAGATTTGGGCCTACAGCAGACAGACCAAGGACCGGTCACCTTTAAGCTTAAGATATTAACAAACCAACCAAAATGTGACAATCTCTGCTCATTGTATGCTTAGATCTAGATTGCATTGAAGCACAAGATGATAAAGCAGAGGGCATTTTTATTTTGTATTTTATATTAACTTATAAGTTAGAACGTCGACTATATTAGATTTAGCTTAAAATATAGTTGAAATGTGTCTATTGAATCTCTAATTAATTTTGAATATTGGAGCATCACTGATTAAGGTACATACCCAGTCTCCAGTGTGATACTGAATTCTCGGGTGCTCTTGCACTCACACCAACAAATACATAATAACAATATAAACTGTTTCAAATAGAATATGAAAAAGCGCTGTGATATATGAACATGTATTGACCACAAGCGCCATTGAAGTTAACAGGTTTATATTATCTTAGTTAGAAAAAATGAAATGTTACTGAAGATTATTTATAATTATATCATATTTTATATGCTCTTGATTGAAAGATTTGATGGATCAGCCACAACTAAATAAAAACATAAGCTGAGCGTCTGGAAAATTCGTATAGCTATAAAATGTAACCATGCTAACTACACACTAACATTTTGTATCTAGATACAGTTCCAAATTTTGGATATAAGATATGTTTACAAATTCACTAAATTTTTTTAGCTTGATATTTGAAAGCGTTGATATTTTATATTGAATTTGATAAGTTTATCTTAATATAAAAAGAAAACTCGAACAAATAATTTGTTATCTATTAAATGTTACCTGGTGGTACCAGTTATTTCTAAAAAAGCTTGTTTATATTCGTACAAAACAATCATTAGTTTCTTAATTATAAGTGATGGCTCTAGATGTTACGGAAGAAATATTGGACTCGTATAAATATGACCAGAGCCGGCGAATATTAGTTGTTTTTTTCGGGTTTTTCAAATTACACTTTTTTTTTCTTAAATAAAATTAAATTTATGATAAATAAAAAGGTCGTCAAGTATATACAAATATACTTTATATATATATATATATATATATATATATATATATATATATATATATATAGATCTATATATTCTATACAGATAGAATAGAATTTGAGACAAATTGTAGCTATTGTGATAATAGTTGTTGCAAATAACTTTTCAAAGATGTTTCTACAGTCCAATTTTCTTTAAGATATTATAATTGATGTTATCCGTGAGTACCCGCAGCTCAGAGGCCAGCAATTTTCTTTTGATGAACACCTTTATTATTAGCCCTGATTTGATTACTTTTAAGTCACAAATGTCTGCTATCTGTGTATAGGTTACTTAAGCCCCAATTAATAAACCAATGACAGTAGTGTGACCCTGATGTAACACTAAAACTATGAAGCTATCAATAAAGAAAAAAAACATACTTTCAAAATTCATAATCGTTATAATAAATTGTTATATAAAATAACTAATCTATTAACTTCATTGACATGTTATGACCGCTTGTATACTATAAATACATAGTAAAAATTATAATATATACATCTATAAGCCATCCTAAGCGAGTGGGGCCTCTACTCGTCAAACCGACAAAACGACAGAAACAGAAACTAGTTCCGATAGGAGACAAACAGTGAACACTAAAAATCCATGCATAGATTATTAGAGAGTAAAAGAGAAAGAACTATATGTTGTATACAATATATAAAATATACGAGTCAGAAGTATTAAGCTAAGCACAAGCCTCTATGAAACATTCACATATGGCACAAGTGATTAGGTGTGTATGTAGCTAGATCGCGTTCACGTTCACGTTAACTTAACGTTTGGTCAACTATTATTGTATGTATCTGCTGTATTTTGTATGCTATGCCATACGTTTTGAGTTGTTTGGTGTCGCGACGCGGTGGCAGTGGCGCTGGCGGTAGCGGTGTCGGTCTGGTTGGTCTATCACCGATCGCGAACTCAAATTCTCTTTCTCGCTGACTTATTTCAGTGAGTGCATAGTTAGCTAGCTTACCGATTAGTAACACTATTTATAATTTATTATAATAATACAATTGACACTAGTTTTTGTTAGAATTTATTTGAAATATCAATAAACTAACCTCAAATTTAAATCACCTGTATATTGACAGTTAACGTATCAAGTTTTCACTTTAAGTTTTCTTCCTTTTTTAAATATATAAATAAATAAAAACCAGTTACAAATATGTCAAGTGATTAATCTGTTAACTTTTTATTTTTACAAATCTCTTTATAAGTTGTGTTAATATGAATGAAAGTGTACTTGTGATAATCTTCGTGTTTTGGATTATGAAGTACGAAGATTTACGATGATAAACGAAGTGACAAATTATGTTATGTTATGTGCTTTAATTAATTGTTTTTTAAATTCATACTAATTATTTGCTGAAAGCTTAACGTCATGTATGATAACACTGATTACACTTGGTAAGTCATACTTAATTACATTTTTTTTAGTGATGTTTTTGTTTTGTTTACTTTATTCTATTATAATAACTAATTATTTTTATATGACATCTCCGTATATGTATTATTATTACATAATCTGTCAATGTGAAGTATCATTTCAGTGTGTGTACGTAAATATGCCGTTACTATTACGGTCAAGTCATCAACTCATCAAGTCATCAAATCATTAGCCATTACCTTGAGTTTAATTTATTGTTCTAGTTTTCTAGTTACTTAATTACTCTAATTTACTTTAGTAGACAACGTGTTTTAGCAAGAACTTTATTTCATAACTTTTATAGTTTTGTGTTAGATATAAATACGAATTTAAAAATGTTTTCAATGTTTAGGTGTTTAAATCTATCATACGAATTCATATCAAACTACTTCTATTGACTAAGATGTATTATTTTCTTATGTTTATTATTCACATATTTCTTGACTCAGCGAATGAGATAGACTTTATCTCAGCGTTTTAATAAAAGTGTACTTGTACTCAGAATCACAAATATGCAATTATTTTTGAAGAAGTCACAATATTATAGAAAATATTAAAAATTGCAGGCTATTGATTTGGATGTTAATATTTCTTAATTATCAGAATGTTTATAAAAACATTTTTTAAGTTTAATATTTAATTTATGTTACAACACATGTTGTACGTTAACAATATTCGCTGTCACTTTTTTACCTGTTACTCTCTCGACTTGCTTCTGTCGTAGTTTACATTCTATACGTCATATACGTCCGTGCAACAGGCAATGTACGGTATTACCACAGTCTGATAGAATATGGAGTGAGGTTATTTTACGTAAAATAACATAATACTTATATAAACGAAAACCATTTACAAAGATAGGAAAATTAAAAGAAGAGTTCGCAAGTCACTTGTACATGGAAGGAACAGCCTACTTCCGACATTTATCTGTCACCGACGATGTAAGCAGTATCATGATGCTTGTTATGTGTTAGTTAACGTAATATTTTTTACATAACGTTACGTTTTATTATTTAACGAAGTTTAACATACTTCTGTTAAATAGTTATAAAATTAATGCAAAAAACATTCAAAATCTTCTGCAATTGTATTGATTTCATATGTAACATTACATTATTTTGCATATCTTTTTATATATAAAATTACATTATATTTTCCTTAAAAAATTATGTAAAATATAAATTTGTTTATGTTAAATAAACCTTACATATACGTAACTGTGTTTAGTGGGTAGATAAATGTTTGATTATATTTCTTACATTTACAAATACACTTAATAACAAACAAATCCAAATAATAAAACTAGTACTTTTTACACATTTTTATACTTTCTATTGTGACTTATTTTATATGAAAGATATTATTTTAAGGGTGAGTGCCATATACTTAATTTAAATAGACAAAAAATAATGTTTTTTTTATAATAAAACAACGTTCTTTTAAAAATAGGTAATTATTCATTATGATGTAACTAATTATAAAATAAAATTTATCACATGTTTTTCAACACATAAAACTTTATCAATATTTAGGGTAATTAAATTTCAAATAAAATCAAACAGTTAAATTACTTTCGACAATCAAAAATACATATACTCACGAGTATATACGATTCTAACCTAAAAGCTAAAATATTCCATAACTGCGTAACATATTTGCATGTCAATATATTATTTAAATAATATACAAAACCATAAATTTAATTATATCTCAGAGCGAAACAATAAATTATGGATTATGCAAAAATATATTCAAATGACTAATGGAAATGCAACAGGCAAAAGCAAAGGGTTAATTGTTTGCTACTCATAGGAAGTGGACAATTTGTTGCAAAGGTAACTTTAAATTGTGTTGGCGGGTAATTTAAATATGAATTCATAGATTATTTAAGAAAATCACGTTTTGCAGTATGTCACGTTAAAATTATCTTGTTAGAAACCTCTTCCTCTTTTCACCAAATTCTATATGATTTTTTAAACAAGAAGAAGAAGAGATTTCGTCGAATTATTAGAAAGCGAAACTAAGAAAACTCCAGGTGCGGTAACTTAATAATTTCACATCTTTTTTATTAAAGACTATAGCTAAACCTGACCATGCTTATATGGCTCAGTTTGATGTAAAATGGAAAGAAATGAATTCGATTTCAATCAAATCATTTTCATTCGAATCAACGTTGTAACTACACAAAATATCTCTTTGATTCTCGTTAACTTTCACTGCTTCCAAACTTCGAACTTTGTTTAAATAAATATCGAGTCCGAAACGGTCAACTTTTCTTCGACTTTCTTCTTACTTCGTTTTCAGGATGGTTTAGATAATGATACCCTTTTTAATTAAACAAAAATGTTAACAAGCTATCCATGTGGTTTATAGGGTGATAACAACCTTAAGAGATAATAAGTTATTTATAGTACATACATATTGCTTAAGTAAAGAATATGGCAAATTAGAAATATATGTCACATTTGTATAAAAAATTATGTAACTGAAGCATTATAAATAATAACACTTGTATGTTTTTGTCAACAATCAACAATAAATTTGAACAACGGTTAACTTGTGACGTCATTTAAATGACATCAACTTGTACAAATGATATTATATTTGATATTATAAAAGATATATAAAGTATCTAGATTTTATAAGATACATTTCAACAACACTGTTCTGAGTACTATATAGAAATCCACGAAATTCTGAATTTATTTTTAACGAAAAAGTTTAGATAGATTCTACCTCATTCTAATCATATTTAGTCCTTGACAGCGGAAATAAGTGAATATTATATCAACTTCTTATCATTGTATAATAAAACCGATATAATAATAATAATCATAACTAATACACATATACTTGTGCATATAAATACTCTACCCTTTGTAGATTTTAGTGTTTTATTCATGTATTGTATACATATGAATATGTATTAGTGTTATATCAGCTATGCATTACCTTATCTTTGTATTTAGATTTTCTTATCTTGTTTATTAATACCAAATTGTTTTAAAACTGATTATATAAGCAACATATTATAGTATAAACAATATAATATATGTACTCATACTTACGCTTTCGCATTAAGGTAATAACTATTTGGCATCTATTTAGTGGGGCAGCTTACTTATGATGTAGTGAATGAAAAAATGTCGGGACACAGCGTGTATGACCGCTTGAAATGAAAGAGATATTACAGAGAAGGCCACCGTGTTTAACTGCCATATTTGTTCAATGGCGGCGATTACAAATGTCGCTCGAATTAGAAAATTTAGAACTTTAATTATAATCCAAGTTTTATATATATATCCAAACATTAAAACTACCGCACATTTGAATAACTTCTTTTCTGGTGGTTTCTACAGTTTGTGTCCTAAAATAATGTAAATGTAATTTAAAAGGTTATCCCTCTAATTTAGTACATTTAATGGTCCCAAAACAAATTATTGTGGGATATTTATTTTGAACATGAGATTCATTACAATGGGCTTGTGTCCTATGTCTTAATTTCTATAAAAGTGTACTACATATTGATAAAGTGGGTTACTAGAACCTCAAATGTTCAATTATTTTAAAATAACTCCTTATATGTTAAGATATATTAACAATTAAAAAAGTCATTTTGTCTCTTTAATTATTAAAGGGATTCAACGTTGTACACATTCCAAGTGCATGTGACATCACAACCATTGTGTAAGGTTACCAACTTTTCAGATCATAAATCTCTGCTATATGTATTTATATATCAAATTATCAAATATTATTTACAGCTATTTCAAGGAACAATAAAATTTCAATATTATGTCTGCCGTAACAGGGTTAAATAAAATAAAAACTTATTATTCTTTGATTTGACTTAATTATTTGACTACCAACAGCTACAGAACATTACCACAGCACTGACCTACTCAACAAATAACTGACGTTAAAATGCATTACACGTCATACAAATATGGCCGATCATTTCTAGCGCTAAAACTACAATTCAAATTTTTAATTGCTATATCTCCGTCAACATTTAGATATTTAATATAATAGACACGCCAATACACATTTATTAACATCAATTTTAATCAACAATTGAAATATCGACCACTAAAAAATGAGGACAGAAGCCCATTAGTTAAAAAAAAATTTAATATGTATTTTTCCTCCAGAGTTATCATCACAATTCAAATAGTTACAAAAGTTTGATGTAGATGTCAGTATCAGTATTATCTCTGTGTTTCGGCTTCTCTGACTATCTTGGTTTGTTGAATTCGTTTAAATAATTAATATATCTTTTAACGACATTAATGAACTTAAAATAGGTTATCAGTTCTTTGTGGTCGGCAAGGATAAAAATAAATTATGCGTTTAATTTTTTTTTTATCATTATTTTGACCAACTTCAATTCATAAATAATAAATGTAAAATAAATACATTCTTTGTACAAATATACATTCGAAAATTGGAATCTTCCATCACTTGAAGAGTTATACAGATTATACACTATAGATACTGAGAAATTATACAGATTTATACTTCTTTCGTTTCTTTCCAGTTGATCGTCTGTGTTTGTGTGTCTTTTTTTTTATTTAGTTGATATCAGATTGAGCAACAGCGAAGCGTGGCCTCGTTTAACTAGTAGTAAAGCAAATTTTTAGATAGCACCAACCTTCAAACGATAAATGACCAAATTTCATCACAATCTGACCATTAGTTTACGTATTACGGTGGTTTTAGTGACTCTACTTTTGTCATTTTCAAAACAATGAAAAAATCTGAATTACGTTTTTTGTAATGGCTTGATAAGTGTTATTCGCGTTTGGAAATTTGAGATACTGAATTTAGGATTTGATTTGTGAATGTTTGTATTTAACATACGCTATCTATTTGTTAAGAGGCCTTCGCCACAATCGTTAAAATGCCGCGAAACATCAAACACTGCAAGTACGCATACGTCGTCACACTAGGTGTTAATAAATGCTTAATAGCTTTTCAATAAATGTACGTACGGTTTTATCTTTAATTTCAACTTTAGAGTACTATGAGTATAATAGTTTATTATTATGCAACTAAAAGCCATGCCATCACTTAAAATACAAACATCAATTAGTATTGTATTTCACACTCTCTCTTTCTACCTCACACTCATACTCACACCTGTTAGTTAGTGCGCTCTCTCCCTCCTCCTTGATACGTACTTTAACTGACTCCGACTTCGACCCCGAGTACGTCTCCAGCGTGAATGACTCGGACGTGTTCGTGTTACCGAACATTAATATTGTATTATTTGCAGATTAACATTTTATTATACAATGCAATAAATTATAAAACAAAAAATATAACTCATTTTTTTTTTGTTCGCACGGTTGTATTTTCTTATTATGAGTATTTCATTTATGGTTTAACACTTAGTATAATTTTTACGCGGCGTAAATTTGTGAATTATTGCTGTTTTGTATATAGGTCAAAGTACATAGTTTAATAGCCCCTTAAAGTGTTACTTTCCCTTTTTAAAATTAGTTTTGTTATTATGTGTAATTAAAGTAACACCTTCACTGCCGAAATGCATTTTATAAATCATTTATTAATTGGTTTTTTATGGATTTTATCTCAAATCGAAAGAAGTGTATCTGTGAAATGATCGGAAAGCAAATCAGATTAGAGTTGGTGGAAAATTCAGTAAAGAAAAAAAGATTTGAAAAGAAATAGAATTGGTCTTGTTTTTTTTCTTTTCTTGGAAGCCGATTTTTAGATTAGAAGTGAGAAACTTTTGACTTCTATCACGCTAGGGGATTTTATTGTGTCGTATTTATATATATGTATGTATTTAAATACTTTTAAATAGTATTTGTGCACATCTCTGCTCATGATCACCATCAAAAGCATGCAGCCAAGCTTGCCCTGCGACCGAGAAACAGAGTCGCTCAAAACGTGCTCAAAACCAGTTTAGTTACGTTCGTGCCGTGTGTTTCTCAAACTCGTATATAAGTGCGTTCTCTCACTAATAACACAGTTGTATTCTCATTAGGTTCGGGCAGATTCGGGGCTAAGGTTTGCAATCAGTCGACTCATGTGCGGAGGGTCTTAGAGTGAAATATCGCTAACACTAAACAAACTAAAATAAGGGTAAATTAGTAAGGATTTACATCAAGTATTCCCAATATTGTGTGTAGTACACCAAGGTACAAATCATCCTCCTTTAATTTTTAATTTATTCGCATCAGAGCAAATAAAATAGTTCGTGCGTTGCAACCTTACAAAAAAATAAACAAACAGTAGTTTTCAATAGTAATACAATAATAATTTATTTATTGTTCTGTATAGGGGGGTCCTTAAAACTTAATGCGGCTCTATATATAAGTAAGCATAATAAATAACCTAATTCGATAACGAAACTTACAATTTCTGTTTACTATTTTATAATATTCAATAATCTCTTTCAAAACACTGCTAAAAATAATGTCAAGAGAAAAGTTTAAAGTTCGACAAATGTACGATAAGAATTTTTATTGTAAAACTTTTACTCTGTTTAAGATACAGTGTATGCGTGTGTGCAAGTAGTATGTATCTGATAAACTAGTTCGCTGAATAGGTCATGGTCATCACTGACAACAAACCATCGATAAGTAATAACCTAATACCATTATGTTAACCCAAAAAATATCCATAAAATCTTAAACCCACTCTTAACTATATCGGATATCTTGAACACCAGTATTGCAATCTGTAAACAAATACTGATAAGAAAAATCACTGATAATAATTTTATTATTTATATGTATACAACATATAACTGTAAATATTTTTAAATATATCGCAGTAATAATATTGCAAATATTTTAGTTTTTTGTATATGAAAAAGAGCGCATGCGCAAGGTCGAAACATCTGATGATTACACGAAGAAAGTCATATAATCTTATCATTGAAATTGTAAGTAAAACATTAGAATGTAAACAAAGTTTTTTTGTGTGCTCATTTACAATTCATGAACTCATGTTCCAATTTATAACTGAGTTTACATTATATGTTATTATCTGTGTTTTTAGCGATTTTTATTGAGATTGTAAATTACAGACCTATATTCAAATAAATGTTCAAATAAATTCTATAGAGATAAACAAAAAGTACATTATAAAACTGACAACATAGAATGACCTCATCAACAGTACGGCCTGTGCCAAAACAATGGAAACAGTTTTTGGAAACTTATTAAAAATAATAATACTTCTTGACAATATAAAATTTTGAAAATTAGGCAATGAAAACTAGTATGTTTTTCGATAATTTACAAGAAATTGAACAGTAGTTAAAGTATGACGTTATTAAAGTACTGCGTCATTTATATGGCATCAATTTGGCCAAAAACAATACAAAGGACAACACTTGTGTGTTTCTTTCAACCATCTACAGTAAATTTGAACAGTAGTGAATCTATGACGGTATTAAAAGAACTGTGTCACTCTTATGGCATCAACTTGCGCAAATGCGATACAAAGCATAACACTTGTATGTTTCTTTAAACAATCTACAATAAATTTGAACAGTATTACAGTATTTGACGGCATTAAAACAACTGTGTCACTCTTGTGGCATATAATTGTGCAAATATGGCAGAAAAAACACAGTTGTGTGTTTCTTTTAATAATTTACAACAAATTTGAACAGTAGCAAAACTATGACGTCATTGAAAGAACTGTGTCACTCTTATTGCATCAATTTGTGCTAATACGACATAAAGGACAACACTTGTGTGTTTCTTTCAATCATATACAGTTAATTTGAACAGTAGTCAATCTATGACGTCATTAAAGTACTGTGTCACTTCTATGACATCTAATTGTGCAAATATGACAGAAAGAATAACAGTTGTCTGTTCCTCTGAACAATTTACAACAAATTTGAACAGTAGTGAACTTATGACGTCATTAAAATATTACGTCGCTAATATTACATCAATTTGTACGGTTGTGACAAATGCGTCAAATATAAGAAACATAAGATTGTCTTAGTTGTTACGGTCATATTATAACAACGGTAATTTTAGTATATTTTTGATAATAAAATACAGTTTGTTATGTTTCTATTTGTGTGTTTTACTTAACTTAGAATTATGAATTTAGAATAAAAATATAATATTGAATTTAAAATAGATATTGTCTCTTCAAAGATCCAAATATGAATTAATCTCTCTTAGAGAATAATTGTACATCAGTTAGAAAGAGAAAATAAAAATATGTACACTGAAATATTTTACAAAGTGTTTCCTCAAATCTCTTGCATCACAAGCGCTGATAACATGCTGTTAAACATTAAATTTATTTAATGGTTTTTGATATTAAGAATGTATTTGATAAAATCCGATAAATCAGCCTAAAATGTGCGAAAAGTTTAACTAATTTGTAAACAAGTTTTATATTGGCGATACAAAATAGAGCAACAGGTGATAAGATTGTTTTGATAACACGTGATATATTTAATCCATAATCAATATCGTATTTATTTTTGTTATTCGGTATTTATTAGGGTGTTATTCTTATCTAAATTAAAACTTACATAATTAGCATATGAGTATGTAACCAATCTAGACTCTGGAAAACTAAAACGCTAAAACAATCTAAAAAATTGCTCCTCCAATTTTCAACCTAAAACCAAAAACACTTGTTCTAATAATTTAATGATATATTTATATATAATGATTATCTTAATCTTAATATATATAAATTACGTGTCACGTTGTCTCTCCGCGATGGACTCCTAAACTACTTAACCGATTTTAATCAAATTTGTACACCGTGTGCAGTTTGATCCAACTTGAAAGATAGGATAGCTTACATCTCAATTTATTTATCTTATTGCAAATTATTTGTCTATTAATTATCTGTATATGACATATGACATCTGGCGACGATGATGGCGACATCTGTTGACTAGATTGAGTAAATATTCTGTTGACTAGATTGAGTAAATATTCAATAGATGGCGCTATGTAATGTAATATGACAAAAACCTTAGACACAGCAACGCGTGGCCGGGACAGCTAGTATATTTATAAATTTATATTAATGATTATATTTAATAATAATAAAATAATGGCGCGGAATTCTTTTATTTTAAAAATTCATAAAAGAAAAAGTATTGGAGATATCATTTTTATACTTTTTCGTTTTTCTAATGGTATATTTAAAGTTTCATCCTAATTACTTCTTGAATATGATATCTTGAAGGTCGACATCGGAAGTTTAGGTTCATTTTGTCTAGCATCTCTTTATCTATGTGGAGCAATAGTAGCACGAATCTTGTTCTTCAGCTCACCCAGCATCTTTGGACAATTGGTACCCAGGTAGAAATGAATCTTGAAATTAGATATTGTAAAGCTATCTTTGCAAGGCATTGTTTAAGCTAATTTTAACCTTATTAATTTATGTTGGTGCAAAATTAAATGTAACAAACCTGAATAACCTTGCAAGATTAGCTAGTACCATTTTACTCTTTCAGCAAGTTTGCGCTACTCTTATAAAATAAGCATACCAAATTTCATGGAACGCTTGGAAAATAAGCTACTAGATGGCTAATTTTAATGCTTAATTATTCGTTTAGAGTTGTGTTGTACGCTATTATAGTAGCAACCAAGCATAAATAACGCTACTTTCAAATTTAAAACCTGCACTCCAAGACAATTTTCTATCTGGGTAGACACCAAGGATTTAAGATATCTCCATAAAATATAATCGCACTTTTCGAAGATTAATGGCTGCTGTGTGGCGCGCATTTTAATCAAGGAAGTTCTTGCGCCACATTTTGGATATGCCAAAAGTATTTATCGTTTACTAGAAAAATGGTGTACACTTTAAAAGAAAGTTCAATGAAAACATTCTCAATCTCTCAACAACAAACTTATTAAGATACAGAAGTATATATTTTATCCAACTAAATTAATTAATTAATATTATATGCATTTTAAACGTATCCTGTTCGACCGATCCATATAATCAGATATAGTCCTTTCTATGTATTAGAATCTAGAACAGTGTATATGTGAAGATTGTTACCTACTCGTGTATTCCAATAGACATTTATTGAATTAATCAATAGTATGTTGTACTAGAACACCATATTACTTTCTAACTTGAATGGGGTGGGGAGGGGAGGTGTAGGGTTGTGTTTGTATTTGTGTATAGTTCGATTTGGTTGAATGACAACCGTAAGCGTGAGATATGACTGTATATAGTTGTTCCATTCCACACCTCTCACTCTTTTGATTCCCCACTCTTCTTGTTTTATTTTGATCTATTTCCCCTTCCCAACATTCAATTTGTTTTGTTTGTTACTTCTAACCTGCAGGGCTATACTGGAATGTACTGAAAACTAGTACGTCTTACCTATCATTTACCAGTACGGACGTACAACTTATGGGTTTTTTATTCTATTTGTATACATATGTACACAATCTATCCATTAATGTCACACAGAAAACTTTTAACTTAATATATGTCATACAGAGGCGTACTTAATTAATAATAGAAATTAATATGGATTATTAAGAGGTAATTTATGAGTTTCATGTATTATAACGAAACAAAAATTTTATGTCACGCAAAATTCCTTCTTTTACAATTAAAATATACGCATTATCAACCTAGGTAGAAAATTGCGTAACAGTGCGAGGTTACTACTAGCTAATTCCAGGGTACTTCTCATATAGAAATTGTCTTGTATTGCAACGTTTATTTATTTGAATTCATTCGTACATTTTCTATCCGCGCAATTGTTTTTCACTTAGAAAGAGCCACACTCAAATATCCAAAAATCTGCGTGCTGTGGACGACTGCTACAGTGGTTAAATATCGAAATCATTCCGTTTGTTGATTTATAAAAGCGGTAACCAGAACTAAGGTAGTTCTCGACCTACGACCTACAGACAGTCATATCTCAGAAACAGATTTTTCGAAAAAAGAAACCAGCATTCAGTGATAGCTCAATGGTTAAATTCGAGGACAAGGAGGTAGATTAAGCTCGATTAAACTCGACTTACGACCAAGATAGATACATCGGTATATACATATAACTGCTACCATGTATTTTTTTCTTTTTTTAAATTTAGTTTAAGGATATTTTAATTGCATAGATCATTTATCCTATGTATTATATCTATATTTCATTAATTAATTTTGTGTCTCGTAAATATTGTAATAATTGAGTAATGATGTCGTCTAGGGGTAAATTTTGTCTAATATGGTGAAATTTATGGCACTAATTGTAGTAGTAGGTGTTCAATTGTAAATTCCTTATTACAAGTGTCGCAAATAGGTTTTCGTTACCTCTTGAGGATGTATTCATGTGTAATTTTTGTGTGTCCTATTCTGAGCCTCATCAATGCTTTCTCTTACTTTCTGTTTTTTTTTTGGTAACTAGTGTTGAAAATTTTGATTCGATACAGTTTTTGTTCTTGTACTTCAGTTCATTGTAGGTTGCATATTTTCACTATCTCTTCACGAAAATGGCATATAAGATCATAGTGAGGTTACCTGTATTGTTTTCGGTAAAGTGAAAGAAAAATTTCGTGTTAAAATTTCGCTAAATAACGTTATTCGAACATTATCATTCCCTAATTCATATTAATAACAAATTACATCATTTATTGCAACTTTATGTATACTACAATCTAAATCACTCTCTCTCTCTCTCTCTCTCTCTCCTAGGACTAACACTCAGGGATGATCACCCTAAAATGAAAAATTAATATCAATACATTGTACACAGTGTGATTTTCCTAAATTATATATATTAGGGTGTAGTTTCCCATGTGTCCATGTTTCATCGATTGAAATCAATAAAGATTAGAAGGACTTGAATTGTAAGCAGCTTACAAAAAATGATATGCAACTTAGAATTAATTGAATAATTGGAGCCAGACTTCTAAAATAAAGAAATAGAACAAGGTCGGACATGCTTAATAACGCAGATCAATAGATTTTACTGAAACTAGTCTTAGGAATTAAACATGAATTAGGAAAAAAACTAAATAAAATCGATAAAGCCGCTTATGTCTATATTATGCTAAATATTAATACATACAGAACTGATCACCAATTAATAACTCTTGTAAATGATTTTAGCTTAAGATAATCACACTTATTCGATTAACTGTAGAGTACACACACCGTAGTTTTATATACCTTTAGACACTCCACACACTCTCAGACACAACTGTCTTAAAACAATTTTTCCTTTGTCTTTGAATTTAAAGAACGGGACTAAATGATTTCAGTTATTGAACCAATATATAAATAAAACCAATTCAAATTTGTTATGTTTAAGTCAATATCTTAAATATAAATGGTTTTTAAAAATTATTTGACATTTATTGACATAGTATCCATAAATATGTTTCAATGTATTCAAGTGTTATAAAAGCACAATATATAAGATGATTTGTGCAGTGACGTAGTTTTATAAGACTTTAATTATAGAAAACACTCTACTAATTATACAAAATTTAAACGCAATTTTAAGTGACAATACATTTTTCATTTAAACGAGAACAGTTCTTTTTTCCCATTCTCCAGATTTTGCTCATTGTGACTAATTTTTGTTTTCAAATAATTGGTAAAGAATGTCATCAAATCGAACAACTCAATCGTGGTTACTATTTTCAAATTTTACGTACTGTATGAAAAAGAACCCGCAAACTGGATGAAACAATTTGGCGGGCCGAATTTTACCCCAATTTTTTACTTTGAGAACCTCTTAATTAAATTGAAAAGAGCATGTTATGTACTTTATATATATATAAAAGTAATAGAAAATTATGCAAGTTCTAAAGAATCAATATAATTACTTAGAAAGACTCGTACTAGCTGCTGCACACCAGTATTCAAATAATTAAGTAAGTGATATTCATTTTCCGGTACAGCCAACCACATAGTAATCAATAAAAAGTACGGTGCATCGATAATGACTGCCACACAGATAGAGTTGTAAAATATACGAGTAAAGTACAGGCTGATAATAAAATTACTGATATTTGGAATAAATATTTTGAATGTAAATGTACTACATTTATTTCATTTTTAATTGAATGCTACTGCATCTTATCATTGAAATGATAGGAAAAAAGAGAGCGCAAATATTTCACCAATTCAAAGATGTTATCGATTGTAAAAGCGGAAAAGAAATTGGATTCTAAATAAAAATATATTTCTCAGCATATTTCGTAGAAACAAATTTTCAAATGAGACTTCTAAGAATAATAAAACGGTAAAATATTTTCCTCATTTTATTACATATAGTTAAATTCAATTTAGTAATAAGGTCATTAGGATAGCCGTTGCATGTTGGAGACAACTTGTTTTAGCGTTATTCGCCACTGTGACTTCAAATAGATCGCTATGACTTCAAGCTAGGCCTAGCAACGACATCTTCCAAAGGTATAAAGGTCTTATAGACCAGGATACTTGTCTGAGGTACTTACATATTTCGGGCAAGTGTAGGATACCGGGAATATGGAAATTTAAGTTGAGAATTCAGCACAGGACATTGAAAGTATAATTATTGACTTTTAATTGAAAGAACTCGAACACTTATGAGAAATGTCTCAAGATAAAATTGTTAGCATTCTCTCTGTTTGTTCAATATGGTGTTGCATTTATAGCTCGATCTTATTACGATAAAGGTACAATTTTGTGTCTTCATTGGCTGATCGCGCTACCATGACTTCACTTTTGTTTACTTAGGCGTCAAAAATGTGCGTGTTATGACATTTTTTATTAGGGAAACGTTGCCATCTTTTACACAAACATAAGTGCACTATACAAAAGTAGTCGGCCGATTGATTGACTTGAAAATCTGACACATCGTTGCATTCAAATACGCGCGTATTTTCGAAAATCAAATTTATTTCTTTCCAGTTGATTGTCGTCTGTATTTAAATCTGTGTGTGTCTTTTATTTACTTTCCCATATATTTCGAGCCACAGACAAGCGTGACTGGTTTAACTAGTAGTTTATGAAACTGTACACATCTTAAAATTAAAATAACGTAAATTAAAAATAATGTTACTACAGCATCCTTTCCACTCACTGTTTTGATATTTAATTTACTGTTTTTATTTAATATTGTATTCTAGATTTCAGGTTTTCGTTTAAGCATTCCTTTTCACAATTGTGTTTTAATTTAAGTTTAGTTAATTTCATTGGTGCGTATGCATCGTTAGTAATATAAATTTTGACAGTTCGACAAAATTGTATGTGAAATAAATAAAATTACTATTTTTAATAACAATTAGTAATAGAAATTGTTTTCACTTCTACTGCATTTTGCTGATTGTCACATTTTGGAGGTTATAATAAAATATAGTTTTTCTTAATTTAATATTTTTAATTTAAAACATTGGACCTTGTAATGTTCTAAAAAAACTAAGAAAACTTAAAAAATAAATTAAATTAAAAATGGTGATGCCTACTCGTATTGCCATATGCTAAACTGTTTAAATTAGATAAAAAAATACAAAATTAAATTGTTAAATTTAGTAAGTGGGAATGATACTTAATTCTAAAATTTTGGTTAAATATTTTTCTGAAATCTGCTGGAATTTTATTTCTATTATTTTATCATATGCAATTGATTAAGTTTTCTGAAAAATTGTCTTGTTATCTATTATTTGCCAAGAGTGGAATATTTCAAATTTATAGCTGCATGGAATACTTGCCACATTGCAATTACAGTATCAGTGTTTGTTTATTTTTGTGTCTCGATAAAAATGTAAACAAAATATTTGAAAAATACTGAAAGCAATTCTTAATGGTTATTAGTTCAGGGAGCTGTTTTTGATCACTTTTACTCTATCTCTCTCCCTAACTTCCCAGTTCTCACAGATAAAATATAAATCCAACAAACTGAGTGTACGTTACACCGCAAAGCAATGAATAAACGAAAGTTTCCTTTTTCTCACAACTTAAACATATACAGGCGCAGACTCTTTTCACCGCGTTCTGCTGTGGCTTACGGTTTTAAACGGATACGGAATTGTACATAGAAAACACCGCGAGTACAGACGTATATGAATTTAAATTCCTTGGTTTGATTCTTCACAACTTTTCTTTCAAAAAATGAGGGAATCATCTCATCAACGTCTGTTGAAGCTTTTAAGCTTTGAAAGCTTTCATACGTGTTTCACAATACCACCGACTGGGTGGAGTGGACTGTATTTGCTTATGATTTTTAAGGTGGATGTAAATTGCGTTTAGAAGTACAAGTATACTTTGTCCTAAATTCTATGTAATTGTGCTTTATATTGGTAAAGCTTTATACACTGTTAAAAAAAACATAGTACCATTTCTTAAACTTTTTCTTAATCAATGTATTAGAATAAAAATTCAGATTCGTATATTAATTTTTATAAGATATTAGGGAGTTAATGAGTTAAATTGATTATGTACATATATAATCATAAACGTCATTGCCGAACTATCATAATTTGAAATATTTCTATCCCAAAAACATTTTGGAGTCACTTTGACATTATATTAAATATGCGTATAATTTTGTGGATATAAAACAATTCAATTTGATTTCACTCGTTCAGGGGAAATGTCAGTTATATGAACTATAACGTCAAAATCACTTCACCTGGCCTCACTACCGTACCAGTATTGAATGACGTTGCAAATAAACCAGTAAAGTGTAACAGAGACAGACATATCTTGTTTCTTTTTCTATGATATTTTATGAGGTGAAATATATATGTATATATTATGTATTATTTTATCTCTACTAAAATAATTATTTTTAAATGTAAAAGAAGCTACAAATATATTTCCATTTGAATGTATAATGCTGGAAAGAATATTCTTATGAAAAGATTCTGACAACTTTTTTTCATATGTAACATCTATCTGAAATCTTAGTGAAAAATATTTGATTTCTTGACAAGAACTTCACCAAAATGTTTACTGGGATATTTTTATTAATAAAGTTTTAAAACTATGAATTAAAAAAATGAGTGTATAAAACTTATTTGCGTTTAGTTATTTCAATACTGCAACATATTCGAAAGCCATTTATAAGTATACTTGTACAATATTTAGTGTTTTATGAATAAGGTTTCTAGGTGCACAAATCAATGTCACCGTTTTCTTTGAATCAATTTATATGTACATACTTACATATACGATATCAGTTACACATACATACATTCATAAATAGAATTCAATACATACAAACTTGAAAAACTCATACAAATAATTTAATAACATTCAACGGGCACTTGTTTCACTCGATAATAGAAGCTCCGTCTTACCCGTACACTTGCACGGTATACACCACACGGTGTGACGTCATTGTAGACCAGGAAAATTACAGTAATAAATTCAAAATGATTTCCGCGAATTTCTACACCTTTGCAAAAACTTTTCCTTTTATGGGACAAAAAATAATTATTGAATTGCTTTAATTCGGATCACGAAGTCTTGGCTTTAATTTAGTAGGAGAATTCTTAAATACTATAAGCAAATTGAATGGTAAGCAATAAAAGTGAAATGATTCTTGAAATGGGTGGAAAAACCACTGCATTTGGGCCGGCATCGGACTCATATTAAAATCCCAAGAATATAAATCCAAGTACTGTTCTATTAAGACTTAACGTGGGAGTGAAGAGAAGCATGAGGGAAGCTGTACATACGATCGCTACTGTCTACTGAGGCAACAACTGATATAAGCTATCTGAAGCACAATTAGTCTTTGAAGAAACTTATTTTCAAAATGCCACATACAGATAACATTAAAAAACCTAGTAATCAGTGCATACGCCTTTCCTCTCGCTTTCTTCTTTTCCACTTTTCATACGATATATGTAATTACTGTATGTAATGTAGTTACTGTATTTAAAATATATGTAATATACCAAATAAACAAAATTAATATACCAGTAAATCAATGCCAAAATGTGAGCACCATTACCCTGAACTTTATCTTACTTGTATTGTAAGAAATAGAATAATTTCTTAATACTTTTTTGTTGAGAAAGTCTCTTTAGATAAAAACCGTTGTCACCGCTCCAGTGTAACGTAACAGTAGCTTACACGTTTAAAAGAAATAAAGAAAGAACCCTTCAAATAAACAATTGATTAGTATCTCAAACCGGCTTCAGACGATGCCTCCAACGTGTGAGTGAAATATTGTAAGATGGCAAGTTTCCCGTTACACGGTGGAACGAATGTTTCTTTCGAATGATTTATTTATTTTATTAATTTGTTGATATAGTTGACACTGACACTGTTTAAGAAAAACTTTCAAGTAAATAAAGAAACCTTCTAGTATAAAACCTTTCTATGCTGGACGATTCGTGCAGCAGTGCATGACATGTGAATCAAGTGTGTGGTGGGGATAGAAAATCCATTTTGACGCGGGTCAAAAGACCGACAACACCCTGAACTTCTTCCAACATGAACGTTGGACACATTTAGTTCTAGCATCGGCCACACGATACGTCCAAGGTGTTCGTAGCATCGATTCGAGCCGACTTAAACCAAATAATTTTGTCTTTAACGTAACGTGACTTTTTTACAGTTATGAATATATATATAACAATTATATCATATTGAGTGATCTGGCAATTTAAATAAATGTTATAAGCGCATAGTTTGACTGGACTACTAGCGTTACAACGAAAGTTGAGTATCGAACATGTTGACAAATCACACAAGAAGTGTACCACACAGTTGACGACTGATGGACGATTTACTTCATTATTTATAACCAATTGTCTCGCGATATAAATTTCCTTGTATTTGTATTAATATCAATTCTTAGACTTTTTAACATAAAACTAATACGTAGTCTTAATGAAATTTATTTCTTTTATTTGTATTAGTATTTTGTGTATATAATACTCCATCTAAAATACAAGCCTACTTTTTATATATATAAAAAAAATCAATATTTCAAAAATATATGCTTTTATATTAAAAAGATATAAAAATTACTTTTATGTATATGTATAAGAGTATGTATATACTGACAGGATATGTGCTACGTCACACAAAGCGAAACTCGCAGTATCCTTTATTTGAAACAAGTTAGAGTTTAACAGGGAGGTCATTGTGTGTGTACACTCCTACTTCCTAATATTATTTAATAAACGGTAATGGTAAAGATATGGCCTCTGCATATGGTTATATACAAAGCAGAGATTTGGGTAAGAAAATGTCAGACAAAACCTGACAAAAGAGAAAAATGAGTCAGTTTTTCTTTATAACATTTGCAATCTAGTCTTAACCAACAATTAACCTTATTAACTATGTATAGTTTGAATTTTGAATGTTCCAGAGACGTTTCTTCCAATTTCTTGCAACTTATAATCGCGCGCAAATTTTTTTTATACGAAGCACTTAATCCATTAATTTTATGACGTACATTTCATTTTAATACAAATTTAATAGACAAAAAAGTAAGATCGATAACGATTATTAATTTTTTTAGGATGAATTTTTGTCTAATGTTATGAAAATTAATATACCTACTTGATTCTGAATTTTTTTAATACCTGTTTCTGGAATATGCTTTAGACACGTTTTAAAGTATATAAAGTTTCCTTTAAGGGTGTAGGTTACACAAAGTGTATTTATCATCAAGTGCTTCTAAATTAATTTTACATAAGTTATCACAAGATGTCTTTACTTCCTTGATCATTTGACGTATCATTCCAGGAACTTGTAATATATCTGTACGCAAGTACGTACTTGTTAAAGTCCTTATCTCTCCAGCACGTTTAGAGATACAATTCTACATCCGATTCTAGAATAATCAAACATTCTACACCTTGATACCAACGATGTTATTATCAGTACATTGTATACAGTAAAAGGTCAATTGATAAGACTCAAATCTTACTTCGCTTATCAATATATCATTTAACACAACGACGAATTGTGGAGCATCAGCATACATCGAGTATTTAGTTATATTCAAAGAAACAATACGATTATCAGATATTTTTAGAAATATGTAAATTGTATGACTGAATATTATCTATGATTTTTTTTATGGATATTTCAACAAGAGCAGTCATTTTAAATGAATAGACACATGCAATTTTTCTGTGACATTTCGCAGATTTCGTGTTTTATTACTAACCTTTGTACTTTAGATTAAAATTAAAATATCACCACTTTTCATCGAAATATTGCGTTCTTCTATTGAATTAAAATGCAATGAATTGAATTGAAATGAATGATAAATAAGGCCAATTATCAGTTAACTCCTGGTAAAATTTGGTATGTTTTCGGAATAGTGCGTCGAAATTTCATCCCAGGTAGAAAAAGTAACTCTTTACTTAACTTAAAGTAATAGTTAGCAAGTGTGAAACAGTACTGCAAGACAAATTCAATATGAGTAGTAGAAAATGAAACTGTGAATTATTTAGTAGCAAGCCAACAAGTACAAAACAAATTTGAAGACAATTTTCTACCTGGGACGTAACAATTTAATTACTATGAATTCCAATATAATTCTTTTCATTAAAAATGTTATCTATTTTAAAATACGTCACTCCTCAGGTAACTGTGATGGCTGATAAGGTTAAATATCTAACAACATATAGTAACAATCTATAAATATCTGGGCGCCAACATTTGCAAATATATTTCAGTAGAACATAATTATCAACATAGTCCTGACAATCCTGGCAAGTCATTAGCATACAACAAAATACTACCGAATGCAAATTAGGTTGTAAAATGACACGTGGATGAACGTAAAGTGTTGTGCATTTTTCATGTTTACCAGTTTTGTTTGACTTGACGTACCTGCTGCAATCAATGGTCGTCCGTCAGTAGTTGGTGCCTAGTGCATAGTGTTATTAAATTTATAAAATACGTAATATTTCAAGGTTATTTTATTAAACACAATCAAGTTATGCAATGACTGTTGTACTGTTCGTTAATAAACATATAATTTAATACCTGTTGATAATTGACGTGTTATCACATAACGGTTGCATAATTGAGCCGTTTTTATAATTTCCTTACATACTAGTATATTTATATGCATGCAAACCAAAATTGGTAAATTTTCCAAAAACTAAAAGGTAAATAAAGTTAAATTTAATCATGTGACTTGAAACAATTTTTGATTGAACACAGAATATAACGTGTAATAAAATAAATACAATGGAATATTATTATGTAGTTATAATATAGAATTATAAAATAAAGAACTTCTTATTTTATAAGTCGCAACGAAGTATAAACAGCATCGTTTTCGTATTGTTTAGTGTAAGATGCAGTTCTGTTTCCTATAAATATCACTGTAAAGTATTTTAAACATCAAACAAAAATTCTGAAAACACAGATAGTTAATAAAATATTTTGATATAGTTACTAGTGTCTTCAAATACCAAGTGCGTTATTCTCATAATATTGTTGTTAATTTTATTGTTATTTTATAATATTTACAAATTTTCGATAATTCCACCATCCTATATTATAATGTTCCAAGTGTATATTTATGATCTTATATTCTTATATGTTTGGTACTGAATTTTGTATGGTAGCTCGAAAACGGATCCAGGAAGTTTTTGGAAATTTCCTATTTCGTAGAGAGAAAAATTCTAAGACTTTTGGCGTCCTTCGATTTTTCCCTAAATTTTCTGGGAACCCGTAATTAGAAAATAACCCGTATACAAAAACTGGAAAAATAGTGGGCTTTTTTTCTGTATAACTTTGTATTCGAAAAAGATAGAAAGGTAAAAGTTTGCATGTGTATTACGCTATTGAATGCGAACATACTTCAAAATTTAGAAATTCAAAATTTTATAAAAGGGGCGCCGAGAAAATTAGGGGGTTCGGTAGGAAACTTTGAAGAAAGCTCAAATTTTGGATTTTGTAATAATTAAATATTATATTAAAAAAAAAAAAATTCGAAATTTCAAAATTTTATTTGGGGGCACGAGGGCAGTTAATACCGAAAGTAAAAAATGTGCCAGAAAGTTGAAATTTTGTATATAGGCTAACTTTTGCATAAGGTGTACTTTAGATTTTTTTTATAGTTACGAGATTTTTTTATCGTGACGAGATTTTTATACCGCGACGAGATTTTTAAAAGAATTGTTTAAAAAATTATTCTTTAAAAAAATTATTACTGGGTTTTTAATTTTAATACCATTAAATTTGTATTAAAATTAACTACATTTTTAGCAGTGACAGTGTAAAAAACAATTTTTTTTTTGATCATTGAAAGCTCTAATTATTTATTTTACTATCTAAATATATATTTTCTAAAAGCTTTCAATAAATTTGAATACACAAAAAAATTCTACTTATTTATATGTGTCTGCCCCTCCACTTTAGCGGGCCCTGAATACATCTTACATAATTTACAAACAACCAAAAACTATTCCCAATCAAATATTATTAATAATTTAACTTCTTCTAATTTTACAACATCTTTTCTTTTATGTAAGTAAACCTATTTGTTATATCACTCCAGACTTGGATTTAAATATGGATTATTTTGACACAAATATGTTTTTGTCTGACGTAAGAAGAGTGGAAGTTTTCTTTAACCTACCCTAATGTTGACCGGGTTCTTTTGTAGGTCAGCCCTCTCACCTCCCCTATCCCTTCATCACCATGATATGCGCGTACCTAGGACGCGGCTTGCTGCGACCTACAGGTGAAGGCAATTACATGGCTTACGCATTGACATACTATAAACGCGTATATAAACATATTGTATAATAATACGATTTTATTATTTACTATATTACTAGAATAAGAAAATCGACAGTGCGCTATTTTCACCTACACATTTTTCAGCTTGTAAATCATAAAGAAAGAAAAATAATTATATTAAATATAATAACTAGTATTAAGTGAAGCATATTCTAGGAATTTTATTATATGAAGCACATAGGTACGTCACATGCACACTTTACACCACCATTGTGAGGCCCTTTAAACTTGTATTTGCTTTCATTTTGCATTTAATTATATCTAGTCAAAAATTAAATTCTCTATAAGTTTAGTGTTAATGCGGCTCATGTAATACATATAAAATAATGCAGTATTAATTTGACTGTTTGTGTATATATACAACACATACGCGTTTATGCATATACTTTATATAATTAACAACTGCAGTGACGAATTCCATCTAAGCAGCCGACAGTGTGATATCGTAAATTTCTTTCAAGCTGATAAGTAAATTCATGAACAAACTTACACTTTACACCGAGAACGATGCAAGCAATAAGGCTGACTGTCTGGCTTTGTTTACCAGAGACCATATCGCTCAGTTTGACATTGTACTTTGATTTTAGTCAAAAAATCGATTAGGATAGCAAAATATCGTCTGCGCCAACAATCATTTGTGTTATAATCATGTAATAATAATTCCTGTATTCAGAGCCGTTTTTTTTGTTATGCACAAAATTGTATGAAATTTTTAAAGCAAGGAAATTATTTTTAGTGGCTCTACTTTTGTAATTTTCCAAATAAAACTTGTCAAATCATTGCTTTGCTTAAACGTTATTACACCCAAAATTGAAATTTGTCCACTGTTTAAATTTTACAAAAGTAGCGTCGCTAATGGTTGTTCTTTTCAAGGTTACTATCTAAAAATCATATGGAGTTGTCAATAGTGGCATCTATATGTCATCTTACGAACTAGTTCAGTAATATATAATAGTAATAGATTTTAAGGAATTGTATACGTTGAATTTAGACCATAGTATAAGTTTATTAATGTCGCATGTTGGAGTCCCACTAGTCTAAACGATAAATGTTTAACAAATACAGTACACTCATTTCTAAATACGGTCAATTTATGAATAAAAATAAATAAATGTTTTGCCATTTATATTTTGTGAAAATTAATATTAAATTTCTCTTTCCTAGCTAAAGCTGTTATCGCTGTTTAAAGTAAACTGTTTTCTCTATATCGACAGATTTTAGTATCCTTAGCAATCTTTACAGATTACCTAGTGCATAATACTTGTTTCAACTAAAACAGCACCCTCTATTTAAGATACTTCTCAAGTGACGCCAGACAATTTTTTAAATTAATCGAAATGAGAACAAATATATTAAGTAAAATACTATACGAACATGACATATTAATATTAGTAATTGTTTCTACCGCTAGAGTGTATATCGGTACATTTAATAAATGCATGATTTAATAAATAAACGTAGGTGCCCCCTTGCTCCGCTGCGCTGTGTCGATCTCTCCGTGTTGCGTTCAGTGTCCACGGTTCGCAATCATAAGCATCAGATCCGCCGATGTGCGGCTGTCAAGTTAAACGCATGCCAATGTTTGTATAAAATTAGCCTTGGCCTGGGCAAAATCATGTACAAGTCGAACCGTCAGAAACGAGTCGACTCACCAGACCAGTGTCGTGGAAAGAAAACTGTTCGCCGATAGAACTTTATCAAGTTCACTCTGTTCTTTTCCAGTTCTGCCACTGCTGTGTCATCTGTTATATTTCCAACTCAGCTTTTATTATGAATTGGAATTTATTATTATTGTAAATGTTTTAAATATAACCTAAAAATAGTTCCTTATGCAATTTATTGTGGTATATATACATTCAATCACCGAAGTTAAACACCATTGAGGCCGTCCGCACTTGGCTCGACTAATTGCAAACGCGAGCCCGAATCTGCCCGAACCAAATGAGAATGCAACTGTGTTGTTGTGAAAGAACGCACAAGCTCGAATGAAAAAACAATGATTTGAAATTGATTTTGAGCGACTGTGTTTCTAGGTCGCAGGGCAATTACGTTGCATGCTTTTGAAGGTGAACATCATGAGCAGAGATGTGTACAAATACTTTTCAAAAGTATTTTAATATACATATACCTCAGAATACGACACAATAAAATCCCCTATTGTGCTATTGTTAAAAATTCTATAGAGTCAAGAAACACGGCTCGTTTTCGTTGGAAAATTCGTTGCACGGCTAGTTTGCAGTGTTGTTAGATTTAGATGAATATTTGCCTAAAACACAGCAAACGTTGAAATAGGCTGTGCAGTTCCTACAAATAAAGCTTAGATTTTATAAGCTGCCCAAATACAGTAGTATAAAAGAGTTGTGTGAATTTAGAAAGTGAATTAAACAATTTAGAACAGGAATCACGTGAGTGAAGACACAACTATCTATTATTCAACCCCTGCCAGTATTCTACGGCACTGCAATGGCCATCTACACTACCTTGGTTTCGCTGTGCTTTGCAATAAGTGTCTAATTTTAATATGATGTGTACGTGAGCCAATATTCAGTCAGATATTGAAATCTATTACTGTTTTACAAACACAAAATTATAATAATCCAATTTATCGATTAGTAGATTAGCAGATTGAAGATCGGTTTATAGAATACTGCTCATCTATACGCACACATACATAAATATGTATTGTATACATACATAAGTTAGATATTGACATCGCTACATCAGCTCGTGTTACTATTTTCAATGTATTAGTATCTTTAGTGTGTAATAATAGATGATAAAGTGTTTGGAATGCTCAACTGATAATTATAAACAAGGGAGAGTGGGAAAGCAAGGAGCAATAGAGTAACAACACTGTAAAGTGAATAATTGTTAAAGCTTAGCATACTGCATATGATATATATGTATATAATGAGTGTGAAAGAGAAAGGTATATTTATTCGTAATCGAAGTAAATCCTTCGTGTCTGATCGTATTTATTCGTTTGATGAATTCAATGACATTCAACCAGCATAAGGTGTTGTACTGCGCTTATATTTAAAATATAAACACAGAATAAAAACTGATGTTTTTGAATAGTCCAGTGAAACTATAATTAAATGTTATGTCTTCAATTAATTGGACTTGTGCTTGTTTTATTTTTATATTAATAACCGCGTTCAGATGTAGTTATAAGAAATAATTTTCCTATGTATTTTAAGGCCCTCCGCACATGAGGCGATTGATTACAAACCTTAGCCTCGAATCTGGCCGAACCGAATGAGAATGGAACTGTGTTGTTAGGGAGAGAACGAACGTGTTTATGATGCTCAACGGGTTGAGAGGGGAATGAACCATACAGCCCCACTTAAGATTGTTAGCTTATCTTAGCTCTCGGTAATGCAGTGCAGTGCAGTATAAGGGTTCTAACAGGAAGTAAATTCTTGAATAATTAACAGTAATAATATTTATTCCATTGAAATTTACAAAAATCGGAAAATATAAAAATATTGCGCCTTGACTTTTGAGCAAATACTCCAGGTTTGTAATATTCCATTCCATTATTTTAATTATTGGGGTAGTTCCACTGGACTATACATATTATAACCTAAAATTCTTTTTAAATACCAACTAATAAAATATAAACAATAATCATAACATGACGTCAGAGTGTGCCTCTCACTCTTTGTAACTGACTATCGAGTTCTAGATAATAGTTATTTCAAAACCTCATGGGTCCGATGAGGTATTCGGTGGTCTGGTCTGTAGTCTCTTGTCAGACCGGTAAACAATTTAGAAAGCAGATAGCCGTAGCTTGCTTGTTGTCCACAGCCTATCTAACTGCTAGCGCCTAAGAGGTCGTCAACCAGCTGAGTAAAGTCTTTTTCATTCATGGTTCCAAACATAATTTACAATACCTCACCGATAGTTGTCCACAATGACCGCACGACTAGAGACCATGGTAGGCAGGGGAGTAACATCAATGTTAAGTGATCGGCGATAGTTGAATAGTTGAATTATATTAGATTCCAGAGATGCAAAACCTTTTTAATGTATCACAGAATAAGTTTATAAAATATAGAGCATGAACCATCGCACAAATGGTATAGTTTTGTTTGTGAAAAAGACTGACATTTTAAAAACAATGTATCGTCAAAATTCAGGCTTCTGGGGCCCTATTCCTGAGTCTTACGAACAACGATCGTGATCGAACAGATATGATTTATATGAGTAAAATATTTTACGAATAACTTTTAAAAGAGTATTTCTGAACTATAATAATAATTAATAATAAAGTTCAGGAATAGTACAGAAATAATCTTTTAAAAGTGATTCGTAAAATGTTTCACTCATGTAAATCAGATCTGTTCGATCACGATCATTGCTCGCAAGACTCAGGAATATTGGCCCAGTTTACCTAATTTAGTTATTACTTGTATAAATTTACAACATTACATAAACTTATTAGACAACGATGAAATACATATAGTAAAAGAGTAACAGAATCAGGGCCAGTTGCTGAACTTCTTATTATAAATCGAATCGTATTACAGCAAATCGTTTTGTTTTTAAACGATTACTTTTATTTTTCTTCAACTAACCATGTTAACTAGTGGAAGCGATAACCATCAGTTCAGCAACTGACCTCAGTATTGCAAATAGGCGACGCTAAGTTAAATAAATTAAAAGAATTTTATATTAATTTTGTTCAAAATATATTTTAAAAGCTACCTTATTTGAGTTTTGTCTTGCAGTTATACATTTATGTCATTATTCTTCTTTTAATATTCGAAGAATAGAATAGAAGATAGATTTTATTTATTCATTATTCAACCCTGCAGGTTTTCCACCCCTGTTACAACTTTGGAGAGAGATGACCCCGGTTTTGCTTTGGTAGTTTACAATACAAGCACAAATTCGTGCTAAATAGATACTATATTATCGAGATACTTTGAAACTATTATATACTATACTATACATCATTGGCATTTGTTTAGGTACATATTTATCTGCAGTTATTTATAAAAGCTACCGAACTTTTGAACTTTTAAAGTTCAATTACCTTTTAGTAAATACTAAGAGATTCAAAATATTATGTAATTAATTTGAAATGCTCATACTGTGTTAAGTTATTAATAATACGTATACAGTAATATACTATAGTCGTACTTAACCTAATAGACACAAACATAGCAAGATAAAATTCTGGTGTACAATTTACTCTATAGAATGAACCATAAAGCCTATTCACAGAAATGCGTTTTATGCTTTTTTTATGAGCTTTTATAAATACAACATTTAACATACTAAAATAACATGTAGGTAATTTCAAGAAAAGTTTGTTTAAGAGTTTTGGTAATGTGTGTAATGCGTGGATCAATATTTCATTTATAATAATGTTGTAAGTACGCATATGTCGCACTTACCTTTTATTTTTAATGATATTAAATGTTAATTATGTAATAGAATTATATTATGTAAACAGTTTTTGTATTAGTATTAAGATTGTAAAGAATAATTATTTAAGTTTAGCGCTTATAAATATTGTCTCTGGTTTGTGGAGATTAATATTGATTTAATGCTGGTAATTCAGTATTGGCGTTCTGTGATGTGAAATAAATTATTATATATTAAATTGCACAAGACGCTGAAAGCCAGTCTTCTCCTGAGTCTCAAAGCAAGCATTACTATTCGCAACTTCGTACGTATTGAATAGTGAGCACATTTCAACTATTAATTAAATTATAACACTATAGAATTACATTTTGTTTTATATCTGTCATCTTCGTTAATCTAATAAAATACTATTGTAATTAAGTAAGCAGATATAATATTACAACGAATAAATGATATATTTTAATAAAAGTGTTTGTATTAATAGTAATAAAAAGATACTAATTGTTCAACCGTCGCATGTCGCAACGAGGTTACTTTAGACCGCTCAAGTATTCTCTAATTGCAACAATACACCGTCTGAACAAGAATCCTTATTAATCATCTTAAGAAAGATATTCGATTACTACTGTAATTGGTGTTGGAAGTCGTCAACTGAAGAATCTACTACCAGAAGCTAGCATCCCTGCAGAATGTACTAGTAAGCTGAGTAATCTCCTCCAGAACGACAATACGACACACCATTTTACAACATTGGTGTCAGGTGTAACATCCGCCCTCGAATCTTATTTACAACATTGGTGTCAGGTGGGGTCTCGAAGAGATATTCCTACACATAAATATCCAAGAGGTACGCCCAAAATTTTTTTCTATATATTCTACACCTGGATGCAGATCAATTATTCTGGATACCACTACGTCGATCGATTATTTCCAAGATTGCCGAAGAGTACGAGATAGAACGTCAATTCATCTGTATTTCACATAATTTTTTCTACAAGTCCGGTGGATGTAAAACAACAGCCCGCTGAACCAGAAAAAAAAAGAAATCTTTTGCCCCCAGCGAATGGATGGATGCTTCTAGAACAAATGGAATAATCTAAACTGATGTTAATCGTTTCCAGAACCCTGCACACAGCTGTACATAGATCAAAATCGAAAGTTTTTTTGTTAAGTATAATAAGACAGTATCTTTTTATCTTGTATACAATTATTATCATAAATTGATAATTGTATTTTTTTCTATTAGTAGCATCCTTGTAGTTCATTGAAGCTATTATTTTTTTAGTATTATATTCAATACTTTTGAATATTTGCTATAACCTATCTATTAGTAGCATCCTTGTAATTCATTGAAGCTATTATTTTTTTAGTATTATATTCAATACTTTTGAATATTTGCTATAACCTATCTATTAGTAGCATCCTTGTAATTCATTGAAGCTATTATTTTTTAGTATTATATTCAATACTTTTGAATATTTGTTATAAAATAACAATTTTGTAGCATCATTGTTCAATATTTTTAGTATTATATCCAATACTTTTGAATATCTACTATAATATTTCCTATAATTGTTTCTACAATTATATTAATTCATGTTTAATATTTTTAGAACATCTTTATGAACGAGAAAGAATTTTGAAAAGGAGAAGTAAAGAGCTGAAGCAGTTAGATAGCAGTCTGTTCAATCAGAGAGACTACCTTCCTGTTACAACTGCGGTGTCTGAGCCCCATCGGAAATTTCCAGTGAGTTACTGTTTTCGCTAACAATTTTTCCTTGTCAGAATCCTATTTTTCGGAGAGTCGTTTATTGGTACAAAATAATCTTTAGTCTGTATATTATATATAACTTTAATTAAGTACTATGGCACCGAACGTTCATTCACTCACACTAGTTGAGAATACAATCAATCTAATTAATGAGTTTTCAAAAAATCTAGAAGTCCAATCAACATCCTTAACAATAGTTGAATTAAAAATCAAAAACTTAGACAAAGCTTGGGTTAAATATAGTAGTATCGTAGAAGCATTGCTTCCAACTCTAAAAAATGAAGAAGCTTCGGCTATCGTTAGTAAGTCTATGGAAGTTGAAAGTATTTATGACGACACTCTTATTTACTTGTTGAATTATAAGCAAACATTTGAGAATGATACACATATTGTAGACGACTCAAAAAGTATAGATTCAATAAAAAATCTGAACTTAAGTCCAATGCAACTAACCGTTTTTGATGGAGAATATATTAATTGGCAAAGTTTTATGGAATTATTTACAAATTTAATTCGTAATAATAGTAAACTATCAAGCATTGAAAAAATGCATTATTTAAAGTTAAATTTGTCAGGAGAACCACTCAAACTCATAAAGAATTATCCTTTAACAAATGATAATTACGAAATTGTTTGGAACATCCTTTGTAAACGTTATGATAACAAGGTAGCACTTATTGAAACCTGTTTAAACAATTTAATAAACTACAATGTTATACGTTTAGAGTCCGAAATCAATATCAAAAAACTACTAGATGAAATTAATGAATCGATTAGAGCATTAACCGAATTGGGGATATATTCTAATCATTCAGATTTTATGTTAATACATATTTTAAAGACCAAATTAGATTTTAATTCGTCAAAGGAATGGGAAAACAGAAATAATTCTGAATTACCAACCTTAAATGAATTTACAGAGTTTCTGGAGAGACGGTGGCGCAATCTAGAAAGAAGAAGGCATATTAAAGTCAAAACATATCCAAGCGTTCCTAATTCTAATAGTAAACCAGTTTCAAGCAAGCAAATTCCTAATAAGGTCGAAACAAAAACTAAAAATTTGTTCTGTAACCATTGTAAGAAAAGTGGTCATACAGAAAAGTATTGTTTTATTAAGAAGGAAAATCTAGATACGGGTAACCCTATTGCTCAAGTTAATACTTGTAGGGAGGCCACAATTTTATCAGAACCTTCTACTTGTTGTGAAAGATCGAAACATCTTATATCTGATGGTTCTCAAGTATCTTTTACTAACAAGACACAACACAATTCAAATAATGAATTATGTTTTTTTTATGATTTTGATGAGATCAATACGGGTAATTTACAAAATAATAATGATATTCTAAGTTTTGACAGTAAAAATAAAAATGTTAAGGCTAAGCAAACAGTTGACACTATCCAATTCAAGATGGTCGCAGCCAAAGCTAAAACCGTATCATTTTTATTAGATACTGGTTCTCAAATCTCCTTGATTAAACAAAATATTTTAAATAACAATGTCAGAATTAATAATAAATCTAAAATTCTATTGAAGGGTATTTCTGAAGGCACGCCTTATACCTTAGGTTCACTGAAAACTTCTATAATTTTAGATAGTAATAAGTCGAAACAAACTTTACAGGTTGTGTCAGAAAATTTCCCCATTAAACACGATGGAATTATAGGGTTAGATATTTTACGGAAACTAAATGCAGTAATTAATCTAAAAATGAACAGTGTACAATTCTCAGAATGTGGCAAAGTAATTGAGCTCCCACTTATAAATATAAACAATATCGTTTTACCAGCACGTACGAGGAAGATAATTCCTATGTCAGGTTCTACAGTAGGAGTTTGTGTAGCCAGGGAATTGTTACCTGAAGTTTTTTTAGCTAATGCATTAATCAAGCCCGTCAAAAATATTTTCTATATTTCAATAATAAATTCTTCAATAAAAAATATAATACTTAGTAATTTCAAACCGAATATCATACCGATAGATCAATTTAGTATTTACCATTTTTCAAAATCAAGTCCTAACAACCGTAAGGAACTTTTATTAAACAATTTAAATCTTTCACATGTCAATTCAGAATTAGTAACAGAATTAATAGAAATCTGTGACAGCTTTAATGACATATTTTTTTTACCGGGAGACAAGTTATCTTGTACGAGCGCATTAAGTCATAAGATAAAGATTAATTCTTCTAAACCCGTTAACGTTAAACCGTATCGATTGCCCCATGCGCAAAAAGAGATTGTGGAAAAGCATATTCAGGAACTGTTGGTCAACAACATAATTGAAGAAAGCGACTCACCCTATAACGCACCTTTATTAGTAGTACCAAAAAAACCAGATGCGTTAGGTAATAAACAATTCCGCGTAGTAGTCGATTTCCGTAAACTTAACGAGCAGACAACAAGTGACGCCTATCCTTTGCCTCTTATACATGATATACTGGACCAACTTAGTGGTGCAAAATTTTTCTCTACCCTTGACTTAGCAAGCGGTTTTCACCAGGTCCCTATGCTTCCCGAAGATAAAGAGAAAACAGCATTTAGTGCGAACTTTAAACACTATCAATTTGTAAGAATGCCATTCGGACTTAAAGGAGCCCCCCCCATGTTTCAGAGACTTATGTCTCACGTTCTCACAGGTTTGCAAGGAATAGATTGCTTAATCTATCTGGACGATGTAGTCATTTTTGGAAAAAACATTTCTGAGCACAACCAAAGATTAAAAAACGTTTTTTCTAAATTACGGGAACATAATTTGAAGCTCCAACCATCCAAATGTAACTTTCTACATAAAGATTTGATTTATTTAGGTCACGTTATTAATGAAACAGGTATTCTACCAGATCCTTCTAAAGTAGAAGCAATAAAGAATTTCCCCATTCCAAACAGTCCTAAACAAATTAAAACATTTTTGGGTATGTCTGGTTATTATCGCCGACATATACCGCATTACGCAGAGATAGCCAAACCACTATATAATGCAGCAAACAGTAATGTTAAAGTATTAGAATGGTCAGACCAATGCGACGAATCATTTAAAACTTTAAAAAATAAATTAACCATATCACCTGTTTTGCAATACCCGGACTTTAGTAAAAATTTCGTTGTAACCACGGATGCAAGTAAATATGCTATAGGTGCAGTCCTTTCACAAGGTACTATTAAGGAAAGCCACCCAATAGCATATGCTTCAAGAACTCTAAATAAGGCACAACAAAATTACACAACTACTGAACGTGAGTTATTAGCAGTAGTATGGGCTGTGGCTCATTTTAGACCCTATCTCTATGGAAAGTTTTTTAGTATCGTAACAGACCATCAAGCCTTGACTTGGTTAATGAGTATTAAGGACCCGAGTTCTAGACTTATGCGTTGGCGGATAAAACTAGAGGAATATAATTACGAAGTAATATATAGACCAGGTAGTTCGATTCCACACGTAGATGCCCTAAGTCGCGTATACTCACTTCAGGTTGAAACAATGGATGTCACATACGAAAATTATTTAGAAATAATTAAAAATAAAATTATCATAAACAATAAAGTAATTGAACATGATAAAAGTTTATATGACGCACCGACGTCATTTTCATTAGTAGATTTTGTATCAAAAGATTTTAAAAATTCAATTGGAAATTCTCCTGAATTAATCAATAAATTTAGTAGTATCAATGCATTTCTAATACAAGAAAAAGAAGTATCAGAAATTGCATATGTTGAAATTGATACTAGATTTATTATCTGTTTAATAATTAAGGAATTTCATTTTAATCTACCAAATTATAAAGAAATATTTTTGGCATTAGTGAATCTGAAAAACTTTTGTACTTTACACAAAATTACTAACATAGCTATGAACAGGTTCGAGTCTGAACTAAGTAAATTAGATTTTGCCCAGTTACGAACTATGATCAGACATATCTTTGATAAAACAAATATAATAGTACACATTTATAATGACAATATACTTAAAATTAGTGACCCTGAGTTAATAAACAATGTAATTTCGGAATTTCATGTTAATCCCACAGCAGGCCACTTAGGAGTTTCTAAAACAATTAAACGATTAAAATCACACTTTAAATTTCCAAGTATGATTAGAAAAGTTAAAAATTTTATTAGACAATGTGTATCATGTCAAAAGAATAAAGTGTTGTAAGTACGCATAAGTCGTACTTATCCTTCCTATTTTTAATATAAATGTTATTTATTTTATAAGAATTATATTATGTTATCTTTAATTTTAGTATTAATATTGTAATAAATAATTATTTGTATTTAGCGCTTGTAAACATTGACTCTGGTCTGTGGAGATTTTATATTGTTTTAATGCTGGTAACTCAGTATTGGCACATTGTGATGTGAAATAAATCATTATATATTAATCTGCACGCTAGTCAGAAAGTCAGTCTTCTCCTGAGTCTCAACCAAGTGTTTACTAATTGTACTTCGTTCGTACAATACTCCAATTGTAACATCTAAGTATTCAATAGTGAGCACATTTTAACTATTAATCAAATTATAACACTAGAATTACATTTTGTTTTATATCTGGCATCTTTATTAATCCAATAAAATACTATTGTAATTAAGTACGTAGATATAATATTACAACGAATAAATGATATATTTTAATAAAAGTGTTTGTATTAATAGTATTTAAAAGATACTAATTGTTCAACCGTCGTATGTCGCAACGAGGTTACTTTAGACCGCTCAAGTATTCTCTAATTGCAACAATACACCGTCCTAACAATAATCCTGTTATTCATCTTAAAGAAACTTAATTCTTATCAACGTGAGTAATTCAAGAAGGTGGATGATCGTCAACTGAAGAGTCTACTTCCAGAAACTAGCATCCCTGCGGAATGTATTAGCAAGCTGAGTAATCTCCTAATAGAACGAGCATCAGACCTCTTTTTACAACATTGATGTCAGGTGTAACATCCGCCTTCGAATATACTTACAACAAATGGTGTCAGGTGGGGTCTCGAAGAGATATTCCTACACATAAATATCCAAGAGGTACGCCCAAAAAAATTTTTTTTCTATATATTCTACACCTGGATGCGAATCAATTAAATCTGGATACCACTACGCCGATCGATTATTTCCAAAATTGCTGAAAAGTACGAGCTAGAACGTCATTTCATCTGTATTTCACATAATTTTCTACAAGTCCGGCGGATGCAAAATTACAGCCCGCTGAACCTGGAAAAAGAAATCTTTTGCCGCCACGGGAATGGATGGATGCTTCTAGAACACTTGGAATAATCTAAATCGATGTTGGTCGCGTCCAGAGCCCTGCACACAGCTGTTTATAGATCATAATCACTGATAAGAAAATCTTTAAGTATAATAGAACGGTATCTTTTTTTTTTTGTATATAATTATTACTATAAATTGATAATTGTATTTTTTTTATATAGCAACGTTATTAATGAAGCTATCATTTTTTTTAGTATTATATTCAGTACTTTTGAATATTTGCTATAATCCAAGTATTTTTTATTAGCATCATTATTAACGTGGTTATAATTTTTTTTAGTATTATATTCAGTACTTTTGAATATTTGCTATAACCTAACTTTTTTTTGTAGCATCATTGTTTGTCATTGAAGCTATTAATTTTTTTAGTATTATATTCCAATACTTTTGAATATTTACTATAATATTTTTTTTTATAATTGTTTCCACAATTATACTAATTGATGTTTAATATTTTTTTTAGAACAACATTTTTTTGAACGAGAGGGAATTTTGAAAAGGAGAAGTAAAGAGCTGAAGCAGTTAGATAGCAGTCTGTTCAATCAGAGAGACTACCTTCCTGTTACAACTGCGGTGTCTGAGCCCCATCGGAAATTTCCTGTGAGTTACTGTTTTCGCTAACAATTTTTCCTTGTCAGAATCCTATTTTTCGGAGAGTCGTTTATTGGTACAAAATAATCTTTAGTCTGTATATTATATATAACTTTAATTAAGTACTATGGCACCGAACGTTCATTCACTCACACTAGTTGAGAATACAATCAATCTAATTAATGAGTTTTCAAAAAATCTAGAAGTCCAATCAACATCCTTAACAATAGTTGAATTAAAAATCAAAAACTTAGACAAAGCTTGGGTTAAATATAGTAGTATCGTAGAAGCACTGCTTCCAATTCTAAAAAATGAAGAAGCTACGGCTATCGTTAGTAAGTCTATGGAAGTTGAAAGTATTTATGACGACACTCTTATTTACTTGTTGAATTATAAGCAAACAATTGAGAATGATACACATATTGTAGACGACTCAAAAAGCATAGATTCAATAAAAAATCTGAACTTAAGTCCAATGCAACTAACCGTTTTTGATGGAGAATATACTAATTGGCAAAGTTTCATGGAATTATTTACAAATTTAATTCGTAATAATAGCAAACTATCAAACATTGAAAAAATGCATTATTTAAAATTAAATTTGACAGGAGAACCACTCAAACTCATAAAGAATTATCCTTTAACAAACGATAATTATGAAATTGTTTGGAACATCCTTTGTAAACGTTATGATAACAAGGTAGCACTTATTGAAACCTATTTAAACAATTTGATAAACTACAATGTTATACGTTTAGAATCAGAAACTAATATCAAAAATTTTTTAGACGAAATTAATGAATCGATTAGAGCATTAACCGAGTTGGGAATATATTCTAATCATTCAGATTTTATTTTTATACATTTTTTAAAGACCAAGTTAGATTTTAACACATTAAAGGAATGGGAAAACAGAAATACTTCTGAATTACCAACCCTAAATGATTTTACGAATTTTCTTGAAACACGGTGGCGCACTCTAGAAAGAAGAAGGCATGTTGAATTTAAAACAGATTCAAGTCATTCTATTTCTAGTAGTGAACCAGTTTCAAGTGAACAATTTGCTAACGAAGTCGAAACAAAATTTAAAACTTTTTTTTGTAACTATTGTAAAAAAAATGGTCATTTAGAGAAATATTGTTTTATCAAGAAGGAAAATGCGGATACGGTATATCCTGTCGCGCAAATTAATATTTGTAGGAGAGATACGGTATTTTCAAAACCTTCTGTTTATTGTAAAAGATCGAGACATCTTGAATCTGATGGTCCTCAAGTATCTTTTACTAAAAATACAAAACAAAATTCACGTTCTTTTTATAATCACCATTTACGTAAATTTAATAGTTTAAATAAAAATATTGAGATTAAAGAAATACAAAATACCAATGATATAACAAATTTTAACTGTAACAATGAAAATGTTATTGACAAGCAAACAGCTGACACTGTTCAATTCAGAATAGTCGCAGCCAAAGCAAAGACTGTATCATTTTTATTGGACACTGGTTCTCAAATTTCTTTAATTAAACAAAATATTTTAAAAAATAATATCAAAATAGATAGTACATCTAAAGTGTTATTAAAGGGAATCTCTGAAGGCACGCCTTATACTTTAGGTTCACTAAAAACTTCTATAATTTTAGATAGTTCTAGGTCGAAACATACTTTTCAGGTTGTGTCAAAGGATTTCCCCATTAAACACGATGGAATTATAGGATTAGATATTTTACGTACATTTAAAGCAGTAATTAATTTGGAAACAAACAGCGTACAATTCTCACAACATGGCAAAATATTTGAATTCCCATTATTGAACATAAACAGTATTATCATAGTTCCAGCACGTACTAGGAAATTAATTCCTATGTCGGGTTCTACGGTAGGAGTTTGTGTAGCCAAGGAATTGCTACCTGAAGTTTTTTTAGCCAACGCATTAATTAATCCTGTTAATAATACTTTTTATATATCAATAACTAATTCCTCAGCAAAAGATGTAATACTTGACAATTTTAAACCAGATATTATTCCAATAAATAAATTTAATTTTTACCATTTTTTGAAAAGAAATCCTAACGATCCTAAAAGATCCTTACGACATCTTTTATTTAATAATATAGATTTTTCAAATGTTAATTCAAAATACTTAACAGATTTAATGGAAATCTGTAATAATTTTAATAACATATTTTTTTTTCCCGGTAGATAAGTTATCTTGTGCGAGTGCACTGAGTAACTCACCTAACCCTGTAAACATTAAGCCGCATAGATTATCTCATGCGCATAAAGAAATTGTTGAGAAGCATATTCAAGAACTGTTGGCTAACAACATTATTGAAAAATGCGACTCACAGTTTAACGCACCTCTGTTAATGGTACCTAAAAAAGCAGATGTGTCGGGGAACAAACAATTTTGCGTTGTAATCGACTATCGTAAACTTAATGAACAGACGACAAGTGATGTTTATACTTTGCCTCTCGTACATGACATACTAGACCAATTTAGTGGTGCAGAATATTCTTCTACGATTGATTTAGTTACAAATAAATTTACTAGTAATAAACCAAAATTTAAATTAAATTTTGATAGAAGGGTCAATTCTTTTTTTCACCTAGAAAGTATACGGTAGTTAATAGGAATAGATTGAAGAGATTTTGTACCAATGAACAAAACCTTGACGTGTTAGATGGATTTTGTCAGGGATGATTGTTTTGTGGAGCAGTGTTAACTCTATACGATGGGATCAGAATCGTTGTCGACACTTTGCTTCTCTTTTTGTTTTTTTTCCAGAATTGTAACTCGTATATTTTGTTTTTATACGTGTCCCTTTTTTTTTGGAAGGGGGTGTTGCGATAGTACGACATCGTCCTATCTTCCTTTTTCTTTTTCTTGGAAAGAAACGCATATGTTTGTTTAATATGCGTTCCTTTTTTAGGGTTGAAGGGTGTTGTAAGTACGCATAAGTCGTACTTATCCTTCCTATTTTTAATATAAATGTTATTTATTTTATAAGAATTATATTATGTTATCTTTAATTTTAGTATTAATATTGTAATAAATAATTATTTGTATTTAGCGCTTGTAAACATTGACTCTGGTCTGTGGAGATTTTATATTGTTTTAATGCTGGTAACTCAGTATTGGCACATTGTGATGTGAAATAAATCATTATATATTAATCTGCACGCTAGTCAGAAAGTCAGTCTTCTCCTGAGTCTCAACCAAGTGTTTACTAATTGTACTTCGTTCGTACAATACTCCAATTGTAACATCTAAGTATTCAATAGTGAGCACATTTTAACTATTAATCAAATTATAACACTAGAATTACATTTTGTTTTATATCTGGCATCTTTATTAATCCAATAAAATACTATTGTAATTAAGTACGTAGATATAATATTACAACGAATAAATGATATATTTTAATAAAAGTGTTTGTATTAATAGTATTTAAAAGATACTAATTGTTCAACCGTCGTATGTCGCAACGAGGTTACTTTAGACCGCTCAAGTATTCTCTAATTGCAACAATACACCGTCCTAACAATAATCCTGTTATTCATCTTAAAGAAACTTAATTCTTATCAACGTGAGTAATTCAAGAAGGTGGATGATCGTCAAACTGAAGAATCTACTTCCAGAAACTAGCAACACTGCGTGATGTATTAGCAAGCTGAGTAATCTCCTTTTAGAACGACAATCCGACCTCTTTTTACAACATTGATGTCAGGTGTAACATCCGCCCTCGAATCTTACTCACAACAAAAGTGTGCAAATTAAATAAATGCCCATTAACAATTACATCGACTTCGAAACATAGTTTCGAAAGGTTGGCTTTGGACATAGTATATCTTCCCAAGAAAGACGACAACGACAAATACAAATACTTACTAACAATACAGGATGACCTTACTAAATTTACGGAAGCTATTCCTATTATAAACCAGGAGGCAAATACTGTCGCGAAAGCATTAGTAACTAACGTTATTTGTAGGTACGGAGTTCCTAATATGATCTTAACAGACCAAGGAACAAACTTCATGTCAAAAATTTTTAAAGATATATGCAAATTGTTAAAAATTAAACAATTAAAAACAACAGCATTTAGACCAGCAACCAACGGTGCCTTAGAAAGAGTTCATAGAACCCTTGCCGAGTATCTAAGGAATTTTTGTAAAAAGCAGGATGATTGGATAAATTGGATTCCCTATGCAATGTTCGTGTATAACACAACTCCGCATACAGCGACCGGTTTTACTCCTTTCGAACTAATTTATGGACATAAGGCAAATCTGCCTTCAATTTTTTATAAAGAACCAATTGAGGTAAATACTTATAATAATTTTATAGTAGAACTCAAACACAGGTTACAAGTAGCGAGGGAACTTGCTATAAATAACTTGGTTAAAAGCAAAGAAAAAACAAAATTATATTTTGATAAAAGGGTCAATTCTCTTTTCACACCTGAAGTAAACGAACTAGTTTTATTAAGAAATGAACAGTTACCAACTAAAGGACAGTCAAAAAAACTTTTACCCTTATACGTAGGACCGTATAAAGTTACTAAAATTATATCCCCTGTTAATACAGAAATACTAATTGGTAAAAAACATACGGTAGTTCATAATAATAGGTTGAAGAGATTTTGTACCAATGAATAAAAACTTGACGAATGAAATGGATTTTGTCAGGGATGATTGTTTTGTGGAGCAGTGTTAACTCTATACGATGGGATCAGAATCGTTGTCGACACTTTGCTTCTCTTTTTGTTTTTTTCTAGAATTGTAACTCGTATATTTTGTTTTTATACGTGTCCCTTTTTTTTTGAAAGGGGGTGTTGTGATATGTACGACATCTCCCCTATCACAATTTTTCCTTTTTCTTTTCCTTAGAGCAGAAACGCATATGTTTTGTTTTATATGCGTTCCTTTTCTTTGGTTGAGGAGTGTTGTAAGTACGCATATGTCGCACTTACCTTTTATTTTTAATGATATTAAATGTTAATTATGTAATAGAATTATATTATGTAAACAGTTTTTGTATTAGTATTAAGATTGTAAAGAATAATTATTTAAGTTTAGCGCTTATAAATATTGTCTCTGGTTTGTGGAGATTAATATTGATTTAATGCTGGTAATTCAGTATTGGCGTTCTGTGATGTGAAATAAATTATTATATATTAAATTGCACAAGACGCTGAAAGCCAGTCTTCTCCTGAGTCTCAAAGCAAGCATTACTATTCGCAACTTCGTACGTATTGAATAGTGAGCACATTTCAACTATTAATTAAATTATAACACTATAGAATTACATTTTGTTTTATATCTGTCATCTTCGTTAATCTAATAAAATACTATTGTAATTAAGTAAGCAGATATAATATTACAACGAATAAATGATATATTTTAATAAAAGTGTTTGTATTAATAGTAATAAAAAGATACTAATTGTTCAACCGTCGCATGTCGCAACGAGGTTACTTTAGACCGCTCAAGTATTCTCTAATTGCAACAATACACCGTCTGAACAAGAATCCTTATTAATCATCTTAAGAAAGATATTCGATTACTACTGTAATTGGTGTTGGAAGTCGTCAACTGAAGAATCTACTACCAGAAGCTAGCATCCCTGCAGAATGTACTAGTAAGCTGAGTAATCTCCTCCAGAACGACAATACGACACACCATTTTACAACAATAATTACAAATCTACAATTGCTGGTTTGTTCGAATTGTTCGTGATTCTGAATTTGCGCTATGGTTTTTATAGAGTTACAAATTATTTACTGTTCAATATCTATCAATACCCAAAGCTCATTGTTTGGTGTGGAATTTCTAATATAGATATTCTCGGAAAGAAAGTTGTCGCACTAAAATTTCAATAGTTCAAACGACTTCAGTTTTATTCATTTATGACATTACTATCACAAAGCTTGTTTTTTTTTACATATAGTTTCTCGAGATTCCTAGGCACGTAGCCTTTTATCGCCCCTAATATTGTTCTGCTTCTTATTATACTTTATATTCAGACAACAAGAATGATCTATTTATGGCTACTGCTGTTATAGATTTCGGTTTCTCAATCAAAAAGGCGGTGTTACACAAAGCTTGTTGCTTTTGTAGTGTTGAATCCTTTTTTATTATTATCTATCTATATTATTCTTATTTTAGTTTTACTTTTCGAAAGTTATTTTATATTTATACTACTTTACAGTAATGTCATAAATACTATTTTAAAATACTTACAAAGTAGTTGACCAGTAAAGTCAAATTTATACCTGCTTTGCACATATTTTAATTGATTTGGGACCATCAAGTTTAGGGCATATTTATCAGTTTGAAACCAGTACCTTCAGAAGTTTAAGTAAACAATATTAGCAGGGTATGATTACGGTTATTTAAAAATACCTGGGAATTTTTATTATTAGACTGGTGTGTTTATAAAACATGAACTGTAAATTGTCTTTATCTACAACGTGATATTTCGTTGTTGAGCAGAGTGAAGAGAAGAGTGGTATTCATATACTACCATATGTTTAAATGTATTGGTGGTTGGCTCATCGGCTCATGGCTTAGTAGGAGGTGGTTGGTTCACGTTCTCCATCAGCATAGCAGCATAGCAGCATAGGAGCAGAAGCTCGGCGCTATTGTGACAGCTCGGTCGACAAATCACTACATTCTAGATGTAGAGTCTACACACTGTAGAAAACTCGACTGCCATCGTTATTCAATGAAATAGAGGGCGCTGAGTGTGGACCCATTCTTTAGTTGACAATACAAAAAAGAGTATGAGCACATAGAGAGATGGAATAGGGGATTCTCTGTTCGAAGAAAAATGCGTGAGATTGAGACTTTTTTTTATAAAAACATTTCTTGAAAGCGCAATGATTCTAAATCCTTTAAGTAGAGTACTTAATTAAAGAAAGATGTATTTCTAAAGTTGAGGAGGTTTTTGATAAGGTCAAAGGTTAATTAAAGGTATAGGAAGTAATAAACCGTGTGTGTTAAATATGTAATTAATGTCGGTCACTGAAAGAGTTGCCACCTTTTTAAAATCAGTCAGATTGACAAAAAAAATATTTGTGTTTTTATTTCTTTAAATTTACGAAATGTTATTTCCAATTCTTTTTTTTTATATATAGTTTCTCGGGCTTCCTAGGCACGTAGCCTTTTATCGCTCCTAATATTGTTCTGCTTCTTCTTATACTTTATATCCAGACAACAAGAACGATCTACTCATGGCTACTGCTGTTAAAAATTTCGGTTTTTCAATCAAAAAGGCGGTGTTAACAGGAAGCGTCTGCGTATTTCCAATTCTGAAAACAGGTAGTTTTTAGTTTTGATTAAAGTTATTCTGAAACATTCCAGACAATTATGAGCGTCCGCAAAAGGGGCAAACCAGATATCTGCCTTTCGGAAGAATGTAAATTTAAACTAAATAGAATAGCCTTTCAAAATTTTATGTGGATGCCCATACAACCTAAACCAGTCGTAAACGGCTCCAAATTCCATGGTATTATTTTATAAATTTGCAAAATCTCTCAGTCAAAATACTTTTTTTCGTTCTCACCTAGATTTAATTCTATTGGTGTAAAATTTAAAAAGAGCAGGAGCTATGTTCGCTTTTCTTTCATAGAATTTCCTTCTTGGTGAAATAGTATCATCAATAATATCTAAAGCTTAGAAAAAAATATATAAATCGTAATATTTTATTGCAGATATTTTTTTAAATTTATAAACATTGTAAAATTTCGTCCTGGTGGACATTTTCATTTAAAGGAAAAGCTTTGTTTAATGTGGATTGTTGGCAAGCCTAGTCTTTGAAGTGATCCCTATTACGGTTGATTTCCATAGACGATTAGAGAAGGCTTTAGCGACGTACGAAGCGAAGGTCATAGCCTGTAGCCTGTAGCCTACCCAGTGTACGCGGGGTACTTACGCAACCGGCAAGGCAGCAGCTATGATGACCACGATGGCAAGATATTAAGGAGAGAGGTTTTACGGTCCTATGTTGTGACCATGCACGCTACTTGACCTGTAAACATGGCATTATCGATCACTTGGCGTGTCGAGCACTTGGCGCTATATGCTTGTGCCCCGCAGGCAGAGGGCATCATGCTCCACCCACGCCGTTCATCGTTTCACCCGTTTCGTTTTCCATTCTCCATACTTCGTACTCCGTACTCCACTCCGGAGACTGTAAACCGGCGACAGTCACAGTATGAACGTGCAGGACACGGCTGAACACAGCATACAACCCAACATTGCTACAAGTATTGGGTAATAGTCAGGCTGTGCCGCTATGCTTTCTATATACCATATACCGATGCGATATGATGCCGCAGCATAGTGGTACTGCCTGTCTCCCGGACCCGCGCCCTCAACCTCACTGAATATATTCCTGTCTCCGCACTGCTCTTCATGAAGTATTGTCATCTCATTTTACTAGTGCATGTAAGAGCAGTACAGCATGATCCTTGACGGTAGACCTCTCCGATCTCTGTTCAATTTTCACAGTTCACTCCGACTCCGCACTAACCCTCTTTACGCGAGAGCGGTGCGACCGTCGTGTCAGGCTAGTTCTATGCGACTATGGCTGTCGCTGTGGCTATGGAATGCCTGATCGTCTACAGTCGGTAACTCTCGGATTCAGATCGGTTATGTGATGGGTGATGCGATGAGTTCGAAGGATGGGAATATGCGAAGCATCTGGCCCGTCAGATGCTTGTTGGTTTATAAGCCTTTGTTGAAACATTGCTTATTGATCTGTTTGATCGGTATATAACTAAAATATTGATTAAATTTTTAAATAAAAAGATGCAATAAATATTGATTTTTATGAAAATCAATGATATTTAATCTAGTAATTATATTATATTAAGATAATAATTGCGTGAAATGATTGGTTGCATTATCAGGGTCATGGACTCCCGCGCGGAGTCAAACGGCACAGTACGACGGTAGACTATTGTCTGTAGTGTGGCCTCAGTGAGTAGAAGACTCGTTACACGCATCGGACCACTTATCAGCGGTTACCCGGTGGCGGAGAAGCGTACGACGCATAGTCACTTTGTGCAAGTTCTCAATCCGAATCCCAATCCCAATCCACAATCCACTGTACGAGTAAATACTTTGTATACAGAATGAATGCTTCTCGGACGTCAGCATTACGACAATCTGGCAACACTGGCTCGCTATAACCGATATTGTGGCCGCGGTTGGTATGAAACGTAGGGGAAATAGAGCTGTGTTCGGGTCATGCCGTCACCCCTCCAAGTCAGAGACTTTATTCAACTCAAAAACAACAATATTGTATTAATACAAACGGTTGTTTAACAGTAGTTGCAGGTGTGTTGTTAAGAAAGGTCCCGACAGATTGTCCCGCCCCTGATTCTTCTACCCTCCGCATCATACCATCAACGGCAGCGGCAACGGCAGCGGCAACGACAGCGACTACAGGCAACGAGTAACGAAACGTTTCAGTACTGAACACTGAACAACCAGCAAACCTCTCACCAGACAGTATTACCTTCAACCGTTTACCGTACGCACGCGGCAAAGCTAGTGTGAGTCGAAGCCGAAGTCCGAGGACAAATCCGAATCGGTCCGAAGTTCCGAATACCATTTCAGTTAGTTTTAACAGCTTGTGAATGCAAGACGTAAACAGTACGACCATAGTCGTGTTTCGACAAGCGTATAGTTAACGACGAACTGTCAAGGGTAGCGGTATACCACGCTATATTTTACGCTATCTAAATGACAGTACGTTATCACGCAGATTATCGGTAATTACTACAAATATTCGGATTTTTATAAATTGATTAAGTGTGAACTATATTTTGTGATTATATTCTTTATGTTTATGTGCAAATGCTGGGATATACTTCCTACAGGTATAATTATTTAAAAAAATAAATAAAAACGTAATTGTTATACCCTTCGCGAATACAGTTGAAGTTCAGGTGACACCGTGTGGGATTAAGGTGATTTCAAGTGATAATTGCTCTGAGCGGATAATGTGTAGTGTCATGTTAATATTTAATTGCTCTAATTATTTGCACCAATAACAGCGAGACTGTGATGATTTATTATTTTTAATTAAGTGCATCATTTTAAGATTGGATTATTTTTGTGCCGTTTAACAGGGAATGGATTACGGGATTAAATTTATTTTTGAGTGAAATTTAAATTTAATTTTCAAAATATTTTATTAAAATTATTGTGTGGTTTATGATCTTCTATAACACTTGGATTAAGTGACAAGTAAATTTTTTAAAATTATTTCGATGTCGTAAATTATAACTGACTTAATATTTGATTATTCGATCAATTCGTTAATTCGTTAACTTTAATAAACTTTTTGTGTTATTTTGATGTTATGATATTACTCAAGTTTGATGCAAGCGATACAAGTGACTTGTTGTATTGCATTCACATAGTAAATCCACAACAGTACTGCCAAATCATTCTAGAATGAGGTATTTACGATGTGCATTTTGGATTCATTGATTTTGTTACGCTCTCTTGCCTTATCAGTTCAATTAACGACCAAAATATCAATCATTTAAAAAAAAATTATTATTAAAATATTTTGTGAAATTAAATTTTTTAATTTGACCGTTTATATTTAGTTTTTCACTGATCATATTTAAGTTGTCAAACGCTGTGGGGATCCCCCCAGTTGTTTAACAAATACGTTCATCAGCTCTAAGCTAACGCTCTAGGAGCACGTGTTGTTGACAACAGATTAACTAACGGCTAACGTCAAAAAGCTTCATTTTACTGTCGCTGGCCAAAACTGCGACTTACACAGATCTAGAGCCGTTGTTTTCAAATTTCTTTAACTTTTACAAATATTAGAATACTATAAAATAATAACTAGTGTGTCAAAGTGTCGGTTACAGATTTCTTGAATAAATTCAATTTATTAAAAATTTATTTGCAATGCCTTTGCATGTTTTTTCTTAAATTATATGTTGTAAATTTATTATGAAAAATAATAGCGCAAAAGTGGATTAGTTCGTATATAATTTCTGTTGTTATAAATTAATGATGAAGCATTCATTAATTATTGTTTATTTTTGTTTATTAGGTGTTTTGTAGTGGTGTACTCGCATATATTTTTTAATTTATTTGAAAATTATTCGGTGATGAATATTACAATATAAATGTGCGTGAAAATCAACGCATGTTCAAAGTCACGCACGTTGTTAGAAAATACAAACAGTGAAACAGCTTGGTGTCACAACTGAAGCTTAAGGCCACCGCAAGCATCCACCGATATGCGGTGTGTATAAATGTATTTAAAATCTATCTAAAATAAAAACAACAATCTACAAGGCAACTGAAGCCAAGTATTAGATAGAAGAGAATGAGTGTAAAGCGACTAAGAAAATATAAAACCGTATCGGTGGCGGCATGCGGTGTTCAATAGATTAACTAATATAAACGTGACCCTGCTAAACAGTGCTCTCTGCTCTCTAACCACTAACGATCGGTGTTTCAGGGATTGGTCGCCAGCCGGCGCCACCCAACAGCAATTGTCTGTCGTGACAACAGTCTGGGGTGTTACTGGAAATTCACAAACGGGAACACAAAACCACTACACTAACGGCACAACGGGGCCCACACAGGGGTTCGGGCCCCAAATCGTCGGAAAACAGAATTTTCCAAACGGATATCGACACACCGGTCCTGGGTAAGTAGAAAGTTTTGTGAGCTTTTTACTACTTAAACTTTAAAAAGAGAAAACATTATTTTGATTTCTTTGCGATGACAGTAATTTTTACATTTACTAATAATTTACGTTGACAACCTGCCAAATATAATAATACCTCAATGATGTGCTGAAATTGTTCAAAACGACCGACGATGTCAAAAAGTGATAGATTAGTTAGATAAATAACTGTTATCATTTGTAGTTAACAATATATATATCAATTCCACAAAACCTGTGTACCGCCTTGCCTCACAACCAAAATTACCAAACAATCAATTTAAAATTCCCGCCAATTATATTATTTGAAAACGTTTTAAAAAACCATTTGTCAAATAAAATTTATTTTGAACATACAGAACAGTAAACAGATTTTTTGGAACTGATTTTTTACCTGTTAAAAGATCAAAAAATCACCAACATGATTGTCATATGGTATCGGTATTGTGATTATGTGATTGATTTGAGATTTAACCGTTTTTACCTAACTAAGAGTTATGTAAAATCTGTGATATTTTAACCCTTCTGTTACTTTAATACTCTCCGTTATTATTAAAATTAAACTTATCTTTAAAACTAAAAAATACCAACAATATTTTTCACCTTTTAAAATATGTGGTCTTTAGAACTTTCTGGAAATGATAATAACATTATATAAAATGAACATGAAGCAAACAAACCATAAGGGCGATTTTTAAGGGTAGTTGTTGTACATATGCTATGATATTGGATCTAAACTGTACACGGGGTCTTTTAACACCAGTTCTATTGATTTTTGTGGGAACCCTAAAATTGTTAGACACAAATATTATTGGTTAAAGAAGGACAACAAATAAAACATAAAATCTAATACAAAAAAAGTGGTTGTATTTCTCTATTACACTGGCGTGACGGATACATAGTTTCTTTATTTTATTTTGTGTATGTTTTAAAAGAAACTTTATATTCCAAGTATTTAAGTCAGGTATATTTAGACTGAAACGTATCTTGGGAATTTTTTTTTTACAATTTCCGTTTTTTTTAAATATTGAAAATATTTCCAAATTAATTTTGGGTTTTATGGTCTATTTCTATTTAAAGTGTAGTAAAATAATATATTTAACAAAAATATACACCGTTGTCAAAATATTCCAATATTATACAAATATTTTTCATTTTAATATTTTTTACCATTTATTAGAATCAAAAAATCTGGAAAAAATCGGTTTTAAATATTTACAAAATATTTGTAGTTTTCAGAATACTTAAAATTAAAGAACTATGCCGGTTTCAAATACCTGTTAAACGCAAATCCATTTATTGAAATTTGTTATAATCCTATTCAGGCAATGCTTAAGTTAATATATATTTATCAGTACCTTTCTGCTACCTTCTAATCTTCAAATATCTTGTTTAGCAAATAGTGTGGCTATTTTTAGCAAATTATACCTGCTCTAGTAAAATATTTTGAGTGCGACAATATTATTCTGTTATTATTGAAAACTGGTTGCCGAAAATAATAAATAATATTGAAAAAGTGCAACCTCTTTTCTAGATAACGTGGTAAAATAGTAAAGTGTCTCATATTTGCAGGTATATTTTAAATTTCACTGCCCCTTTTTTGCTAACTGTAGAATCAACTTCAAAAATATTTGATTTGAATATACCAAACTATTTGCATACAACGGCAATCTTACATGTTCAGTAATAGTGTCATTACATCAGCTAACGTCATTATTATTGACAATAATATTGATATTCTAATATTATTCTAGCATATTATTTATTAACATTATTCATTTAATTGTTAAAAAGTATTGACAGTATTAATACTGTTATTACCACACTCGCAATTATTAATCACATTATGTCAGTTTTATTGAACCATATAACTAATTTTTCGCTTTATATTAGCGAAATTTTTATGGCGCGTTATTTAAATTTCTTCAAAGTTAAATAATTGTGATCTAAAAATAAATACAAACATAGTACATATTTTAAACACATTTCTAATAATAACACAAGTAGTGGATCAATTTGAAGCCTAAATACAGGGGAGGGGGCGTAGTCAAGCTTAACAAAATCTTCACAAGGGTGTTTAATTCACATATAGTGAGATTTTAGATTCTCCAGTGAACTTATAGCTCGGTTTGTGAGAAATATCCGAGTGTAAAACGGATTTACAAAAGTGATCAAAGCGAATATACAAATAAAAGGGCTGGGATCTGTTGGGTATAGAGATGGTGAGGAGGGAGGAGTGTTGGATATTGGATGGTGATGTCACAGGGTGCAGATAGGGTAGTAAAAACATTAGAGATATATCAGAAATAGGGTGGCAGGAAATATTCTATAGAATGGAAGTAGGGACTAGATGGTAGAGGTGTAGGAAATGAGAATGAGTGAGTGAGTGGTTGAGTTGTTAAGAGGGGCAGGAGGAGGGAGGTTGTATGCGGAACTTTGGCATTATACGATTCAAACCCTTATGTAAATAGACTTGTACACATTATGCTATAAATATACATTGATTGATTCACTAAACTGACTATGCGAAGGGGGGGGGGGGGGAGAGGGTAATCATTGCAGACGATCATTTTTAATAATTTGCTTTATAACTTTGTAACATATTTCGCTTTGAGTTTAATTTTGCTGTTTAGCTAATTTAAATATACATATATATAGTTTTTACAATTACATTGTTAATGATTCATAGTATCAAATTCTAATAATTCTTTAACGAGAACTACATATTTCAAAAGCTGATAAAACTAATAAATTTTGTTCCCCTACCCGCATATTATTAAATAGATATAAATTTTAACTAACTTAACTTAATCAACTATCAAAGACACAATTATGAAATTAAACCAGTTTAAATGATGACAATTAAATACAAAATTAATTACAGTTAATTTGATTAAGTAGAAAGCTGTTGAATGTATTGTATGTGTTTACTATAAATAAACCATTAATTGTTTTTTGTGGCCGATGATATTTCCAAAATATCTCAAGACTAATTCCATTCATAAATTAAGAGACCTTATTATCTAAATTTAAAAGTTAAATACTAAATTTTAACAATTTTTATTTAAAGTAATTTTCAAGTGGTGGAAACGCCGGATATTTTTTTTCATTTTTTTTTTTTCAATACTTAATAAGCTTTATTCAATAAAATTTGGATATAATACGATTCAAGTATTCCGTATAAAGCATTTTACGCTCAAAATTAAAATTATCAGATAAATAATTAAATATAATATGTTGATAATAATAATTAATGCAAAAAACGTCCGCATGTGTCACCACTTGTTTCGATAACTAACTTTATATTATCTACAAAAGCTAAATACATAAATTTGTTATTTTAGTCTGTTAATTAATTTACATATCTTAAACGTGATTCTCGCCATTTACAGAAAAAATAATATAGATTTTAATTATTAAAAATACTAATTAAGTTATAAATAAAACCTACTTCATTCTGATTAATCTAGTGTGGCCAATTAATAGTAATTAGTATCTCGTAAGCTTCTTAGATGTCTCTTTTTAACTAACGATTTCCTAATGCTCCGCATTTCGAGAAATTGTTCTAAATTTGTTAATTAATTAAGATTTAGCAATAATCTTAAATTTGCTTTTGATATATCCATTTACATATAAATGGAAGTTAAGTTGTTCTATATATATATATATATATATATATGTAGGATTCTTTATCGGTAATATTTTTTATATATATTTGAATAATAGTTTTATACTGATAAGGTGATTGTTATAAATGTATAGGGTGTTCAATAATATTTCGATATCATTACGATTCAAAAGTTATTGCAAATTAAATATTAAATTAATAATTTTATATGAATTTATATTCAAAGTCTTACACAGCTATTATTTAAACCATAGTTTTGTACATTGTGTATTTGTATAATGCCCCCTTTTATTCAATATACTTACTGTACATTCAATGAAAAATTAATACCATCTGTTCTAATTGTTAAATATATTTATTATTGAAATAATTAGCAATACGTATATTGAAAGTCTGAAGTACGCACGTACAAACGTTTGTATCTTGTGACGTAGTTTGCATATATTACTCAAGTTAATTCTTGTTTCATACAATGTACAATAATTAAGAATATGCAAAGTATGTTTTTATTGAAACATCGGTTTTTAAATATGTGTTTGTTATATTGCGTAACTGTGACGTTTTGCTGCAAGATGTCATTAACAATTTGAGGTGGTCAAAATCTTAGATTCTATTCTTTCTACAGCAACATCTCACTTTTATCCAGTCTGAACACTCGCCTCCTAGACGCCCCTTGACTGCAAGTCAGGTTGGGGTGACCTTGAGTACTCCACGCTATTTATTTTCAAGTATCCACAACTCTAATTCTATTAACGTAAAATTATGCATTAGCGTTGGATAATAGAGGTATTCATGTATAAATTATTGCGTTAGAGATGTTAGCACGTTATATGGATAACACTATTGTTACGAATGGATGATATTTAATAAAAAAAAGTACTGATAATATGTTTACGTAGGATATATCAGCATATTGCGTAGAAAAGCGATATTTCCATGAACTTTACCCCAAACTCCCGCCTACGTAGTAGATAATAAAATTATATAAACGTAATATCATACAGTGTGTTATGTAAACGTCAGTGCACGCACGTAGTCACTTTTTATACCCTCATAATTGATTTTCATTACAATTATATAATACTATTTCACTCACACTTTGTTCATTTATATATGAAAGAAAGGGACGGTTATATTTAGAGTTAGTAGTTGTGACTTAAATACCCTAGATGTCGTCGTTACCTACTGTAAGTGGTATTTAACAACACTGACAGTATATCAAACCGATTTTTAACCTTGTAAATCAGGTTTTTAACACAAAATCGGTTCAAATCTGTCATCGAGTATTTTTTTCTGATATGCTTACTAAAAGTATTTGTAAATTTGTGGAATGTTTTTACTTTTGTTATTATATATTATGTACACTACCTGTATTCTAAAAATAACCAAATGTATAAATATTGGATGCTTACGGACTTGAGGACCGCATAATTTATGACAAATACCGTTTATTGCTTTTGCAGTTAGTGTCCTTTAAATACCATAAAAAAATGCGTTGTAAAATATTTATTAGAAGGGCTACCTGAGTGGTTAGAAAATAAGAAATTATTCATACAATGTTCAGGTATTTGACGTTGAACGAAAAATGAACATGAACATTCTTGTCTCAATTTTTATTACACACAGGTGGGTCTTGTTAAATTACGGGTCTAATGCAATACACCTCTGCTTTCTCACAACTTACAAACTTATATAGAGAGGCCTGGTGACGTTTTCTGAAACTTAACAAATCATTTTGCAAATGTTTATTTGTTTGAAAAAACGTTACCAACGATCAAACTCAATAATATACCTATTATAAATAAAATGAAGCAAATATAACCCTTAAAGCCTAATGATATATATTAAAAAAGAATAAAAATCAAATAAATTCAACATTTTTTTTTGTGTTAACCTAAAAATATTTGTTCTCAAGAATTCAGAACAAAATATTATTTAACAGGAAACAGAATTTCTATTGTGTTTTCAATCAGTGTTATATTAATACATAAATGAAACCGGTTTGAGGTACTATTATAGTATATTAGTCTTATATAACTATACAATGTGTTTATATGTGTATAAAGTTATGATGGCAGTAATTCAGTTCAACCCCATAGAATCACAGAACTTGTGCGGTGAAATATTTGTAGTTACTAAAAAAAGATTACGAGAGTATTTATTTTTAAAAATGAAAATATTTTACGAATTGTCTAATATTCTCCCTAGTAAATAATTTGGTGAATAGTCTTGTTTTGTGAAGTTTCTATTACTATTGCATTTCAATTACAGTTCGCATCAACTTTATAAAATAGACATTTCATATGAACGACTGCGAGAAACTAAAATGTAAATAAACTCTTTCATGACAAAAAAAAAACATACGCATATTTAATAAGATGAGAAAATGACTTCAAAATGTTTACTGGGTTGTTATAAGAGGAGGGTTAAAACAATTTTTAATAAATAGACACTTTTTTATTGATAATGCTGAACGAAATTGTAATGGAAATTAATATTGTATTCAATTGCTATTCTTGTTTTTCTTGACCTTAGTAGAAGAGTGAATCAAGTGCTATAAAATAAGAATTGAATATATATTACAACCATATTGTTGATAAACTTAGCATAATAAATAACACACCGTCTGCATGATAAAAATGTTATGCTTAAAACACGTTAAAAAATTTAATACAGCAGATTTTACATGTTGTGTAATACTTCAATATTACTGTTTTCAAAAAATGTAATTTTTTTGAATTCGTGATTGCTCTTTAGATATAAAAATATATTATATAGTAAAACTTAACACCGGAAACTACGATGCTACTTCCACATAATACTCTCCCCTTCAAATGCATGTTTATTTATTTTATAGTTTCATTAATATTAAACACCACTTACAACTTCATTGATAATGGTTAAATATAATTTTTAAAAAGGGAATTTTTTGATGAGGGGACAAACTTGTCGATAATAGCGTAAATTTAGGGGTGTTTGTATATATTCCCTCACCACCGTACTCCACAGTCTCTCACTCATTCTATAAGGGAGTCAGTAACTAACTTACACTCATCGGATATAAGTACATTCACCCTATTCAAAATATAATATATAATACTTTCGTTTATACTATATATAAAAGTAAAGGGTGTAATATATTTATATTATATATGTTATGTATTATACTCGTATAATAAATTTTATAAAGGGTGAATTGTGGAGTCACAATGCAGAAAACGATTATGTTCGTATTATACATACACACATACAATCCGTGATATTGATTTTATATTTTTTACTTGTTGTAAGTCAGTCTCGACGAGGTTGGGTTTCGAATTTGATGGATATATGGCGATAGCCTTGTTACGTAATGTGGCGGTATTGCATATGACACAATAACAAGCAGTAACTCGTTTCGAGATCTTTTACCGTATAAATATTTTGTGCAATACTCACGGACTATTTTGTAATATTTGATTAAAATTGAGTTCAGTAGAACTTACTTGAGTTTGTAAACATAACTAATAATCCAATGGGGTTCCAATTCTAATTTCGTAATGAGTTTCTTAAACTTTTAAATACCATACTTTCGTAAATGAAATCCATCCCACATTTTGAGAGCCACTGATATAGTTATTTTAAATATTTATAGAAAGAAATCATGTTCCTATTTGTTATCTTGTAGTAAAGTTCCAGATTTTGTAAAAGGAAAAAAACCTCTTTTAAGAAACAGAAAATCTTTGTTAGAGGATAGACCAGATATTGTATAAAAGAAAAAAAAAATGTTACCCAAAAATTCTTATCTTTAATTTTTCATATGGGAACAAACTAATACCATGAAATACATGGACCATCTTTTTAAATAGATGATATAGTCCATGGGCAACTCTACATTATTGAGTTTATAAAAAATAGATTTGTTTGTGGTAAATACATGTTAATTTTATCTAAGAAAACTTTACTAATATGTGTCAACTTTATATCTCGTAAACTTATTCTAATGATTTCTATTTTGTTAGATAGAGAATTTGTGTCTATATTTCAAATAATGGTTAGCAAATGAGCAGAGGCAATTGCGTAAACGTAAAGCATTGAAATTGGTGCACACTTGCAGATAAATAAGATCTACATATTCAGTAATACTCACTTGTATGAATTTAACCTTTAGAAGATACAGATTTTAAAAGATATGTTGTGTTTACATTCTTTGAAAATGTTTAAATGTGATTTGTGAGTCGAATTGCCCTTGGACTAATCCAGCATCTTTTTAAATAGATGTTACTGATCTTTCATTATGAGAAAATAAATTTTTAAAAAGAGAAACCGAAACAAATAAATGTGGTATACATACTACCACATTTACTCTTATATATTTATAAACATTTTTTCTTGAGACCCACAAAAGTGCTTAGTTGCCAAACTTCTATTATAGATATCTATATGTATATATATATAACTAAGAATATTATGTTATATACACGTTTAATCCCTAAAATTCAACATTTCTAAGAAAAGGTTCAGGATATTTAAAAGGGGGTTCTCAAATCATCAAATATTTCTTTTTCACAAATTTCAAGTTCAAGTATGCCATTTAGTATTTGGTGAGTGTCACGTGCACATCGAGTAAGAACGTGTTAAGCGCATGATTTAGTGCCATATATACAAATAAATAAGTATATATCAACATTAAGTGATATAAGTGGTGTAGTTCATTAAAGGATAATAAACAATTAAACAATACAGGTGATTTGCAAAATATACTTACAACATAATTTGAAATAAAAATATTTAAAATTTTATTAAAAATTTTATGTGACGTCATATTTGTCTATTTAATTTTTTAATTTTGTCACATACGATTCTGCTATACAATGTGGAAATAGTTTTATAGAAATTAAGACATGATTCACAACCCCATTTTCTTTAAATTATTTCATGTGTTCAATTATATTTTCTAGAAAATTGTTTTTCATCTTTTCCATATCTTTTGACTTATGAGACCAATGTTGCAAGGTTATCAATTAAAATAAGATTATGTTATGTCTTCAACAACAATGAGTAAGTAGATTAAAGAAATCTCGTATAAAGATAATCTGAATTCAATTAATGGAGAATCCGATTTATACGAGTTCTCTCAGGTCGTGAAATTATATACAATTAATTTAATCGTAATATTTTCTTTTATTGAAATATTAAATGAACTGAACTAACTGTACAGGTAATGATTTTGTATTATTTATGATTTTTTAATCTGTTCATTCTGATCGCTTGATCTAATTTACGTATATAATTTAATCTATCATTTGTACTATAATAAAGCCAGCTCCGAGTTTAAGCCTGGCTTCAATACATTGTAGTACTTGTTGCAATGTGTAATCTTTTCTAACTTGCCGTTCGCCGTTGTACCGTTGTTAGTAAGTTTACCTGTAATCACCAAGTAAAATTGTGCATTCATCTGTATAGATCCAACAGTTGATTAACAGTTTATGAAATTGATAACTACTTACAATGTATATCAGTGCTTCTGAAACATTTATTTATCGTTTATATTGAGTATAAAATATAAAGAAATTTAAATAATTCATGTATTATATAATGTAACATTTTTAACATATTATCAAATTTAATATAATTCTATTACATTTTCTGTAATTAAATGCAAAAGACATTTAAAGTTTTTCACTAATATATAAATTTAATATGTTACAATAGAAAATCTTGCATAAATTAATGTGGAAAGATTGTTTTGTTTCGTAAATGGTATACGTAATACGTAACTGTATATAGCGGATACTCTTACTTGAACGGTATTTTTCCAATTAAAATGCAATGCATTATTACCACACAAAATTCAGATTTTTCCATTGTTTTGAAAATTATCACACATTTGTTAATAATGGCGCCATCTATATGTCACTCTGCAATTACGACTGCAATTTAATTTTGACTAAATTGTTAAGATAGCAGTCTTAAGCAAGTGAATTGCTTTTTATTATAAAAGGAAATAACCCGCTATCAACATTAAAAGATGTACAAAGTACATATGTATAAATTTAAAAAAATTTAAAAACTGTCTCTTTTTTTTTTTTTTGTTTAGCACACTGCATATATAGTTACTAATTTCTTAGATAATATTGTGACTAATAAAAAAGTAATTACACAGCTAAGTTCCTAATAGACAATTGTATCACTATAGAATACTATTTTATAGAAATTTTCACTAACTGCAGAAAGCCAATGGTTTATCCGATTAACATTGCTTCGCGCGCAACAGTTTTATAGTCATAGTAACTGTACGTATTACATGCATGCGGTAGTGCTGCAGTTCAAACTAAAACCGTTCGGTTATGTTATTTATTTCAAAGGTAAGAAACTCTTTATTAACGGATTTAACTGTATGAATATATAGACATATTTATAGTACACAAATATATACATATAAAAGTACACGTCGTGATATAATTATAAAAGATATCTTTAGAATATAGTCACGCCTTTGAAAGATACGAAATATTTCATATCAATAACTTCTAATCGTGTTACATGATCTTATATAAGATACTAATCAATGTAGGTTTCTATACTCTAAGGTTTGATTCTATGCTAATAAATTTTACATAACTTTATATTTTATTTTTTAAAGAATTTTTGCACATTCCCATCTCAATCCCACCAAATGTATTTCCCGAAGGTTAATGTAACTTGAAAGACACCGGTTTGTATCCTCGAAAAGATTCAAAAATATTGATTTTCAAGTATAATCATTTATTTAACGGATAAAAAATAAAAGTCAACGGTTTAGAAATTTGTATAATATTAAGAAAAGAAATATGTATGTGTGTCTATGTATAAAGTTCGAAAGGAATGTTATACTACGTTTGAGAATTAAAAAGTACAGTTCTATATGAAGTCAGTCTAGCTCTAGATTAATGGTGTGAGCAATAAAATAATTATAATAAGCAATATATCATATAATAATATGTACAAGTACATTTAAGTAAACATAACACACATTTTATATGGATGCATGTGTTTGTATGTGTGTGTGTGTCGGTAAATGTCATGCCTGGTCGACGAATAGCGGTGCTTATGAACTGGAAGAATGTTACAGTCAGTCTTTGAAAGAGAGCCATCAAGAAAACGGATAATTTATTATAATATACCCGTACTTCATAGCGTAGTCTATCTAGGAGTAGAGTACATTTCAAATATATACCGCCGGTGTGTTCTTTCTTAACAAAACAAAGATCTAAGCTCTCACCAGATAGGATAGGATCGCCAGCTAGATGTACAGTCACTCACCTCAAACTTATAACAATCTCATTGTTTTTAAAAGTCATTTTGTCTTTGTTAACAGTCAAGGTTTTGATCTAAAATTAAAATATAAGTTGAACTATAGCTATTAAAACATAATACTATTCTAAACTATATCTAATTAGGAATAATGTGTCCAAGAAACTCAACAATGTTTCTTTTTTTTATATAATTTCTCGGGCTTCCTAGGCACGTAGCCTTTTATCGCCCCTAAAAATGTTCTGCTTTTTCTTATTCTTTATATCCCGACAACAAGAATGATCTATTGATGGCTACTGCTGTTATAAATCACAATGCTTCTTATGCCAGTTTCACACCAGAGAGACAGTTCAATAAAACACGAACAAAAACTTGTTTTCCTGAACAAAAACATCAATGTTTACACCAAAGAGACAGTTCTTAAAAAGTTTGTTTTTTGTTGCTGTTCTAGTAAACAAAACACATTCCCATCTAGACTCGGTAAGATCAAAGCTAAACACGTTTGTTGTTGGTTTTTAGTCTGCTCGGTTTGAACACGCAGTTTTGTTTTTTGTGAACATTTGCGCTTATCAGTTGTTATTTATCATGTTTATAATTTTTATGGGACACACAGAAAAACACTAAAAACAAAACCAGTGTGAACAGTCTGTTTTCGAAAAACAGAACTGTTTTAAAATAAAATAAAACATGATTTTGTTTTGTTTTTTGACAACAAAACTGTCTCTCTGGTGTGAACAGTGAGATTTTTATAAATTTTTCTATTAATATTTCTGATTCAGTTCATAGTAGCAATAATTCATCATTGTTCACTGTCCCAACAATTAGGCTTCCCATAACCTGTTCAACTGTTTCCTGTCATTCTCTTCGTGATGTATTTTGATAAGCCATCGTAAAGCCACACGATTGATACCCACAAAATTGATTATAAGACCTTATCAACGAAGCAATTGACATCCTGAATATAAATTAAATGTCTAAATTTATTTTTTACGTATTGTATAACAAAAGTAGTATTATATTAACAAAAAAGAAACATAAATATATTGAATATTATTGAATTTAAAAAGTATATCTTTTGTTAAATAATAGACTCATACCAAATAACAAATTCCAACTAAGTTCATAACATCATCTTAACATCAATGGCACTTGTTAAGTAGAAAATGATTACATTCAGAGCCAGTGTAGCTGCGGTTGCAGCCACAGAAAAATTATTTAAATATCAACAAAAATATAATTAAAATAAACCGTTATTATATATTATGATATTATAATTGAAAATGATAATCATTTAATGTCATTGTATTTTGAAGCTGTAGAAAGAAACATGTACAGTTATATAGCATTTATACATATTTTGAGTTGATTTAATGCAGAGCGAATATGTCAATCTTTTCTTTACACAATCATTTTTAAGCGTGGAATCAGATATAGATTTAGTAATGCTGTTTTTATGTTGACGATTAATTTTACACCAGAAATAGACCATTTCTTAATAGAACACACTATACACATGGTTTTTGTATTAATACAATATTAAACTAATTTAACCTAATTAATTTCTTATTAAATGTTTCACTTGAAATATTTGCAACGTAGGTATGTTCTTTTTATTAAGGTTATACTCTATTAAATTAATTCTAGATCATTTTTAATAATAAAACTTTAACAAGAACTAGGTCTTCTTTTAGCTATTATGTTAAATTGCTACTAGAATACCGCTTGACCAATTCCAAGCGTTTCATTTAATAAAACAACTCTCATGAGGTAAAGATTACTGCGTTTCAGCAATTTTGAGGTGTTAACTATTTTTTAGTTTATAATTCTAATAAAATCTATTTCCTTATCTACTTAATATAGTTATCTACAATTATCTGTTTCATTGCAGGAAGTTTATACATATTAATCTAACGACATATGTCATTTAGGTGTCAATCAGTTCATTCTAACCTAAAAATAATGCCTTGCTGCTAACTTCAGACAGATTGTTACAAATCGTCTGTCAGTGTAGTTAATATATCTGTTTATAATATACGTTTGTTATTTATCCTTCTCTGTTTAATTTATTGTAATTTGACTAAACGGGATAGAGCTATAAATTTTTATAATTACATTTGGATTAATTGTGTAATTAATTTGTTTGTATATACGAACAGGAAGTGTTATTTTGTTGATTGTCAACAATTAACATTATTTATTTATACAAGAGGTTGCATAACATTTTATATTTCATTAAATATGGCTTGATAAGCATTTTTCTGCGCTCAAGTTTCCTTATTTTTTTAAACAATTTTTAGGTTATGTACTAAAATTCAGAATGATAATTGTGAAAGAATTGTTTATAACTTGTTATAAGATGTTAAAACGGAAGTTGCATTTTTGTTAATTAAAAATATTGACAACATTAATTGATGAGAAATTAATTTTTAAAGTTTTTAAAAATCTTTCAAAAATTTCCAAAATCTTTTTGACAACGGACAACGCCGGGTATAATTTTTAATATATGCATATATTTAATATTCTTGTATATTCGATTTTATATAATGAGTAAAAATGAAGAAATAGTTAAAAAGAGAAAGATTAGTTCGTGATCTGCTTTGAGAAATAACCGCGTCGCGCCACGCCGCTCCGCGCACAAACAAATACATTCACGGACCGAAAATTATAGTTCAACGAGGTATTTACCTTTTGTTTGTCTTGCCTTGCTCGTATAGACGAGTACGAGTATTTTAGAGCCACGGTTTATAGAGATACATAGTTGTAGTAAAATTCACAAATACATTAATATGTCAGTCGGCGTTTGGCGAATGGCGATGGCGCATGCATCTCACATCGGCTAAATGCGATGAAAGTTTTATGCCAGATTGATGTTTTCTAAAATGTTTCAATTCGCTAACAAATATTGATCGCTATACATTCATTACGTGGAGAAACAAAATATCATTGTAAAACAATTGCAAATAAATTTGTATGTTTATAAATATAGGAAATGAAAGAAATTGATAAAGGTTATGTATTTACCTTTTTGTTTAATATTTCGCCATATGCAATTTTAAACGGGAATTAAATCACTGATTAAATTTTATTCACTTTTTTTTTTGAAAATATGTCGAACATTGTTAAGCACTTTTATATGATGGTTTAAACGGAATGGGAATGTATTACTTTCTTATTTATTTGGCATGGAGATTTATCGGTAACCAAATAACAAACAAAATGCTAATTAGTTTGGACTAATGATTTAATTATCGGTCAAATATAAAAGCAATTTTTGGAAATAAATAAATCACCTACAATTAATTACTTTTTAAGTATCAGCGTCATATGTAAAGTTGCTAATTTCACACTAGTTCATTTTCATAATTCATACATTCATAGATGATGTCACTAGTTTAGCTTTGTTTTTGGATTATCATCATGGACAACCTTTCCCAATGTCCACAAGCTTTTCAAGAAGGGTAATGGGAATAATTCACCAATATGTGAATGTCTCTAAAGTTGAAAAAGTTGGCAATTTCTTTGAATTTAAATAAACAATTTTTCTCTCGCTTTTAACTTAACAACATCGGTCAAAAATGATGGTAAATAAGAAGAGAATGTTCTGTTCCTTTCTGAATGAATGCCTTTTAACCAGCCTGTTTACCAGCTATGTATAATATGCATACTAATTATTAATAAATTGAGTATTTTTAAAAAGACTAAATAGCAAACAATTTGTACTTTCAAAACTAACATATAATTTTACGTGATTATTTCAATAAAAGTGGTAAATGGCGACCAAAACTTTCTTTTGTTTTAAATCATTTTATGGTTAATTAATTTGATTCATTTTCTACACTATTATTTAATTGATGGACCGTGTATTTAATAAACAAATTCCTGAAAAATATCTGAAAAGAAAAAATTGGATTATTGGAAATAGTTTTGAGGTTATGTAATTCTTTTGTTGACATTACAAAGAACAGTTCATTAAAGTTAAAATATTAATCTTAAGATATGAATGAAATATGTTAGAAAATGTAAATACTTGTGACAAAATTTAGAAACAAAATAATAATATGTAGTTATGTTTTATGTATTTCTAAAAAGTAACTTTTAAATTGTCATCTATATGCGACAGTAGCGCTTCTGTTGATGAACTATTATTGATAATAACTTAACTTATTTCATATTTTAAAAAACTACAAGCAGAAAATTATTAATAGTTATAGAAATGTTTATATGCAGTGTTATATACATAAGATTATATACTCCTGGTATAATCGTGCGCCTACGTTAATTACCGCTAATAAGACGTATATAAAAACCTTATAGTTGCAACGCTACATAAGAAAGCCGCTGCTTGAGTTATTCGCGAAGATAGCGCGTGATCATCACTGAACTGGTTCATTTCAGAGGGAATGGATCATTCATTAACTTATGCATAGATCTAGTGATAGAAAAAGTAACTTTTCCTCGCTCAATTATTGGTGAAATTCCATATATTTGTTTTCTCTTTCTTGTACTAGTGATTGGGCAAAAGTATTTGTGACTTTATGTCATGCATTGTTATAAAATTGTTAGTTTTATCCCGAAATAATCTTTATCAGAAGTGTGTGCAAACTTACAAAGGTTTTTCTAAAGATGGTTTCTACTAGGATTAAAATATCGGTCCCGTGCTTGCTTAGTTTTAGTTTTTTTAATTATTTATATTGATTTTTACGGAGAGGTGATCGCGATTGATCGCCTTCACTGATAATTAGATATTACTCTTGATATCTCAATCACGTTTCACCAGGCTATGCTTTGCAATTATTATGAGCGTATAACATGAAATGTATTTAATATGATATTTATAAATATTTATTTAATAAGATACTTGGCTTTTATAGATGGATTAGTGTATTGAAATAGAGCGGTTCATAATTTCTATTTGACGTTTTTGTGTATTCACGTTAAGAGAATTGCGGAAATTGAGAGGAGGCACACGTGTTTTGTACGTTAAAAATTATTGTTAAAACTTGCTTTTACAAAAGTATCACTTTCTACTCTACTTTGTGACGTAATAACAAAGTATTATGATTCTAATGTTTGTTACGTTAAATATTTCATTTGAAATCAAAATAATTTCAATTTATTAGTACCTTGTATATAGTGCTGCCTCCTACGGTGAATAGTGTAAAATAAAAATTAAATATTACTCCTAAATCTAGGAATTAAGTAAAATACTGCAGTGTAACAGGATATGATAAAATTAATTGCATGTACAGAATAGAATTTGTGTAACTCAGTGCCACCTATTGATACAAATCATAACTAAATATAAAATATGAGTTATATTTGGAGGTTATGTAATGTTTCCCACAAAATACTCTAAAACACAGTGGGTGATTTGTTTAATATAAAATATAAGACTTTTGCAATTGCTTTACAATGCGAGTTCATATACTGGTACAGGGTGGGCAATTGCAAAAGTAGTTTTATGAGCCATCCACTATGCCATATCGCAGGGGAGTATACTTATGCCACATTGGTTATGAAGTACGGGATCCAGTCAAATATAGTCTCCCCTATTTTCAATTTTTTTTTTCATATGCTGCACTGCAGTATATAGATTCGACCCTATGTGTTTTTCATATTATTTCCGTATATGTTCTCGTATGTATGGTAATAGTGTATTGCATTATTTCATTGATTCTTTGTCATAAAAATATTAGAGATGCGGGGTTGACATATATACATATTTAATATGAGTAAAAAGTAGCCCCTGCAGCTATGAGATTTTATTTCTTCTCGTTTAGTTCTCTGTTCTAACTACCCCCACTCTCGAGACAAAGTAATACTATGATTCTATTGTTCCAACACCCTAAAAAATCATAACAGACGAGACCCAATCTGATTTCTAGTTCACATGGATAAAAAGAATAAAAATATTTATGAATTTTGTAATCTTGTACAATACCATGTAAAAGTGATGCTTACACTTGGTTCTATGTAGGTATAAATATAGAAACCCTTAAGAAAATGCGTTTTGGGTTAAATTTATAAATTCCCATAACACTTTTATCTGAAGATACGATTATCTTATAAAGAATTCCAAACAAATTTGTTATGAATAATTATTATTTTATAACGGTGATTTTTCATCTAAAATAAAATATTCCTAGTTGTTTACTTAATTACTTTTAATTATGACAGTTCTCTAAAGGCCAATGCCATCTACAATTTGTATTGTGTACTAGTAAAACCGTCTAAATATAAATCTCATACCATTTGTATACAAAAAATAATGAACGTGTAATATATATTATACGGTAACTGGATTTTGTGTTTGACGCATTTTATTATATAATGCGAATAGCGTGTTTATTTAATAGCCTTGATAATTTTATTATTTATACATGAAAATATAAAAACTTGTCCATCAGTTAAATTTCTGAAACCTGTCCAAAAAATAACCGCAGTTATTTATTAGTAAACATTTATAAATAACAATGTTTTAATTTAATTAAAATGAATCGTAAATATGATGATAAAGCAAGCTTATTTATAAGTAATAACATTATTAATATGTAATTTAAATACATATTACTTTCATATTGTATTAGAGAACATTGAAACTATATAACCTAAAAATTTTGTAGGTTATAAAAATAGAACTAGATTGTTTTGAGGTTATAACAATATTTGTATGTAGTGATTTTATTAGATTTAAATGCTTGCAGATTGATTTTTATCTAGCTGTGTGTTGAAAACAATATATCAATGTCTTTTATAGCGAACAACGAAGCGTAAAGGCATTTAACCGTAACAACAAAACAGAAACCTAAAACTTATTTCTGATAACATCAATATCATACACACAAAGTGTTGTATTACTTTTAGTTCAATTCACATGACTCTATTTAATAATTTCATAATTATTTTATGTTAAAAAATATATTTGAGTAGCAAAGTAGTACCGTTTGACGTTTCCAGTCATTGAACTCATAAACAAAGTTATGTGGATAGAAAATAACCTAGCGACTTCTTTCGGAACTATTCAGAAAGTGTAAACTAATATGTAAATTGTTAAAACTATTTGCTACTAATATTTCTTTTTCTTATTTTATCTTAGATTATGATTACTTTACTGAGATATAGTGAATAATACATAATATACTGTTTTATTTTACACTACACTATTTATTGGTTTTATGTACCGCTTGTCGTATTTTATGGATGCAGCGGTTTTTGAATACTCGATTGTTGACTTCCGGAACTATTCTTATTTAATTCTTCTTCTCATGTATTGTTGTACTTAAACAACACGCCTTCTAATTACTGCATTTGTTTCGAATGTTTCATGATTCACTATCATTCCTGTTATATGTATTTTCAGAATAATAAAATGATTTGGTTGGTAGACAGCGTTTTTGTGTCGAATAATTGATAAAATGCAAATATTGTATTAAATATATTAGGCTTCATCATCTAGAAAGTCATTCAAAGCATTATATAAAAGAAATATTGCGCATTTAATAATAAAATTTCTTTTTTTCTTTGCAGCAATAATTATGGCTCTTTACCGGGCACGGGTGTCGGAATGAATGGTAGTGTTGGCCAGACCGGGGCAGATTCGGGGCCCATTACCCAGTCAAACGCCGGAGTAGGCAGTGTTGGTCAACAATACGGTAATCACGGTAATCACGGAAATCACGGGAATCACGGGGGCCACGGTGGTTCCGCATTAAACACAGCGGCAATGGTAGCTGCAGCAACTGCAACAGCCACAGCGACGGCTAGTGTGGTCGCTATGCAAGAGAACAACCAATTCAATCAAGTAAGTCAATTTTACGATTCTTGTGACAATCTTGACAAAATGCCACTATCGTTACCCCAACTGAAATGAAATTAATGAAACTAAAGGAAGGGGAAACATTTAACACAAGTAATTAAAGTGACGGTAATTCATTTAAGCTCTTTTTAATTTTAGATGCAAGCCATGGGAATGCAGAATCAACAGTACAACAATATGAATGGATACAGTCAATCACAGAATCAAAGTCAGTCACAGAGAAGTCATTCGGCGATGGGAATGGGAGGTAATCCCAACATGGCAGCCATGTCCAACATGGCGAACATGAATCCCATGGCCCAAATGGCAAATATGGGAATGGGAGGTAGTATGCATGGTAACATGATGGGCAATCAAATGGCGAATATGAACATGAAACAAATGGCTATGCAAGGACCAGGCAACTACCCCCGACGATTAGCTCCCTACCCTTCCCCTGCAATGCACATGTCACAAAAGCGTCAGCAACAAGGTTATCCCAATGCCGCCATGTCAACAAACGGACCAACAATGCAACCAGGATTCAATCCAAACAGTCAATACCAACAAGGATACGGAAACTCAAGACCAGGGTTTCCACAACAGTATCCTCCACAACAAGCTTTAGGACCAAGTACAAATTTCGGCGCTGGTGTTCGAGGTGGTATGAGACAAAACACGCCGCCTTATTCCGGTCAAAATCAATATTTTAATGGAACAATACCGGGTCAATTCTCAAGTCATCATCAAGGGAATGGAGCTGGACAATATGGAGGCACTCCACAAAATGCGCAGTATCCGTCAAGTAACCAATTTCAACAAGATATTGGCACAATGAGAAATAATATGAATTATCAACACAGTCCTATACCTGGTAATCCTACGCCTCCATTAACGCCTGCAAGCAGCATGCCACCTTACGTCAGTCCAAACTCTTCTGATGTAAAACCAAATTTCAACGAATTAAAACCACCGCTTCCTATTCAAAGTAAGTACATTATTGCAACTAGTAAGGATCTGTTTCAAAGTAGAATTATATTTGAATATTATATTATTTGTTTATAGAAGATGATGAACTTCGGTTGACATTCCCTGTTAGAGACGGAATCATTCTACCGCCATTTCGACTCGAGCACAACTTAGCCGTTAGTAATCATGTATTTCAATTAAAACCTACAGTTCATCAAACATTAATGTGGAGGTAATGTATTTTGCGTAATATTTGAAGTTTATTTTTGGAAAGCACATTTGTTTGAGCAACTTATTTTCCTATTCAAGGTCGGACCTAGAACTGCAACTGAAATGTTTCCATCACGAAGACCGACTGATGAATACAAATTGGCCGGCAAGTGTCCAAGTTTCTGTCAATGCCACACCGTTGATCATTGATCGTGGTGAAAACAAGACATCACATAAGCCACTTTATTTGAAGGATGTCTGTCAGCCCGGGAGAAACACAATACAAATAACAGTGTCCGCATGTTGCTGTGTAAGCATACGATCTATGATTAATAAATGTTCTAATGTAATAATTATTGTTTTATAATTTCATTAACTCTATGCATGGTGTCATATGATAATTACTTAATTAGTAATTAACCTAATTAAATAAATTGGTGGAAATTAATGTTGTACATTATTTATTTACAGTCACATTTATTCGTTCTGCAACTGGTTCATCGACCAAGCGTTCGGAGTGTGCTCCAAGGATTACTCCGCAAGAGGCTGTTAACAGCGGATCATTGTATTGTTAAAATAAAACGGAATTTCAGCAACACCGCATCGAGTTCAAATGGTTCCAATTTACCAAACGATAGAGATAGGGACGCTGTGGAACAAACGGCATTAAAAGTAGGGTTAAAATGTCCGATCACATTCAAACGAATAACACTACCTGCGCGGGGGCACGACTGCAAACATATTCAGTGTTTTGATCTGGAGTCTTATTTACAATTAAATTGTGAAAGGGGATCATGGCGCTGTCCTGTTTGCAAGTAAGTCTCGATTTACAAAGCACCAATTTGTTTTATAGGCCATGGTAAATAAGTCTAACCATGTTTTATCTCCATTACAGTAAACCGGCCCAACTGGAAGGACTAGAGGTAGATCAGTACATGTGGGGCATACTAAACACTACTCTAAACACGTCATCAGATATAGATGAAGTTACAATAGATTCAAGTGCAAATTGGAAGTCATCTCGAAACCTTCCATCTGGAATAAAAGTAATGATAATAAATATTTATTAATTGAATGTATTATGTATATGTAGCGTACTAAATTATAAATTTTTCTTAACCAGACCGAAGACGACACAGACTCTTGTGGAGCGAAGAGGCTAAACAAAGCAATGTCTCCCGGTTCCATGACCCTCCCTACTATGAACAATTGGGATATGTCACAAGCTATGTCACCATATATTCCTCCTGATATGAATTCCATTGCAAGCGGGTCAATGATGAACAACGGCCCGCCTTCTTACAACGCAAGCACGATGAACAGAAATGGAATGAGCTCAGGATCATTCGAATACGGTTCTAATAATGGTCCAGGAAGTAACGAATATTCAGGAGGCGGAGGACCGCTTTCACATTTAAGTGATTCAGTCAACTCATTAGATCCCTTGAATGCGATGGAAAAATCTTTAAATGACCAGGTACATATAACTCCATAATTATGAAGTTGAAATTTTTATTACTTTTAGTTGTATTGTTTATTCGCTAACTTTGTGTATTACGTTTTTTATAGCTACATCTTGACTTTCAGATGCCCCACACCCCCCACACGCCTCATACGCCACACACACCACACACTCCAGGTGGTACTCCAGGGTCCGCACATACACCTGGAGGTGGCAATTCAGGGCCTCCTAGTGTTCCTCCACCTACCAATGACTCTTTAATGAATAGTAGTGGAGGACCAGGAAGTAACCATAACACGTTATCCGATGAAATTCCATCAGATCTGAATTTTGATCCTGCGGCTGTGATTGACGGAGAAGGGAATGAAGGATTAAATGTAATTAGAAATAATTTTAATGAAACTAGTTGGGTAATATTCTTTATGTAACTCATTTTATTTTCTTACAGTTATTACCTGATAACGTAGTAGATCCCATGGACCTACTGTCATACTTGGACCCCCCAGATCTTAACACTCCTCCATCCAGCGGGGCCAGCAGCAATGGCAACAACACCAACAACGACGACATATTGGCGCTGTTCGAGTGACTGAGCCCCAAACCTGGTCTCCGTGATCAAAGGAAAACGAAAGCCATCACAGATGCAGAGTGTGATGACATCCTGGCTCTTTTCATGTAACTCTTCAATTTGTTACATGGAAATTGTCATTCCTTTGATTACATTGTGAGATCAGGTTTGATGACTGAACTACAACAAACAGGTACCCAAACCTGTTTCAGCTCTCTGCTGGGTCAAATGCAAAACGGTACAGAAACATTACAGGACATTTCATTATCTGTGCTAATTTAAATTTGATAAATGGAGTTACAACTCTAATGTGATACTGTTTGGTTCTGACGTGGCCATTATCACATACAAGGTGGTCCAATATTAACATCTAGTTTCCGGAGGTTTCCAGCTGCAAAACTAAAACCTTGCTGATTCAAACTGTGAAGATGTTGAATAATAAATGTGAATAACTATAAATTCTATGGAATGTGCCACAAAAAGTAAGTGCTATTAATAGCGCGTTAACTAAAATATAAATACAGTTCCTCGCACTAACAAAGTTAAAAATAGACACTGGTTAAATATAGTTAAATGAGTAAAGTGTGTTCCGAGAATTGTTGCGTGAACACGTAATTCTTGCACTATGAGGTTTCAAAAACTTTTTGAACTATCTTGATATCAAAGAAGCATCTAAAAATTATTCTAAATAATATTATATAAAAATATAATAATTAAAAATGTAATAAAATTCAATATATTAAACCAACCAACAGATAACTAGCATTCTAAATACGTGTTTGTAGCGAATATTTTTAAATTCGCTTTTGTTCAAATTAAATTTTATTTGTAAAGTAAATTTAAATAAAAATAAAATACATTTTATATATTATATAAAATACGAGTACATTAAAATATCAATTATTGGGAAACAAAACTCGTCTCTGTAAGTAATCGGAGGCCAGTTAGTTATCTGATGGGAACCTAAAAGTTGCATTTTATATTTGATAGGGTAAGATTATTGAATAAACAGATATATTAAAATCATAATTAAAACAAGGCCGTGTGATAATGTCAACAGAATTTTAAAATAAAGTAGGTATCGTTAATGGATGAAAGTGCAAAAATGATAGTTTATAAATTAATTATAATTATTAAAATAATGCAGAAATCGAAATGAAAGATATAAAAGTTACTAAAAGAACTTTGAAAGTGTATTATTTGTATATAGTTATTTTTAAGTATATATATAGTATATATTATATTATAATATTAAATAAAAAATGGCATATACTTATTAAATGGCCAGTTTAGAATAGTATTATTATTATTATTAAATAATATTATATATATTATAAAAAATATAGAAAATAGTTGTCGGAACCAAAACATATTGTATAAAGAAATATTTAGCTTTATTCTATATCTTCTAGGGACACAACTCCAAGCCAAGCCACTTACAACATAGGTACTTAGCTCCACATTGCTGCATGTTTACGACTGAATGTAACTCGGTCAGTGTCACGTTTATTCGGCGAGGATGTTTCATCTCAAACCCATTATTGTGATGCAACAATGCACATGTGTAAAACAATTGTTGTAGGATGAAACGCTATCCCAATCAAATAACCGTGAGATTGCACCAAGGCTCCTTAACTATAAGCTGCTCTGTTACATGCGTTTAAATAAAATGTCTAACAAAAAAAAATTGGAGGTTCTTTTAAACTATTAACTTAAAATACATTTCCAAATCAAATTCTAAATTTTAATGTTCAAAGTAGCGTGTACTTTAAGTTAATAGAAGTAGAACATAATTTGGTTTCAAAAAAAATTGGTATTGTTAATAAAATATTTTGAATATAAAATTAAAAATTGACATTTTTAATAAAAGTATATACGCAGAAGCTTATAGATATTGTAAATTCCTAAAACAAACAGTCGTTTTTCACAAGTCTCAGTGTATTTCGGCTTTGAATTTTAAAGAAGTATTATTTTATTTTGTGCTACTATGTTATTTTTGAGGAGCACATTATAACAAAATAAAAAGAAAATGTAAAAAAATAAATATGTAGGACAAATTTTTTTAGACTGTTACAAAAATAACAAAGAATTAAAAAATGTTACATTCAATCATTCATAGTGTTGTGTAATTATAATCATGTAAAAACAACACTTACACGCGCATTAAGTCATTATTTAATTAGTGACTGATCAATATTAGCTAAAGAACCATTTTTTCCAACTATGTTCAGTATCTCAATAAAGAAGATTTACCACATTTGACAAGTACAGGATTGTGTGATGCTGTGTGATAATTTGACATATTCTTTTTATTAATAAATATTCTTTATTTTTTTTATGGAAAAAAATGTATAGAAAATAAAAATTGCTGTGTGTTAAGCTAGGAAAGTATTCCAAGTCTATAATTGTCAAATGTGACTAATCTTTGAACCAGATCGGGCAACTTATTATATTGTAAAGCGCCGGAGAGATTTAAGCTAGGCTCAAATTGAAACGGTAGAAGGTTATAATAAGCAGGCTGATGTGTAGATTAAATAAAATTCAACCACAAATACTGGGGGCCGAAATGACATAACTAGGAATATTTAAATCCTAATAAATTAAACACCAAACAAACTTGTTTTTAAATAAATGATTTAAATATTCTAATACCTAAAATGTCATCGACTGGCCTATTAATAGTTTACATAAACTCCAAATCATAGTTAATTCACAAAACAAGTCATCAAAATCCTCCTCCCACAAATACAATATTCCTGCACTAATCATGAGGCAATAGTTTAAATAATAATATACAAAAGATACAAAAATTTAAATAATAGTTAAAATAAAACTGAATTCATATTATGATGTATTTACAACAAAAAAATATTACGTTTTTATGTTTATGAAATAAAGCATAAAACTTACCTAACAATTAATATTATTGTTTGTTTTATTTTGTATCATATATATTGTGTGTACGAGTATGTTCTACTTACAGTGTATGGACAGTATAATAAAGAGGGTAAGTTTGAATTTAAAAATTAAAAAATTTAACGTTTCCCGTTTAGTTTTACCATTTTCTTTGAGTGATGCCCCAAAGATCACCTACTGTATGTCAAACATTGTAAGTTAGGTTGCAAACAGTCTAGGCGCAATAAAATTGATGTGACATCTGTTGAATAAACTTTGAACCATATATGTTTAAGCTATTGTTCAATAGATGTCGCTGTTCATATCAATTAAAATTTATCTTTAATAATTAAATTATCTCGTTAATTTACTACTTTTTATTATCTAGGTCAGGACGTTGCCTCCTACTCATTAAATTTATATATACATATCCGTTTATATACATTTATCATTCCAGCCTATCATTACTACCTTTTAGTGAAGATAAACACAATTCCCTTTAGATTCAACAATGTCATTCTGGTCATCTATTGATTGCACAGAAACATGTGAAACCCTTTCAGCATTTTTAACAAGAATCTTTCATCTCAAACAGTATACTTTCTTTAAAAATAAAATATTTAAATTTTCCGCTGGTTTCAACAAGTATATAGACCCTCGATGCGCCTGCGATATTGCAACTACACTTACACATCTGTTTAAAAAAGACGAGGGATCAATTAAAGCCAAACACCAAAAATATATTGACAAGTAACTTAAAAGTAAATAGTAACAAGGTGAAACTTTGAAAATGTATGAATTATATAAATGAAAGAAGTAAAACAAATTTTAAGTATTTTTGTTTTCATATATTTTTAATTTACATTTATATTTTTAAGAAGATTATAGCCTTTTTACATCTCAAGAAATTAAGAAAATCCTATTGTTGCGAAAATTGATAATGCAACATTTTTATCAATTTCAACAAGAGCATACATAACCTTCTTTCGTCTCAAGAAATTTAGAAAATCCTATTTTTGCTAAAATTAAAAATACAAAGTTTTTTATCAATTTTAACAAGGCTATACCTTCTATCATCACGAGGAAATGAAGAAAAAATAGTTTCTGTTTTAGTCTTTTTTTAAATTAATATTTACATAAAATAAAGAAATTTGTGGCAACTTCAACGCCTGATTATTAGGCAACACAAATAACCTCTCTTTATAGTTTGTAATTACATAAATAGATGTCGCCAGTAGTATTTTAAATTGGAAATAAACTAGAATATTTATATGATAATGTAAATTTAGAAAATACAATATTTTCATCATTTTTAATAAGAGTATAACCTTCTTATATCTCGAGGAATACAGAAAATCTAATTTTTGTTAAAATTAAAAATTCAATGTTTTTATCAATTTTAACAAGAGAATAACCTTCTTACATCTCGAGGAATACAGAAAATATAATTTTTGGTAAAATGGAAAATTCAATGTTTTTATCAATTTTAACAAGAGAATAACCTTCTAAACATCTCGAAAAAAACAGAAAATCTAATTTTTGTTAAAATTAAAAATTCAATGTTTTTATCAATTTTAACAAGAGTATACCTTCTTACATCTCGAAAAAAACAGAAAATCTAATTTTTATTAAAATTAAAAATTCAATGTTTTTATCAATTTTAACAAGAGTATAACCTTCTTACATCTCGAGGAATACAGAAAATATAATTTTTGGTAAAATGGAAAATTCAATGTTTTTATCAATTTTAACAAGAGAATAACCTTCTAAACATCTCGAAAAAAACAGAAAATCTAATTTTTGTTAAAATTAAAAATTCAATGTTTTTATCAATTTTAACAAGAGTATACCTTCTTACATCTCGAAAAAAACAGAAAATCTAATTTTTATTAAAATTAAAAATTCAATGTTTTTATCAATTTTAACAAGAGTATAACCTTCTTACATCTCGAGGAATACAGAAAATATAATTTTTGGTAAAATGGAAAATTCAAAGTTTTCATCATTTTTAACAAGATTATAGTCTTCTTTCATTGCATACTCCGATAGAGAGATTTAATATATTGATATATCATAAACTAAAACACTTATTTAAAAATGAATTATAAAATTGAAAGTACTATTCAAAATTAAGTTATAATCCGTTATAAAATGACAAATATATTTTCTTAAATTTTTAGAATAGAAGGTTTTTTTTTTTTAATATAGTTTCTCGGGCTTCCTAGAATAGAAGGTTATACTCTTCTTACTTTTCATAAAAATTGAAGAAAAAATAACTAATTTTTATAACGGTTTTTTATATAAAATTGAACACTGATTTCAAATTTGTTATTAATTTTTTATGTATTAAGTATTTTAGTTTATGATATATTAATATATTAAATCTCCATATAGAAAGAAGACTATAATCTTGTTAAAAATGATGAAAAGGTTCACTTTTATGATTTTAAAAGCAATGCAATTTTTTGAGTTCCTGCATAGATATTTAAAATCTAATGATGCAGTTCTTTAATTTAAAGCCTAGCGAACATAACTGCATCAAAAAATTTCAAGAAATCCAAAAAAATATTTATATTATATCTCCATATAGAAAGAAGACTATAATCTTGTTAAAAATGATGAAAAGGTTCACTTTTATGATTTTAAAAGCAATGCAATTTTTTGAGTTCCTGCATAGATATTTAAAATCTAATGATGCAGTTCTTTAATTTAAAGCCTAGCGAACATAACTGCATCAAAAAATTTCAAGAAATCCAAAAAAATATTTATATTATATCTCCATATAGAAAGAAGACTATAATCTTGTTAAAAATGATGAAAAGGTTCACTTTTATGATTTTAAAAGCAATGCAATTTTTTGAGTTCCTGCATAGATATTTAAAATCTAATGATGCAGTTCTTTAATTTAAAGCCTAGCGAACATAACTGCATCAAAAAATTTCAAGAAATCCAAAAAAATATTTATATTATATCTCCATATAGAAAGAAGACTATAATCTTGTTAAAAATGATGAAAAGGTTCACTTTTATGATTTTAAAAGCAATGCAATTTTTTGAGTTCCTGCATAGATATTTAAAATCTAATGATGCAGTTCTTTAATTTAAAGCCTAGCGAACATAACTGCATCAAAAAAATTCAAGAAATGCAAAAAAAATTTTTAGAAAAAAAAGTCCATGAATTTAAAAAAAGTCGCATAAAAGTCAGGATCTCGTGGATATTTAAAATGTAATGATACAGTTCTTTAATTTAAATCCTAGCGGACATAACTGCATAAAAAAATTTAAAGAAATGCAAAAGAAATTTTTAGAAAAAAAAGTCCATGAATTTAAAAAAGGTCCCGTAAAAGCCAGAATCGCGTGGATATTTAAAATGTAATGTAGCAGTTATTTACTTTAAAGCCTAGCGAAGATAACTGCATCAAAAAATTTCAAGAAATCAAAAAAAAAAAATTTGAAAAAAAAATCAATGAATTTAAAAAAGGTCCCATAAAACCCAAAATCGCGTTGATATTTAAAATGTAATGATGCAGTTATTTACTTTAAAGCCTAGCGAACATAACTGCATCAAAAAAATTCAAGAAATGCAAAAAAAATTTTTAGAAAAAAAAGTCCATGAATTTAAAAAAAGTCGCATAAAAGTCAGGATCTCGTGGATATTTAAAATGTAATGATACAGTTCTTTAATTTAAATCCTAGCGGACATAACTGCATAAAAAAATTTAAAGAAATGCAAAAGTAATTTTTAGAAAGAAAAGTCCATGAATTTAAAAAAGGTCCCGTAAAAGCCAGAATCGCGTGGATATTTAAAATGTAATGTAACAGTTATTTACTTTAAAGCCTAGCGAAGATAACTGCATCAAAAAATTTCAAGAAATCAAAAAAAAAAAATTTGAAAAAAAAATCAATGAATTTAAAAAAGGTCCTATAAAACCCAAAATCGCGTTGATATTTAAAATGTAATGATGCAGTTATTTACTTTCAAGCCTAGCGAACATAACTGCATCAAAAAAATTCAAGAAATGCAAAAAAAATTTTTAGAAAAAAAGTCCATGAATTTAAAAATGGTCGCGTAAAAGCCAGAATCGCGTGTATATTTAAAATATAATGAAGCAGTTCTTTAATTTAAACCCTAACGAACATAACTGCATAAAAAAAATTAAAAAAATGCAAAAAAAATTTTTAGAAAAAAAAGTCCATGAATTTAAAAAAATCGCATAAAAGTCAGAATCGCGTAGATGTTGGAAATTTAATTAAACAGTTTATCAATTTAAAGTGTAGCGGATATAGATCAATTAAACACGTTTGAAATATTAATTATTTAAAAAGAAATACATAACTCACACTCGTTGTCTTGCGACGGGCCGAACAGCTAGTATATACTATAAAATCAGTGTTTATTATTTTTACCAGGAGTATAACCATCTTTCATCTCAATAAATGCAGATCTTATTTCTAAGTATCTTTTCGTACAGTGCAAGTTAGTTTGCCATCTATCTAGGCGCAATTATTTTATCTCAAGATCTGCAAAAACTGTACTTTTTTTAAATTAAAAATACAACATTTTTATCAATTTTAACAAGAGTATAACCTTCTATTATTTAGACGCTTCCTGTTAACACCGCCTTTTTGATTGAGAAACCGAAATTTATAACAGCAGTAGACATGAATAGATCATTCTTGTTATCGGGATACAAAGTATAAAAAGAAGCAGAATATATTAGGGGCGATAAAAGGCTACGTGCCTAGGAAGCCCGAGAAATTGTAAAATGGAAAATTCAATGTTTTTATCAATTTTAACAAGAGTATAACCTTCTTACATCTCGAGGAATACAGAAAATCTAATTTTTGTTAAAATTAAAAATTCAATGTTTTCATCATTTTTAACAAGAGTATAACCTTCTTACATCTCGAGGAATACAGAAAATCTAATTTTTGGTAAAATGGAAAATTCAATGTTTTTATCAATTTTAACAAGAGAATAACCTTCTTACATCTCGAAAAAAACAGAAAATCTAATTTTTGTTAAAATTAAAAATTCAATGTTTTTATCAATTTTAACAAGAGTATAACCTTCTTACATCTCGAGGAATACAGAAAATATAATTTTTGGTAAAATGGAAAATTCAAAGTTTTCATCATTTTTAACAAGATTATAGTCTTCTTTCATTGCATACTCCGATAGAGAGATTTAATATATTGATATATCATAAACTAAAACACTTATTTAAAAATGAATTATAAAATTGAAAGTACTATTCAAAATTAAGTTATAATCCGTTATAAAATGACAAATATATTTTCTTAAATTTTTAGAATAGAAGGTTTTTTTTTTTTAATATAGTTTCTCGGGCTTCCTAGAATAGAAGGTTATACTCTTCTTACTTTTCATAAAAATTGAAGAAAAAATAACTAATTTTTATAACGGTTTTTTATATAAAATTGAACACTGATTTCAAATTTGTTATTAATTTTTTATGTATTAAGTATTTTAGTTTATGATATATTAATATATTAAATCTCCATATAGAAAGAAGACTATAATCTTGTTAAAAATGATGAAAAGGTTCACTTTTATGATTTTAAAAGCAATGCAATTTTTTGAATTCCTGCATAGATATTTAAAATCTAATGATGCAGTTCTTTAATTTAAAGCCTAGCGAACATAACTGCATCAAAAAATTTCAAGAAATCCAAAAAAATATTTATATTATATCTCCATATAGAAAGAAGACTATAATCTTGTTAAAAATGATGAAAAGGTTCACTTTTATGATTTTAAAAGCAATGCAATTTTTTGAGTTTCTGCGTAGATATTTAAAATCTAATGATGCAGTTCTTTAATTTAAAGCCTAGCGAACATAACTGCATCAAAAAATTTCAAGAAATCAAAAAAAAATTTTTAGAAAAAAAAAGTCCATGAATTTAAAAAAAGTCGCATAAAAGTCAGGATCTCGTGGATATTTAAAATGTAATGATACAGTTCTTTAATTTAAATCCTAGCGGACATAACTGCATAAAAAAATTTAAAGAAATGCAAAAGAAATTTTTAGAAAAAAAAAGTCCATGAATTTAAAAAAGGTCCCGTAAAAGCCAGAATCGCGTGGATATTTAAAATGTAATGTAGCAGTTATTTACTTTAAAGCCTAGCGAAGATAACTGCATCAAAAAATTTCATGAAATAAAAAAAAAAAAATTTGAAAAAAAAATCAATGAATTTAAAAAAGGTCCCATAAAACCCAAAATCGCGTTGATATTTAAAATGTAATGATGCAGTTATTTACTTTAAACCCTAACGAACATAACTGCATAAAAAAAATTAAAAAAATGCAAAAAAAATTTTTAGAAAAAAAAGTCCATGAATTTAAAAAAATCGCATAAAAGTCAGAATCGCGTAGATGTTGGAAATTTAATTAAACAGTATAACCTTCTTTTATCTCAAAAAATTTAGAAAATCCTATTTTTGCGAAAATTGAAAATACAACATTTTTATCAAATTTAACAATTTTAATAAATATACATATAATTTAATACATATAATAAAAGACATACCATTTAATTTTTACAACTTTATTAATAACTATAAAATTACACATTATTTTAAGGTTTGGGAAAAAATACAATGTTTGCAATATTACAATAATTTACATTTAATATATTACTAATTATTAAAGGAGGTTAATTATTTGTAAATTCAAAGATACATTTCTTACAAATTATTATAATTAGATTTATATATCTAGGTAAACAGAACAATTTGCATAATTTAAATTAAGTTAAATGTTTAATTTTTTAATAAAATCCATAATTTTGATTTTTATTTTAAATATGATACATCCCCCTATCCCTATAAATAAATACCTTTGATTATTACTCCTAGTCTAATAACTTATAATAATAGAGATACTTCTTAGGAATGCAGCTAGGAAGCCATCTAGTGTATTTTATATATTGTAAGTTAGGTTGCGAACTGTCAAGGCGTAATAAATTTTGTGTGACATCTGTTGAATAAACTTTGAACAATATATGCTTGAGCTTCTTTTTAATAGATGTCGCTGATCAAATCTATTTATCTTTAATAATTAAATTATCTCATTAATTTACTAGATCCTACTCATTAAATTTTTTATACATATATCTAGCTAAAAAGACTTGATACTTAAAAAGAAAGAAGTATCACTAAAACTACAAAGATGTTTTCATAATTTTTTTCAAGTATCATTTAAGCACTCGTTATTTTAATTATTCTTTTTGAGTATAACCTATGTATACAGTACATAATATACACATCTATTTAAAGTAAATATGCTAATAATATTCAAATTTCTTTCTGCTGCTGAATTCCTGAGTTTTGCTGACTTGACGACGCTCTCCTGAAACATAAAAAAGATATATAAATGATATGTTCTACCATAAATACAGTCCGGGGAACAACAGAACAAGAACAAACAACAAACAGAATGCTCATAATTATATATAAAGACGTTTTATTGCTTATGTGCACGACTCGATATGTTTCTACATATATCCCGGACGCAGATTGTTTTGTATTAATTTCCAGATCAACGCTATATTTATTTACTGAGCTTGATGATTGTTTGATTAGTGATAGAACTCAGCACCGAAAATAGGCCCACATTAAATAAAAAAATATAAAGTATTTGCATTAGTGCTTTTGTATCGTTGAATTAAAACGTAAACAAAATCTTTATGTAAGATAAAGATAAGACAATGAAAGATGAATGATAAGAAGAAAAATATCATAAAAAATTGCAGATGACAAAAATATAGCAGAGCGTAGTTTCGATCTACGGACCTCTGGGTTATGGGCCCAGCACGCTTCCACTGCGCCACTCTGCTGTTAGTAAAATTAAAATGAAATACTAATTTGTACATATGTTTACAAACCCTCATCTAAATATTAATTATCTACATTCTCGAATGTATTGATTTTTTAACACAAAATAATATGAACATCTTCAGATTTCAAAAACTACTAATATTATTATAAATTACATTTTATTTCTTTAAATTTATTCTATTTAACGAGTCCTACTGTGTTAGTAGTATTTATGGTAATCGTATATCCGGGTTTGCAGCTTAAAAGGTGTTAACTGAAAATAAGATGTGAGTTTTTGTAATTTGGACATTCAAGAATTTGTCAGTCAATGGCTGTCGTCATGAATAGAAACGGGAAAATGTAAAGTGAAGCGTCCACAGATCCGGAAAGCTGAAGCGACCGCATGGGGCTACTGAGACAACAACAGAGATCGTCTTCCGATCTCCGTCTTCCTTCCTGCTTCCCTTAAGTGTCTAATAAGAGTCGTCCAGCACTGTGTAACTATCGACACTAATTCTGTTCTTCTCAAACTACCTATGAAGATGACAACGGCTGTACCATGTAGCATGTATGCTGAATTCCTCTGACGTCACCAGAGAACTTAAATGTAGTGCTAGTGTATTTTTGAATGTTTGGTTTCGTTTACTTGGTTAATAATTTGGGTTCGTTCCTGAGTCCGAGCATCGGTTATCGACCTCATGAACCGTTGTTCGTGGTGTGAGAAGGAATGCCAAACTTGCTACACGTTCTATACGACGACGTGTTCGTCTTCTTCGTACGAATAACCAAACCAAATGTACAACGTCTGTAGTGTGTTCACAACGAAAATCGAAATGAGATTTATATAAAAACAATACTCAAGAAAAGAAACACAATACTTTTGAAACAAAATTAATTTTATGTTTCCAAAGTTATAGCTATTACTTGCTTGTTTGAATAACTTGTTACTTGTTTCGTTACTTTAAATTAAAATTCAATAGCGATTTAAACTACTTAGCTGATTTTCGTTATTATTTATTTGTTGTACAAGTTGTTTATGTTGATTCCAAAATTGAAAACCATTTTTAATTATCTCTTGCGATTATTTAGTAATCGGCCTTTAAAGTTTTAATACTTTAAATTTTTGTTAATACATTCTTACCTAACACAAATCTAAAACCGCTTTTAGACCTCGTAGATATCCTAAACTAATTAAATAATTATACAATTAATTAATTAATATTTATCTTTAGAAATGTTGAAACCTATTTTTGTCCTTTCCTTATTTCCTTGCTGCCTTATCTCCAACCGATTAAAATGGTTCATAATCCATCCAATCAAAATCATTCTTACAGACATTGCTATTTCTCCACGGTTTTAAAGATAGTTGTCACGTTCATGATACCCTGATTCAAATTATTAAAATCCTTTGTAAATGGATGCGCTATTAGTTGCCGTGTTTTACTTATTAATTAGAAGACGTTTCTAGATTAGTTGTTACATTTATGATATCCTGATACAAATATGAAATACAGTGCAGATCAATTTACCAAACAAATTTTGTACATAAACTAATTTATATCCTTACCATAATTCTTGGCAGTCTTACCTCCATTCAATCGAAATCATTCTTAGGTTCATCCAATCAAAATCATTCCGTTCATGATACCCTGATACTTATTATTAAAATCCTTTGCAAATAAATGCGCTAATATTGTCCTGACTTTACTTATTAATCTAAGACGTTCTTAGACTAGTTGACACGTTCATGATACCCTGATACAAAAATCAGGTAAATAGTTAAAATCGCGTATAAAAAGAAAAGAATAATCAATACTGGATACTGATAAGTATCATTCCATTTCGGACGAACTATAATTTGAAAAATACAGTTTTGTCATTTGCGCATGCCCGTAAGAAGATTAAGAGGTGTTTATAATAACAAGTACATTAGTTATATTTGGTAATGTAAACCAATATAGCAATTATGTAATTATTTCTCTTCATTTGTGGATAAGTCTCTTTCTAATAGAATTCCAACAAATTATCACATCATATAACTGAATGAATGACACATCATATTGCAACAGTTGTATTTATTACAGAAGCCTAAAATATGTGAAACTTTTTGAGCAAGAAAGAGTAACGTTTAGCGGAGTGACCTATTTAAAATTCTGCTAACCAATAACAATTTGTTTTACATGACATTGTGGTCTTCGCATTCATAAAATAACTGCAATTTGTTTAAATTATTTGCGAACAAATTTAACTGTTCTTTTCATTTTCTGTTATTTCCAAATATTTGTAAAAGTAAATCATATGTACTGTAGTAATACATACATGTGTGTACTTCAATTTCATACTAAAGTACAGGGTATTTACAAAACAAAGTTTATATGACCATATCAAATTATGTTTTTATTATTTTCTGACTCCAGATATTTCCGCACATGTAAATGATTGAGTAAGCGAGAAGCAATTATGCGTGCGCAATATGGTAATAAACGAGATAGGTATATAATTCTTTGAGTTACTAATTTCCTGATTTCTTGAAATTTTGAACGCTTAATAAAAAATCATCGAGATCGGGATAGAATTCATTGGTTCCCTAATATTTAACTAATTTTCTTTCACTATTAATCTTATTGGTTTCTGAGCGACTTATCTCTTTCTACCAAGTTGCGGTTTTCTTATTTTTGAATACCCTATCATTTATTTATAATAATGATTAAAATCAGAATAGTGAAATTAAAGTAATTTATATTTAAAAATGATATTAGAACTGATAAGTGGACTAATTAGCTCGCCATGTCAAAACGATAGAAATGAAAGTCATATATACAATCTAATCAAAAATATATAAAATCAAAATTGTATGCTTCAATATTTTTCAAATTGAATTTGGAAAGTTTATCCTTGTAAACTATTTTGTGGAATATCTTGTTAGATATCATGGAGTGCGCTTGTGCCAACACACAATTTAGAGCGCACTTTTCAAAACACGAAATGTTGTTCATTCATTTTAGGAATATCAAAATGTGTGACAAGACTTGACAATAGGGACGAGTGGTTTAAAAAATCATGAAATTTGTGTGACGTAATTCATAGATAAAATAAAATTCATTTATTATTTAAAAAAGTTTCATCTCTTGAGACAAACTAATAAGTAAACATTAATGTTAGAAAGAGTATAGCAGATATTGCAGATATATATATCTCTTTCTAGCATTATACTTTTGTATATGTTTATCTCACAATATTTTAGTTAGTAAAAATAATTTTTAAATGGAACGATTTTGACATCTCTTTTCATTCACGTCTGGACAAACAAATAAACATTTGTTTAAATGTTTGAGTGACTGCTCAATAGAGAGGAACGCTAATTAAAATGAAAGTTTTTTTTAGATTAATCTGAGATTGAATTGACATCACGGAAGCCTAAAGGTAAATTACTGTGTTCGCAGAGAATGAAAATCTCCATCTGGTCAGGTGCCGCACCTTTAGGAAGTGGTTCTGGTAAAATTTAGAATTTGTTGCGCTTGCGTTTAAATATAATCCTAGTCATATTATTTCCTGATCCTAGAAAATATAGTGAATTTTATTATCACTTGAAAAATTAAGAAATTTAAATTTATTTCAAATTGCAAAATTGTAGCAGGTCATAATAAATGATGCGGGATTTTTTTATTGTAATCAACAAAATAAAAATGGTCCAGTGCTTGAAATCATCTTGAGGGTTTCTTGAGTCGTTTTCAAACCTCCCTGAACCGGCCCTGCGCACATTTATCTATTAAAACTCTTCCTAACTCCTAAGTTCAATATCTGATACATCTCAATTTGTGAGTGCTGCATTAGGTCAAGAAAACATTTCTAAAATTCTTTAATTCAATAGAAGTCAGATAATGGACGTGGAGACTTTGTTTAACCTGGAGATATCACGTACGAGGAAAATGTCGTACAGGTGGAGTCTTTACACTTGTTGCGAGAAACATACACGAGTTCATAGATGCAGACAATGAATGAGCATTGAGCATTGAGCAATGAGTACCGTGTGAGAAAGTATTGACATAAATAATAATTTGTGTATGCTCAAACTTAAAGTCTAATATTTGTTTACGTAAAATGGGTACAAATGCGTAAAGTACATAAGGACGATGTGTGAAGTGCCCTAAAGGTAGGGTATTAGTATCAAATGCAATACTTTCTATTCAAAATATTGACATATAGGTCAAGACCAGTGGCGTGCATTTTTAAAATACTTTAACATTGATCTCAGAGTAACATCCCAGAGCCACAAACATACGTCATTTTAGCAAAAATAAAATTTTGAGAATAAATAGTGCAATATGTAGTTAAGAACGTACGCTTGCTAACTTGAAAGTGGGCCACTTTGCAGGTGCAAAGAGTAAAGTATGAGGGCCCATTTTTATACATGTTGTACAAAATATTGGTAAAACGTAACATTTACTATCCCATGTGCCCTAACTTCCACCAGACGCTTTATAACTCTTACAAATAATAGGTAAACTATATCATAGTAGCAAGACTAAATTTTATATATGTTTCTTAAGGTACTATTTCGATTTTATGATGTAGTTGTTTTTTTACAAAGTTCAATTTTCGATTAGATGTGAAGTATAACACCCCCCCCCCCCCCCATCGTCACGTCTTGCCACACTCTAAATCCCTTCTGATCGCTTCCCGTCGTAATTAATGGATGGCTACTTTTCTAAAAATTTATATAATTCACTTAGCGATTTTAGTAATTTATTTATTTCCAATCACTCCAAATGATTCTAGTTTTCACCGTCAAAGATTTTAATCACTTCAATTATTTCCTTATTAAATTTAGATCTTTAGAAAGTTCAAGAGTTCAACATTCGTTTTAATAATAATTTTCAAAACATGAACTTCAATTTTGCAATGTGTGCTTTTAATTTTAATTCTAATTACAGTTGATACAATTTTGCTGGACTAATTTTTAAACCATCTATCTTCATTTAAATTTGCAAGCATCTATTAGGGCCAAGGGCCCTATTCCTGAGTCTTGCGAACAATGATCGTGATCGAACAGATATGATTTATATGAGTGAAACATTTTACGAATCACTTTTAAAAGAGTATTTCTCAACTATAATAATAATTATTAATAAAATTTAGGAATAGTACAGAAATATTCTTCTCAGGAATACGGGCCCTAGAACTGGCTAATTTGCCACTGTCTCCCACTACCCTTCCTTCCACGTATTGTCCGATAAAGTCAATGAATTTGATGCGAGTACTGCAGACTTGTAGACGCTTATCGTTAAGAGCTACAAATAATGTGTGAAAATATTTATAGTTATTTCAAAATAAATGACCAGGTGAGATTATGCTAATAGGTATATAAACAAACACAGTGTGAAACCTACTAAGTCAAAATTAACAATTGGTGTGTTGCATACTTAGTGGTAACTGGAATCCAATTTTGAACACCTGCAAATAATTTTCAAAATACAAAATACAGTTAAGTACCTCGTAAAATTAAATTTCACTGGTATTGTAAAACGATTGAAAAACGTGATAAAGTGCAAGGTTAGTGGAGAATTAGGCTCAGGTACAGGTGTAATATAAACGAGTACAGAAAAGAAAGGACCTGTTGTTATTACATTACAATTATTTGATGATTTATGAAGTAGTCATTTAAAATATTTGCACTTTGTTAAGGGCGTGAGAATTATGATGTGAAATATTTATTCAATATATTTATGTAATATCCATATCCTGACACATCCTGAAAATATTTAGCTTACCTTTAAATGAATAGAAGCAATTTTTAAGGAGGTTTCTTTCTGCAGCGAAGTGTTTTTTCGAAACAACGTTTTTTATATCCAGGAGGTAGGTATAGGCCATGCAGTTTATCTGAAATAAAAAAAACCGTTTCGATATTTGTATGTATGTATCAACTTTTTGTCGATTTGTCTGTACACTTTCAACACGACAAGGTCAAAATAATGTTGACTATCAAGTTGATCGTCTGTAGCCCACTTAAGCAGAGATGTGCACAAATGCCTTTCTAAAGGATTTAAATACATACTGCAAACACCTCGTTATTTTCATATTTCAAATACAAAATAAAAAATAAATTTCATGTTAGTATTTAAATACCAAATACAAAATACGTATTTTAAAAATACTTTTGAGAAAATAGAATACTCTTTATGTTACTAATATAAATGTTATTTTTTTTAGTAATTATGAGAATTCTCTTTGATAAAGACCGACATCGTTTTGAAACATTTTTGTTTCATAAAAATACTAGCTAGAATTTAAAAAAAAAATAGCAAAAGTAAGTGTTTATGTCGCACTAGTCTGTACGTTAAAAGTACAACACATTTAGTACACTCATGTCTAACTAATGTCAACTTATGAATGAAAATATATAAATGTTGGATGTCGCATGTGGAGGTAGTAGGGGTTATTAAGACAATTGTGCAGATATTTTTAGATCATAGATGGTGCTAATGTTGGTGGGGTTTTAAGTTTATATAAAAAATAATATTTACTGATTAACACTATGAAGTAACAAAAATGTAGTATTTCGTATTTTCCAAATAGGAAATAGGTTTGTAAAAGTTTTCGAATAAAATATAAAAGTCTATACTCTTAAAAGATATTTAAATACAAAATAGAAAATAGGTATTTACTATTTTGTATTTGCATTTTGAGTATATGTATTTGAAAAACGCACATCTCTGCACTTAAGAATGAACTTGAAAAAAGTACATGAAGAAATAGAGGTTCGTGTTCCATGCGCTCTTAAAATCAGTCAGCAAAAGCAAACATAAGCTGCTAATACATATTATCTCTTAGCAAAAGAAGGATTAAAACTATATTACAATAATAACTTAAAATATATCTTTAATAGTTTTGTAGTTAATTAGTTTGTTTTTAAATGAACTTAGTGGTACAAGAAACTTATTATTATTTGTATACGGAAGATAGAGTTAAAAGAAAAAATAAAAACTTATAAAAATGGCAAACGCAAACAATGCAGATACATTAAACTACGTATCTCTGAACATATGTTTGTTTCATTTAGTTTGTGTACTTTGAAAAGTACGTTGATTTGCCTTTCTCTTTATTATAACAGGGATGGATTGAAATTTATTTAACGTCTCTGATGCTAAGGCCCTCAGCATAAGACGCGACTGGTTGCAAACCTTAGCTCCGAATCTGCCGAACCGAATGTGATTACAACTGTGTTGTTAGTCAAAGAACGAACGTGTTTACGAGTGAGATAAAACACACGGCACGAACGTAACTAAACTGATTCCAAACCGGTTTTGAGAATATATTCAGCGACTATATTTTCTCGGTCGCAGGGCATTGCTGGTTTCATACTTTTGATGATGACATCATTAACAGAGATGTTTACGAATACTATTGAAAAGTATTTAAATACATACATACAATCAAATATAACACAATAGAATCCCCTGTTTTGCTATTGTTAAAAATTCTATAAAGTGACGATACACGGCTCGACATGGCCTGTGGTCGTTGGGATGGGGGGGGGGGGGGTCTAAGTTCTATCAGCGACGACGCCTTACTAAATAATTGCCTAATAAGTTTAGGATTATGTATGTACATAATCATTTTAATTTGATAACATCCAAACTCAGAAAATATAACTCTAGTCCTGCGATCGAATTCGAAGACACAGACAGCACTCTGGCTATGTTTATGTCCTACTTAGGTCTTTTATCTGTTACTTACTTACCTGTGGATGATGCGCTAGTTTTAGGACTAAAAAGGTCTTTGCAACGAAACCTCCCTTATAGTAACAATAATCGATGAATTATAATAGTAATTGCATAATTTTGAAGATATATATTAGTCATACTTCCAAGAATTTGATACTCTATTGTTAAAAGTCACCGAATTCGACACTGTCTACCTGCATGGTACCACCTTGGTTAAGAATCACCTGTAGACACAGATAAGTGATACTCTATCTCTCTCGCACCTTCACATTCTGCTATTTACGCGTTGTCTGTACCTTTCTTTCACAGGTAGAGATATTGGCTCATACCAACAAGCCCGCTCGCCCCACTTTACAACGCCGCGGCTTCGTCCACCGCTCTTGCTCTTGTCCTTTCTTCGGTTTTCCTTCCAAACACTGGACAAGCCGTTCGTTAACTTTACATTTAGTTTCTTCATATTTTAGTTTGGAGATGAATTTTGTAGACTAAACATTAGATGGTGTAGTGAATTATTTAATTTTTGGATTAGTGTTAGTGGAAAACGGCACATTCATTAAGTGCACTATCGTAATTAAACTGAATTGGATTTAATTTTAAATTTATGTGCTGCGGAACTGCTGGACTATATTTTTGTGATATTTTTCCATATGTGCCTTCCGAATTGCTAGCGATTATTATATTATTTTAAAGGTACGTTTTTTTAATATGTGTTTAATTCAGTAGGAAATATATTGTATAGATTAGTTGGAATTGTTCCAGGCGATACATATCATTTATGAAATATTTATGTAGCAAATACGTTTGGAGGTAAATTTTATATAAATACAGCGCCTACATACGTGTATGTACCTCGATAAATATATGTTTATGAGATTTAACGCAAACATATTACATCGGCTTGTACTTAGTCAAATGCTTTATAGTAAATTATAAAATGATTAATAACGGTTTGGTGGGTTTACTGCAATTTAAACTTATTAGAATTTAATGACTAAGAGGAATATATGTACTCGTATATTTTGAAATACAACGAGAACATTTTTCGAGAATTACAAAGAAGTTAAACTTTAACTGGATGTGTTTTTAAAGAGCAATACTAGAATGTAATTAGATTAAATAAGATATGTACAAATGGTACAAAATGAAACTAATTGTAGACACGAAATGGACTGACTAACATTGGGTAAATTTGAATAATCTGAGCGCCAACCTTTGCTGTATTTATCGATATCTAGACACTATTCTACTGAGACTTTTACAGCCTCCTTCTGCTTGGTCAAAATACTTCCAAGACTCTTGAATTTGTAGATAAATTAGGAAGATTATTCTACTTTTTAAGACATATTTACATGCAAATAAAATGCAAAACAAAGGAAATGCTCCACTGGAAAAACATAGTGCTCTGACACTTCTTAAAAAATGCCTTAGATCATAAGGTATTCTTCGATGAAGTCTCAGGATTTTTTTAACAAATGGACAGCGAACCTGTTGGGCTGGGTTTTAATGGGAATGTTGTCTTATTTCTTCTTAATTAAATTAAGATATAAGCGAGTATATTTCAAATTACTGCATAAAAAGAGACAAGACGTGTAGAAAACAAAACTTTAACTTGTTATCTGGGTATAATATATAAGAAAAGACAGAATAGTATTAGGGGCGATAAAAGGCTACGTGCCTACGAAGCCCAAAAAATCTATATTTAAAAAAAAAAAAAAAAAAACTTTAATAAAGATACGTTGAAAGATGAAATTTGTATTGACTAATTTTAACTTTATTTAATTTTTCGCCATCCCATGCTTTATTGTTCATATAGGTTGAAAATATGATCACTTATAAAACACACTATTATACCATAATTTGATATATGTCTGACTTCCAAACTTTGGAGACTTGTTTATTATGTAAGTGGAACACCATGACGTCATTCACAGACAAGTTGATATTTAGTTTTACACCAGGTTACTGCTACAAAAATAAACACAGTTATAAAAGAAAGAATTCATATGAATACATATATTTTTTATAATCCGCTAAAGTAAATAGTTTTTTTAATTTATTTTTAGAATTCTTTAACAAGTTCATTGTTTCTTTTAATGTGTGTTGTCCTTTAGCCGTTATGAAAGCTATTACCATAAAAATTTGATAACATAGTTTACTAGCAGAATAATAAAATTTAAAGATTGTTGCTTCCTTATGTTTGAGAAACTTTTTTTAGCGGATGTATTTTTTTCTATGGTAAAGGTTTACAATCAGTGTATAGTTTCTAAAAGGATTTTTGTGGCTTTAAATTCCAGAGTTTATCTTTTACACTAAGGTAAACTTTAAGTAGACTAAAGTTATCATATTTATAAATTCTGTTGCAGGAATTCTAAAAAAAAGGTATTTTTTTAAGAACGATTAGTACAAAGATTCCTCTCCGAAATTCTTTTACAAAAAAACTGATGTAATAGTCCTGAAACGTTTTTAGTAGGATAAGGTAATACTGAAGAAATATGTTTTTGTATTTATTTGTTTGTTATAAGTCAATGTCGGCTTAAGACTATAAGGTGAAATATTTTCCTAATGTACAACTTTCACAAATTTTTGAAATGTTATTTAGTATGTTTAATGGGACCAATTGACGATCAACTTGCCATGTTGAAATTGATTTTGAACGTCTGTAGACAGACTGATAACAAGACAGTCAAGGTTGAAAAAAAAGTTGATCGATTATCTTAATATATATAAATTACGTGTCACGTTGTGTGTCCGCGATGGACTCCTAAACTACTTAACCGATTTTAATCAAATTTGTACACCGTGTGCAGTTTGATCCAACTTGAAAGATAGGATAGCTTACATCTCAATTTATTTATCTTATTGCAAATTATTTGTCTATTAATTATCTGTATATGACATATGACATCTGGCGACGATGATGGCGACATCTGTTGACTAGATTGAGTAAATATTCTGTTGACTAGATTGAGTAAATATTCAATAGATGGCGCTATGTAATGTAATATGACAAAAACGTTAGACACAGCAACGCGTGGCCGGGACAGCTAGTAGACTATAATTTAAATTGAATAAAAATAAAGTGAACAGAAATTTTAACAGTTTTTAACTGTTCAGGAGAAGCCTACCTTTCTGCCAAATATCCTTTCTATATACAATGATACTTTAAACATTCGTTTGGTATGTATAAGTTTCAAAAGATCATCATACCGGAACAAATTTAAAGAGCATTTATGTCAAAAATAGGATACAAGAAAAAATTATACCTCTCCCTTTTACACATTAAATAGACATAAGAAAATATTCATATAAAAATAATCTCATGGCATTTGCACATTCTAATTGTAAATTGTAATACATACACAATTACAAGCGAAATAAATGAAATATCTTAATTAGGAGACAATAATCTAAAAATACAAATACCACTAACGCTTCCTACGCGGAATAATACAAATCAAGATTAAATGTTAATTTTTAAGGAATAAAGACCTGTTATTGAATTCTAATCTCAGTATTTCGGCTCGCTAATATTCAAGATATTTCCTGGCACAGCGCATGCGCCGCACCCAATTACCAACTGTTTTAAAATCCAAGCATCAACACCAAGTCGCCAACCTTGAGCGACGTTGAACTGTCTATATTTTCAAATCATTTTTTTCTCATAGTTTAAAGTTTTTTAATGAATTTTAATGAATGGAAGGCCGACTAAGAAACTTGTTATGTTTTGCGGGCTGTTTTAATTATGATGCTATAAAACTGTTAGTCATCTCAATCGCAGGAGTCCGCAGTATTAGAGATTAGGTCTTGAAATAAAATTGATGAATAATTGTACTTGATTATATACGAGTATATTTTATTTATAAATAAAACTGATTAAAACATCGAAATATCTTATGATATCCGGTTTGTCTACAGGTATACTCTAACTCGTACGTATATCTTACAAGTTTATAGCTTGTATCGTAAATTACTTCTCTAATAAAAGTGTCTATTTGTGTTTGGTAATGTATGCAAATGATCGAATCATGACATAAGTAAATTTACATTATCAAAAGAAATTCTTAATCAAAATCTTCAAGCGGTTTGTTTGGTATAAAATCAAAGATAATATTTGAAATTCTTCGTGCAAAAGGAGACTTAACTAGGATTAAATACATAACAATCACAAGATTAATTGTAGGTCACAAACACGTGACACTAGCTAATTCACTTAATAAAAATTTCTAATGCATAAAACCAATATTTCTAATAAACTTTAAAATCTATAAAACATGTTTAATTAAATTTTAATTTAACCTAAAAATATATATTTTAAATTAATTTTTTCTATCGTAATCGTAAAATGTTATAATGCTTTACGCTACTTTGTTATTTTCCTATATGTTTTATGTTCTTTATTGTCTTCTATACAACAAAACTGAGTTTCAAAGAAACCAGTCTCGCAACAGGCTATTTAATACGGCAGCATGGTGAGTTGAGCAGTTGTTCTTCTTTTGCTCTTTTGTTTTTCACTGCCTGCGGTAAAGTCTGACCTCAGTTCCTGACTGAGCGTTCAATGCAACAGATTGTAGAATCATCTCCTTGTACCATTTTACATACAATAAATTATTAGATATACATATATCAAATCAAGCAGATAAGGTTTTACGCATATGAATATTATATATAAGTACCATTATTCATAATTTTATATTACTTATAAGTTAAAACAATATAAAAATAGTTCTTTTATACAGATGTCTGAATATTTGTAGGTTATGTTGGTAAAAAGCAGAAAATTGATTAACAGCGCACGAAGTGGTGAATATTTACACTTTTTGTACGGCATTTAATATTAACAGTTCCGGTAATTGTGTTAATTGATAATTTATTGATCGAAATGTTTTCATGAAAGAATCTTGGAGTTTTCTAATTGCATAGAAGATTGTGATTGTTTCATTGGATACACATATAACGAGAGAAGGTTTTATTTGTAATAATTATTATCTGAAATGGTATGTAGGAGATTAACTCTTCATTAATATGCTCTTATTTGAAATTAATCATAACTATTATTAATGAGTTTGGCGTTAATTGCATTAACTTGAAATTGGTTGGGTAGATCATCAGGATTATGTTCCATAATTAAAATGACATTATACAATTACACTTTGGTACAACTAATATAATGTTTTTAGGTTATGTTGAAAGTAGTAACTTAGAAATACACAAACTGTAATCAAATAAAAATAAAATGTAAAAACTGATTGAATATTTCTCAGAATTCCGGTTTATAATAACCACAACACAGCAAAAATAAAATTCCCGCCATTACATTTGCGCTAAACCACTTTTTGTATTAGGAGAGAGCTCGTTGCTGCTGCTAGTGACGTATAACACAAACCAGAAGTTAGCTAACCTAACCTTACATTTTATAAATTTAATAAAATTATATTTTTCTTAAATATTATAAAAAATATTGAAATTCAAATTTTAATCTTTGTTTGTGGTTAAAATAAGTTTGATATTTATCTTAAATGTAGGTCTGCATCCATCTTGTAAGCGCGACTGATTTCCAATGTTTAAAACACGTAGTTATGCAACTTAGATATGGGATTGTCTGCGAGAAAGCTGTTTGTAGTAGCTGTAATAAATGCAGACTGCATTTTATAAGAGCTAATATGAAATTATGTCAAATCCTATCCTATAGCGTTACGCCTATTTACTGTAGGTAAGAAATGAAAATTAACCGGATATGAATAATGTATTAGTTACATCATCTAGATCCGTTACAATATTTCTATAACCTTTAAGGAAAATTTCAGTAACTACTATGCAAATATTTGCGAAATCTTAAATCTTATGTATAGCTAATCAATTTGAAATCTATTTTAGCTGTAGGGTAAAGGATAATACAATATTCGAATAAAGACACTCTTTCGAGGCTAATGCCTACTGTAGAAATGAACGGCTAACAAGTGACGTAGGCACATATGCAGTGCCGTAGCTACCACCGTATCTGCCGTATCAATGATACGGGGCGCCAAACGTGTGTAAGCAAAAATTCTTTCTTCACTATTTGAAATCATTAATCCTGTTTCTAAAGCTCTACAGCATGAAATTAGTGACACACAGACAGCTATCAGAAGATGAGAGAATTTCAGATCCGGAGTCAATGTGTACAATTGCTAAAAATTTCAGAGCCTGTGTACAGTATTACAACCGGAAAAACTCTTATTTCAAACGAAATAATAAAAAAGTATGCCGGAAAATTGTCTGCTAAATACAGTAAAGACATGTCAGTTGATCTTTACGAACAATGAATTGGTTTAAATCAGAAAATGATTCAGAAAATTCATTAAGGAACTTATGGAATTATTGCTGATAAAATTCAATAGCCTTGCATTCAGTTTTCATGAGGTAATAACAACATGCTTTCTATTCTCAACAGCTGAAAGAAGTTTTTCTAAATTAAAACTGATTTCTAAGGACCTTTATGGGACAGGAAAGGCTATCAGAGTTGTGACTATTGTCTAAAGAGGCAGAAATTTTAGAAAAATTGAAATCGTCTTCAGCTATGAATGATTTAATAAATAAGTTCGCCGAACGAAAGACAAGAAAAGTGTATATTTGATTTGAATTGTTTGGCTATAGCTTAGTTCCTATGAGTATTAATTGTAAGTAATAACGTATAATCAATATATAATTATTTTATTTCAATGCGAGCGTTTCTGTTCCTCTTGTGGAAAACTTTACCCATCATTTGGGGCCCCCCAACAAATTTTGATACAGGACCCGTCTAACACACGCTACGCCACTGCACATATGCCAGGAGCCAGCTCCTGGTCTATACGATGTAAATATACAAGACTGAAAATAAATATAAACGAAGAAGGTCTGAAAAATGTCTTCGTTTGTAAACAACCATGTGTAACCGTGGTTAAACACGCGAACTATACAACAATTACAACGTGTATAAGATTTCTATAATTTAAATATATTAACTGAAGTATCAGACATGAAAATATATTAATAATTGTGTACTTTATGTAAAAATCGAAATCACTTATAAGCAAGCTAGATCATGCTTCGGCAAGCATAGTGCACCAACCGTTCGGAAGGCCGTTAGAGCGGAACAAAAGAACAAAATAAATACTGTCGTCCTTGTCTAACAAATGGAGAATGTATATATAATTATAACAATAATTAGTGTTTTGTACAGCACGTATTATACGTAAGTATGTAAGAGATTTATAATGTAATCTGTAATATTAATTCATGCGATGTCAATGTCGTCTTAGATGAATTGATTACGTCACAAATCAGAAATCATTCATGTGGAATGTGCTACTTTGTCGATATTATATAGAAAAATTAATGCATTTTGAATTAATTAGTGGTTTAAGTATGGAAGGACAAACTTGCACGCTAAGTTATGCGAGTAGATTTCCGTTTGTTTTTAAAAGATGTATTAAAATATGTCAACTACATATATGTACGTTTTATTGATAACTGTTTTTTATATTAACTGTTAGAATATTAAAATAATTAATTCACTGATTATTTAGTAGTATGCGAATGATTCCATTTCAGTATTACTATTGTCGCGCACAAAGATAATATTAATGTAATAAATAATTGTAATAATAATAGATAATGTAATGTAATAATTAAACAAATTACAAAAAGTCGTGGCTCTTATAAACAATAATAATAAAGATGATACTTGTTTAAGAAATATTTGGTTTCTAATTTTAAAATCTGTAAATTTATTATCAGCTAATCACATGTTATACAAAAATTAAATTTGTATTTATTGTATTAGCAGATCGTTAATAACTTTATTGCCAGTTTGAGTTCAATAGAAATTAAAATGGGAAAAATACAGAGTCTAAATAATACTTGTCAAACCATTACTTTGCTTAAACGGTAGAAGAATGAGAGCGCTCACATCGCGAAAACACTAACTTAAATTCAGAATTGACTCTTTTACATGATAAAAGAATTATTGGCTACCCAAAATACGTCGGATCTAGTCGAAATTCATAATATCAATTATACAAAACAATATAAAAGCAAAATTTAAATAATTCATGTTGTGTAATCTATGAAGGGAAACCTACGTAATTTACTGTTGCTTTATACACTCGATTTTAATACTAATTATATACTTGCTTATTAGGTTCTTTTATGTATCAATATTATAACAATATACACATACATATATATATGCTGCTTGATTATTAAGGTGCTTGCTAACGCCCCGCGGCTGTTAAATTCTTGAATACGTAACAACCTCCACCTATATAAGAGATAAATTAAAATAAAATAATGTATTTTAACAGTTATTTGACTTGTTGGAGTTGCCACGCCGTGCCACCACGGCTTGATACATTGAATATATAATAAGCATATAACACTACACTGGAACACTGTCTATGAGTCGTTCAAAGCTGTTCGAATAATATTACAGTCATGTGACTAAGTTTTATAATTGTTTGTTTAATGCAAAAAAGGATGTAACTTCCATATTTGTGTGTGGTTAGAGGAAATGCATGTAACGCATAATCAATTAACTGTACGGTGATATTACCAACATGAAAATGTTGAATTGATAAATACTGTTCTGTGGTAACATTGCCTGTTATATGGTAATGTTCCGAACAGTTACAGAAGTTCTAAGTTATTTTGTTTCAAGCTAAGCACTTAGAGGGATATTAGATTTATTGTGTAAAATATGAAAGAAAAGAGAGAAAGAGAGGGGGAAAGCATGTCAAAATGTGTTTGAAATGGGTAATCACGAGCTAGTAGAGATCTTGTTAAATAACTGAGTTTTATTACTTTTTTTTCTAAAGCAGGTTGAACGAATTCGTTTGAAATATAAAAGCTTATGTCGTATTAAGTTGCATGTCGCACTACTGTGGACGTGTTGTACAACTTGTTCCAACAAATGTTGGATGTCGCATGTTTAATTCGCACGTATGTGTACGATACTTAAGACGCTTTTCTACATCCCTTCCCGCTTTACCTCTCTTCCATATTTAATACGATAAAACCATAGCGTTTTACGCGAGGCATCTCTATACGCTTACTTTAAAACCACGTGTCACTTTTTAAACTAATAAATCTTTTGTTTTAAAATTTGTAAAAAACATATGTTTGTAAACAATGTTTCACAAATATTTACTCAACCTTATCTCATGTTTACAAAATATATACGAAAGTATATAACTAGTCATTTTCGACGAAATTAATGTATTTGTTTATTATTAATCAAAAGATATTCCCCAGACAGAAAATGTAACATTTTAATTAGTTTGTAGTAAGCTAGTACAACACTAGACAATTTCTTTATGAAAAATAGAAAATTAACTTTGAAATTAGCTTGTGGCAACAGAAATGTTACTTGGCTTCAATGGATTACATTTTACTATCTAGAGATACATTCTTCATTTTGGTTTTGACCCGATACTTTTTAACTCAATTTTCGTACATTTATGTCTAACAAAAATAGATAAGTGCATTATTTCTTCAGGCTTACCAACAACATAACCTACAAGTATACACGAAATTTAACAAATTCCAAAACATATTTTGCTCATTAAATATTATTATACATACATACTGGCAATAAAAGTTAAATAATAAAAATAAAATAACATTAATATGCAAAATATATGTTAAATTTGATTGACCGCATATTTGAACGGCCATAACCAAGAAATTAGTCATTTAGTTATTTCCCGCGCTGTTTGGAGACAACATAATTTAAGTAAAGAAATAACGATGCCTCATGATGTTAAAAAGAATCTTCGAGTTCCTCAGATACAGTGGCAGTAGGACAAACAACGGTAATTCAACATTCAGGAAAGAAATAAGTATTGTCCATTACATATCGCGGCCGCGCAGCAAAGCCGTAACATTATTGTAAGAGTGAAATACTTGGTAAGTAGTATTATGTGTTTCCGATGGAATTTTTATCTTATAAAATATATTATGTATGCGAATTAACCTATTTTTATCTATTGGGAATGGATACGACACATTATTGAATAAATAACTTAGAGATAAATGTGCTTTTGACATTAAAGATAACCTCAAATAAGAATTTGAGGTTATGTTCATAGAAAATTAAGGGATTTGAAAATTTCCGTGAACTAATACTTATTCGTTCTTAGAAAGAGATGATAATATGATATTTATTTTATTTCTCGAGATCTCTTGAGTTTTTTGATTTTTATATATTACAATATACATTTAATACATTTCAATATTTACTTTTACTAATATGAATTTTGCCACTAACATTGCAATAATAAGATCCTTTTTGTGTTTAATTTATGTTACAAATATTACGTAACATTTATTACTTTAATAAAGAAAAACGATTTTATGACTCTATAAAAATTCAATAAATGCAGACGCATATTTTTATATAATTTCTAATTCATATCTATCTTATTAATTATTTGCTCTAAATTTAACAGGTTATGGGCCCAGAATAAGGCATATAATTTAGAATAAGATTATAAATTTAACACGACCCTGATTCCATCTAATTATTATAACATAATTAGTTAATTTCACTTTGATGTCATATACAAAAATTTATTATGAGCATGAGAAAAAAGTTTTGCATTTTATATGCTTTTAATAGATATGTATATAAATATACCATACGCCATATATAATAATATGTAACAAATGTTCAACATCTGTGTGATGTATCTGCTATAGAAACACAGTATATATATATTGAGAAACACATATGCAAAACGAAATAAAGAACAATGGTGTCCATGAAAGACACAAGGAGCCTAATAAAGGTCAAAGAAACCGCAAAAGTGTATATCATGTCGACGTGACGTCACAGACTACATTAGTCAACATCTGTAAACTGGCAAGTGACGTCAGAATGTAATTTGAGGACTAACCGGATATATAATGTAAAGGGTTGACATTATATAAGTCAGTACGTTGACAGCTAAAAAAAACTGTTTTCTTGTTTCTGCCCGAAACTTTGCAACAAATAATTTACGATACTCGAAGAAGAATTCTTAATAAGATAAATTTATAAATTGTTGACATTGATATTGATTTTAATTAATTAGTTCATTAGAGATACCTATAAACGTTGATCAATATGGCGATGTCAGTTACTTCAAGGTGATCCAGTGGTTGCAGCCAAGTATCTTATAGAGAACAAGAATAAGAACAAGACAGCAAGGAAGACTAACCTCCGCCTTACATTATGACAAATAAAAAACATCTGACATAAATTCCGCATCTCTGTAAACTGATTTCTTCTTATTTAATTATTTATTTTATATCGATCAATGTTTTGATTGCAATCAATTTATAATAAAAAAGTTAACTTTTACGTAAAAATTGGTATGAAATATAACGTTCTGTGACCTATTTTATTACTATTACAAGAATCTTTATAGTTTTATTTTAGAAATAATTGAAACATTTTTATATTAAATATTAATAGACTTTCTTAGTACTATTTTATTACCGCTAGACTTTTTTATTTGAGGTTTAATTGAAGGAAAAGTCTGCACCAACGATCCACAAATACCTGAAGCGTTAACTCATTATTAGCCAATATTGTGGCTGATAAAGACCGATTCTAGGATCAGCTAAATATTTTATATCAATTTAATATCAAATTTAATAATAAAAAGTTTTAATAAATATTATACAAAAATTAAGAAGATATAATAAGAATAGCATTAAAAAATATTATATTTATATTATAGATTATACATAAGACCATTCGAAATACTTTGCTATATTGTCAAATTTAACAAAAGATCAGGATCACGTAAAATGTGTTATGGTTATTTAAAAAATGCCCTTCTCGCTCTTATGCTATTGAAATAATACAGAAACATAATGGTAGAAAGAGAGAAAATATATGAAATTTTATTACGACTTGAGTAAGTGTCACTAAAAATATTTTCAAGCACGAAATACGGCTTCTAAATGTCAAGACAATGAAACATTTCTCGACAACAACGTTTAAATCTGGAAGGACGTTTATGTTAGAGTTAGATATTTAGCGTAGGTGAAAGACATTGGTTCAGGACTTAATATATTTGCGTGGTGGTGAAGTGATTGTACCCAGTTTTATTATATGAATCGTCTAGGAGTATTTTATCTAGTTTATTTCATACAAGATCCGTATAAATAATGAAACAATCATTTAAGTAGTATAATAAAGGTGTAATTTGTAGTTTTAGTTTATATATAGATATTTTACTGACCTTTAAAGTTTTTACTTCGGAGATCGAACGACCAAAAACTTTTCGATTTCCTCCCATATCTGCTTACTGGTGGATCCTGGAACAGAAGAAGTTTTTGTCAAAAATATAGAGAAGATAATTTTCTGCAACTTAATTTTGATGTAAAACATTGTTCATATGTCTGTCATTTTTTAATAGTTATTTTGAGTAGAATGGAATCTAATGTGTCGGACACACTTTTATTTTTCTTTCTAATTTTTTTTCTAAAGCAAGTTAAAAGAATTCGTGCGAAATATGAAAGCTTCCGACGGATTAAGTTGAATGTCGCACTAGTGTGGACGTGTTGTACAACTTCTTCCAACAAATAATGGATGTCGCATGTTTAAGTCGCACGTATGCGAACAACGCTTAATACCATACAATTTAGCAATAGTGCAGACTTCAAAAAAAAAATGTATTATATTTTTTTCTTTTCATTATTGTGTTACAGCGATTTGAACTGCTAGGTAATATTTGCCGATATATTATGTTAAATCTGTTGGTACATTGGTAAATAAATATCGGCTCTACTCAAAACTATGACTCAACAAGATAATAAACCTTGAAGAAGTTGGTTTAGGAGTCGAGAATTGTCGATTGACTAATAATCACTTATGTGGTATATTTGGAAATGATTACTAAAAAATTATTAAGTATTGATACATGAAATAATTATAGATTTAAGATTAAAAACTATGCATAAATAATTAGTTATTGGTTATGAGTGATAACTAATATTTCTATACAGCAATGGCAAGAAATTGACTCCAACGGGCGGTGCTACAGACTTCGCAGACGCTTCCTGTTAACACAGCCTTTTTGATTGAGAAATTTATAACAGCAGTAGCCATGAATAGATCATTCTTGTTATCGGGATACAAAGTATAAGAAGAAGTAGAATATATTAGGGGCGATAAAAGGCTACGTGCCAACGAAGCCCGAGAAACTATATTAAAAAAAAAAAAACTAATATTTCTAGGTAATTAAAATTTCAAATATTTTATGTTATTCGTTTGAGATGTATCCTTGTTTATTTGAATTAAACGCGAATGAATTTAAAAAAATTAGCAAGTTTGAATAAAAGTTATTTCATTAAATTTAAATAAGATTATTATACTATCCCCCCCGCCCCCCTTTCGATGCAAAACGCTGTTGGAACACTATTACTTCATGTGTTATGATGATTTTAGATATGTTAAGCTTTTAGATACTTTTACTTCATACGAAAACGTAACTAACGCCTTTGTATTTGTATCTGAATTTATATCTAAATAAAAAATGTTACCAACATTGATGTGGTAGGTTTCTGAGGGTGTTTGGTGATTATTTATTAGAAGTCAGTAAAATTAAGGGTCAAATTATGAACTGTTGCACGTATGGTATCTATATTCATGATAAAAAAGAACATTTGTTCACTCGCAATCACTTTACTTATAGAAATCTTGTTTATAATCCTATCTAAGTTGTAGAACAGACATAAGATATGTAGCTAGATCAAAAGTGACGTCAGTGGATTTTAAAAATGATGTATATTTGTCTCTTTAACTTTATAATTAGAAAGTTTTGTTTCTGATACGTAATTTAAGACTACGTACACAGCCCAATTAAAATATACGTTATGGTAGTAAAATTTGCTTGAAAGAAATGTTTCGAAATTTGTAACAAGACAATAATTTAATAATAATCATATTAAGTTATTGTACTACTAACTAGGTACTAAACAAAAAAGATAATTAAAAAATATTTTGAAATGATGTGAGCGTTCGATGTATACTCATACGTAAAAGTTTATTAATTATTAATTTATTATACGTATTTAATATACAGGGTTGTATTAGAAAAGATTGAGATAAACTAAAGTAACCTTTATACGAATTTATATAAATAACAAGGTATAACTACACCAATGGCAAAAGATATTCAACATTCACATTCTATAAGTAATAAACTCCGCGGGAGTAAGCACATAAAAATAAAAATAAAATACAGACAAATATTTATAATTACAAATAGTGATACAAGAGGCAGCACTAATGCTCTGACTCTCTGATTCTCGAGAAGTTGTCTGTATAACGTAATCATTGCGAAACATTTTTTCTCGCGACAAAGAGAACAATGTGAATGTTCTCGATGGTTGCGCGCTCATTGTTTAAACCACTGAACTGGGAAAATATATGCATATTGTGATTGTCTTAAGATTATGAAATTTAAAATTCTAAACCACTAATTATTTAATAATTTTAAAGTTATTATGCATGAAGGCTATTATATAATATAATTAATTAAATTTTTTCTTGCAAGACAATTTATATTGTTAAGTAGGACGAATATAACAGTTGACAAAAACTATATACAACCAAAAAACAAGAAATAATTTAAAAGCATACTTTTTTTTATATATAGTTTCTCGGGCTTCCTAGGCACGTAGCCTCTTATCGCCCCTAATATTGTTCTGCTTCTTCTTATACGTTATATCCAGACAACAAGAATAATCTATTCATGGCTACTGCTGTTATAAATTTCGGTTTCTCAGAAAGCATACTTTAGAGAGGAAATTTGTAATTTGTATTTGTATATTGTATATTGTAAATAATTATTCCGTAGAGTATTTATAGAAATTTTATTGTAATTTTGCACAATTTTACGCTAACTCTTTTAATTAAATAAAAATTAACTTTTCCTAGAAATAATTGCAATAGTTTATTATACGGGTTTCTACATTATTCACTTAAATCGCGTAAACGTTTTTTAATTAATATTCATCAGTTAATGATTTGGCATGTATAGAATTAAAATGCCATCGCTAGTCACTAGAGTATGGGTGTAGAGAATTTGATTATTTTGTTGTTATCTGTGTACTGTATTCAGAGGAGCGTTCTGGGTAGGGGGCGCACTTGTGCAAAAAGCTTTTGACTTTAATATTGAACAATGAACTTGTTACTGTCTAGAAATAATATGCCCATTAAGATATGAATACCCCTACTATATTTAAATCACGATGAAGAAAATTGTCTTGCAATGCAAGTTTGTCACAAGCTAATTTCAAGATTAAATTTTCTACTTTTCATAAAGATATTGTCTTGCAGTACAAGGTTTATACTTGGTAGTTTATGACAAGCTAATTCCTAAATATTAGGTACTATTAGAGGAAATAAATATTTTTATAGATACTCGTATATGTAAATTTTGTTAAACCGCCATTGATAGGAAATGAGTAATAACTATTTCATAAAAATAATGTAATATACAAAATTAAAAAAAAAATTAAGACCTTGTAACTAAAAGATAATTATTACATAGGTTAAAGATTTAAAAATAACTAAACAATATTTAAATGGTGTCTGTTATTATAGTGTTAAATATAAATTATCCTTGAATATAATTTGAATATCCTTGAATACTAGACATCATTTCTACGGAAGACTTAGTTCTGTCAGTTTTATTATTTAAAGTGATGCTATCAGAGGGCAATTGTGACTAGATATAATTTATTTAGGCGAAAGGTAATTGTAACTATAGGGTCTTTCAATAAGAGTGCCAGATTTAGTATCATCATTATTTCCGCCCCGAAAAAAATAATTCCGCAGTGAAAAAAAAAAGAAAAACAAAAACAAAAGAAAATAATATTTTCTTCGCAGAAAAAATAACATTTTCAATTTTAATTCTACCGGTAATTAATATATGTATATTTTTTGCGCCTCTAAAGACCCTTGAACAAAAAGCAATCATTGGATTTGTATAGACGGCATATTCTATTACCTGCAATATACATTTTAAGCAGTGGCGGCCTTAGCCATTTAATTAATGTAAATTTTAAGTAAGTATTTTTGATGATAATTGACAAGAAATAAAATTTTATTTTGGAAGTTTTATAAGAGTTAACAAGCACAAAGATAACACATATTAATGATGATAAACTAAGGTACATGAATGCCTTAAAAGATATACGCAGTGATTTAAGTGGGTTTTCTAAAGAGCGAGGCGCGGGATTCAAATAGATATATAGTAATGAATTTTTCTACTTGGGTTGTTGCGTGAGAATGCGTGGCCCCGGGCGGTTGCTCTGCTTGCCACCCCCTAAGGCCGGCCGCTGTTTTATCATATGCCCGTATTTAGAAAAGTGGCTATCCCTGTATAAATAAAGTGCAGTAACCCATAGCCCGAAATCTTTTGTGTAGCTTATAAGCGAAAGTGTTTTCCAAAAACACATCTCTTACAATCAAGAAACCGGCAGAAGCTATTAATTATTAATTGCCGTATGGTGTAATGTTACCTAATTACAATTACTTGTCTTTCTTACGCTGGTATTCTTATTACACTAACTTCATCACTTCCGGTGTACTTATACGCACGGTACAGTTGGATCACGCAGCGTCTTAAGTTGCATATTAAGTAATTCATGTAAGAAAATTATATACGAGTAATTTGTTTCAAAGGGACTTAACACTTGCCGTTTATTAAATCAAATAAAATAGAATAAGAAAATAAGAATCGAGAATAAGAAGGATATCGATGGTGAAAGAAGAAGTAAATAAAATTAATAGGTACAAAAGTTAATAAGATACAAAAATAATTTTTTCTTTGTTGAAATCAGCTTTAGCATTTTGAGCCTCTTTATCAAGGTAAAATATATTAAACAAATGAAGATATAATCACATTATTATATTATTAATTACAATATGTTACATTAACATAAAGTAAGAATAACACAATTTGGTTTTTTCGTAAAATTGTGAAATATTTTAAATATCGTAATAATTTTTTTCTCTTTTGTTACAGAACTGCAATGTTGATAAGGTATACGGCGGCCATATTGGTCGCCATCTTTATAGGATATCTTAGGCCTGCAAATTCACAGGTAAGCAATTTACATCAAGTACATAAAATTAAAATTTCTTTAACATTAAGTAAAATTTCGCCATACATTAAATAAAATTTCGCCATACATTATGTAGTCTCGTATGTTAATGATTAAGTCATTCCTAATTTATAATCATCATTATTTAAATAAATTATTTAATTTTATTAAACCATCTAACATTCTTTTAGCCGGTTCCCACAGTATTTGGTTTCCGTTTGTTATAATGGCCTCTTCTTGTGACATCAGCTAGGATGAAAATTATTTTAAAAATGAAAGTTTCATTCACGAATTATATAAAATATATTTATTTTGTTTAATTTAATTATTAAAGCCTACTTTACTATTTTAATTTGATTCTATGTTCTATGAGGACAAGTAGGAATCCCCAAATTAATTTTTATAACGTTTTGTTCTTATCAAAGTTTAATATAATTCTACAACTCAGTCATTAAATAAATTAGTAAAACACATTAAAAATCTTTCACTTATATATTAATTTAATATGTTACATTATATAATCTTGCATAGATGCTTTATTAACGGCAGAAAATGTAAATTAATGCCAAAAGATTGTACCTATGTGTTTTGTAATTTTTTATTATAATAACCGAAGAATTCTTTTATCATAGGTGACTTGAATTGGTCAAAGAGGCTTCAAAATTAAGATTTATTTGGGATTTTAATATTTAATAATAATTAAAAGTTATATTTAATTCTTTTTTTAAATCTTTTTATTATTAATTTAATGTTTGCAAACGCCATTACGTATTATTATACAATATAATTTATTTTATTTAAAAATGTATTTTGAAAAGAGGCTAAATATTTAAATTTATTTAATGTTGGACTAGTTAATAATAATATTTTTAAATTATTAAGATATTTATATATAAGGTTAATTCATTCATTATTTGTTTTCTTTCAGGAATCTCTTTTCACATGTCCAAATGGTAAGTCAACAAATTATAAATAATTTTTATACTAATATATATTGAGTATGGTAAAAACAAATCTATATATTCTTAAGTAAATAATAATCTATAACATTTAGACAATCTAAACTCAGCAACAACATAATTTAGAATATAAATAATATATACAGAATATTATTTACAAAATTCAAGTATTATTTATTTCTTTATATAAAATAGAACGGAGTAACTAAACTAAACTAAAAACTTAGCTATAATTTATTCGCAACTAGAACGGAAAAACTTTTTGTGTTAGTTTCTTTCCCACGCACACACACTATATATATATGTATAGTCTGAATCAAACATGAATGAAAAAGAATTATGTATTACGCAAGAATCTTAAATTACTCTCTTTTCGAATTAACAAAAAAGGTTTTGTTTATTTCTTTTTCATAACTTCTATGTATATAGTAAATTTAAGTATAGTTCAAATCACAAGAGTTCGGTGGTGACTTGTTTTAAGCATGAGTCGCTGTCGAATTCTCACAATTTGAACAATATGAGAATAATTTCCTTGTTATATTAATACTTCTAAGTAATACCCTGGATTAGGCTTGAGGTAAGATTAGATGGTCGAGGTTGAATTTTTATGTTACCACCTATACTAGAAACGTTTTTAGGTAGTTGATTTAAATCGTTCTTTGGGTATCTAAAAAACTACGCAGTTCAGTCGCTTTTTATATGTTGTAAAAGTGTGCTTTAGATTGACTTGGCTGAAGAACTGATGCCCAGCCAAAAAGAGATCCAAGTAGGGTAACAATGGAAGAGATTGTGTTGAATTCTGGTACTGTAGTTCGCTTTTGAATTAGAATAAAGTGAATGGCATGAAGCCACAACGCGACTCGGAAACGAACGGATACTTATGTTCTAAACATGGTCTATAGATATCTATTAACTGATTTTCTTAATGAAGTAATCATTACAATATTTACATTAGTCAATTAACATCTTTTTCCTCTAAGCGACACATTGTTTTCCTCGTTAAGTATAATTTACATACAAGTATTACTAGAATGTAATGAATGCAGCTTTTAACGGGGTTAGTCAAGGTTGACAAGATGATAAGACGACAAGACCGCCATCTTGAACGGTTGAAACACTTGCTATACCATGTACATTTGCATGTATAGTTTATAATGCCCGAACCAGACTAATTGATGCCATTACAGTATAATTTACTTAGGTGTGTTTGGTAAATTTTTATTGTTAAACAACGATTTGCATTGCTAAAATGTGATGCATCAATTTGTAAATTGAAAATATGTTCAGAGAAAGGAAAATAAAGGTCAAATTGCGTATAAATAGCACGACAGAAATTATTGACAATTAGAAATATAAAAACCTTACACTCTTTCTTTAAAAATTCAATTGGCTAGAAAAAAATATTTTTTAATGTGGTGGTCATATTATTGTGATATGAATTATTCATAAAGAATTATTACTTATTATTATTCATATAATAATTCTATTATTGTCAATCACAAAGGCAAGTTAAGGTTGCTGATTTATAACTGTTAAACACATATTTAGCCAACGGGAGTGGCAGTGTCGATGAATCATGCATTCCGCAATAATATTTTTTAATTACGTACTACATAAATTTATTTTATTATTAGAAAAAATGTTATAGAATCAATTCAATTGCTAATACAGTTTTTCTACTTGCTTATATTACAAGGTATATTATTATATTTCTTTTACATTCCTTTTGTTACATATAACCGGAAGCGACATCTATTATCACCACGATCTTGTTTTGATCTAACGGTGGCAATCAAAAGTTACGTGTTACAGATTTGTGGAATTATTTGTGATGAAATTAAACTGCAAAATAAATTATTGTTGCATAACAAAAGATGTAATTTTATAGACAGCCTTAAGACTGCGTTTTTCAAAAGGCACGTGGTTAGGCCTACTCATAAAAAAAACCACACAATGTTGTTTGTCAGTACTGTAAGATAAAGATAACTATCAGTACTATTACTTATCAGTACTTATCAGTACTATTTTTAACTTAATTAATTCTTTAAGTTTTCTTACTTTTTATAAAAAATTTCTTATAAAAATAGCAATATTAATTATTTCACATACAATTTTGTCGAACTGTCAAAATTTATATTACTAACGATGCATACGCACCAACTAAATTAACTAAATTTAAATTAAAACACAAATGTGAAAAGGAATGCTTAAACGAAAACCTGGAATCTAGATTACAATATTAAATAAAAACAGTAAATTAAATATCAAAACAGTGAGTGGAGTGGGAATGAGGCTTTATTTTAGTAAGAAGTATTTTCTTATACGAATCACACGAATAAACATATTGATGAATGACCACAAACATGTAGTTTTTGTTATTGAATGTCTAAAAATAAGTATAGGTTAACTAGCTAACTTGACATTGGTGGTAAAAGTAGTGGTTTAGAATGTGAACGTAATATTCTTGGAATATTGTTATTATTAACATATGAATTCTAAAAATTTTAAAATTTCCTAAAAGTTTTTATTCCAAATAAAATTGTGTAAATAATATTTACATATAAATAAACATTTTTGTATTGTATTAAGTAAATATTTGTTTCGGGTTCGTTGTTTGTTCTAGAGTTGATATCAGTAGTTCAAACAACAGTTTGTTTAATAAATACATGTCTACTGTTTTTTTAAATAAATGAAAATATTACAAAATTTCTCAACGGCTGAAGATTTGAATTTATCGTATATTTTATAGTACAAAATCATTTACCTGAAGTAAATAATATACCAATATAAACCTTATATAAACTAGATATTAGGGTTAAAGTTGCTTGAATTGAATACAAGAGGAAACTAAATCATTTGCAAACCACAATTAGGTTAACATAGACTTAACTAGTAGTTACTGATTATCGATTATCTACAAGCGTTGTAATAAAATGTATCCAACAAAATGCAACGCAATGAACACGGCTATTTTAACGGTAGATTAATTAACCTACCTGTGGTTTGTGCAATTATTTTTTTTATCTTTTTGAATATAAGACTTGCTTTGTTGTTAATGGTTCAAATTGTAAATTAACAAGAAAATGTTTGATTAGCTAGTCAATTGAATTGTACTTACAGTTAAATTCTTTGTGTTAGTGTTTCTTGTGTAGTGGAATAACAATGACGACTTTAAAATGACATTTCCTATTGGAACACCTTAAATTACCAATTCAGTTAATAAAGGGTTCGAAATTGGTAGTGGCTAAAGAAGGGAATTAATTAAAAAATTATCGCATGAAAAGATAATTTAAGACAAAGATTATCTTATCAAAGTATATCTTTTGGTCATTCTATCATAGGTGTCTACAATTGGCAACAAAAGATGCAATTTTCAATAAAATACATTTCCAGACTATACTAAGACTACTTCAACTCGGAGATTCAATTCTCAAGACGTCTTAATTTTAATTATAATCGACAACAAATTTTTAGTTTGCTAATCTAACATTCAAAAAATAATCTTGTCATATTTCACAAATTTATGCTTAAATGCTTTATTAATTTTAAATGAAATCGATTTTTCTGTCCTACTCAAACTTTTATTAATATTTTAAATATTTCTTTCATAATTATACGAGTAATCATAACCTATTCAATGCACACATAATGAGTAACATAACCTAAAATATTAAAATCCCACTACTGAGTCGTACAAATAATACAGGAGAATGAGAAAGAGGACTGGATAGGGAAGTAAAGGGGTTCATCTCCTTGCTATAGATATCTATCATTCAAGCCATCTTGTCATATTTCAATAATTTCCTTAAATGCTTTATTAATTACAAATAAAATCGATATTTTCTATCCTACTCAAACTTTTATTAATATTTTAAATGTTTCTTTCATAATTATACGAGTAATCTAACCTATTCAATGCGCACATAATAAGTAACATAACCTAAAATATTAGAATCCCACTACTGAGTTGTACAAATAACTCATAAGAGTGAGAGGAGGATTGGATAGGGAAGTAGAGGGGTGTATGTTACATGACGCCTACAGTTTGTACCGTTAGTATTTTACGGTTAACCGGGACGCTCAACAACTAATTTGTGTTTTATATTACGACTTGCGAGTGGAATTATCATGGCACTTATTAAGTCACTGTATGTATCACATCACGTCACGTCGTTTCGTGTTAAATAATTATTGCTCACCAATTATGCTGTTGACATTCATTCTGTTTATTATCTATGTTAATTACCAATGAAGATTAAAGTATTTTATATAATATACAGGGACCCAGGAATTAAATTTTTAGCTAGCCACTAACTAATTACAAGGTTATTTTCTATAAAAATTATCTTATTAATATCTAGCTAAATTAAACATTCTACCTATAGTGTTGAAATTATTATAACCAAGTAAAAATATACAAATTAATACCACCCAAAAGTGTCACGTCTTTCGAGATATCGACCTTTATGGGCATGTCCTCTAAAATGGGAAATACACTATAGATGTTAATAAAATAATATGTTTTACGTAAAAAATGTTATCTAATTGTCGACACAATCAAAACAAATGCAAACATTTCTTTGCGTGAAACCAGTTTATCGTTTTGATTTTTAGATCAACAAATGTATGAAATGTAACAAGAGAAATAGACATTCCTACTTGAACTTGTTATGCATTTTCATCACCATACCGAGCAAAGTTACCTTGCTCTATCCTCGTAAGTCTCTAGCTCACTAACATTTCTACAAGTAAATAAAATTCATCACCGGCGGGGATCTGTAATAGGAACTGACGTTAGAATTGTGCAGTGTTGAAAGTAAAGAAAAAAACATTAACATTATAAAGTAGGTAATATATGAAATAAGAAGTTTCAGATTTCACAAGATCACTTCCGCATTAGAATTTTCTCAAAATTACTTGGTAACTGATTTATAACTAAACAAATTTGTTAGCTTTGTTGACTATTGTAAATAGGCTGAAGAAACATAACTAAATTTCTATAAAACTGAGCAATACATTGATAAAGTTGTCTATCAGAACCTCAAATGATCAATTTTTTGTTAATAAGTTACAATATTATAGGAGATATTAAAAATTAAAATAGCCGTTTTTAACCATTTAATCATTAAAGAGATATAAGAAATAAATCTGTGTGTGATGTCACATCGGATGGTTTGCCATCTCTTTTATACAAAAGAGATGCATACTACTTATTACTAACAGCTGAGTCTTGCATCCCATCAAATTTCACATTATAGTTGTTGTGAAAAAAGGTAAATAATCTCGATTACTTATTTGTTTTGTGACGTTAGAAGCTGCAAAACTAAAATTTAAATTTTAATAGCTATATTTTCGTCAACTTTTAGGTATGTAAATATATAAAATAGTATGTATTTTTAGACGCTCTAAAATATAAGACCCTGAACACACTATGATTTAAATCGCGTAGTTTTGTAACACATGGAATCATATGAGCATGTACACACCACGGGTTTTTAATCTGAGCGACTTTTGTCGCAGCTACAAATTTCTTGCGGCACATAGCGATTTTTCCTTATCGTGGCACATCTCTTTGTATACAGAACACAGTATTGTTGATATTATGTTTTGACGGTGCATTTCTTTGAATAGGTATTATTTGTTATTGTTCTGTGAGTAGTATATAATAGTCCAAGATCCCAGAGCCGGCAGACATCACTTATTTTCTGATGAACAAAATGTGTAAGATTGAGTAGTGTTAGTATGTACAATCATCGTATGCCTACCTGCTAACTTGACCAAGCGGCCATTTTCCAGGTATCAGGTAATCAAGGTTTATGTCTCACTCACTCTCATGCGCACGGATAATACCCTCTTGCTCCTACTCATAGAGGAATTTAAATTGGGTTTAGGGGATGTCTGGCCACTTGGATCAATCTGTCCTCTTGTAAAACGACGAATATAATACAGAATAGACGAATAATTGAACTACTTTGTTATCCCATATTCCCACGTTTGCACTTTTAAAAAAAATCGTTTTGAATTTTACTGCTTGTTACATCAAAGCCAATTTATGCTAATTTAGATGCTAGCGCGTCTTCCTTTATTTAGTACTTTATAAGTGCTTTTAAAGCAACACATCCTATACATTGTACAGATGACTTATAATAGTAAAATGCATTTATCCCATAAATAAGTAAGTATTTACTCCGTAGTATACATTTAATACAATAAGTCTATTGAATTGTCCGTCAATTTATTCTCTGCGCTATGCACTCTGCAGTCATGTCCGCAATATCCGTGTCCGAGTGGACATCAGTGGAATCCGCAACACGAAGAAGAAAACTGAGGCATTGAACTTTCATATGAGTCACATGTCCGATGTCACCTGTCTGATATGAAGAGACATCAGACAGACATCATCGTCGGAAACCAGATTTTGGAAAACAGAAATCAGTACTAAATGGCTATAAATCATCAAGTACTAGTATTAGTACATCATGCATGCATCATTATACGTACACCTAGAATCATCAGTAGTTCGTCATTGAAACCAGGAATAGAAATCTGCAGTTTGATGTTAATAAACTTTTATATTAGTCAGATGGTTTACTTTTTGTATGTTACTATTACTTTTCTATGAATATTGAATCATGCATTTTCTAACCTAAAAGTTTTTAGGTTAGAATTATAGAATTATGTACGCTTATTGTGTAATAAAATAATTATTGCAAATGTAGTAGGCGGTAATAGTTATTAAATGGCAAAGTATAACTCTTTAATATTTGAAATTCATTTATTTTGGCGCCATATGCTTGCTGACGTCATTGGTATTCGTATGGGGTAGATTACTTGATAGTTGTCTGTTGTTGAAGTGTTTTAAATTCATTGTTTATTAAAAGAAATTACCACTATATTGTTAAGTAAACAATCTGTTTTGATTACAAACATTTTATTTAAAGATATTCTATGCATAATCCCATCTTTCTTAAAGAGCAAGAAAGAGAAGTGTAGAAATATCAAGACGTGACGTCATTGTGCTTTAAAATTATCGTAGTGCTTGTCCTTTTAATTTTTGTGTGATTTGTAAATACCTTTTCTAAATTATAGTTTATTTTACGCCTGTCGGCCTATTTACGATACTGATTCCTATCACCGACGATCTTCTACAACATTGTGGTCTCATATATGTGGGGATTATTATGATCACATAATCAAACTAATTCTGATAACGATCGAACAACATACTTGAAATGCTCATTTTTTTTAAATACTGTGGCTTATTAAAAAAATTATAATACAGATTAATTTAAAGTATACATTGTAATATAGTAATATAGTAAGTATAGTTGTATACAAGTTACAAAATCATTAATTACCAAAAACGACTAATGCAAACACTGTAGAATGCAATTGGTCCTATGAATTCTCCCTGTGACCTCAGTCCAGGCCTGACCATAACATCATACAGAGAAACAGAGGCCTATTCATTAGATATGACTCAGGATTAATCATCTCTTAATCAAGGGAACTCTAACACAAGGTATTGAATTATTACAACACCGTTGCCACCCATGATGTAATTTACTCTGTAATATTTATTGAAGGAAAGTCATTATTCTCTTGCAGTTTCGTACATGCTATACCTATAGATTTAGCATTATGCAGAAATTAATTTACTGCATAATATGCGTTTCTCTATACATACAACGCATGCGCGTAAAACGTTAATCGAGAATCTCGGGTCAACGATTTTGACAAGATGCTGCAAGACGTACTCATTCATGTACCGTTTAATTATTAACAGAATTTCTATGAAGCACTTGCATTGTACTCACTGAACGTTATTATGGCAGCAGTATAATACTTATTATTATCGTTCAATATCGCTGCATTGAATCCGGTTTCAATATTATTATTATTATATATATATAATATTTTATAATAAATAGTGATTCAAATTTACTAATAAAAATTCCAAAGAGATGTCGCAATAAAATTGCTAACTTTTGCTTTGAATATATGGTAAGCATATGTAAGTATATGTTTGTGTTCTTTATTTTTAATATTTAAAACAGGTTCCATTCTACTTTGAACTTGTGACACGAGAAATATTTTTAAGCTGACTGTTTTTCAGTTTTGTGTTAACGTGAACATGCCTCCAAATTTTATATGCGATGCTATAAATCTAAGTCAATGGTTCTCAACCTTTTCGAAATTACGGAAGAAAAAATTGCGGAATACCGAAATCTGTAAGGTCATAAAAATTATTATTATGTATATACATAGTATGCCCTTGACTTACACGGATCCCTAGTGGCGAATTAGAAAACCAATCTGAAGTATCCCAGTAAACATTTTGGAGTCACTTGACATCATATTGAAGATGCGTCATGATTTTTTTGTCATAAAAGAGTTCATTTATAGTTCAGTTTCTCACATTTTTTCATATAAAATGTCTACTTTATCGGCTACAGATGGCGAAATTACTCCACCTGTCGGAATACAAATGAAGATAAAGTTGATGCGAACTATAATTGAAGTGAAATAGTGAGAGAAACGTCACTAAATAGGGCACTTCACCAAATTGTTTACTGGGATGAAAATATTTTTTAGCGCAAATGTTTTAAATAAAGTTTTGTTCCTATAAATTTTCCATACAAATATTTGGTTTAATTGAACATACTTATACGTACATTGAATATAATTACGTGTATTTATGTTACGTAAACAATTTTACCTATTCATTTTGTGACATATTTTAGTTTTTGCAGATTATAAAATCTTAGGAGATTTTTTCTTAAGGATTAGCTATAATATATTCAGATTAGAATATCCCTCAGATTCAATATTACGAGGTTTTGCGCGGAAATCGCTGAAACGAATTAATCGCGTAAGTAGAGGACTTACTGTATTGAGGTAAGCGTCCATAGGTTCGCATTTCTCGCATCAAACACATTGGCTTTATTAAAAAAAAAACGTGGAAAAGAAGAGAAGCGAGACGAAAAGCGTATGCAGCGACTTATTTTATGCAATAATATTTTAAACATAATAGATTATATACCTACGCCAACACGAGTTCGCGGAACATCGATTGAGAACTACTGATACAAGTTATTTGTATGATTATCGAGATAATCTTCTATATACAATGTGATTTGCATAACAAATGATGATTCACCGTTACTTCTTCAAATAAATTCAATAAGTCACAGTACAAAGTGTATAACTTTAATAAATTAATGATTTAATAATATGTAATTAACAACATATGTCTTGAGAATATTTTTGAAAGCCGAATTATGATTTTATTAGCTGCATACATTTGTAGGTTGTGTTTCAGTAGCCTACAAAGAAAGAACTGTTAATTTAATAAGGGAAAAGGTCAGTCAAACATTATTTTACACATTTCACCAATTTCTTTCTTATTAATTTATGTAACATCAGCCTATTTCCGTTACTGAGTCCCTCACCGATAATGTCTTATTATGTTTGCAGTTTTTATGGTTTGTGGCCCCATATGAACATAATCAATTTAAATTAATAACAACCAAATCTAGAAAATATACTCTGATCCGAACATCAAATCTAAACCCAATATTCTGTGACACTCTCTATGTTTACTCATTCGAGTCAGACACCTGTAAACATTTTTTTTTATTTCTGTACACATTTTACCTTAATTAAAGCAGAATGTTTTGTTTTACTGTTAGTGCCATTGGCCGTGACATTTTTAATTTAATTATCTAACAGACTTGTATATAAAAAGTATATAATCGTAACTAATGTAATTGTTAAAAAGAAGTGTACATTTAAATTATATGAAATTAGTTTTATGATACTTATATTTCCGTCCTAAATTCTTTCATAATTAGAATTTTAAATTTGTTAAAGTAGAGTAATTAGAAATATTCAGCGAATTTAACACTCTGTTAAGCAAAAATTTTGGATCAGATGTAGGTACTAATGTACTTATATAACTACAAAAATTAAGAAAATATTGTTCTTACTAGATAGGGTCTTTCACCAAGATAGGAAAACACACGTGGTGGTATTTTTATTTTACTTTAAAGTAAAAACTTTGAGGTTAGTAATGAAACACAATATCTGCCGAATGTCACCGAAATATTGATTTAAAATAACCGCTCTTGTTGAATGATCGTGTTTCTATAAGTTAAATAATGGGCTTGTGTCCTATGTCTTAATTTCTATAAAAGTGTACTATATATTGATAAAGTGAGTTACTAGAACCTTAAATGTTCAATTATTTTTTAATAACTCCTTATGTGTTAAGAGATATTAACAATTAAAAAAGTCATTTTGTCTCTTTAATTATTAAAGGGATTCAACGTTGTACACATTCCAAGTGCATGTGACATCACAATCCTTGTGTAAGGTTACCACTCATAAATCTCTGCTATATGTATTTATATATCAAAATATCAAATAATATTTACAGCTATTTCAAGGAACAATCAAATTTCAATATTATGTCTGCCTTAGCAGGGTTAAATAAAATAAAAACTTATTATTCTTTGATTTGACTTGATTATATGACTACCAACAGCTACAAAACATTACCACAGCACTGAACTATTCAACAAATAACTGACGTTAAAATGCATTTCACGTCATAAAAATATGGTCGACCATTTCTAGCGCTAAAACTACAATTCAAACTTTTAATTTCTATATCTCCGTCAATATTTAGATATTTAATAAAATAGACACGACAATACACATTTATTAACATTAATTTCAATAAGCAATTGAAAAATCGACCACTACAAATTGAGGACACAAGCCCATTCAGTTAATATCGGAGCCACTTCTAGAGTTTGCACAAGATCATTTTACTTGAACACTAAATGGTGTTGCCTGCCGTGAATTCAACGAGTGCATAACCCAACGTTATAACCTACAAAATTTCAAAGCCACTGATAGTCGACTTATAAGATATGTATGCACATGCATGTTAAAACACATGAGGAATACAAATACAATCGTTACTCAGAAACTAAAAGCCTATTTACCTATATTTGCATCATACAAATGTTAATTGGTGACACTAAAAGAAGTATCTACATTCTTTGACAAAGGACAAACTAATGGCGTCGTGATTTGTCACTCGATTGTTGCAAACTAAGTACAAAAAGCTTTCTACGGCTTGCATATCGGAAATATATATAAACATACGGGTATGGTAACACCTTAAGCGCTTCATTTGTTACTTAAATATTTAGATAAATATAGAACTTTCAAAGAACAGACAATAAATAATTAATTTCTGGATATAATGATTCTTGTCTGCGCAACGGTTAACATAAAATGGTAAAAAATTGTTCAAGTTATTATGCTGTAAAGAAAAACATTTTTTTTTTAAAACGGTAATTAAGTTTCAACTTTGTACTGTTTTTCTATACGTACGCGGCCTGCTGTATTTTTTTCCTTTTTTACATGGTCAATTCATATTTTATTTCACAACATATATACAATATATAAATACATACATTGTATAAATAAATATATAAATACGTTTGAAAACCTTGCTCTTGCTTTTGCAATAAGATCGTCTCCGAATGGGCTTGTGTCCTCATTTTTTAGTGGTCGATTTTTCAATTGTTGCCTGAAATTGATGTTAATAAATGTGTATTGGTGTGTCTATTTTATTTAATATCTAAATATTGACGGAGATATAGCAATTAAAAGTTTGAATTGTAGTTTTAGCGCTAGAAATGGTCGACCATATTTGTATGACGTGAAATGCATTTTAACGTCAATTATTTGTTGAGTGGGTCAGTGCTGTGGTAATGTTTTCTAGCTGTTGGTAGTCGACATAATCAAGTTAAGTCAAAGAATTATAAGTTTTTATTTTATTTAACCCTGCTAAGGCAGACATAATATTTAAATTTTATTATTCCTTGAAATAGCTGTAAATAATATTTGATATTTTGATATAAGGTTGGTAACCTTACACAAGGATTGTGATGTCACATGCACTTGGAATGTGTACAACGTTGAATCCCTTTAATAATTAAAGAGACAAAATGACTTTTTTAATTGTTAATATCTCTTAACATATAAGGAGTAATTAAAAAATAATTGAACATTTGAGGTTCTTACCCACTTTATCAATAAATAGTACACTTTTATAGAAATTAAAGCATAGGACACAAGCCCATTAGCCTTCGTCGGGCTCTAGACAATATAAAATCCGTTATACAATATATAAAAAAAAACCTTTAATGATGATTTGAACGGCTTCCAAGTTCCACAAACCTTTTTCGCCATATTTTGGTAGTGGTTTATGTAGATTGTACTAGTGCCATTAATCAACAGTACATAGTCATCCATCAAACTATGCCCTTTATTATTAAGTTCTATCATTTTTGAAAAAATGACGAATTTTGCTAACAACTAACTTAACAATTGTAACGCATGCACTCGTATGTATCACGTATTTTGCACGCTGATTTTATTTTGGAATTTCGAAAGTAAAGGAACTAATTTCTAGGCCAAGGTTTTTAATGTTTTGTTCATTTTTTTCTTTCAATATTCTATTAAAGCCTTGAGGCTGTATTTTCGACAAACTTCCAATTTTAAAGTATTAGGGATATTCATGTCACGAATTCTTATTGTATTAAAATTGCTTAATTTTTAACGTGTTAGTACAATACTTTTGACATGAACGCTGTGTTATTGAGGAACAGGAATGTTGCATATTTTTACTGTATACTGTTGGAAGGAGTTCAAATGTACCTACACTGTGAATGCACCAATAATTCTTAGGGCATACATACTGTAAATAATTTATATTAATTTTTACATATTATTTGGGTTATAGTATAACTACAAACTGTATTGGCTAAATGCGGCCCATATTTTAAAACTGCTACTATATAGTTTTACTAGCAAGTGGTTAAATTGAAGTTAAATTGATTATAAGCAAAACATGAATGATTCTACGACTCCATAATAACTCCATAACTCCATAATATGAGGTAGTTGGTGATAGTCTAACGGTAAATAAACAAAAGTATACAAGAATCAATTTATAATAATATTCGTTTCACTCTACAAGAGCGCTGGGGGTTACAATTCAGAATAAGACACTAATAATCGAATCGTGAGTAGAGCTGCATATCGTATATACAATAAATATGTTTATCATCACGCTGTATATAGTTTTCTTTACATCTGGAAAATTAACATAAAATCATCGCTGTATAAGATGTTATTTAATTTTAAACGGTATTTAATAGGCAGCTTTAAACCAGAAACCAGTAACCGAGCCGACCCGAGCCGAACCGATGTGAACTAGTCGAAGCCGTATCTCTAGATGCCTGAGTAATTCAATTGATTACATAGTACTACGATAGGTACAGTTAAAATGATTACATGACTAGATTAAATATGAAATAATATCGACAAATTAAATTATTAAATAACAAAATCGTTAGATACATGAACAGTTAATAATTTGTTGTATTAATTGTAGAATTTTTAAAAAATAACTAACTCTTCATGTATTATTTAATGTTTATAATAATTTTGTTACATTTTTACAAGTGAAATTGACCACAGAATAGATAGATGCGTTAAACACCTTTTCACAAATGAAACTTTACGGTTGTCAGCTACAATAATAAATGCAAATATTGTCAAAGCAAATTACGTATGCATTATACGCTAGCTGGGTTTCAAAAAAAGCGTTGCGTTCTTGCAACGTGAGGTACGCCGTGTATATCTTCATATAGAACTGCTTACAAAACCGTGTTAGATAAAACTGGCTTGGAGCATTGAAGGCTAGAATTGATATTTATATTAAGTGCTTCTGTTTATAAATTTAACATAATATCTAGGTAGTTATATCTACATATTTATTGATTTTGCATCATATGTGTGACAGTTTTGAAATAAAATTAAACGCAGTTACTTTCCTGATATTATTTTATTGTTTTGTTGGCACTACAAGTAAATGGAATGCTATTTTCGAATGGAGACTCATGCAGTAGTTGAAGTAACAAACCTGGTAACGTAACAGTTGTTGCATAGGCATCGCGGAGGCCTTTAAAATGTGGGAGCCCAACCTCACCAGAAGTATAACATAAGTAAAATTTATTTTTGATAATAATTAATAAATACTTGTAGGAGGACCCTCAAAAATGTAAAATTATGCAAAGAGTGTTAACATGTAACAAAGTAACTTATAGTTGTTTGTGTTAATAGTCAGGTAAAAGCATTACTGTCGTAAAATGAATAGTTTGTTATGTACCTCTCAGAGTTTTTACAACATTATCGTCAAAATTGTAGGTAAAATATTTACGAAAAAATGTTTTCATCTTCTTTCTTTGTTGTATTTTAAAAACTTGATTTTGAAAATGACGCAGTGTTCATAATTTTTATTTTCGTGTCGTGTTAAGATACAATTTTATTTGCTAATTTGGTTTACCACATGTATTGTGAGTTGTTTAACTAATTGGACAGCAGAAGTACTTTCATTTCTTTATAATTTAAAATATAGTTAAACAAAGACGCCAACAAGTTTTAAAATAGGCGTTTTAGACCCCTGTCTTGTAACTTTTAATCCGGTAATATTACCCTATTTTCAAAGGACTATTTTTGAAAATATTAGACAACTGAAGAGGGGCATAAGTAGTCCAATTCAGAAGATATAGGCCAAATTAGGGTGCCATTAACATTGGGTTATTTTCAATGGATTATTTATGAAAAATTTAGACAATATAAGTTTATCCAAAGCTTACAACCGACCTTAAATAAAGTCCAAAACAAATTCTACATCTTGGGGCAAGCGCAAAGAACCTAATTTAGAAAATATAAGCCTTTTATGTTCTTACAGGTGCCCTGATTTTGAAACAATAGGCCTAGTCATCTTTTGATTGCAATTTCTAGTGTTTTTAGGCTATTGTGATCATATTTTCATAAAATGAACATTATACATACCTGTCTTAAGATTCATCATCTGTCGATGTTAAATGTATTTCAGAACAAGGACCAGAAGGTTATGTTTGAAACCTGAAAAATTAAATTAGAAACAATTAATGATTTTTATTTTATATGTTAACTGTTAATTAACCTATACGTGACGCAATTATGTTGTGAGTAATATCTAATATAAGTGAGTCTGTTTGTTCATATTTAGCACTTTAGTAGTGACATTCAGCGGTGACTATTGTTAATCACCTAAAGGTCAAACGTGCATGGCCGCTACCGCTGCTGTTGTTGCTTACCTTTGCAATAATGGAATTCACTACTTTCACTCCTGAGCAGATGAGCAAATAATTATCAATATGGAAACAAAAATAGGAGTACAGTTACCAAGAAAATTTATTAATTTAATGAGATTTATTTAATGAAATTAATATACGAGTATTTGCAAGTTTTGTGACCACACTTCTGATCTAAAATTTGGTTTGAAAAACAAGATCAAACAAAATAAGGCTAAAAAAATATATATATTTTCAAATGTGTGTTGTCACAACGGGGCGAGAGGGAGAGGGCGAATGATGTGACAAGACGTATAACATTTGTGTGACGTAACTGTCGGATGCAAATAATTTTTCATATTTTTAATTAATAATGAAAATCTTTTATATGCATTACATTTAGACTATTAGAAATGTTGGACGTTAAAAATGTTTTTTTGGTAGATTCGCTTTTTTATATTTATATCATTCACTAAAAGTGGAAGTATAAATCAGGGCTCATTGTTTACGCTAGCAAAGGTCATTGTTACACTAAGAAGTACTAGTGGAGTACAAAATCACAATATGGAGTGTGATTAAATTCACACTATACTGAATTGGGTCATTTTGCAAAAAGAACCAGAGGCATTTGCTTCTTTCAATTTCTCTTTTTAAACACAATTTGAAAAATGCCCATAAATCTAGTATTTAACGAAATGAAACAAGGTTTAAAATAAAATATAATTAATTAAAACATAATTAGCCTAAATCTAGTAATTTACGTTAAATTAAAAGCAAATATAACTGGAATATGACGTTTGCCTTCATTTTAGAAATCGTGGAAAAAAATGGTGAAAAAAATTTATCCAATTATTGGTCGTTAACTAAAGTAGCGAGTCGGAGATTGAGGAGAGATGAGAGATTAGTGGCAACGTGCCCCCTTAAATGAGAGTGTTATTTAGAAAAATATTGTTAGCAATTCGTAATATACGGCGAGTGCTTCGTCTCGCATGCTTAATTGCAATGCAGGTACAGCCAGCTGAGTTAGTCTGGTCTGGCCTGGTCTGTCTTGTTTGTTAAATACCGCTTTGTAAGAAAGTTGGTCAGTTTTTATAACCACAGGGCAGTAAATTCTTATTCTCTCCAAATTAGTGATGGTATATCAAAACAAATAAAACTTTATATCGAATATAATTTATTATTAACATTAATAAAACATTGTTGTAATAAAAACCATTTATAATTTCTATAAAAGTGAAGATCCGAATAAAATAAAAATAATAATATTATTTATTTTTTCAATTTTTTAAACACCATAACTGAATATTAAATTTTTCAAAACTGGTTTTATTTAGTTTCAAAGTTGGCGCCTGAAATATTTTCATTTCAGTTTTATCAGCCTAATCGCAGGTTCTTTTGACTTATGCGCAAGCGCAGACTAGATATAAAAAACTGCACTGTAAATAAATAGAAAAGTGCATTAAGCATTTTTTTCTTATATCCAAAAATAATAACACATATACTAGGTAGTGGTGTTGGTCACATTGTTAAGTTGTCATCATTAAAACTAATACTGATAGAAGGTCGTCGATGATAGACGTACAAAATATATAAAAAATATTGAGAAAGAATCCAATAGCATCGACATATTCTAATCATTTAAAAAACAGATTGATTATTTAATTGAAAGCTTAATACGTTTATTGCATAATTCTATTTATATTTTGTGTCATTTTAGTTTTTATACTAACGAGTATACTAACTTGTAAGAACCTACAAAGTACGCACCTTTGACAACTCACGTACAAGATTCTTCACGCCCCACCTGTTCAAAAGGAAAGGCTACACGCACTGCAGACTCAACATTACTTTTATCTGACCTAATATTCTAAATTTTTGTATATACATACTTTAACAAGAAGCTATTTAACAAATGTAAAGTTAAAAGAGAAAATATATTTTGGCTGCATATTTAAAATGCTAATTTATAATCAACCTGATTTGTTATATGTCAAAATATAGAACTAAGTTTCAGTTATGAGAACGAAAATGTCTTTCGGGTTTATATGAAGAGAAATATTATTAATATAAATCAATATAATTAATGATAAATAATAAAATATTAACTTTCCATTTTTCAATGATGTTAATGAGATCTATAAATTAAGTTTTGTATTCGTGATGATACAATTAGTAAAGCTATCTTAAACTTGTTGTAGAAAAGAGACGGAAATACTCGGTGGAGTAGAGAATAAGTGCTGACATGATTTTAGCGAGCAAAACGATTTTTTATTAAGTTTTGTCTCTCTAATAATCAAAAAGGATTAGTTTGATTATTGATATTTTCCCTACTATTTAAGATTCATGTAACCATTTTAATGATTTTTTTAATGAAGTTCTTAAAGAATGAAATTAAAATAAATATTAAGCATAATAACAACAATGCGTAAAAATTTACAAATATTCTGCACATGTCTTAATTTTAAATTAGGATATACATTTTTTATTTAAATATTTACATAAAATATATAATTAATAAGTTAAGGTCTAAATACTTCAACAGCTTCAATTAAAATTTTCTTGCAATATTATTTGAAGTGTTTAAAAATTAATAATAATGTATGTAACATGTAATTAATTTAATAATAGCCCCTGCAGTTTAATGACAGGCAACTAATACAACAACACGTTACACTTTCTTACCTTTGTTGACCATCTCGCAAAAAAAAAAAAACGCAAGCATTTATTAATGCAATAATTCACGCTGTAGAAATATTTTCTAAAGTTATTAAATTAATATTTATTTATCACAATTGATTTATTCAATATAGACAATACAAAGAGCGCATTAGTTTTGAAATTATATTGTTAAAAAGTATTACATGTTAAACTTCCATAAATAAATCTTTCGTATTTATAAAATCCATATTTTTTTGATTTCTTCAGTGGAGGTCTCGGTCAGACCCGGTGTTTAGTTCAATAAAAACAATCTGAGCTCTGGTGTGCCCACTATTATGCGTTTTTATAAACAATAAATCGCCAGCTTATCACTGATTCGCTTTACGCACTTCGCTACGATCAGGTTGCCTGCATGAGAAAGTATTATGTTTTATCAAGTTATTACGACTCACAGTATTTTCTCTTAACTTTGTGTTATACATTTATTTTGATACTAATAAATTAATGTACCTGTATTATGGGTACATAGACATTTCAGCAAATGTATAACTTAACTATTTAACCAACGCAACAACAAGCCGTGAATCTCAAATGGGCTTGTGTCCTATGTCTTAATTTCTATAAAAGTGTACTATATATTGCTAAAGTGGGTTACTAGAACCTCAAATGTTCAATTATTTTTTAATAACTCCTTATATGTTAGGAGATTAGGATAATTATTAAAGGGATTCAACGTTGTACAATATTCCCATTGCATGTGACTCCCACAACCGCTAGTTGCTATCTCTTTTATACAACAGAGTTTAAAAAAAATATATTCTTGACATAACTCTGACAAGTTTACAGGTTACCAACCTTACAGCTCATAAATTTCTGTTATATGTATTTATATATCAAAATATCAAATATTATTTACAGCTATTTCAAAGAACAATAAAATTTCAATATTATGTCTGCCGTAACAGGGTTAAATAAAATAAAAACTTAATATTCTTTGACTTGACTTGATCATTTCGACTACTAACAGCTACAAAACATTACCACATCACTGAGCTACTCAACAAATAACTGACGTTTAAAATGCATTTCACGTCATACAAATATGGCCGACATCTCTAGCGCTAAAACTACAATTCAAATATTTAATTGCTATATCTCAGTCAACATTTAGATATTTAATAAAATAGACACGCCAATACACATTTATTAACATCAATTTCAATCAACAATTGAAAAATCGACCACTAAAAAATGAGGACATAAACATTTGGACATTAGAGTTAGTTTCTTTTACAGGCATTCGCCCAACTGTCGCTTAACTGGTTACAATGTTTAAGCCATTAGATTAATATTATTATGCAAACAATTCAAAGTAAAATTAATTTTATTACATATTAATTTTTCACTTTTGTGGTTTTTGTGATAGAGAAAGTTGAGAGTTATTTCTGTTATAATGACAATTACTATTCGTGTTTACTTGTATTATTTACCATGTACTTAAAATCATCAAAGAAAATACTATTTTATAATTTGAACCTTACTTTGTAATATTGAAATAAGTAATAATTTCTACAACCGCGTAATATTTCTTGTAAATATCGAATGCTCAAAATTTAATTGTTATATTTTCTCTTCCAGGATGGGAGCTAAGAGGTCTTCACTGTTACAAATTCTTTGGCATTAAACACTCATGGGAGAAAGCTGCTGAACTATGTAGAAGGTATGTTTCATGAGATTTTTTTCTAATATTTTTCCACCTAATTACATTAAATTTGAAATTATAATTAATTTATATATGAATTATAATAAAAACGGAAGTAAATCCGTGTATTTTAAGTAATAATCGAAAGGAACTAATTCAAAAGTGAGGAAGTTTTGAGTCATTAAGTAATGCAGCTAACACGGAAGCTGGGCTAACTTTCTTGTTAACTATTTACTTAGAAAATTTTTGTCCAACTATATTAATAATATGATATAGATGTTGTCAGGATCCCGATGAGGACCTTGTCAAGCATGTGTTACTTCCATTAATGTTTTAGTAGGGATGGTAAGACTGATGTGCCATTTCCATCTATACTTCTACGATAAAAACAAAATTGTCTTAAGACAGTCGTCCCTCCAGTGGGTGAATGCCTTAATAATTACACACTCACAGTTAACGAAATAATGTAATGCAATTATTCACATCTTTCATAACTTTTTCTATTAATTCTGTTTTAATTTCAAATAAATACATGAAACTAAGTCATTGTTCATTATGTTCACACTGTGGTACTGTTTACGTCACTACAATAAAGTTGTGTTCTGATTTGAATATTGTGTAGTTAGTTGACTAGTGATTCAAAATGAGGAAATAGGATAGGTTTCAATGGAATGCGCTACATAAATCAAATATATAGGTCAGGTATGCAAATTTAGAAACCTGAAGCTGGAATGTTTGTAATAAGTTTAATTCATAATACCAACTGTACAAAAACGTGGTAAGTTTGACATTTTGTATTTTCACGTTTAATTGACATGTTCAACAAAACACCTGTTACAAACATATGTTCTCTATTTCTGCTAAGTATTGATTTATATTTCAAGTATACATTCTGTAATAGTAATTATTCAATTAAATTATTTATATCTATATATTTACATAAGTAGTGTAACTAGACCGGTTTTGGCAAATTTTTTAAGTTGAGATGAACAGAGGTGATAAGTAAAGGGCGTTATTTATTTGTTGTAATAATAAAGTTAGCCAAAAGCTGTTTCTATGTGTAACCTGTACAATTTTTTGTCTATTTATTATTATTTTAATGTTTTTGCCAATTGGCACTACATTCTTTTGCCTTAACTCATTTATTTACATGTCATTGTGCTTAATTCAATTTTGATCCTTATTAAATCTAAGCATTCTCACTCCTTCCAAACGAAATATATATATATATATATATATATATATATATATATATATATATATATATATATATATATATATATATATAAATTTATCCTTATAAAAATAAAAACAAAAATGCTACTGCTACTGCTTCGCTCCTCCTGCTACTCTCCCTCCTGTTTCTACTCTGTCATTCCTTCTCTTTCCTCGTTCCTTTTCTCTACCTCCGCCATCCTCCTCTTTCCTTCACTGCTTCCCGTTAATAACTGCCCAATATTCTTTTCGCTTATTACCTTTTTCTCACATGAAAGTACAATTTTTTGTCTATAGTATTCAATCTATTGTCTTACCTTATATCTATTCAAGTAAACATATATTCTAATTAATTTTAAACCATACGAGACTATTAAAAAATAATATGAGCCATCTCTGCCAGTTTCTGATAGTGGACATCAATGCCTTTTATTTGACTGCAAAAAACAGTACTACAATCCGCTTTTATGGGTATAAAATCAATTCTGGCCGACTAAAATAACAGTTTTTAAGAATAGATATAAACCGTTCATTTCATTTTATGAAGTGGGGCAATTACAAATAACCACAATGAAAAACTAGATGTTTTATTATTATTTATATTAAAAGTAACAGTTATTTTAATGTGGTTTGAAACTTGGGTTTATATACAGTTTTTATTGTGTTTAATGTTGCGTAACATAGATAATCTAAAATGTTATAACAAGTATATTTAAAGTCATTGCGACTTACTATTACGTTATCATAAAATAGCAATGTATTAAATTTAAAGTAAAAAGATTCTTCATATTCTCTCCTTATCAATTTCTTGTTAAATAAATAGTAATAACTGTTGATAGCAATTTTATTAAAATACGTTTGAAATTACAATGAAACCACAAGCAAGTTCAGTTGCGGATTTTGGTTCTGTTTTAAGTCTAACCGTTCTTTGAACTGCGGTGTAAACAAGTTTTAAGCCTGGCAATAACAACAGCATCTCCATCCAAATGCTGATGCTGTATTTTGTGTTTAAACTTGATTTAAACTACCATCTTGTAAATGCAAATTCTTAACGACTGTTACGTTCAGTTAAATAGTTATTAAAATTATGTTTCGCGAGAACATAACCTTGAATTATGTCAAGCTAATACAACTTATTTGTTATTTATTACTAGATCTTCTGTAAGTTATGACGGTAATCTACTTATGCCAATAAGACCAAGCCTTGGCATTACCAGTGCCTCTATATCTTGTAAATTTGACGAACAAAACTTGTATTCATAAAAATTACAGCTAGTTGCATATACTTTTGCCGCTTTAGGCCGTCCGCACATGGGTCGACTGATTGCAAACGCGAGCTCCGAATATGCCCGAACCGAATGAGAATGGGAGTGTGTTGTGAGTGAGAGAACGCACAAGCTCGAATGAAAAACTGATTTGAAATTGATTTTGAGCGACTGTGTTTCTAGGTCGCAGGGCAATTACGTTGCATGCTTTTGATGGTGAACATCATGAACAAAGATGTGCACAAATACTTTCAAAAGTATTTAAATACATACATACACACAAATACCTCACAATGCGACACAATAAAATTATCTATTGCTATTGTTAAAAATTCTATAGAGTCACGAAACACGGCTCGACATGGCCGTTTTTGTTGGAAACTTCGACTTTGTAATCAGTCTTAGTTGCATTACGTCACATAAGAAATAAGTTTCTTTTTCGTGACGTACCACACAGTAATATTTTCTATAACTTCGGATGACTTTAATTATTGAAGAGAGAAAATGACTTTTTTAATTGTTAATTTCTCCTAAAATAAAGCGAGTTATTAAAAAGTAATTGGACATTTGAGATTCTAGTAGCCAATGTTATCAATACATGGTACAATTTTATAGAAATTAAATCATGGTTCACAAACCCATTAAATATTCTAATTAATAAAATAAAGTGTTATAAAACCAGATAATAAATGTTCAGTTAGTGAAAATAATCTATAAACATTTAAGTCAAACAAAAAATGTTATGTTCTTTTAAGTACATAAAGATAAACATCAATTAATAAATAAAAATAATGTACCGTTTGAATGTGTCACAAAGCATTAATTACAAAAATGCTTAATTAGTCCGAGATAGAGTAATTAAAGTATACTCGTAGTATAGTAATAGCTACGTTAATATAGACATGAAGGTGATGTTTTAAGGCAAAGGCCATTGCCATTACCATTCCGATTTTGACCGCTGTGTTATTAGCCAGCTAGTACTGCTTACGAATACTTAACCATGCTATGTTTTAATTACTTTTTGTGATTACCATAAATAGTTAAGTTATTAGACGGTTAAACGCGTCGAATCTAAAGAGGAATCATTGACATTGACCGTTTGTTGATGGTGGATGCTTCGTTAGGAATATAAATCAATTCTTCACCTGAACTTGTACGTACGTTTGTTTACAACACATTATGTGTGAAATCCGTTTATCGCAGTTCAGTATTTCGTTACGATTGTGTAATGTTGTGTTATTTAATGTATAGGGTACTAAACAATCATCAAACATTTGTGTAATTTTTCACTATAATAGTTTTCTTCATTGTTTACTTATTAATCTCCAACGAAAACGGCTTTGAAATTAATAAAAGGTTTTAAAAATTTTGAAAGTTTAGACGCCTCCTTCTTAGGCAAATACTCTTACAATTGTCATCGGTCTCGAGGTTAAAGAATAAAACGAAAGGAGAAGAATTTACTATCAATAATTGAGATCGTCATGTAAAGGTTGCTCTTTGAGGCACGTTTGTATGACTAAACCACTGATAATACTAAAAACAGAGCTGTCACTCCATACACCTTCCCGTCGGTTCCCCTTCTCGTCAAATATGTTGAATACAAACAGTGCTAACGCTTACCTTAAAATGAATAACTCACATTTTGCAAAATCTTATTGAAATGCTAATTTTTACTTCAAACAATAAACGGCTGACAAATAATTGCAAAATCATGTTGGAATGAATGTTGGAGCTCTCGCTATGATGTAGTAAATGTTTTAAAATAAGTATCGGATCTACCATTACCCATGGGTCATTCACACCATTATTTATAGCTACAGCAAGCATCTAGTATAGATAGCGCACATGGCAGCATGCCCTTGTAAAATAATGAACTACGTATATTTGTATATTAATTTGCATATACCCGCAGTCGTACATTTTGCATCTAGTTGTAGTTTCTGTGGTCAACGCTTAAAACGGTATTTTACAAGTACTTATTACTAGTGACAAGAAATCATGCAATTGCACTTAGTTTCTTAAGTTGATCTTCTAGTTTTATGATCGTTAAAATGATACAAGTACATATTATACATTTATATCTGATGGTCTACATCACGTTTGTGTAGGGGAATCATTTTTATCGTAGTTTTGTTAATTTAGTAACTGTGACCGTGTGTACGAGTATGTATAAATATGTATTCATAATTATATTTGTAACTGTAAATATTTAGACCTGTTCACCATTCACCGTTTGCTGTTCACAGTTGAAAGAAACATCTAATCTAATGCAACGTTAATTTATATTTCATGAAGTAATTATTATGACACAATATTATTATGACATAGTGACACACAAATAGAAATGGATAGTGAGACTAGTACTCATGATTTCGTTAATGTAGTGAATAGATATTGAATGAAACATTGATTTTATGTCAAAAGTATGTAGGTATGTTCAAAAATGAAAAATTGTCTGACCTTTATATCTCTAGAAGATCACAAACGCCATAGACCGATTGTCACTGTTTCAAATATCACTGTGTTTTTAGGTTAGAATATTATTTATACACTTTGTTTTATTTTGAATTAAAGTTTTTCTTTACTAAAGGTAAAATTAAAATTCTAAGTATATAATTAAAGTAAATAATTAATGAATTACGGATAACACAATAGTAGTTAATGAATAAAACATAACGAAGTTAACACTCAGAGGGTAGTAATGCCAGAACGAGAACAATATTTAACCACCATAAATATACAAATTTATAATTATAAAAACATATTTAGGAACACTTAAATACTTAAAATTAGAAAACACAAAAATGGTAAGAAACTTCAAACAATTTCCCGCTGTTGTCATTCTACATTTAGTTATAATACTTTTAAATCGCCGGGAGATGGCAGTGTATCTGTGATTTCTATAATTCTGACAGCAACATGCAACGACATCTTTAAGTCATAACCAGGTGGTAGTAGCACAAGAAAATAGTAAACAGTAATGTGTCTATGATAAAGTTTTGTTTAATTACGCATTACTTTTATTAATAAGATCGTTTTTTTTTCAGATATGGAAGTGAACTTATGACGGTGGAATCCTACGATGAGAATAATATGACCTCTAGCGTGGTGATGGGCGGAGATAGACGCTCCTTGAGTCACTACTGGTTGGGGTTGGCTTCCGTGGATGATCTTAGAACAAACACGTTGGAATCAGCAGCAGGATCTTTGGTATCACAATATGCAGGTAGGAAGATAAATAATAAATGAAGTAAATTTCTCATGTAAGTCAGAGGTGTTACACATTGAATTTTATAGGATTCTGGGCTCTGCAGCAGCCCAACCCTGAAGCAGGAGAATGTGTTGACGTCACTGTCACCGAAGAGCAGCAATCCTGGGAATTAACAACTTGTGAATCACTTCTACCTTTCATGTGCCGTTCTGATGCTTGTCCAACTGGTGAGTTCAATTTTTATAGTTTACTGATGGTTATCGTACTATTTCATCCTACATAGTAATCTACTTAACATGTAGAACGAGACAGCATGATACTGATTAAATTTTTTTAATGCGACTGCGTGAAATTTTGCAACTATCATCATTTTTTCAGGATCATTCCACTGCTCAAACGGCCGCTGCATTAATTCTGCATTTAAATGCGATAAACAGGATGACTGCGGAGATTCATCTGACGAATTAGATTGCCCACTAAATTGTCACTATTACATGGCCAGCAGCGGCGATGTCGTTGAAAGTCCTAATTATCCTCACAAATACACTCCTTTGAGTGAGTGTAAATGGACTTTAGAAGGACCACAAGGACACAATATTGCTCTACAGGTAATAATTTTATATACATCTTTCATATTTTTTAAAGAAACATGTAATAATATTTCTTTATCTACTTTTTAGTTCCAAGAATTCGAAACCGAGAAAACTTTCGACACTGTTCAGATCCTTGTAGGAGGACGAACAGAAGACAAGGCTGTGAACCTAGCTACGCTTTCTGGAAAACAAGACATCGCTAATAAGTTATTTGTGTCTGCTTCAAACTTTATGATAATTAAGTTTAGTACAGACGCCTCCGTAGAAAGAAAAGGATTCAGGTAAATTCTTCTCCTACTATTTGTACATCTTCTCAAAACATCTGGAATATATTAATATATTTTTCTTCTCCTAAAGGGCATCATGGAAAACAGAGCCTCAAAACTGCGGTGGTACATTACGAGCAACCCCGCACAGCCAAATGTTAGCATCTCCAGGATATCCCCAGCAATATCCCGGTGGTCTAGAATGCCTCTATATTATCGAAACACAACCTGGACGTATTATATCTTTAGAAATCGAAGATATGGAACTAAGCGCTAACAGAGATTATATCCTAGTCAGAGATGGAGACTCACCAAAAAGTACCCCAATTGCAAGACTTACTGGAAGTGCAGAAAACAACCAAAGAATCATCATGTCTACTGGGAATCAATTATATTTATACTTTAAAACAAGTCTCGGTGACTCTAAAAAAGGATTCCATATCAGATATACTCAAGGTCAGCAAAATTATATGTTATTTTTGTGAATAATAATAATTTTGAAATCAATATTATTTTTATTATAAATCAACAGGTTGCAGAGCTACAATTATTGCTCGCAATGGAACTTTCACTTCACCGGCGTATGGGCTATCTGACTACCCAAGTAATCAAGAGTGTATTTACAAGATCAAAAACCCCGATGGTGGACCTTTGTCATTAAATTTCGATAAATTCAGCGTCCATCAAACAGATAACGTGCAGGTTTATGATGGAGCAACAACTAGTGGCCTCCGATTACATTCTGGAAATGGCTTCTCTTTCAGTACACCACCAAGAATCACATTAACAGCAAGCAGCGGAGAAATGCTCGTCCGATTTGTGTCTGATGCGTTGCATAACAGCAAAGGATGGCAGGCAACATTTTCAGCAGGTATTTTACAAGAATTATTATCATTTAAAACTTGAATTTTTCTTTAACTTATTATTTTTATCATGATTTCAGATTGTCCACCTCTACAGCCTGGACAAGGTGCAATGGCTTCAAATAGAGATACTGCTTTTGGAACAAAATTGACATTTAGTTGCCCAATGGGTCAGGAATTTGCAACTGGAAAGCCTAAAATAGTAACACAATGCTTGCCTAGTGGAAAATGGTCCGTCACTTATATTCCAAAATGTCAAGGTATTGCAATTGTTGCTCCTAAATAATTTCTATACATCGTCGTTGAAAATCTCGAAGATTTATATTAAAGTAGGCAGTTAGTTAATAAAATTTCCGTTTTCATTTATTGCAGAGGTTTATTGCGGTCCTGTTCCTCAAATTGATAACGGTTTTTCAATCGGTTCCACTAATGTAACATATAAAGGTGTAGCTATGTATCAATGTTACGCTGGTTTTGCCTTCCCCACTGGACTTCCTTATGAGAAAATGTCTTGTCTCGCCGATGGACGTTGGGATAGGCAACCTTCTTGCTTAGGTAATGAATTATATAATATACATACTTCAAGATAAGTCAGGCATTACTTAATACGTTCATATATTTAATAATAATGCAGCTTCACAATGCGTTGCTTTGCCCGATTCTCCACACGCAAATGTCACCATCTTAAATGGGGGTGGTCGCAGCTACGGTACAATTATTCGCTATGAGTGTGAACCAGGATACGTTCGCAGTGGACACCCAGTACTTCTGTGTATGAGCAATGGAACTTGGTCTGGAGATGTACCGACTTGCTCACGTAAATATTAACTCATTTCATTAATTACATTTTATTATTATTCATTTTAAATTGTTATTTTATTTGTTAGGTGTACAATGTGCGCAACTCCCAACAATTAAGAATGGATTCATGACCGATTTAAGCAGGAGTTACTTCTATGGTGATGAAGCTAGGATTCAATGTTTCAGAGGATTTAAATTAACTGGACCTAATATCATTCGTTGTGGAGCTAATGAACTTTTCAATGATCCTCCAAGATGCGAAGGTTTGTTTTTTGCGTTCATTTGGATTTTACTTTCTTTTAAATAAACAAAGCAGTAGCTTTAAAAGCATTTATCCACTACATTGTAAAATTATATGTCTTAGACTACAATACTTTTTTTTATATATTATATTATTTATGTATTTAAAAAAGTAGAAAAATGTTTTATCCAAGAAACACACCAATGCTTTACCTTATAATTTTAACTTGAACAACTTACTATCAGCAAACTAGAACGAAAGTAACAATTATTTTTTAAATATAAGTCTTTCCTAATAACTTGTATGTAATTTCCAAAAGGAGTGTATTTAATGCAAGTCAAATATTGTTCTAGATATCAACGAATGTGCTAGCACACAATGTGACCTTGCATCAACCGAATGTATTAACACTGCTGGAAGCTTCCACTGCAAATGTCGTGGAGGTTTTGCCCCTACATTAGAATGCAGACCCGTTGGAGATTTAGGTCTTATTAACGGTGGAATTCCTGATGAATCTATCACTGTATCAAGCTCCGAAAATGGATATAGCAAAGGAGTAAGTATTAATAATAAATCATAATTTTAATTCGATTATTATTCGAAATTTGATTAAAGTTTTATCAACTCTTGACAAATATCTTTAGTAGTTTATTCATATTTTTTTTCTTCATCGCAGATGGTAAGATTAAACAATGGAGGTGGATGGTGCGGAAATAATGTCGAACCAGGATCAAACTCCGTTCTCTTAGACATGAAGGCACCAACAATTATCCGAGGATTTAGAACAATGAGTGTTCAGAGAACCGATGGAAACATAGCATTCACATCAGCTGTCAGAATTCAGTACACAAATGACTTGACTGATGTCTTCAAAGACTACACGAACCCCGATGGAACAGCTGTGGAGTTCAGAATCTTGGAGCCAACTCTCTCTGTTCTCAATCTGCCTATGCCCATCGAAGCACAATACGTTAAATTTAAAATTCAGGATTACGTAGGCGCACCTTGTCTTAAATTGGAAGTGATGGGATGCACTAGATTAGAATGCTCCGATATTAATGAGTGTGCAACAAATAATGGTGGTTGTGACCAAAAATGTATCAATAGGTAACGGTCATATTTTAGAAAATAAATTCATTTATATACGTAGTTGATATTTAATATTTGATTATTTTTCAGTCCTGGAAATTATTCTTGTGGCTGCAGCGTTGGTTACGAACTGTTTGTCCAAAACGGAACAGCTGGATATAATATTGAATCTTCTGAGACTGGGGCAAGAGATGGCGACACCTTCCAAAAAGAAAAATCATGTGTACCTGTAATGTGCCCTAAATTAGTATCACCGGAAAATGGAAAACTTTTAGCAACGAAGGAGATGTATCACTTTGGTGATGTTGCCAGATTCCAATGTAATTTCGGGTATGTCATGTCAGGGTCATCTTCTTTATCGTGTACATCTTCTGGACAGTGGAATGCAACTACTCCTGAATGTCAATGTAAGTGTAATTTAAAAAAAGAGAAGTTTAATTTTAATTATTTGTAAAATGGAACTAAATTTTGTTTTAAGACGCCCGTTGCGTGTCTTTACCCAATGATAAGAACGAGGGACTTGCTGTGCTAAGATCCGATGAGGAAAGCGTTCTAGTACCATTTAGAGAAAATGTGACATTGACTTGTAATAGTCCGGGACGCAAGCTAAGAAATACCGCTACTTCTGGATTTAGACAATGCGTGTACGACCCAACACCGGTAAGATTACTTGCGTGCATAAAGATTTACAACTTTAAATGTATAATTAAATATAATTGTGAAAATTTCAGGGTTTACCAGATTATTGGTTATCAGGATCACAACCTGGATGTCCTAGAACAGATTGTGGGTCCCCATTAGCAACTCCTGGAGCTGCATATGGCAAATTCTTAGATACAAAGTACCAATCATCGTTCTTCTTCGGTTGTGAGAACACGTTTAAATTAGCTGGACAAACTAGCAAACACGATAACGTGGTCAGATGCCAGGGTAATGGAATTTGGGACTTTGGAGATTTGAGATGTGAAGGACCAGTGTGTGAAGACCCCGGTCGACCCACTGACGGTGTTCAGATAGCTAGTAGTTACGAGCAAGGATCTGAAGTGGTCTTTGGATGCGCAAGACCTGGTTACATTCTAATCAATCCCCGGCCTATTACTTGTATTAAGGAACCAGAATGCAAAGTTATTAGACCTTTAGGTTTAGCATCAGGAAAAATTCCGGATTCTGCAATTAACGCTACGTCACAACGACCAAATTACGAAGCTAAAAACGTTCGGCTGAACTCGGTTACTGGTTGGTGCGGAAAACAGGAAGCATTTACATACGTCAGTGTGGATTTGGGACAAGTCTATCGCGTGAAAGCTATTCTAGTAAAAGGTGTTGTTACTAACGACATTGTTGGTCGACCAACTGAAATTAGGTTCTTCTACAAGCAAGCGGAAAATGAGAATTATGTTGTTTACTTCCCTAACTTTAATCTAACAATGAGAGATCCTGGAAATTACGGAGAATTAGCTATGATTACTTTACCAAAGTATGTTCAAGCAAGATTTGTTATTCTGGGTATCGTTAGCTATATGGATAACGCTTGTCTTAAATTTGAACTTATGGGATGCGACGAACCTGCAGTTGAACCGTTACTCGGATACGACTACGGATATTCTCCATGCGTTGGTAAGAAATATTACAATTTGTTGCGTAAATTTTATAGAACACTTTATTCGTAATTAATATATGCTAAATATAATTATAGATAATGAGCCACCAGTATTCCAAAACTGTCCACAACAACCAATTATTGTCCAGAAAGATGAAAATGGCGGTGTTCTTCCAGTGAACTTTACCGAACCTACAGCTGTTGACAATTCTGGATCAATCGCACGTTTAGAAGTTAAACCTCAAAGTTTCCATACTCCAATGCAAATCTTCGAAGATCTGGTTGTAAAATACATTGCTTTTGATTACGACGGAAATGTAGCTATCTGTGAAATAAATATAACCGTACCGGATAATACAGCGCCACTCCTGAGCTGCCCTCAAAGTTACGTTATTGAATTAGTTGACCGACAAGACAGTTATGCAGTTAACTTCAACGATACCAAGCGTCGCATAAACGCATCGGATGCATCCGGTGAAGTCAGGCTGTCCTTCGTACCAGAACGTGCTACGATTCCTATTGGTGGATTTGAAAATGTTACCGTTATTGCTTCAGATAAGTTTGGAAATAAAGCTTCGTGTCACTTCCAAGTGTCCGTGCAAGCAACTCCTTGTGTTGATTGGGAGCTACAAGCACCAGCTAATGGAGCTCTTAATTGCCTGCCTGGTGAAAACAACGAGGGGTTACGGTGCATTGCCACGTGTAAACCAGGCTTCAGATTTACGGATGGTGAACCAGTTAAAACATTTAGCTGCGAAACGAAACGCCTGTGGACTCCGACGTCTGTTGTTCCTGACTGTGTTTCAGAAAGTAAGGTTTACAATAAATAATTCATTTATTTATTTGACGATAAGTATAATCTGTAACTTATATTTGTAGATACCCAGCAAGCTGATTATAATGTGGTTGCTACAGTGACATACAGAGCTAATGGGGCAGTAGCACAGGCTTGTCTTGGTCAATACCAGGATCTCATTGCTCAATACTACGGCAACCTCAACGCTCTCCTCTCTCAACGTTGTTCAGCCGTTAACGTTAATATGAATGTTTCTTTCATTAAATCCATGCCAGCTCTGTTAGAGGAAAACATTGTAAAGATGGATTACGTCTTGGTTATAATTCCTGCTGTGCGACAACCTCAGTTGTATGATCTCTGTGGAAGAACATTGAATCTTATTTTCGATCTATCTGTGCAATACGCCAGTGCTGTGATTGAACCACTATTAAACGTTTCAAGTATAGGAAATCAATGTCCACCTTTAGGAGCATTAAACAGTACTATTACTCGAGGGTTTACGTGCAGTGTTGGAGAAGTTCTAAATATGGACACTAATGATGTTCCCAGATGCTGTAAGTTTCACTCGAACTATGATTCTTTTAATAATTTTATATATTTATATTAATAATAATATATTTTAGTACATTGCCCTGCTGGAACATTTGCTGGAGAAATGCAAAAAGCCTGTACTTATTGTCCAAAAGGTTTTTACCAAAACAGAGATCGTCAAGGCGCTTGTCTGCGGTGCCCTCTAGGTACATACACTCGTGAAGAAGGTTCAAAGGGTATAAATGACTGCATTCCCGTTTGTGGTTATGGAACTTACTCACCAACTGGCTTAGTTCCTTGTCTGGAATGTCCAAGAAACAGTTACACAGGTGAACCACCAACTGGAGGCTTCAAGGATTGCCAAGCCTGTCCCGCTAGCACTTATACATACCAACCAGCAGCTCCAGGAAAAGGCAGATGTCGCGCTAAGTGTGCGCCAGGTTTCTATTCTTCAACAGGCTTAGCTCCTTGCTCCCCTTGTCCTCGCAATTTCTATCAAGTGTCACCTGGACAAACGACCTGTCTAGAATGTCCAACGAATATGAAGACAGAAGGTGTTAGCAGTGTTGGTAGAGAAGAGTGTCAGTCGGTCCAATGCACAGAGAGTGCTTGTCAACATGGAGGCTTGTGTGTACCAATGGGACATGGAATTCAATGCTTCTGTCCAGCTGGATTCTCTGGACGTCGATGTGAAGTTGATATTGATGAATGTTCATCGCAACCTTGCTTCAATGGTGCTACCTGTACGGATTTACCTCAAGGTTATCGCTGTACCTGCGCCCCTGGCTATACAGGTGTTAACTGCCAAGAAGAGAAGTCAGATTGTAGGAATGACACGTGTCCACCACGTGCGATGTGCAAGGATGAACCAGGATATAATAACTACACTTGTCTGTGCAGAGCAGGTTATACTGGAATCGATTGTGACATTACGGTAGGGCTTATTTTACATATATATTACGTTATCGCATAATAGTTATTTAATGTGGCACTAATCTTCAGATTGACCCATGCACCGCTAATGGTAACCCATGTGAAAACGGGGCAACGTGTTTAGCGCTGCAACAAGGACGATTCAAGTGTGAATGTTTGCCAGGATGGGAAGGACGCCACTGTGAAATTAATACTAATGATTGTGCAGAAAAACCTTGTCTTCTTGGAGCAAATTGCACAGATCTTGTAGATGATTTCAGGTATAAAAAAGGTCAAATATATATTTTATTTTCTCTAGAACACAGCTATAAATAAGTGATTATTTTCCAGTTGCTCTTGTCCGCCAGGCTTTTCTGGAAAGAGATGTCACGAAAAAATAGATCTCTGTGCTGCAAATCCATGCAAAAATGGTATTTGCGTGGATAGACTTTTCAATCATCAGTGTATTTGTGATCCTGGATGGACAGGTATATATATCACTTGTAAATTTAAACTGGTAAATATTTCTGGAACATATTTTTAATACCTTTGTTACCATTAGGATCTGCTTGTGAATCCAACATTAACGACTGTGCTACCTCTCCTTGTGAGAATGGTGGTCTTTGTATCGATGGTGTAGATTCATTTACATGCAATTGTGAACCTGGCTATACCGGCAAGAGATGTCAGCACACCATTGAATATTGTGCATCTGAACCATGCCAAAACGGAGCTTCTTGCGTTGATGAACTAGATGGATTCGTCTGTAAGTGCAGACCTGGATTTGTTGGTCTACAATGTGAAGCTGCAATTGACGAATGTTTGAGTGATCCCTGCAATCCTGTGGGAACAGAGCGGTGCATCGATTTGGATAATAAGTTCGAGTGTCTTTGCCGTGAAGGTTTTACTGGAACTTTCTGCGAAGAGAATATTGACGACTGTGAAACAAATCCCTGTTTGAATGGTGGATCTTGCAGAGATGAAGTTGGAAACTTCAAATGTATTTGTGAAGCGGGTTGGGCTGGTGTTAGATGTGAACAAGATATCGGAACCTGCCTAAATAAACCATGCCAAAACGATGCCAACTGTATTGATCTATTCCAAGACTATTTCTGCGTGTAAGTGTTAACATACTTGCATCAATGCCTTTACTTAAACTGGATATCAAAATTTAATGAATGTTTTTAGGTGCCCATCTGGAACTGATGGCAAACAATGTGAGACTGCTCCAGAACGATGCATTGGTAATCCTTGTATGCACGGAGGACGTTGTCAAGACTTTGGATCTGGGCTTAACTGCTCCTGTTCCGCTGATTATACTGGCATAGGGTGCCAATATGAATATGATGCTTGTCAAGCTGGAGAATGTAAAAATGGTGCAACTTGTATTGACAATGGAGCTGGTTTCACTTGTATTTGCCCTCCAGGATATACAGGTAAATTTAAAATTGAAAAAGAAAATTACGTTCTTCAAAAATAATAATACAAATATATTTAATTTTAAGGCAAAAATTGCGAAGAGGATATTGTGGACTGCAAAGATAACTCTTGTCCTCCATCTGCAACTTGTATCGACTTAACTGAGAAGTTCTATTGTCAATGTCCTTTCAACTTAACTGGAGATGATTGCAGAAAAAGTAAGTTGGCAATAAGAATCAGATTATGATCTATTATATAAGATTTTACGATTTATAATTAATTTTGTCTCTAGCAATTCAAGTGGACTATGATTTATACTTCAGTGACCCTAGTAGGAGCAGTGCTGCCCAAGTTGTACCTTTCTATACTGGTGCAACTAAAAGCATGACGATTGCAATGTGGGTTCAATTTACACAAAAAGATGAGGGCGGAATATTCTTCACAATGTACAGCGTAAAGTAAGTCATAAATAAATAAACTGCGTCGTAATTAATATTGTACAATTAGTTTTAAATTATGTAAATATAAAATTACAGCTCACCACATGTAGCGACAGGACGTAGAATCTTGGTGCAAGCTCATTCCAACGGCGTACAAATATCTCTGTTCCCGGAATTGCAGGATGTGTATCTAGGCTTCCGGGAATATTTGACAATTAACGATGGTCAATGGCATCACATCGCTATCATCTGGAACGGAGAAAAAGGAGGAGAATTAACGTTAATTACTGAAGGATTAATTGCTAGTAAAGTAGAAGGTTACGGTGGAGGAAGGACCTTACCAGAACAGTAAGTTTATTACCTAGATTAAAATATGATATGAGAATATGAATAAATAATATATTAAACCAAAATAACTATTTAGCGGTTGGGTAACTCTTGGAAAACCTCAGTCTGATAATCCTAAAGCATACACTGAAGCTGGCTTCCAAGGGCACCTCACTAAAGTACAAATTTGGGGACGTGCACTTGACGTCACGAACGAGGTGCAAAAGCAAGTTAGGGATTGCAGAACTGAACCAGTTTTGTACCGTGGTCTAACGTTGACATGGGCTGGCTATGAGGATACGATTGGAGGAGTTGAACGAGTGGTTCCTAGTCACTGTGGGCAACGGGTTTGCCCTGTTGGTTATTCCGGATCTAAATGCCAACAACTTGAAGTAGACAAAGTAAGAATTTTAAGATAGTCAGCCTTTAGTCACAGTCAGTGAAGTTATACTATTGCTAAATATAAATCCTTTTAGGTACCTCCAAAAATAGAACATTGCCCAGGTGATTTATGGGTAATAGCTAAAAATGGTTCAGCTATCGTAACATGGGATGAGCCACATTTCAGTGATAATGTTGGAATAGCTAAAATCCAAGAGAGAAATGGACATAGACCTGGACAAACGCTCTTATGGGGAACCTACGACATTTCTTATGTAGCATCTGACGCCGCTGGTAACACTGCAACATGTTCATTCAAGGTTTCATTACTTTCTGAATTCTGCCCAGAATTATCAGATCCCATTGGTGGATCACAGTCTTGCAAGGATTGGGGAGCAGGAGGACAGTTTAAAGTTTGTGAAATTAGCTGTAATCCTGGATTAAGATTCTCACAAGAAGTTCCTGCGTTTTATACTTGCGGTGGCGAAGGATTCTGGAGACCTACAGTTAATCCTGCTTTACCTATGGTGTATCCAGCTTGTTCGTCAGCTACACCGGCTCAAAGAGTTTTCCGCATTTCTATGTTGTTCCCAAGCTCTGTGTTGTGCAATGAAGCTGGGCAAGGCGTGTTAAGACAGAAAGTGCGCAACTCTGTGAACTCTCTGAACAGGGATTGGAACTTCTGTTCTTATTCCGTTGAAGGTAATGAATTCTGTTAATATTAGATGAAGCAGTAATCTTTTCTTTATTTTGTTAACAAATATAATTATTTCATAGGTACCCGGGAGTGTAAAGACTTGAATATCGATGTGAAATGTGACCACCGCGCTAACCGACAAACTCGTCAAGTTACTGAAGAAGAAGAAGAAGATGGTGGCACTTATGTTCTTGATGTTTCACTTCCTGTTGACAAGTAAGATTCTTTTTAACATCCGTACATTTTTCTTTACTTAAAAAATAATTGTGCAATGTGCATGCATTAGCACATTACACATTCAAATTTTTCTTCGTATCTATTAGATTTGTTTTAATATCGTTCATAAGCAATTTTTGTAGTGAACGATATCATATTATTCTCTGAAAGATTCAGTAGCTACTATAAATTATGAAACTGATTTATTAGTTTTTTTGTAATTCATATGTACTATCTTATGTGTTGTTTTACAGTAGCGTAGTTTATGTGTAGTTAGTTCTTGTAGCACAGTAGCGTAGCACTTTAGATTTCTGTAGCATGTGTTTTTGTATGTGTTGTGTAGAGTCATCTCTACGGCCAGACAAGGACGCCAAGCCAGTGATACCTACAATGTGGAAATCTCGTTCCCCGCTGTCAAGTAAGCACTTATTTGCACGACTTAATCTCTTAAAATAAGCTGTTTCTATTCGTGGCGGTTAAGCTGGATTTTATTATGCTAATTTCTTTGTTGCTTATATTTTATTGCTTTCTTGCTTCACAATTTATGTTAAATCTATTTTTATTAATAATAATACGTAACTTTAGCGATCCGGTTATTCACTCCAATACGAACGAACGCTCAGATGTGGAACGACTTCTTCAAAAGTTAATTTTAGAAGAAGATCAGTTTGATGTTCATGATATTCTACCAACCACTGTACCGGATCCAGCTTCTCTTGTTTTGCAATCCGATTATGCGTGTCCTATTGGACAAGTCGTTATGGCTCCAGACTGCGGTAAGTTTAATTATTTAAGAGAATTTGTAAAATATGAAATAGAATTATTTAATAACTATAATGTTTTTATTCAGTTCCATGTTCTGTCGGAACCTTCTACAACAAGGAGACAAAAACTTGTGTACCATGTCCTTTGGGAATGTATCAAAGTGAAAATGGACAATTACAATGCTCTGCTTGTCCAGTTATTTCCGGAAGACAAGGAGTTACTGTATCTCTAGGAGCCCGAAGTGCAGCAGATTGCAAAGGTTCGTCATTTTCTTGACACCATTAACACTTTATTTAAAAGTAACTAAGAACAAAATAGCATTTCAAAACATTTAGTATCAGATACATTTCAAAAAAACATATAAGTTATAAAGATATAAGTATTTAAAATTTATATTTCCTTTGCAGAACGTTGTCCTGCTGGTAAATTCTTCGATCATGATGCGGGACTCTGCAGAAGTTGTGGTCATGGTTTCTACCAACCCTTGGAAGGTGCATTCTCTTGTCAACTTTGTGGATTAGGAAAAACAACACGTACCACTGAAGCTGTATCAAGAGAAGAATGCCGAGATGAATGCGGTTCAGGTAAATTTTATTTGACAACATTTATTAAAATAATTGTCTATTTAAAATATTAATAAGTATTTGTTCAACAGGCTTGCAACTAGGAATTGAAGGACGCTGTGAGGCATGTCCCAGGGGCACGTACAGGACGCAAGGAGTACAACCTGCTTGCCAAAGTTGCCCCTTAGGAAGAACAACCATAAAGTTAGGAGCATCTTCAATTGAAGAATGTTCTCTTCCAGTCTGTACACCAGGTAAACACAGCCACGCGTACAATACTACGCCTAACACAATGCAGAATACTAATTCTATATGATTTTTAGGATCATATTTGAATGGCACAATGAACTCTTGCGTTGAGTGTCGCAAAGGAACCTACCAATCAGACTCTCAACAGACTACCTGCATAACTTGCCCTCCAAACACCAGCACAAGGGGACCAGCTGCGGTAACTATTACAACATCACTCATAATTAAGTAATACGTTTTTTTTAATTTCCCATTTTATTTGTAGACAAGTAAAGGAGAATGCACAAATCCATGTGAGATGAACGGTCCCGAAATGAATTGCGACCCAAACGCTTACTGTTTGTTGATACCTGAAACGGGTGACTCTAAATGTAAATGTAAACCAGGATTCAACGGAACAGGAAAGGAATGCGACGATGTTTGTACTGGCTACTGTGAAAATGAAGGACAATGTATCAAGGACATTCGAGGAACTCCATCCTGTCGCTGTATTGGAAGCTTCACAGGGCGTCATTGTTCAGAAAAGTCTGAGTTTGCGTACATAGCTGGTGGAATTGCAGGTGCCGTTATCTTCATCATTCTTATCGTGCTGCTTGTATGGATGATTTGCGTGAGGTATGAAAAACATAACAAAACATCTGGTCTGAGTTTGTTATTAACAAGAATCTATATAATATTATAATTACTTGTTCTTTAGATCTTCAAGAAAGAAGGAGCCTAAGAAGATGCTTACTCCAGCTACTGATCAAAATGGCTCTCAAGTTAACTTCTACTACGGCGCTCATACGCCGTACGCTGAATCTATAGCACCGAGCCACCACTCAACTTACGCGCATTACTACGACGATGAAGAAGATGGTTGGGAAATGCCGAATTTCTACAACGAAACCTATATGAAGGAAAGCCTGCACAATGGTGTCAATGGGAAAATGAATAGCCTAGCAAGGTAGGTCCCATTCACCTATGTTAAAACATCATACTCTTGTATTATAATAACTCAGAAAATATAAACTTACTACTACAAATTTAATGTGATATTTATGGAACTACGCAGTTCTTTTTACTTCATCACTGGTCTCTCACTAATCTTAGGACAGTTTATCGTGATGAAATAAGGATTTCTAATTCTAAATTGTTTTGTATAAAATTGCTTACAAAAATCATTTTACTAATACATATCCCGCTAATTTCCAACAAATAAACACATTTTCCAAGCTTAATAATAAATCATTATCATCGATTTCTTGGTGTAGGTCTAACGCCAGTATATACGGGACCAAGGATGACTTGTATGACAGGTTGAAAAGACACGCGTATCCTGGGAAAAAAGGTCAGTTTTTCGATTCTGTATATTTTAAATTTCAGTAACGAAAGTCCTCTGCATGTTAAAGATAATTTCATAAAATTGGAACAATTTCTGCTGTATTATTTAACACCTAAATTAAAGAAATATTAAAGATATTCCTCAAGATGGAAATATTATATTTACATTCTAAAAGCAGCTGTAAATAAAAGCGTTTCCTGTTTTCTTTTAAAGCTATCTATTCAAATACGAAAAGTATAGAGATTGTATTATTCTTTTATTTTTCTTTCAGATAAAAGTGACAGCGATAGTGAAGGTCAATAAAGAGAAATAGAAAAACGTCATTAATCTGGTCAAACATATCACTATGCTCAATGAGAACGCCACAATCCATTATGCAACAAAGTAATAATGCAAGCATCCTGAATTTGTCCTGCCTAACCTTCAAATATATAGATTCTAACATTGTAAAAATGCAGGTTTAGAGGACAAATGTTATATTAATCTATTGTTGATCTGTAGATATGGACTTTATATATATAACATACATATTTAGTATATCATTTATATCATTTTATTTAATATAATGTAAATAACGCTCTTAGAAAGCTCAACAGAAGATGTATCATATTGAAGAGGACAGATACGATAAGATTTTACGCTGCTAACCTGTTTTATGTACAATCTAGTATTGTCTTCATAGCTTCGCAGTATTTATTCAGTAGATTTGATTATAATCTTAAATACAATAGTTTTTGTAACTGAGAAAAATATTTATGTTTTCTGCGCTCTCTTCTGTTTAATAATTAGTTTTTCAGCACTTCCACTAATAACAAACCACTGCCACAGGTTTCAAGTTCTAATATTACTAATTGGTCTTTACATATAAAGAATTTCAATGTATTTACCTGAAACCTATACTTTATGCATTCTAAGAAATAAACTATTCGATCAATTATAGATTAAAGATGTAATAATTATGAAAACTAATTTTAATCTGTGAATTTTTATATTATAATAAATACAAGTTCAAGATTTATACGGGGCATAACAAGGATAATGATCAAATAAAAAGTTGAATTCATTTCAAGAAAAGTATTAGTTCAGACGCCTACTTTTTATCTGTATGCAATAATTTCAGTCTCTGTTTTCCGTAAAATTCATAAGTACAGATTTCTTGCATTCTGGGAAATTATTTATAAAAGAAAGATTGTTTTTTAAATGATCTTTATGCAGATTTTCAATAGGCGTCTGCTCTATATGTATAAAAGGTGTATTTTTAATAAGTTTACCGATAAATATTAATTAAGTAGGCAATAAATAAATAATTAACCTTTTGTAATATGTTTAAGTTATAATTTAAATTTATTATTTTATATATTTTAATATTTAATTAATTATATATAATGTTATATAGAAAAAGGCATAATATTTTGTTATGTGTATTTGTAATATTTAAAATTTAAATATTTTATTTTATGATTATAAAATGGTACTCAAAGTGAGTGTATGCGTTATTATGTGTATTATACATTTGTTATAACTGATATATATGTATATGTGAGATTGATTGTATAAACAAATTGTTATTGTAATTTGTACACAACGAAAATGAATGAACTGATAAATATAATTATTAAAATTATTAAATGCAATTGTTTTATTACTTTCTTAAGTTGGATATAACCAAAAGAAAACGTTTTGCTAAAATTTAAAATCAAAAACATTATCTTCTATATTTTGGAAGCATTAACCGTTTGTTAAAATTGACAACAGTAGATTATATTTGTGTGCAAATTGACCCCTGTGAAAAATATGTATGCTACTACTATAACACGTCGTTTTATAGTCGTTTAGTTTTAAATGTGGTATTATAATTATATCACAGGTGTTATAGGTGGAATGTAAATTACTTTTCAACCGTCTTTTAAACTCTCATACGTGACCATACTAAATGGCACAAATTTATTAGTTTCGTCGTACTACTGCAGAGACACATTAATAACTCGAACAAACTGAGCAAAATACAGAAATCTTACTTTTTAAAAACATTCACAATAATATTATATTTTTTATCCTTACATATTTTATCATAAAAAATTTTCTTTGCCATTTTACTATCGCTATCAAACCCTGACACATACGCTAGTCGAATATCTTGTTTCGGCAGCGGATTGCAAGGAATTTCTAATTCAACCGCATGTTTCATCTTATTGTTAAAGAATTTCATTTCCATAAAGAATCCAGAAGACTGTTCTTCAGTTATGTGGTGGACGCCTACCATAACACAGCTCGACCCGAAATGAATAACTAGTATAAAATATTGATTAAAAGCAGAATAAAGACAAGCCCATGTATTAGGTATTATTTCCGGTAGTGGTGTAGTATAAGGAATTCCAGGCGTGCGCACTTCAAGCTTATGATCTACCTTTAAATGTTTAATAAGATTATTTCGATTTACTTTTCCTTCGCACTGGTCATAGTTCATGCAGAAAATTGGACGAAAATCACAACGAAGGACATGATCTGTGCTGAATTCCAAAGACACTTTAGATAGACAACCGTTTTGGTGGTATAAGCATGGTATAGGAACTTTGAACACCATCTCTTCTAATGTATAGTTTCTTCCATTGGTTATACAGCTGCGACATTTCGGGCAACCTGTGAGTCTTTCTGCGCAGCTGCCGCACATGCTGTGGCCTTCTTCGCACAGTCTTATTGGCGGTCGCATTGTCTCCATACAGACCATACACTCCAGCGCTGATAACATATGATCCGGAAGAGAAACCTGCGTGGAAGACTGCAATTGAATCTGATACGTCCCTCCTTCGAGGGATCTTATTTTTGTTCCAACATTTACAAGAAACTGTTTCTGCATTAACGACTTTGAGTTGTCTCTAGAAGATGGAACCACTGTTCCTTTAACGAACATATTATTATTCCTGACGGACTTTACCACAAATTCTGATAGAGGTATCGTGTTATCAACGTATTTCCCAGAATGCCCTAGGTACTGAACCATTAAGTGTCGATTACTGCCTTCTTGATACAATCTTAGCCAGTATATTTCGTTGCAGAAGTAGGATGTTGGATATTCCAATAGCATTACGAGTGGGTTGTGAAATCCGATTATAGTTTCTTCTTCTTCTTGCTTGGAGTTTACCAGCAGTTGGTCTGTGTGTTGTTGTTCCATGTGCTTGATGATTTCATTAATGTGACCGGTCCAACCACATAAGTTACAGCTGATGGATTCATCTGGTTTTAAACAGGTGTTTTCATGCGGTGGTATAGTTTGGGGAGTTCCCCGGAATCCACAGTTATGTTTGCAGTAAACAACTGCGGATCTGTAAACAAATGTGTCACAAATAAAATCAAAATTTCTTTGAAATCTTTGAGAGTATCCTATATTACTATCAAATTCAATATGAAGCAATACTGTTCAAACAAGTATCTAATGACAACAAACTCAAAATGTAAATATTATGGTTTATAATGTAAGTAAAAATTGAGGTTATGTTTATGTCATTTCTGATTTCTATTATAAACCCCATCTTACTCAAATGATATTTTTATAATACATATAATTAACGTTTCTTTTGTATAAACTACGTATATAAAGTAGCACAAATGTAAAATATATATAAAAATGTGTATATTTCTTAACCAAAGATAACACACAGAACTTACCCGGCCATAGACCACTCTAACGGTGAACATGGCTCCATATTTAGCAATTTTACCGTAAGACTTTCTTAACTTTCTCACTTTACCTCTTTTCTAAGAATAATATATAACTTTGCAAGACCCTTTGTACATTTCTGTTATGTTTGTACATTGTGTGTACGGTGTACTTCTTATTACTCACAGACTGGCTGATAATATTATCTATTGGAAAGATAAATAACGCCGTGATAACAAGAGATATTTTTAATATTGTGATTAACCTCTGTAATGAAAAATACAAGGCGAGTAAAAAATGTGAAGTGTTATTTTTATATGACGCGCTTTTTCGAATGCTCATTAAATAGTTGGTGGATTAAGGTATAGAGTAAAACTCTACTTTTATTTTATGGTTGATAGTGGCTCCCTATTAGCAAACGGTAATTATTGGAACTACAATTAAAAAAAGTAAATTCTTCTAAAATACAGTTTCATATACATATGTAAGGTTTCTTAAATATAATAAACTATACCTTTTACATAGTAAATATAATGTAAAATAAATAACAAAAGTAATTTTTTGATATAAATTTCTTAACTGACGTCAATAAATATTTTTATACACAATAATATAATGTTACACTTAAAATGAATATAGTAGTAAATTTTTTTTAATATTTTATGCACTTCTAAGATGTAAGTATTAAGTTACAATATGCAACATTGTTCACACATTTAAATAATGAAATACTTGTTAATTAACTTGAAAAAGATCGAAGTACTTTTCCACAACAAGCCTCCAAATGTCGGCAACATTTAACACTTCATATCCGTTCCAAATATGCATTGTTGTTCTTGAATCTATCCGAGACAATTCAATTACCAGCGAACATAAATCTCTAACAGACGTATTGCAAAATATCTGAATTAATGAGATAATAATATGATTTTTTTTTATTTTCATCCGTTCTAAATTTACATGATTTTTGCAAGATTAATTGCAATGATATGAAATAAATCTTTTGTTTACCAACGTTGTGTAATGCTATCAAAATTCAAGTAACGTTAACAGTTAATGTATGCTGCTCTTGTATTTTGTAATTTCGTAAGTTATTGCTAAATATTTTCGAAATCAAAATTTAATAAACTGCCATAAACTATCACATCAATTTGTATATTTTACATAATATATGCTCTTATATAATTTGATGTATTTTTTTACATAAAAAAATTAATGTAAACTCAATTTTTGTATTTGAAGAGATTAAACCTTTATAATATTTCGTTTCACCAGTTGGCGTCATGTTGTTATATACGTTTTACCCCACGGACTATTGCCATCTCACTTTTACAACAAGAATGAGATTGTTTATACGTTTATACGTCAGTGCCCCACTGCGCTGATGTAATACGCAAGAAAAATGCGTATTAATTTGATTTCTTCAGCACGTGACATATAGAAACATGGCGACCAAATATTGAATAAAAATTGAAAATTTTAAATTTTAAATAACTATCTGCACCATTCTTTAAATTAAGAAACCAACACGGATAACTTTAACTAAAGATTCAAAATGTACAATCCGTAAAAAGTAGTTCACAACCCAATTGAAGTTCACTCGCAATAAATAATAAGAGTGACAAATACTGGAGAACATAATTTACGAATATTTTGCATATTCCGCAATGTATCAGTAGTGTAGCGAAGTCAATATCCTGCAGTATTCATGCCGCCGAAAGTAACCAAAAGAAAAATCAGATTCGAGGCGGATTTGGATTACGGTAGTGCTCTTACCTTGAGCTACACTAGCTTTTGTGTAGATTTTATTAACTAGATCCTTACAACACAACACTAGCTTCAGTAACAAATACTGACACTATTCTGTCATTCTAATTTACGTTGGTGTCATCTATTTGTTTTGTAAACACACTATATAAATAATCTTACATAGCAAATGCGTAAAATATTAGAAATTTAAATTTTTGCAATTATTTTAAGTAATATTTTCATTTTGTGTTTAGCGGAGAGTTATTATAATTTTAAAAATAATAGTTGTCTAAACTTACTTGGTAGTTTTTAATTGGTAAAGCAAACTATGATTTAAAATTAATAATCAACTTGCTAGTTACCTGTGTTTCTTTAATTTCATTATTTAACATATAGCTATGGTTTTTATGTTTATAATATATTCGTTTATTTATTATAGCTAACTCACTGCACTTAATAAAAAAATTTCAAAAATGAATTATTACATTATTTTGTGTTTACCACAAAATTAAACCAATGGTCAATGACTGTTATAACGATTGGACAAATAATGACATTTAAATACCTAATATGTTAAACTAACGCGTAGTATTTAATAGCTATTGTTCTATAGCACAGGGTGCTACAAAATATATTTACTATCTTTTCTTAAAATAGCATAAAGACTTCTTAGAACTTCTTAGATTATTTCATTTATCAACTTTTCAGAAGAACAACTTTTTCTCGGAGCAGTCTACAAAATAATAACCTCTGTAAACACCTTAGGATTAAATCGAAACTTAAGTCCTTTGATAAATTAATAGTGAATGCATAATTAACTCAAGTTTGTTCTTTGGATTCATTACGAACTAAATATGAATTCAAATTCGCTTAAATGAAGTAAGTAAGGCATTTGGTATAATATGTCAATGCTTCTACATATTGAGTAAAATCTTATTAAAAATTACAAATTATTTTGTAATCTTACTTAAATTACAACACACAAATGTAATTGTAATGAAAAGATGACTTCTTAATGAGACATTTAAGTAACAAGTACATTACTTCTACTAAATATTTATTTTACTATTACTATCTCCAATCAATTGCCTACAATATTACAGTACCCCAAGATATAAAGCAGCCTACTTAAATGTTCGATTTATCCGCAACGTATCGAATCATTATATACATTTTTTAGTTTTAAATGATTTAAATAAAAATATAGGTTATGTAAATTTATTTACCGTAAAGTGACACTGCATAGAAATGACACTGTTGCTATTTCTTGAAATGAGGGACTAGATAGCCTTGTGTTAAGGATATGAACACTTTAATTTACAAATAAATCAATTGCTAAGTATAACGTGGAATACTAATTGTACGAGATCAGAAAAATATACATACGAGTTTAATTCGATCAAGAAATACATATATTTTGTTTAAACTATACCTAATAGTGCATTTATTTCAGTCTTTCATAAAATCTACCAAGTTTAAGATATAAATAAACCACTGTAGACATAAGGACGTTAACCTACACTTCAGTTATTATTTACTTATATCACAAAAATTAACCTAACCTACAAAACCGCAGACAAATAGAAGCCATTCATTTGACAACAATGTAACAAATGATATAACCTCAAATTAATATTAAAAAGATATTTTATATATTGGTATAACTATAAAATACTAATTAATTTAAATAATAATGTATTAATTAAGGAATAATCACTATAGTTAGTGATTCCCGATAATACGTAATTACCAATGTACTTAATGAACTTCACATCTCGGAATTGCATTTGCATGTGAACGTATTGACACGCGCACGTGATCTTTACATAACGATCTCGCATTATATCCTCAATCTCTTTTTGTGAATTGAATTTATAGTAAATACCACATATTCATACGCTTATCTACTTACAGTTTATGTTTGTGAGTTAAATAAAGGCGAATATGATGCGCTTACTGTATTTATTTAGATATCCGAACAATCTGAGGTAATATACAACAGTGAAAGCAAGGTCAGTTTTAGATCAAACTGCGGGCCGCGTATTTGTTGCTTGTGTGGAATTGTGAGGAATCCCCAATGAACGACCAGTGTGTGTTGCAGAATTCTTAGCTCAATTAATATTAATTACTTAAATGACAACACTTTAACGATTATGTCAAATCTCGATATATGCGAATTGTAAAATATTGCATAATTTTATTATGTTAAATATTTTACGTGAATAAAACGGAAATGTTACATATTTCTTTACATTTTTACGTTAAATGTTTTATCTTGCAGATTGAAATGCAGTATATAATAATAAATAAGTAAATATAAAAAATGTAAGACTAAACCCGCTATTTAATGGTGGCTGTTCACTTTAGGCGTTTCTGTATATACCTATATTTTCTCGCCATTGTTTTCATACCTTATATACCTATATTTTGCCACATGTATGTCATACATACGAAATATGCCTCAAAAAACTGAGGGTATGTCTATAAACTTCTTTGTTTAGAAAATCGGGAAATCAATTATGATCATCTTCCAAATAATATCTCTCTAAATTAATATGATGAATTTTAATACAGCGCACCAATCTCCTACATCACTTGTGATATCTGGTAAATCTGACGAATGAGGTGGGTACTTAAACAATATTAAGCCACATTCCCAGCTACTGAATTTAAATATTACTTTTATATTTTACCTTAAATGTAAGTTTCAGTTTATAAATAATAAAGAAATATAAATAATTACATTAACTGTAATAATTTATATTAAATAAAGATATTAATTATTATTAAATTATGTAAATTACTGACGAACGATGCATGATTAGCTGAGAATGTAACTTTATAAAAATTAAATATTTATATATAAGAAACTATTAATATAAACTATATTATAAAAAGGATTGTAAAAAACAAACAAATGTGATTTCAGGAATTGCTGTGATTGCAAAATCATCTTCATTTGTCTGTTGCCGAGTGAAAAATCATGCAGTATTAGAAATCGAAGTGTAAGCATAAGTAAATTTGCATCAAGGTAGTTTGGCCGTAAACTCACTTTTTTTAAGAATTTGATAAAATTAAAATATAGTAGTAATCTAGGTGTAGCGATTGTGAAACGAGATATTTTTAATTAAAAATAAAACTAAAAAACTAATATACTCGTATAATAAAACAAAGAATTAAGAAAATTTAGAAATGAAAATCATTTTCTTTTATCGATTTGTTGAAAAGCTGTGTTGTGTAATGGGCTTGTGTCCTCATTTTTTAGTGGTCGACTTTTCAATTGTTGATTGAACTTGATGTTAATAAATGAGGTATTGGCGTGTCTATTTTATTAAATATCTAAATATTGACGGAGATATAGTAATTAAAAATTTGAAATATAGTTTAAACGCTAGAAATGGTCGGCTATATTTGTATGACGTGAAATGCATTTTAACGTCAGTTTGCGTCAGTTATTTGTTGAGTAGGTCAGTGCTGTGGTAATGTTCTGTAGCTCTTTGTAGTCAAATAATCAAGTCAAGTCAAAGAATAATAAGTTTTTATTTTATTTAACCATGCTAAGGCAGACATAATTTTGGAATTTTATTGTTCCTTTTAATAGCTGTGAATAATATTTGATATTTTGATATATAAATACATATAGCAGAGATTTATGAGCTGTAAGGTTGGCAGCGATAATGATGTCACAGGCAGTTGTAATGTGGACAACGTTGAATCCCTTTAATAAAGAGAAAAAATGACTTTTTTAATTGTTAATATCTCCTGAAATATAAGGAGTTATTAAAAAATAATTAGAAATTTGAGGTTCTAGTAACCCTCTGTATCAATATATAGTACACTTTTATAGAAATTAAGACACAGGACACAAGCCCATTGTCAAATGTGTGATTCAGCTTATGAAAGTTTGTATGTATCGAGTACAGTCTCCGACAAAAATAAATTAGCCTGCCATTAAGTATTTTAAAGTTTTCATATTGACGATCGGACTATGCTTTTCTCTCCGATTGTCACGGGCAAGCTACCTTTAATAGCCTACTTACAATTAAACACATACTGCATGCAACTTTACGCATTGTTACTGATTTAATTGTTGAACATTTATACAACTTTTTACTATTTTAAATCGTTCTTGACATGCGTGCATTCTGTCAACAAAAACAAATTAAGAAATACTTTATAATGCTGTCTTAAGGTCATTGTGATTAGCATATACTCATATAGCGTCATGACCTTCGCAATAGTATTATTTACTTCATATTTTAAAATTTTTGACATCTGTAATTCGTCATTCGTTTTTCCATGAATTGAGATATTGCAATATCTTGACAGTCCCAAATATAACTCAATTTTTATTTTTGTTGCAATTAAACTAAAGTTAATTTTATATTTCTGTATGTATATGTTACGATTTTTGTAATAAATGCGGTTACTAGATACAACCGCAAAATATAAATAATAAATAGATGACACAGTGGGTGAGAACATTGAACCACATTCTCATGGGGCGATTTTACTCGACCTAGTGAAATAGACCGTCAGAATCAACTCGTGAGAACCTTACATTCAGTCGAATGGATCAACAAAAGTTTGACTTGAATATGGCTTCAAAACTATTTTTTATGATTTTATTTTAACTATTTCGAACACAACCTATCGCAGGACTGGCTAACTTTTTAATGAGTACAACCAAAAAAATTTTAACTGCTACTCTCAAAAAAAAACTGTATTCATTTTTAGAACCTTCCCAGTAAACATTTTGGAGTCACTTTGACATCATATTGAAGATGCGTCATGATTTTTTTGTCATAAAAGAGTTCATTTATAGTTCAGTTTCTCACATTTTTTCATATAAAATGTCTACTTTATCGGCTACAGATGGCGAAATTACTCCACCTGTCGGAGTACAAATGAAGATAAAGTTGATGCGAACTATAATTGAAGTGAAATAGTGAGAGAAGCGTCACTAAATAGGGCACTTCACCAAATTGTTTACTGGGTTGCTTAGAACTGTAAGCATATTTTAGATCCAAGTATTAAAAAATATTCAAATTCAGGTATATTAATTTACATAACATATACAGTGCATTTTCGAAGAATTCTTTAACAAATTCAGGCAATAATGTAATAATCGGTTCTTAATTTGGATAAGCATTTGTTTATTAAATTTGTACTAAAATTGAGAACATTTTTAACAGTGATAATATTTTCTCTAAACGACTTCAACGCGAAATCAATTGTATCTAGTCATGTTTGGCTTCAAATTTAATCTGCCAGCAAATTCGGTGACGTGTCATTTGTTGCACATGTGGTATAGGTTTGCCACCACTGGCCTATTGGTTCCTATAGTTAAAGAATCTAATTATACAGTAAATATTTTTACTTTTTAGACCTTCAGTCACGATACGGACGGATGAACTCGTCTCGGCTTATAAAAAGAGACATCCTAATACCGGGAATTATTAATATTAATTAATAATGTCGTTTCGGCTTCAATATGTACACGTAGAAGATACAAGTTGATAAATAAACAACAAACTGGTTGTATAAAATAGCTGAAAACCATAATTAGTATTTAGCAGGCAGGTCAAGATCACCAGGGATTTACAAATCAAAATTTCAGATGCTCATAAATTAATTTTCCATATAATGAGTGACATACGACAGAAAATTCCGAAGTAAAACAAAATTCGAACTTAAAATAGATATACATCGATCAATTTTTCGATATTTAATAAAGTAGAAACGCCAATTACGTTTATTAACAAATATTTCAATAAATTATTACAAAATCGACTACTAATAAATGAGTTCACAACCTAATTCCGGGTAGGCCCTTATCTAATATTGCAAATTTTAACACGTAACCTTGTGCGTGTTTAATGCGTGCTATATTGTAAACGCTAACGAAATATTCGTGCAGACGAGGAAGACGAAATAACCTGTTTACAACATGTACTTCCCCAACTTATGTGGAATGACGTAGGAACATCGACAATTGACAATGAAATATGAACCAAAAATAGAATTATTAATAGTAAATAAATACCTCATTCTTTTCGTAATTTTATCTATTTAGAAATACAAATGTAAAATTTACCGTGCAACATAAAACATCAAATATTAATAAAACCATATTAGAAATAAAAACTACATTAATAAAACAAAAATTTGACTTAAAACTTTTTACGTAACGTACTATATTTTTTATGTAATATACTTTTATGTAATTAGACTACTCTACTAGGAGAAAATACACTTTATTACTAAAGTCACTGTTTGAATAAAAACATATAGCGTCTAGGTTGTAGCCTAAATTTGTTCCTTCTCCTCTGAACATGCACCTTCCTGATGCCGATGCACCTCCATAAAAGTAATCCTGACGATGCCCATGCAAACAAATGTGTTTTATGTAAAATCTAAATTCAAAGGCAAGTGAAATAACTAACTTAGTAGAATGTAAATATGAATATTATTTGCTTTTTCTTTGTGACAAAGAACCCTCTTCCCCCTTCCCTCTTCCCTCTTTCATAAAAATCTCAGTTCAGTTATAGACCGTCTACAACAGAGCAACATCAACACGCGACATATATTATGTTTCACTCACACTCGCTGCAATAAAATGAGTGTAGGTGAAACACAAAACATGTCGCTTGTTGATGTTGCTCTTGACAGGACGGTCAATGATATATAAAGTTATTGAAAATTACGGGAATTCTTACCTATCATTAGACATCGGACATTCCATCAGTGCTTAAGGATTTCAATATTTTCCAAACGGTATCCATATGGGTTTTTGTAAACCATAAAATTTGCATATGAGTTTTTATAATTAGCATTTATAGTTTCAAGATACTGTGTAATATGGTAATGTAATTTAATTTGCATTCATTTACCCGCATTATAATAGATATGTCATCAAATGGATATATTTTATATATATACTCAGTGCCGGTTCGAGAGAAATTTATAGTAGATGCGAGATTAAGATTTGGCGCACTCCTACTAACAATTCTTTAGAATTTGTAGCCTCTTTTATATGGACGTACGAAGCGACCACACCTCTCACAAGCTTCTCGGGGCTGTCCTAATCCTATGGCAAAAATAAATAAAAATATTCTTTTTGCATGATTTGTAATATAACAATTGTGTGTTTGTTTATCATTTGGTGAATTATGTTTTGCTATAATTTTTACAATTAAAATGTAAAAAACATGTAAATGTATTTTAATACGTTTAAATTATTTACTTCATCAACATTTTTTGTTGTTGCAGCAATTAAGCTCACTTTGAACAATTATTTAACAACAAAGAAACAATAACGACTTTTATCATTTTTTAAAAAATAGTTTTCTGAATTCCCTACAAATAAATGGTTCTATAATTAACTTAAAATTATAATTACAGTTATTTCCAGGATAAACTAAATCCCCTTTATCTCTGTCGTTAGCAACAGATAATTTATTAACACAGACTATAAACAAAAACATATGTCATTAATAAGAGATTATACATCTATTGTAAGTAAATGATCATTGATTAGAATTGAGTATCATAGTTGCAATTAATCTTTGTTGAAAGTCAAATTTATTTAAGTGGTCATCCAAAAATTACGTCACGCAAATATAACCAATCCCTTTCTCCCCTCCTTGTGGATCAACTCTGTTGTTGCAAAAACAATTTTAAGTCTCTTTAATGCCGGGAGTTCAAACTCGGCGAGACATTTGACGATGTGTCGAGAATGAACATGGCTATTGGTCTCACCTCTCGTAAGGAGGGAAAGGGGATCTCGAAAGTATGACGTCACCTCTAATTCAAAATTCAACTTCAAAAAATAAGAAAACAAAAAATAAGATAATTTTTTAAAATCCGTGCGTCATGACGGATTTTCACGGACCAAAATCATGACGCATCTTCAATATGATGGCAAAGTGACTCCAAAATGTTTACTGGGTAATATGGCGGTACGAACCTAACCTAATATAGCTACACGATTCGAACCTAAAAACATAGCATACATGAATTTTCAGTTCATAAAGTTTACTGTATTTTTACCAACTCTTTTGTTTCTCGGTTACATACATTTTTGCGAAACTACAGCTCTTAATTAAACATCAATCATTTATACATTAAAATTAATTCTAAATCTTAAAATGAATATAATTGATTTCGCTGGAAGCTATTGCTTGTAATATCCATACCTATTTATTATTTAACAGATACAATTATAAGTACTATTTTCATAAGAATCCATTAGCGGATTATTCCTGATTGTTACCTCATGTAATGAGACATAGGCAATTAAAATGGCCAAGACATAAGTAATTAAATGGCGGGATTAATGTAACAGACTGACCGTGAATAAACGGACTTCAATTCATTCATAAATTGTAACTTGAATTTAAATTCAATTTATAATTTATGAACAATAAAATATAAATAGAATGCAATTAGCTAAGGAATTTACATTTAGTTGTATAATATCGTCTCACAATTCAGATCATACTTATCCTCACGGGCAACACTTTCAGAGAATGTTCATAGAAAAAGGATAGACTGAACTTATTGACAAGGGGTTGAACAAGTTTTGCTAAGAATCTAGATGTCTTAAGTTTTTATTCAAATAGTAACTTAAATAATAATAAAATATTACTTATTCTTTTAGCATATATTTTCTTACATGCCAGACCCCCCTCTCCCACTACCACTCGGCGCCTATGTCTACTAGTAAGTAATCACAATTTATTTGAAATAACCTTTGGGTAATATTAATTAATATTAATAAAATCATTTAACAATAAAAACTAAGATTATTTTTCAAATATAATAATACGGGTATTTTTACCAAATTATACGGGTATTAGCAGAGCGTAATTTGTAAAATTGTTAAATTATTATTAAAATCCCTTAAGCTATGTGATTTAGGCTAGAAGGGTACTTTTTAAACCAACCCAAAAAAAAAGTTAAAGTAATTTGGAATAAAATAGTTTTCATATTAAATTTTATCCATTGTGCTTACTTTTATTAAAGAGCACTTTTACACGAAAACCTAAGTACTCGATTTTTATTTAATTAGGAATATTATTAACTCAGCGCCTACATCTACATATATTGGAATATATATTTCTAATTTTTTTATTTTGTAAATAGGTCATTAATAACTGCCCACAAGTGTAATGAGGGGGATTGCAGATCCACGGCTAGCTCATACAATACATAAATTTTAATCTGCATACTTTAATACTTGTCTTGTAGTTTGACTAAAAATTAAGCGATAAAACAAAAAACAAGACAATAAAGAATATTGGAAGATGAATAGTGAAGTTATTGAAGAAATTATAGTTATTGTAAAATGAAATTATACTATACGTATAGTTATTAAAGAATTATGAATTATGTAATGCAAAATGTTTGTAAATTGTATATATTGATTAAGTGCTAATATCTATTGAAAGTTGATGCACTCAAATAAAATATTAAAAAATAAAAACTTTTGGATAATTTTTGGGTTTAAAAATAGAAAAACCAATAGTTATATTTTAGAATACATTTGAATAAAAACTAATAAAATCCTAATTTAAAAAATTAATTAACAAGCCCTCTGTAAAAAGGAATAAAACTTTTTCAAAATATCAATATTTCCTATCATGTACAACCTCCTTGTCTGTACAAACGTCAGATGGAAGCAGACGTCATTTTCACATAATTTGTCTACAAGCACGTCATCCAATACACGACGTCGGTGTGTAAACGCCGGTTACGATGCAACGTGGTCTTGTAACCCACACTCTCTGGTTGGTACGCTTTCTTACAAAACTTTTAGTTTTAAATTGAGTGTTTATGTTGATTCTTACCATTCTTGTATCATCTCTTCAAGAACACACATCTCCAAAACGTTCTTCAGACAACAATAAAATGTGATTACTGGAACAATTAAATAATAATCTAATTGCTGATAACAATCAAGATATCTTATCTTTTTTAAATTATTTTAATTGTCATTTAATTAAGACACGTGTATTAATACAAGACGGTTAATAATCACGCAAAATTCATCTCAAGTAGTGAAGATAATTTAAAGATGTTCAGTGCAAATTGTTTTTATTTTAATTGTGTTGTGTCAAAAGTGAATTACTAACCTATTGTTTAACATAATATACAAAATATAAATAATTTATAATTGTTCACAAAATGAATTACTGTCAATTAAATATGCTAAATTTATTGTTGTTACTTGTTTTATTATTTGTTACTTCGGCTGAACAAATATTAGCAGGTAAGGTTATATTTTTGTATTTATAATAATTCTTATGTGATCTAGATCTCACATATCTTTATTTTCGTTATTTGTAAATTCCAGGACGTATTTGTAGTACTTTCCAAAATTCTTGGAAATATACCTGTTCAATTTTAGAATAATACAATAATTATCAGTCTGGGTGACCTTATTTTCAAACATATTGGTTGACAAGGGTCCAACCTATAATCAGTGCTGATCGGAGAGAAAAAATTATTGTAGATGTGTGATTGTGATTTGACCGTAGTGTTACCCTCTTCTTTAAAATAACCTTACAATCCAAAAATTAATTTTATTTAAAGTTTGATTTTTGAAACGAATTTTAGATTATGAATAGGTTGTAAAACTAACGAGACATCTCATCAATTAATCTGACGACATAGGCTTTTAAAATAACAAGTTAAGATTATTTGATAATTTAGTTAAGGGGTCATATAAATTACGTCACAGGCAAGCTTGGGGAGGGAGTCCACAAATTGTGACAAAGGAGGAAAGGGTTGGAAGCATTGTGATGTCATATAGATATAAAATATAGAACAATTTTTTTTTTTTATTATATATAATTTCTTGGGCTTCCTAGGCACGTAGCGTTTTATCGCCCCTAATAATGTTCTGCTTTAACTTCAATTTTACTTTAACTAAATTTTGCATCCCGACAACAAGAATGATCTATTCATAGCCACTAACAGAAAAAAAAATTTAAAAAAGGGCTAGATCAAAAAAAGGTAATTTTGGGAAAAAAGTCAAAATTTTCGTGAGAGGCAATATCAAAAAAATTGTATTAATTGAAATGTTGAGTAATGGTGTGATATAATTTATATATGGCCCCTACTTAAAATCTATCTTCAGGTTAATTTTTTTAAAAATTCTTTTTAAAAATCTTACAGAGAAAGCAAATATACTCGTATGAGTTATAAACAAATCAGGTATTCATGTCAAGTTTGTTATATACGAGTAATTACATTGCACTGATATGATTCAAATTACGAGTTGTTTTTGTACGATTTGTACGAGAGGTTTTAAAAACCGTATAAATCTACGATACACTAGCTAATTTTATTTTATTAGTTCCCTATACAATTATTGAAACAGTATTATTGTACTCGTAATTACAACTACCTTTACATGCTATATTTTTCTATGTGCCTGCAGATAAAGGCAAACAGTACACTTACCTATTTAATATTGCAAGTCAATTTGTAAATAAAAAGCTACGTAACTGAAGTCTACTTAAGCATATGTAACAGGTTTTTGAATTTTTGTAAAACTACAGGAAAAAATTATATGTGAGGATGAATAAATTTAGATCTTTATCAATTTCATAATGATGCTATTATTTGAAGTAACGTAATAATTTCAACAATATATTTAATTGTTAATGAATTTGCATACTAAATGAAAAAGAATATGTAATTAGATAAAAAAAAGTACAGAACCTTTAGTTAGAGTTACCCAGTGTTTCAAAAACTGTTCGAAACGTTTGCAGTGTGCAGAGTATCGAAAATATATTTATGATTAATACTGTTAACATGAAAGTTTTTGCATTAATCGCGGTACGCCACTGCCTACAATTAGATCAACTCTTCACAACATTGTTATCACGTTATCTTAATTACTTCACCTTGCTAAAAACCTTGTAAAAGAATAGGGTATAGTAAAAAAAAATTACTAATGATAATAAACAAACAAAATACGTGTCAATTAAAATTGTAAAATGTAAACAACGTATTAAAATTAAAATGTAGTGGTATTCGTGACAACTGTGTGAAATCGTGGTATTGGTGTTCTACCTATTATCAGCGTTATAATTGCCAAATTTTGTGCGTCTTACAATCGTATTTAAACAATTGTTTAACATCTGAAATAACATGACAGGCCCAGGTTGCTGTTCACATAGTTATCAGGACTGTTCACGATAACCCAAGCATAAAATAGTTAGTTAGGTCCGCCATATTATTCACGTGTCATTTATATTATTTCTAATGTTAAGAAAATATTAATGGGTGGTTTGCAATTACGGTACTAGAGCGCATAATGTACCATTATGCTCAGAATTATAGTTGATACTTATAGACAGATTTCATACTTTTTATTTAGATGCATTTCTCATTTAAATTGATAAGTTTCACCATCTTGTTTATTTAATCCAGTTTTTAATGTCCTAAAATGCAATTAAATTTAAAAAAGACTGCCGACTCTAGACTATTGCCGAAACCGCAAATATTGTTCTGGTTCTTATGTAAATATGTGTTTTACAATTAATATGAGTACAACAGTGAAGCTGTCACCGCGCGTCGATTTATGAACAGGACTTGTGCAACAATGATGAAATTCATATTTTCTGAAACACAACACAGCACAGCACGTTCGCGAACTCGACTCCACTCTGCGCGGCGTGTAAATTTATTGTAAATTTGTGGTACATTCTCCGAGAGCCAGTATTGTGTGAGCAAAGTGTTGGCTAAAATTATGCAATTATTATTTTTAATCAATTTAAATCTAACATATCAAATTAATAAGCTGGAGGAAAGATAATATCGATAAAAAGATGTCAAAATAAGTCGTGAGTGTTATTGTTGCATACTGCAGGGATCGTCAACCTATTGAAATGCCGAGCAACACTTCAAATTAATATTCAATTTCAGAATTTTTAGTTAAATATATACATACATTGGTTTCTTCATGTTTTTAAAATTCAAGAAATTGACAGACGTTGATAGAGGTTAATAAAAATGTACGCAAAAAGAACAAGACATAGGAGTATGACAGAAGGAATGTCTTTTACAAATAAGATCAATTGACAATCTGAAAGCCGTAATACAAGATCTGCACAGATGGTGACTCCAGACAGTCTCATAACCAGACCCTTTCACGCACACGATCGCAAACCTCCTACCCTTTAATAACCCTTAGAACTACTAGACTGAATTCTAAGGTTCTGGTGTAAAAAAGACAACAATTTTAGTAAATTGTTGATGTTTTTTTTCTTTTGTTTTACAACGATTTCATTCTGCCTTACAACCTTATCATTCTGTGTATGTATTTTAATATGTGTAAGGTTTATGGTGTCGTAGCCTCATATACATCAACTACATTGCCGCCTAATAAATGAACACCGAAATTTGGCGATAAAAATTAAATAGGTAATTAGGAACAAGACAAGAGTTTGAATGGTAAAATTATAATAGCAAATACCTATATTTTTTAAATAACAAATGTACATACTACAGCCTAATTTGGTATTATTTTTTCATTAGGCACGTTTCATTATTTTCTTAAATTTCTTTAAATAAAGAAATGTGCAAACAAGTATACTAGAAGATCAACACCTATGTTTACAAACGGCAGATTTAAGAGTAAAGAAAGTTGCGTCATGGCATGTCTTGGTCTTTGCATGTAAGCAACTGCTACTTCTTAGACTAGAGCGGTGGTGTCTGTGGCCTGCGTAACTTGAAGAACAAGATACATTAGTAGGGGAAGACAAGGAATGTCGTACTCGTCTAGCTATAACTTTATCTAACATTCTCGATTGCATAACAAATTATATTTATTTGCTGGTAAAACAACTACATTTTCATGAAATTTTGTAATAATTAACATTTACAATTCTGTACTATGTTGTTAGAAACTAAAGATGAGGTCAAAATTAATGATTTCACGCAGTAGCGGCTCTTTGATGAAACATGTCATAGTAAATAACAATTCAGTACGAGAAGTAAATATTGCATTCAAAAAATTTCTTAAAATAACTTCTTTTTTTTATTATGCTCGAATCACACATTGAGTGTACCTACGCTGACACATGAATCTTTGCTATCTATGTCGGTCCTTTTCGAATACACAAGGTTAGAAAAGCACAGACATAGTTGTGCGGTAAAGATACGCGTGTATACAGTTCCAATGTGAGTTCAATCTTACTCGTGTTTATATAGCAACAATTGGGTTGTGAACTATAACTTATTTTTATAAAATTGCACTCAGGTTATTAACCATTAAGCTAGTTATTTTTGTCTCTTTAATTATTAAAGAGAATTTATTTATCTTTATAACTTATTATAGAAAGATACCAATAACACAGCTACGGATTTCTGCTTTAAAAGATGTTGTAAAAAAAAGTTTTATTAACTTTTTCAAGTATGTATAAATATCAATTGCATGTTGAAAAATGAGGTGCTTTCCTTTAATTATTCGTTTCCATTATATTACAAAAAATATTTACATTTCTAATTACAATACTACTTCTTGTCCAAAAGGTCCTGCCCTTTTTCAATTCCTAATTCAAGATATCATTAATTTTTTTAAATCGCCTGAAGTTATGCGATTTTGTTAGTCGTCAAACAAAGCAAAAATTAGGTTGGAGTTATTATTACAAGAACCGATGCATGAAACTCGTGAAATGTGACCATAATAATAAAAATCTTGAAGGTAATTAAAATTCATAAAAGATAAAATTATTTATACAGTCATATGCTAAAACAGAGAGCTAACTGATGCGTCTGGCTGTTAAACCTAGTGCATGATCCTACTGCATGGTGGAGAAGTTGACCAAAACTGTGCCACGGTCAAAATGCATGTGACCATTACGCATAGGTGGTTAGAAGATAATGACCAAAAAATGTCACAAGACCAAAAATTATACATGGCAAGAAATTAGATGTGGAAAGGCAAAATTTAAAGACAGTGAAGGCTTTATGAAACGACGGGATGCTTCAGGCGTGAAGATGTCACAAACAGCATTGCTTTTAAATGGGAATAAATACCGTTAAAGAAAAACAATGACTTGTCAAGTGTAATTCGGACTCAGTATTTTTCACATTAAAAATCAACCCACAAAATTCCGATTTTTCCATTGTTGTAAATCGCTGTAACTCGTAAACTAATGGTCCGAATGTCATGAAATCTTGATACATATCGCTTGAAGGCTGGTACTATTTAAATATTTGTCAATAATGACACCATGTATATATCATCCTACGAACTTATTGAGTGTTGTGTTAAGAGGTGAAAAAATCTAAATTAGTTATAAAAAAATGCAATAATAAAAACACTTAAGTATGTATTATTCGCAATGTTATTTGAAGGACACCGATCAGCATTATTGCTTCATTAATTGCTGATTGAATTCATAAACAATGTTACATCAACATTTGGTAATATTTTGGTCAGTCACTTATCTGAAGTGCCGTGTTGTCATCACTCATAAATTTGTTATTGATTTTTAATTATAAACAATCAGTTTTTACGTGCATGGTAGCACAAAAAATTGTTTTTAAAATCGTGTCCAAGTTGAAATTTTTATTTTGTAGTTCGTGAATTTTGAGCAAATAATTTTCAAAGTGTGCTGCATGTGGATTAGTTTACCATGTACGAAAACTTCTATTGATAATATTACAAATAATTGAGATTTTTGTACATAAGAACAAATTCTTCAAATTTCAAGATTACCCAGTAAACATTTTGGAGTTACTTTGTCATTATATCGAAGATGCGTATAATTGTCATGAAAGAGTTCAGTTTCTCACAGACGTTTATATGAAAAGTCTATTTTATCGTCTACAAATGGCGAAACCATTCCACCTGTTGGAATACAAATGAAGATAAAGTTGTTGCAAACTATAATTGAAGTGCAATAGTGATAGAAACGTCAGACACTCAGACAGGACACTTCACCAAATTGTTTACTGGGTATTGTTATTTCAAGGTCATTTGTAGTATTAGAATAAAGTCTACGACAAATAAATAAGACAAATTGTCAAATGATTTAGTAAGAAAAAATGATTGTCAGTAAAATAATCATTTATTAGTTCCACTTTTCTGGAATTTTCTCATGTTATGGTTGATGTGTTAACTAGTTCTATAATTATATAAAAACATGAAACATTATTTTCCGTTTTAATTGCGTTTTTAGATGCGTTTACATTATCTTTGCTATTTTAATTGTCCAACAATGCTATATTCTACAGGTGGACTTGCACGCCATTCAAGGATGGGCTACACGCACGCTAAAATGCTGTTAGAAACCGCAACGATTAAAAAAATGCATTTTTTTATCAAATCATTATGCGTTCAACCTAGACCTACACCTTATTACAGATATTGACAACCATTTGTATCAGTTCCTTAAGCATTATTTGTTTATTTCTTTTCACAACCTAATTTGTAGAAAATTAATAGAAAGATAATGCAAAAAACCACATAATTATGTGGTTTGTGGATAATGCTTATGATGTAAATAAAACGAAGATTTACCCCTTCTTGTTTTAAAATGGCAACAATAGTAACATATATATTTATTTTCAGATCCTGTTCAAAATGAGATGGAAATACAAGTAAGGAATGATTCCACGGCAGAGATATTGGAATACGTTTACCTGGAAGATTCCCCACATCCTTGTGATAGAGAATGCGTATCAGATTCTCCACCATTAATATGCAGATATAAATTTAATGTATGTATTAATCATTCATTTATTTGACCTACTCGTTTCTCCCGTAATAATTATCTTACCTTGTTGTGTTTCTTCTCTTATCGTCCTTCCTTCTTGTCATGATATCTAAATTATTCTCTTCCTTAATCTCATATTTTTAGTATTTTCTTTTAATTCAACGCTTTTAATGTATGTAACAGTAAATCTTGATTTTTCTCCAGTTGGAATGGTACCAGACGATGAGCAAAGCCTGCTACGATTGTCCGTTCAACATAACAGATTGCGATCGCCCACACTGCATCCCTGCTGATGGAATGTCCAGATCAATTGTGGCAGTCAACAGACAAATGCCTGGCCCGGCAGTTCAAGTAATTCTTTCTTAAAATACAGAAGGAAATAAAGGAAATCTCTTTTTAGACAAGAATTGAATGCCTTATTTTTTCCAGGTTTGTAAAGGAGATAGAGTCATCGTAGATGTTGAAAATCATTTAATGTCAGAAGGTACCACAATACATTGGCACGGTCATCATCAGCGTGGATCGCCCTACATGGATGGTGTTCCTTTTGTCACTCAGTGTCCTCTACCTCCAGCAGGAACATTCAGATATCAATTCAATGCTGACAATCCAGGAACACATTTCTGGCACTCCCATATGGGTAACTCAATACACAAATAAAATAATTTCTCTCTATTTGAAAGAATAAAGTTACTAACATTTTTTCAAAGGAATGCAACGGGCTGATGGAGCATTTGGATCCTTTATTGTCCGAGTACCTAAATCAAGTGATCCTCATGCAGCTCTCTACGATTATGACCGGCCGGAACACACGATGATCATCATGGACTGGACTCATGATTTGGGCATCAACATGTTCGTTTATCATCATCATTCTATTGGAGATAACAAACCACCAACATTACTAGTTAATGGAAAAGGAAAATTCAAACAATTTGACAACAGAGTCAATAGAAGAAAAGCGTCAAAAAGTTATTTCACGCCCACTGCCATATTCACCGTAGAACAGGTAATTATTATTAACATGGGTTTCATTAAAATATTTGACAAAGTAGTATTTTGTATTATTTTCTTCTTTCAGGGCTACAAATTTAGATTTCGTGTCATAAATGCTGAATTTCTAAACTGCCCGATAGAAGTTTCTGTTGCTAATCATAGCTTAACAGTAATAAGCAGTGACGGTTTTGACTTTAAGCCAGTAGAAGGTGAGAAAACTGTTGATTATCTAACAATAATGTGCTTGTGTCCTAAGTCTTAATTTCTATAAAAGTTTACTATATATTGATAAAGTGGATTACTAGAACCTCAAATGTTCAATTATTTTTTAATAACTCCTTATTGTATGTTAAGAGATATTAACAATTAAAAAAGTCATTTTGTCTCTTTAATTATTAAAGGGATTTTGTGATATCACAACCGCTGCCAACCTTACAGCTCATAAATCTCTGCTATATGTATTTATATATCAAAATATCAAATATTATTTACAGCTATTTCAAGGAACAATAATATTCCAATATTATGTCTGCCGTAACAGGGTTAAATAAAATAAAAACTTAATATTCCTTGACTTGACTTGATTATTTCGACTACCAACGGCTACAAAACATTACTACAGCACTGACCTACTCAACAAATAACTGACGTTAAAATGCATTCACGTCATACAAATATGGTCATACAATTTTTAATTGCTATATCTCCGTCAACATTTAGATATTTAATAAAATAGACACTGCAATACCTCATTTATTAACATCAATTTCAATCAACAATTGAAAAGTCGACCACTAAAAAATGAGGACACAAGTCCTTTAGCGCTAAACTGTTGTTTCTTCTTATATTCAACCATTTCTTGATTTGATCACTATAAATACACTATGAATTTGTCAATAGTGGCGATATCTATAAGCCATCCTACGAACTTATTGAGTAATGTGTTATAAGGTTGTGAGAATTATTATATATCAATTCATCATACAGAGATCAATCTTGTTTTATTTCATTGCCTATGATCATGATTGCAACTGTAATATTATTTCCAGTTGAATCAGTGGTAACTTACGCTGGGGAACGCTTCGATTTTATCATAAATGCCGATCAGGAAATCGATAATTATTGGATTTATTTCCACGGTTTGATGGATTGTGATGAACGTTTTACGAAAGCGACGCAAGTAGCTATATTGCACTACGAAGGAGCCCTGGAAGTTGACCCGATTGGTCCTACGACATGGGAAGATGGACACAAGGAAGGTTTGGTAAGTCTAGCAAATAAACCTCCATAATTTTAAACATAGCACAAATTAACTTACAAAATCACTTTCAGCAATTAAATGCTTTAAATAAGGGAACTGGAGAAAATGACACAATCAGTATAGCGGAAGTAGATGCTATTAATCCAATGGATGAAAGTTTAAAAGAAACCCCTGACTACAAATTTTTTATTTCATACGATTTTTACGGCAAAGATAATCCACATTTTCATGCTCCTGATCTTTACGGATTTGATCAAGGTAAAAGAAATTCTAAAAGTATCCATGTCACTTTAATCATTGAAATTAATTTTTATTTTTATTTATTAACAGTTCCAGATAAAAGGCAGAAGTTATATACACCTCAACTAAATCATATTTCGCTGAAGCTTCCACATTTTCCAATGTTATCTGGGAGAAAACATTTATCTTCTAATATGTTTTGCAATGAGACATCTCTGGAAGGAAGGAACTGCGAGAACGATTATTGTGAATGTACGCATGTCCTGGAAGTTCCTCTAAAGTCTGTGGTGGAATTGATCTTAGTGGACAAAGGTACCAAATATCTTATATGGCGTTCACAGATTATTAGCTTATCCGCAATAATAATTAAATTAATATTGAAAGCTATACTGGAATGGTTTTTAATCTCTATTATTAATATATCCTTGTATTAAAAACATCATAACGATAGTTTAAGAAGGTGTAAAACACAATTTTTTTTTTAATATTTATTTATTTATTTGCCTTGACTTTTATTCGTCATAGCCACCATCAAACATTTTTTATATATATTTTACTAAATGTTAAAATAAAAATTTAAATATTTAAATAATTCACTAACTAATTTTGAATCACTTAATAAAAATTTGGTATTAACAGGAAAAGTTTTAATCACATCTAATATTTCATTATTGAATTTTGATCTTTGTAAACTATAATTTATGCATTCAAATATAATATGATCTAAAGTTCCTTCTTCACCACATTGGCATCTATCATCAGATTTAATATTAATTTTGTACAGGTGAGCTGGAGTTTTACAATGATTAATTTTGATTCTGATTATAGTTGATATAATTTTGCGTGACTCATTTCTGAACCATCTTTTCTTACTTAAATTTGGATGAAACATATAATAATCTCTTCGTTTTAGCTGACTTTTGTTAATGAAATCTTGATTTCTCAAATTGAAGTTCAATTCTTTGATTATATTAAAAATTTCATATGTAGGTAATTTCACTTTCATCTCAATTTCCAAATTTTTTGATTCCATTGCCAATTTATCCGCAATTTCGTTTCCTGTTATTCCACAATGTCCTGGTATCCACATAAATTTTATGGTATTATTTTTGGTTATTAAATTGAAATACAGCTCCTTAATTTTGCATGTTTAAATATCATTATTTGATTTGTGATCATTAAAACACAATTATGTACACAGATTTACGTATATCTTACATATCCACAGAAATGTCAGTGTCTATATACTTCTAAAATGGGAAGGAATGATTCCTACTTATTTCTAACTATTGTTCCAGGATTTACATTCGACGCAAATCACCCGTTCCATCTTCACGGCCACGCATTTCGTGTGGTTTCGATGGGTAAAGTAGGACCAAATGTGACAGTTGAAGAAGTTAAACGACTTGATAGTCTAGGACTTATTCCAAGAAGGCTTGAAGGTGCGCCTTTAAAAGATACTGTTACTATTCCAGATGGTGGATATACGATTATTCGAATATACGCTGATAATCCAGGTAAATATTGTAAATCAATATATCTTATCTATACATTTTTTAATTGAAAATCACTTAATGAATTATCAATTATAACGGAAATCACTAAGTACTAATTTCTCTAGAAATGATCGATATCTATATTAGCTAATTATACGTTACACTGCATTGAAATCAGATCGTAGTTGCTCTTATAGATAAACATTTTTTTTTAATATAACTACTGAAAATATATTGGTGTAAGAATTGTTGCATTAAATCAGGGGCTATATTTTCAACATTACTTTACAAATCAAGTTTGTTCATTTTTTTTATGAATCAAAGGTCAAATTATTACAACATATTTCTTTATAAGTATAATAGTTTCATTCATTGAAGAAACCAGGATGTGGTTTAGTGAAACGGAATTTAGATTGCGATAATGAATTTGTTATCGGATTTATTTCAGGGTATTGGATGTTCCATTGTCACATCGAGTTCCACGTAGAATTGGGAATGGCGCTAATACTTAAAGTAGGGGAACATCACGAAATGATGCCCGTACCAAGGGGATTCCCACAGTGTTACAACTGGGTGCCTGAAACTATTGTCAATGAAACTGGTAAGATTTACACCTGTGTATACCAAAAACAGGGATTTCGTTTAATAAAGATTCCCGATATATTGCGGTAATTAATCTAAAAGATGAGTATACAAGAGCCTTAATCGATTATTATATAACTAACTAGAGTTTACCACCGTCGCAAGCGGCAAATTATAATTCCATTGAAATATGTAACTCGTTCTATATAAATTTTACACGTAAAAACAAATCATTTTTCATATAAAAAATTATTTTTTTTCAACTAAATAAAAAATATTTTCAATTCATTCGTTATTTGACAAACTTTTTTTCAAAATTTGGGATTTTTTTTTGATATCTAAATTAGGTACCCAAGTTAGTCCATATGTAAAATTTCAACTTTATAGCACAATTTTTAGCATCGGCAAGGGCCGCCCCCGTACCTCCACATAAAATTTTGAAATGAAATTATGAAAAATCAAAAATTTGAGCTTCCCCTAAATATACATGCAAAGTTTCAACTTTTTATCTTTTACGAATACAAAGTTATACAGCAAAAAAGGGCACACTCTTTTTTCTAGTTTTTCCAAAATTAGGGTTTCCAGGAAATTCAAGGGAAAATCAAAATTGGGCGGGGACGCCAAAAGTCTTAGAATTTTTTTCTCTACGAAATAGGAAATTTTCAAAAACTTTCCGTTTCGAGTTAACATACAATATTCACTACCAAACATATAAGAATATAGGAATATAAGTTTACAAGAATATAAGCATACAAATATACACCTGGAACATTATAATATAGGATAATATGTGGAAGTATTTGCAACGGTTGCTCAGGAAGTTGTACGGTCGATATGTCCACAAAAGCATCTAGTTCGATTAGGATGTAATTTTATATCCACAACTTCTAGAACCATCCTCATAACACGATATAATTTTAAAAAATTTGCTAACGTTTTTTTCAGATTCCAACGGGTTTGAAATTAACATCTCTCACACGTGGCCTTTACTAAATTTTACTCAAAGTGGGAGTGGAGGAGGTGGATCAATTTCGCGACTTTCAACAACAGCAATTTTTGTTTGCATTCTTAAATATATCATAGACTTTACTAATGTAATAAATGTTAGTTTATAATAATAATAGATAATTAGACATTTTCATTTCATATTAATATGTATGATATATACAATGCGTAACTTTTTAGCCTACCTATATCAGCATAATTACTTTTGGGTCTCCATTTTTATACAATCATAATAAAATATTTTTTCCTTATATTACACTTCGCAACGACGCTGGATTTTAAAAAGCTAAAGTTACGCTACTTCCAAAACATTTTTAAGTTAGAACAACTTAAAATGACCGACAGTGTTTCTCTTAGAAGCGCTGCTAAAACGCAAGGTTTTACAAAACCTGAAGAATGCTCATAAATTCATTAATATTTGTATATAATTTCATATAACTTTTATAATATAATAAATAATCCTTTTATATAGAAAAAACAATAATTAATAATTATTTGCTTAGATTAGATTTTTTATATTTGAATGGTTTTATTTGATGGAACAAATATAATTTAACATTGAGTTATAGGAGTTGCCATCAATTCAGGCGTAGAATCCTTAAATTATTGTTTTATGACTTCTCATATGAAGTAGTCATGATACAATTACATTAGAATTTAGTAAACACAAAAAGTAATGTATAAAAGAATGGATAAATTTTAAGAACTTAAAAAATTTTTAAGATGATGTAAATATATCAAAAGGTGTGTACATTATAGGTTTTATAAAATAAGTAACTTTAATTTGTTAAATAATAAGATATAAAATGTGATACAAGAAACTAGATAATAAATATTGAAATATAACATAATTAAAGCATAGTTCTAATTAATTATTAGATTTGTTATCATTCATAAATGGAGTGTAAGAGTGACTAGTATTTTTATAAAAAAAATTATTCATATATTAAATAAAATTTATTTACATATGCAATATTTGTATTATTTGAATCATGCTTTACAGATAAGGATTTAAGTTGTGGAAGGTTCTAGCAGAACAGATTCATTATATCATCATTGTAGAATGAATAAAAATAAGATAGTAATATCATTTGCCACAAATCACACGTATATAGATAGTCAAGTTGGAACAACATTTAAATAAACCAAAAAATAATTGGTAAAAAAAAAATTCACAATTAAATTTATAGTTTCTTCCTCCTCACCATTCCTTTTCTTTTCTGTTTCGCGAATAATTGTTTCTACAAAGTATTACTTTTGCGATAATTTTCTTTTCGTGATAAATTAACCCGGACCAGATTATATTTTCTGGGTTTGATTGCAATAAAATTTAATTGGTTATGTGCTAAAATAATCATAAATATGATCACAAAGAAAATAAATACAAGAAAAACAGAAAAGAAAGAATATAAACAGTTTGTAGTTATCAAAAACAATAATTTATTATGCAAATTATAATAATTATAGAACATTATTAAAAACTACATTCCAGAAGAATAAACAAACCAATTTGTTTAGATTCTTGGCAACACAATCGCATCTTATTTGTAAACAATTCTTCTACTTATCACAAAATCAAAAATGTGTATATTTTGTTCAAAGTTAACCATCTATAGTATATGCATCTTGTGACAAGATTTATTCCGCATATAGTATTATTACGTTTCTATCAACAGCGATCGTATATTTCCGTGATCACTCGACACACCTTTCGGAATAGTGGAGTCACCAGCAATTCCATGACGTGTCTGATGATGTCATCAACTCGTGGTATGGCGCGACACGTCTATTTACTTGTTACTCATGTGTTGCGACGAAAAGACGCTGAATAACAAATACTAACAAATACCGGGAACTCCACGCAGGGTATTCCCCGGCTATTTGATTCCCCACATCAAATAACTATGTTAAAACTGTTTAAAAACACCTCACTGTTATTTTTGTTTAATGATATTTCTAAGAACGAAATCAATTACTATTATTTTTCAATTAATGTGCCATGTTGTCTTAACTATTATATATTTAGCTCGTGTATTTCTTAGTACTAATTGTGAAATCTTCTGTAATTATAAGGAAAAGTACGGCAATAACAAATTGTTTATGAAATAGAAGTAGTTGTTTGTTAATAATTTAAGTATTTATTTGCGTTTAACAATATGTAGTGCAAGTAAACAATTCATAGGTAATGTTGCAATCTTGCCGATAAAAAATTGTTACCTACTTATTTTATTTTATTTAATGTTGACTATTTCCGATACTAGCTATGTCGACGATGATCTTTTACTGGGTTACCTGTTTTATGGTGTTAAAGCCTAATATATGTGTGACGATACCTCTGCCTAATAAATGCTTGATTATATATGGCATAAACAAATAAATAATAATTTATGGAATATTCATTTTTAAAGATATATGGCAATTATATCATATATTAAAGTAAAATTACTTTTTGTCATGTGAAAAATTAAGAAATAGAAAAAATTCTAATAAATATGATAATTTATATTGAATAAAGTATATTACTGTTGTAAGTAATTCCAAATAAAAACTAAAACATGTTGAATTGAAAGGTGAATTCACCAGTTCTCTTCTGCGAATAAAACAAGAAAACAAAATAAAAGCAAGGAATGGGTCTCTATAGAAGGAAAGAACAGTTTCTAACACATATTTAAATTATTATTTTATTAATTGTAAGAACACTTAAGAATTCATTGTCATAACGACGTCACGTTATTTAACACGAAGTATGTCCTTGTATGCAGCTGGTATGTTAATAGGATATGGTTTACTTGATTGACATCTTTTATTTGTGCATCTTGTATTGGATCTGATGGAGCAACAAATACATAGCAAGGTTAAGCGTAAATTTCTTAAAAAATATTTTTCTTAAAAAAATTATTCTGCGAAATGGCGCTAAAAGTGGACGGCGATATCGCCGTCAATCGGCGACTGACTTTTATTTATACCTAGATGCGAATTTAACACGTGCACAAGAATCACAGTCAAGGCTTCCCAGAAAGGCGAAGTCCACAGGACAAATATTGCGACTGCTTCACGGGGGCATTACCGGGAAACCCTGATTGGGTTCTAGTCAGGAACATAATAGGGATGTAGTCGGGAGCCTTCTAGTGGGGTATATCGGACATATATGGTCGAAATGTATAAACTTTTAGTTTCACACGCGTGTGTCGATACGCACATTAAGCGTTATTTGTAAACACAGTCAAAGTCAACTCCATTTGCTGAATTTGACGTGGGAGCAACACATAAGAGAGAAGGTCATTTCCATTTTCCAAAAAAGTCAATTGCGATTGGAAATTCATGTAAATAAGGGGTCTTTTCGTCTAAGTAACTTAGTTCACCACTGTTTATACGAGGAAACTTTATACAATAGTTGACAGCGGAAAAGTTAAAGAATTAACAACATTCCATAAATGTCGAGCTCGCATGCCATATTGAGTTTCTGATTTTTTTCCTCGTGCGTTGGTTGTTTTTGTTTATTGACTGCTGTTTTGAATATCAATATTAATTAAAACGTTATTTGGCGTTTTGGTTAACGATAAACTGGGTTTTTCCAAGTCACGAGAGGCACATTTGATATGTGATTAAAATAAACAAAAAAACGTGCTTTAAAATATCTGAAAAATAAACAGCATTCTAAGCATCTGGGTTTTTTTACAGAAATTCAGAATTTGATTAAAAGTCTAGTTGTTCTATCTAAAGTGGTCCATTGCGGTCAATCGCAGGGATTTACTTTCCTCAGTGCTTCGAACAAAAACCAGAGCCGAACTGTGACTGCATTCGAATTTTCAACTGATTTACTCAAAAACTTTATCTTAAATAAAATAAAACGAGGGAACAGTGAAAATTAGATTAATTAGATAAACTAAATTATATATATTACATTATATTTACTTTTTCTTTTAAAATTAGATTTGTATAGCAATTCAAATTATCTAATCTAAATTTATTACAATTTGTGAAGATATCTAAGGTGGGCCAAGTTAAAAGAAAAAGTTCAAAGGTATCAACATTTTTGATCATTTATTCTTCTTCGTTTTAACATCAGTCTATTTGCATTTGCAATACTTCTTCTAATACTGACAATCTCCTAATTTTGGAAGTTATTATATAGGCAAAAATACCTATTACCTGGTGCTCTATCAAAAGGAAAACTGCAATTAAGGCATTATTAACAGAGGGATGAATCTTTTGTAAAGTAAATATCACAAAATTCAAATTTTGGCCACCAACAATAAGTAAATTTTTGGTCACATTTGAAATATAATTACAATAATAACGGGAAACTTATACTTAAAACATAGCGCTGTAGAACTTTTTTCTAACACGGTTCAACATTAGACGGTATTATTTTAAACAAAGTTAAGCTACTAATAAAACCGTCTAAAATTTAACGATGGCGGAAAAAAGTTGAACCTTACACTCTTTTAGATTGAATGACCCATATACTGGTATGGTTAATTATTGCAAAAGATTTACCTAACAAATTCAAAGGAACTAATTTACATAACCGCACAAAAACCACTAGAAACAGTCAAAGAATTACCTTGTCTTTGGCGACCTTTTTATGGGATTCCCCGTACATATTTATCAAACTTTATCTGTCTCTTTAATAAATGTATGTGTGGCAATAAAGATTCAAGTAACTACTTTATACATTAGAATCGTTGTAACATTTTTAATAAATTCCGAGGTATACAAACATATTTGAATAAATATTTTTAGTCAATACGTATATGTACACTAATAATTTTCTAACGTTGCATTTGCGAACATCTCAACAAAAGCTAAACATAAATATTTAGTAAGTATTTTATCCTATTTTTATCGGCATATTTTCACTAGCAAAACATTTCTAACTTTTAAAATATACTCAAGGCCGTTCAGTTAACTATAATAAAATGTGAACACACATTTATTCACTATACATATTCATAAATCTTTGAAGATGGTTTTTGTATTTTTTTTTTCCGGAAATACTTAACATTTCTTTCAAGATTAGTTCACAATAGCAAGAATACCGGATTAATAGAATTCGAGGAAATTGTTTTATCATCGCAAATCGAAATCATTGAAGAAAGAAATGTATGAATGACGAATGACGAATGGTTTGCGTGCAAAACTTGTAACGGTTCTGATAATGCGTAGTATTGACCTGTTGTACGTGCAATGATGTTGCGCGATAGTTATTATTACACCAGTGAAGTTGAGACAAATTTATACGTACAACATGATGTCAAAAAGAGAAAGTCAATTCTAATTCTGTGTTAGATTATATCTTTTGATATTCTAAATTAATTATACCAAATTCCCCATAAACACAAAATATGTATGTTACTTTACATTCATGTAATATTTTACTTAAGAAAAACCTAATAATATTTTATTTAAAATTGCCTTTAATAATATTTTATTTAAAATTGTCTTCTGTAAAATTGTATTTTGTTTAAAAGAATAATATGATAGTATACTAAATTCGGCACTCTCACTGAAACACCCTATATTTCAAATTAAATGAAACTCAAAATAACCAAAATATACCAAAACCGTATCTGTTTGATATGGGGAAATCTAGTCAAATTGCTTTTGTTATAACAAGATCCCTGTACCTGTAATCATAATTTAAAAATCGATTCGGAAAGGCGAAAAAGTACTCTGTGAAAGAAACCATAGGTAGAATTAAAGATAACCATTTATGTCTGAAAACTATAAGGCCGTCTCCACACGGGTCGACTGGTTGCAAATCTTAGCCCGAATCTGCCGATACGAATGCGATGAAACTGTGTTGTTAGTGAGAGAACGCACGTATATACGAGTGAGAGAAAACATACGGCACGAACGAAACTAAACTGGTTTTGAGCACGTTTTCAGCGACTATGTTTCTCGGTTGCAGGGCATGCTTGGTTGCATGCTTTTGATGGTGACATTATGAGCAGAGATGTGCACAAAAACTATTCAAAAATATTTAAATACATACATAAATACAAATACGACATAATAAAATCCCTTATTATGCCATTGTTAAAAATTCTATAGAGTCACGAAACACGGCTCGACTAGTTTGCAATCAGTCCACTCGTGTGCGGAGGACCTAAGCAGAGATTTGACAACGGTCTTAAAAACCTTATTGACTTTATCAATAAATCTAATTTAATCTTTATATTTTAAATACCCGTATTTAAAACTATAAATTATGTATTACAAGTGTTTAGAAATGTTTATATTGTTTTATGAGCAAATAACTATCAAAAGTTGATAATACATTCAAATAAATATTTAAAAAAATAATAATAATAATCTTTTTTGGTAATGATTAAGAAATGTGACAAGATTTAAAATCTAGATCTTGTAACAATAGAAATACACTCAGTCTAATTTCTGATAGGTTTGTATAAACATTTTTCAATCTAATCTACAATCATACGTGATACCCCACAGGGCCCACAGGTTTCTTATCAATTAAATATTAGAAAACTAAAGCAAAGTATGTTGTAACCTTTTGTTATGTATAAATGTATAACTTCAAATTCGATTTAGAGGTTTTAATCTTCGCTAAAAACCCTAATGGGCTTGTGTCCTCATTTTTCAGTGGTCGATTTTTCAATTGTTGATTGAAATTGATGTTAATAAATGTGTATTGGCGTGTCTATTTTATTAAATATCTAAATATTGACGGAGATATAGCAATTAAAAATTTGAATTGTAGTTTTACCGCTAGAAATGGTCGGCCATATTTGTATGACGTGATGCATTTTAACGTCAGTTATTTGTTGAGTAGGTCAGTGCTGTGGTAATGTTTTGTAGCTGTTGGTAGTTAAATAATCAAGTGAAGTCAAAGAATAATATTTTCTTTTTATTTAACCCTGCTAAGGCAGACATAATATTGAAATTTTATTGTTCCTTGAAATAGCTGTAAATAATATTTGATATTTTGATATATAAATACATATAGCAGAGATTTATGAGCTGTAAGGTTGGTAACCTTACACAAGGATTGTGATGTCACATGCACTTGGAATGTGTACAACGTTAAATCCCTTTAATAATTAGAGATACAAAATGACTTTTTTAATTGTTAATATCTCTTAACATATAAGGAGTTATTAAAAAATAATTGAACATTTGAGGTTCTAGTAACCAACTTTATCAATATATAGTACACTTTTATAGAAATTAAGACATAGGACACAAGCCCATTATTTATTCATTTTGCGTCAGTAAAAGTCATATCTGTAAAATGACGAACCGGAAGTCTCTATACTCAATGTTATTTCATTCTGCAGACTCACTAAAATTACAAGTAAACTGACACAGAATGTGTGATATTATCAATTTCAAAGAAGCTTGAAAACTATATGAAATAAAACAAGAAATTCAATAGAGCATTGGACAAAGTACAACTAAAATAATGCAAGCAAAATTGTGGCAAATATATTTATTTTTTATTTGATTACTAAAGATTATTACAATCTCACCTACTTAGAGGACATTCAGTGATAGGTATGTCAAAATAAAGTGTCTTGCGCGGGATGTGCCCATCGACTCATCCCTCAATTTTAATAGATCCTAGATTATGTTTAATTGGCTAATAGGTCCTGAGGTACTTTCTTTTTTAGTCTGCGTACTGCGGAAATATTTGACATTAGACAGCTGGCCAAATTGTTTTTTATGTTCAAGTATTCTCTCTTTGTAAGCTTTGATTCTAAGCACTATTTCTTCATTAACTGTAGGTATATCCAGATCCCGATGTATTATGCGATTAGGTACAAACCATGGTGCATTCGTGACAATCCTTAGCATTTTGGACTGAAATCTTTGGATTATTTCAATATTATTTTTTTTTTTAATTTATTTATTTATTTGCCTTGACTTTTATTCGTCATAGCCACCATCAAACATTTTTTATACATATTTAACATTTTATAATTCTACTAGCTTTTACCCCCGTCGCAAGCGACGTCTGTCTTTTGTGTGTGGCTTGAACTTCATGTAAAAATTTTAATTCCACCAGAGTTTCCCCCGTCGTAAAGCGTCTTTTTGGCGTGTATCATTTGAATCCAATAAAATAATTCGTAATTACATTTCATATTTAACTGTTCTATTTTTAAATTGAAATAATAAATAAACTCGCACATATACATTGCACATATAAATTGACTAAAAAAATATATTTTTTTTATCAAAATAAAAAATATTTTCAATTTATGCGAAATTTGACTAACTTTTTTTCAAAATTTGGGATTTCTTTTTTCGATTCGTAAATAAGTTACCAAGGTTAGCCTATATACAAAATTTCAACTTTCTAGCACAATTTTTACTCTCGGCAAATATTGCCCGCCGTGCCCCCAAATAAAATTTTGAAATTTTGAATTTTTTTTTATTAATAATATATTTAATTATTCTAGAATCCAGAATATGAACTTTCTCTAAAGTTCCCTACCGGGCCCCCGAATTTCTAAAACCCCCACTTTTTCAATTTTTGAATTTCAAATTTTTGAGAAATGTCAGCATTAAATAGCTTAATACACATGCAAAATTTCAGCTTTCTATCTTTTACGACTTAAAAGTAATACAGCAAAACAGGGATCACTTTTTTTCCAGTTTTTCCAAAATTACGGGTTTCCAGGAAATTCAAGGAAAAATCCGGGGACGCCAAAAGTCTTAGAATTTTTTTCTCTACGAAATAGCAAACTTTCAAAAACATTAACGGAGCCGTTTTCATTCTACCATACGAATTTCAGCAACAAACATATAAACATATAAACATATAAACATATAAATATACAGTTGGAACATTATAATATAGGATTTTACAAATTTATAAATATTTAAATAATTCACTAATTAATTTTGAATTTTACTATTGAATTATTTCAATATTAGTAATATTGCAAATATATGAAACAGTGAAACATAACCAATACTGATGGTTCATTTAGTATAAACATTCACTGACGACCTCCTATTATTTTAACAATTTATATGGTGTCGCCACCTCATATTTACTGTGTCGCCGACTAAAGTTCAGGGAACCGTTTACACAGATTCAGGAAATAAAATAAGTATTCATAATATTTAATTATTTAAATGTGATGTCTCATACCACAAATACGATACTCTTACTATATGTTTCTAACCTCTGATTCCAATCCAATAAATAAAACATGTTCAGACCTGCAAAATCTTGAGAATTTTAAACTGTACAATTCCAATTATAGTCACAACAGAAAACACGTTAGTGTATGAATGAGACAGAGATAGTATCAGCAAACACTTGGAGTCTTTTTTATCTCACTCGCTAGATAATAGGGTCCAAAAGTTTCCTTGTATCACGACAATCTGAGGCATACTGCAAGTTTCGACTTGTTGCTAGTTGGTAGAACGCATGAGTGCGCATCATGTGTTTGGATAAGTAATTCTACAGATGCACCATATATATTAAGTTGGCTTATTTATGAAAGATGAGTAATCTAAATATTTCCACATATAATATTGTACAAGCTCAAACAAGAATGATAATGTTTCGTTGTTGCATTCAGATAATAGTTCTACCTCCCACATATTTCTGTACCGAATTCGGGGATTCAGTCGTCATAATTGTGGGGCCTCCTGAAGTACTTTCAAAGTAATAAACTGTTTCAAATTGACTCCCTCGTTTGTTATCAAATTTTGCTCCAGTTATTATCTTATGGTGGCGCCTACACTCTTAACATTTTACTGAAACATTGACCAATTGCGTAATCCCCATTTAGGAATCCCATCTTATTTTTCTTTTTTGAATAAAAGTTGATTATTTTGTTTATTACCATTACCGTTTATTGCACATTTTAGTTTTTTAGCATGTGATTAAAAATGAGTTTTGTAAAACTTTAATTTTTCTTAACCACAAGAAATCAAGTATTATTTAAATTCAATATAAGTAATATTGTATAAAAATAATGTAATGTTTTGCGAACGAAAATGTAATCTTATTTGGGCAAATATCAACCCAGTTTAAGACCAAGTAAAAGTGCTTTACCTTGAATCAGAGGGCCGATAGTTCTAATTTTTGGATGTTTTAAAGTATGGAACATACACGCGTGTCACTATCTTGATAAAATGGATGCTAAAACAGATATTTTACAATGTTTCCTTACTAGTAGATCATACGATACATATAGTTATTATCTATTTTATAGCCAACAAAATTTCCTATATTTTTGGCATATTACTTTTGCATTAGTCCTTCACTGAAAATTAGTAATGATTTAAAACAGCACAGTTTTGCCCATATTTTTAAAACCATTTATTATTTTAAAACCAAGTCATTTATGGTGAAAAAGAGGTAAATCTCGTGTCTCGGCATAAGATCCGCCTCCCACTCTCCGCTCTATATCACGAGAAGAGTTATCATACGATAAAATGCATAATATAAAATTCGTAGAGAATTTTATGATCTACAAGTTTTATAATAAACTCTAGTGACATATGACACATAGTAAACGAGATATTGGCTTTGACCTTTGGTGATATGAGACTTCCTAAGAAGCAAAATTTCAGCTTATTATATGTCACTCCGAGGTAAAATCCTTATGTCACCGGGTTATATCATTTAGAAGGAATTTTAATCGTTCTACAACTTTTAGTTAATATTTTTTTGATATAATATATGATTTACAATTAATAATCTAAACTTTAATTCAGCAGAAGTAATTTAAAAAGTAATTAAGTCTGTTGATTTAATAGTTTAGCCATTCGATAGGAAATATTTTCTATTATTATATAAGATCTATTTTTTATACATAAACAAATAAATTAATTAAAAAATATCACTCAGACACAAATAACAGTCCATCATCTACTAGTAACCTGCCCACAATATCAAACACAAAGAACAAAACACAACATCAGTGGTGAATTAAAAGACATACTTTCAAACAATACAGAAAAATATTCAAAAACTGCTGGAATTCCTTAATGATATAAATATAATAAACTAAATTTAATTAAAATAAATTAACTTCGTTAGAATCGCCTCAAATTCTAAAATAAAAAAAATATTACCCTATTTTTAGCTATTTCATTAGAAAATTATAGAAAATTAAAATTATAATAATAAATTCAAACAAAACTGGTGTAACTACATGCAAAATGTATATGTTTCTCATTCATTTATTACTCTTTATTTAAACTAAATTTATACTTTCAGGACAATTCGATAATGATACCTTTTACAATTATGCAAAAATTATTAACATTGCACCGATTAAACAAATAACACAAATCCCTAATATTTTACTGCAATAATATTATAAAATCTACATTTCCTATAGTGAGTGTACACAACTATGAGTTCATTTCATGTTTCAACTTGTAGTTTGAAACGGATCAAACTAAAATGTGCAGCACGTGACAATAACCATAGAGTAAAACGTGTAATATTAAGAATTAGAGAAATTTAATTCCTGCAAAATAAGTTCTTTTCATTCATGTAGTTATTATTATCTGTGGTAGTTATTTGTTTACAACATACCGAGCATCAAAACGTTACCTTTACCTATATAGAACAAATACAAAGCATCTCTAGTAGCCATGAGTTTTTACATCAGTAAGGAAAGGTGCTTATTATTTTTCGAAGTACTGTGGTTTTGACAAGGAAGATTACACGGTTGTTATGAAATACTTTTGATAAAGAATTTCAAGGAAAAATTGTTTAAAAAGGCGCCCACTTTATTTGCAATTCCGAGAAGTGAAATCATAATCTATTCATCAGGATCAATTACTTAAATAAAGTACATATTTTCCTGTACATTAATGAGTGAGTGAGTGAGTGCACGTAATCCGAGACACTGATGCCCGGCGCACAGTACCCGGTGGTCGAAAAGATTAATGATTCTATCCTTATTATTCAAGGAAAGCAATATGGGCAACAGTTTTTATTACATAAGAGCAGTGCCGAACTAACAACAATTATATTCGTATATCACTATTTAATATTAAAGACTTTTACATAAAATTGAGATACTTGAAGTTCACCTAAACCTTGCGAGCCATATTGAATTATAAGTTGTAAATAGATCCGCTATTTTGATGAGGAATTAGCAACACTGTATAAAAAATTGGTCGAAAAAATGCATTAGACGTCTCTTTCTTGGGTTAATGATACACTACAAAAAAGAATAGCGCAGAAATAAATTCATAATTCTGAAATTATTATTTATATTTTATCATTATTATTTTTTTTTTAATCTTTATTTTTTGAGTACATCAACTATTGGTAGTTATTAGTACTTTGAAATCAATATAACATTTTTTATGGACATTTTCTTATAACACATAACTTATACACCTTTTTTCTTCCATATATCAGCTTCTTTTTTTCATTATTACATTCCAAATTCCTCCATCGGTGCTTCTCCAACCACCTCTTCATTCAACTGAAGAGGTGGTTGAATGAAGAGGTGGTTGGAGAAGCATCTTTTTTCAATTTCGGCATCTCGATATGACACAGAAATCGCCTCAACTATGATGTTCACAATTCCATCCAATCTCTTCTAAAGCTGTTCTTTTTTCTTTTTTCTATTTTCTTTGTCGATTTTTTCTCAATATTCAATATCATTTTTTTTCAATATTCATTTCTATGGTTGCACACAACCTGATTTTACCAAACCCAGAAAATATATCCCAGTAGTCAGAATCAAGCACCAATGCTCTTGCCCAATTGTGTCACTTTTATCATTATTATTTTCGCGCTATTCTTTTTCGTAGTGCAGCCTTCAGCTAAGAAATAGGTGTCCCAAACATTTTTCGACCAATTTTTTACATTGCCAATTTTTGTTATGCTGTCATAAAGAAGTACAAAATAAAGTTCTTGTCTGAAATAGAATTAACAATGTCTAGACGCTTTGTAGACAATAAATAATGAATGTTTATTTACGTAAATTACGAATTACGTAACGCGCAAGGAAGTGGGGGGGGGGGGGCTCTACAAAGTGCGACAAGACGTGACACGAAGAATGGAAAGGGGAGAGGTGTCATTAGTTTCGTGACGTCATATATAAAATTCGACATCGAAACGAAAATGGATTTCATTGAAAGTTACTAAAAATGTCCGACTTTCTGTAGTAAAGGGAATGATGAAATAAGCAAACTATAGTGTCACTAAAATATTTGTTATGACGGAGTTCATATTACCTTAGCCGCTATATTTAGCTGTTACACTATGGAGATGGAGTAATAAATGAATAAGATTTGAAAATAATTATTCAGTCACTATGACACCGAGACTCAAAAATGTGTTCATTATACAGGGCTGGCTTGATCGGCAATATTCTGATTGATTAAATATTCACGACACACCTCAGCAGGTCACTAAAACAACTTGTATTTTTTTCACTTGTTTCCTTTCTTTACTTGAAAACAAATTAAGATTGTATACATTGCATCATTACAGCCTGGGCAGAACCAGTGCCAGTACGACTTGGCCTTGCCGCTTTATTTTAATAAAGCACTGTTTTTCCTCCTTTATAAAACATTGCAAATAAGTGTTGTGACATTTAGATCGGACAGTTTTATATTTATCTAACAAAATCACGTGTTGTTATGTATGGGCTAATTCAGGGGAATCCCAGAAAACAACGAGTATTTAAAAGCAAATCGTTTTACACTTATGGTGAAGGTATAATTCTGAATTGGGTTATGAACTGATTTTTTAAGGGTCGATTTTTTAACTCTGTATTGAAATATTAATTAATAAACGTATATTGGCGTTTTTATTTTATTAAATTTAACAAAAATTGACGCATATATATCTATTTCAAGTTAGAATTATTGGTCGATGGACCATAGCTTTTACGAATAATACTGTGTCCCTTTTGCACTGCTTTTGTTTCACAATGATTGTGAAGCTACGAACAGCATTCAACATATACGAACGTAGCGGATGCCGCGTTAAAAGAGGCGCCAAACTATAAATACTATACTACATATATATTATAAATTTCGCTCGGACCGGCCATGTTGGTTCTAACCTATAATTTTTCAGAAATCAAGACATATTCTTTAATATATTTACTATACTGCTTTTAAATTATATACTTTTTCAAAAAGTATAGTTTAAATATATAATTATATTCTCAATAAAAGTATTAATGTTGAATAAAACAGCTAAATTTCCTCTAAAATTATCTTTTAAAGAATGTAAACCACTTTCCTGCGGTAATATTTTATTAACCGAATTTTATAATCACAATCAGAATCCCCGGCGGAAGCAAATTATACACAAACATTCAGGGAATGCTGATTATAAATTGATTGTTAAAAATTAAGTGATGATTAACAAACATTGTGAAATTGTTGCACGTGCTGCAAGAATAGTTACTAGGGAAGGTTTTTATTCAGATTTGCAGAAAAGTTGGTAGACCTCGCGCAAAATTTATTAGTCTGTCTAATTTCCAAGTAATGAGTCTTTTCTTGTCCTCATCGTAAATTCAATTATATATAGTACATATTTTGAAAAATACTGTCCAAAATATCGTTCCAAAGTGATCGGAATGTTTTCCGAAAACTTTTTTAACTTGTTATAGACAATGTTGTATTTGCAAAAGTTATAGGAGAAAGGAAAGAGTGAAGATGCTAAGAAGAAATTTAGAAAAACCATATAGAGTATATTTTCAAACGATAGAAGAAATATTGGAACAGGATAAAGAACAAAAAATTAAGTGGTAACGATACCACCATAGAGAGAAAGAAGGAAAAAATTAAAAAAATTAGAGACGACCTGTAAAATATATTCACGTTTAGGTTAAACATTTTATGGGGAATCTAGTATCTGCAGCAAACACGTTTTGTTTATATTAGTGGTCACTTAAAACTATATTTCTAACAATTTGTAAATTTGTTTTTACTGCTAAATAAAATATGTTTAAGTGGGGAAGCTTAGCACATATAAATTCTTCACACGCGAAGAAATGGCGTCTAAGATGACGTCTGAAATACAAAATATTCCATTTGCGATGTTATTCAGGTTGGTTTCGATGTTATTGATCATGGCGGTTTCAGAAAAAATCGATGTTCTAGTTCCAGCGCTTAAAATCTTTATTCAAAAATCGAGAAAAAGGTCAGTAGGTCATAACCAAACAAATGAACCTAATAAAATATACTGAATACGTTTTAAAGTTCAGTGAAGTCTTCTTGTTTGCAGCGCTATAGCTCCCTACGCATCAGACATACAAGAAAATATTCTAACCAAAAATTGTAGGAAATTTTGTCTTTTATAAAATTAATAATAACTATATTTATCGCAAAATCCACTAATAAGGAAATATTGCAAAAAGGAAAACGTTTCTACTTGCTTGGCAACTTTTATTATAAGGACAAAGTTTAAAACATATCCAAAAATTGGAAATGCCGGTCTGTCGTTGCCTGTTTACCGGTACGCGTTGCATAACTGCTGCCCAGCTGCTAACGCAATTTGTCTACTCTTTGCTTTTTCTTCGTTCAATACATCATACGTGATAAGCCTCATGGTGGTCGTCAGATGTGCAGAATTCTTGCAGAGGAAATGTCACGATCGGGGTATCCCAGGTTTGATCCCAGATTACGATATCCGGGGTTTGGTCAGACCGATTACATAACCTACTAACAATCTTATCACTAATGAAGTGGTTTTTGAAATAATCTATATAACACTGTTTATCTTTTCATTATAAAAAAATATGAATGTACTTAATTAATTAATAAAAAGTTAATACAATCCTTTGTTTGTAAATGAAAAGTATTTCATTGAAAAATTCTACAAATTTTTTTAGCAGATAGCATAGTAGTATTTTGACTGCTAAAGTTTATACTTCTCGGTAAAAATTAAACTAAAATGCATATGCTATGAATATTAATAAAACTTCAATAAATTGTTTTATGTAATGAGAAATTAGATTTTCAGTAATTTTGCCAGCTGTCTATTATGTCTGTGTTTTATTTATATACACTTAGTAGTATTTACTATATACTTTTTATATTTATACTTATATTTAATAAACTAATTTCCATTTGAATACTTTTTGAGTTTACATTCTGTAGATTGTAGAAAAATATTCAATATTTTTTATTTATATAATTTATTTAACGTTGACCGATACTGAATTCTATCACCGATGACCTCATGCAATGTTGGCAGTATTTTTAGTATCGGTTTTTCATTGTAAGTTTTATGACTATGAATGCCCATAATAAATTAATTTTGATAACAACCAAACCAGAATATAATATTTTATATATATAGAATATAATATTTTAGTAAAAATGGTAGCCGACCTTTGGTAAAGCGATCTATATCACCTTTCCAACAAATTTTATATCATTAGTTTTTATCAATCAATCCTCAATCCTATATTATAATGTTCCAAGTGTATATTTATATGTTTATATGCTCCCGCGATTCGTATGGTAGCTCGAAAAAGGCTTTCTTATTTCGTAGAGAAAAAAATTCTAAGACTTTTGGCATCCTCGGATTTTTCCCTGAATTTCCTGGAAACCCGAAATTTTGGAAAAACTAAAAAAAAAAAAATTTTACTTTTTGCTCTATAACTTTTAATTCGTAAAAGATAGAAAGTTGAAATTTTGCATGTGTATTACGATGTTCAATGCTAACATTTTTTGAAAATCAGAAATTGAAAAATTGGAAAAGGGAGAAAATTAGAAGGCCCAATATGAAACTTTGGAAAAACTCAAATTTTGGATTACTTAATAATGAAATATATTATTTAAAAAAAGGATTCAAAATTCAAAAATTATATTTAAGGGCACGGGGGCGGTTTTTGCCGAGTGTAAAAATTGAAAATAGAATTAAAATTTGAAATGAAAATACGAATTACTTTGTTGGATTCAAATCATACACACTAAAAAGACGACGGGAGTAAACTCTAGTTGTATTATAGTTTACAAGATATAAAGCCGAGAAATCTTACCATTTTTAGATTTCTAGATTTTTCACAAGGACGTTTTTACGTAAAAAACATAAAAAATACCAAAACCAAAACATAATATTAAAAAAAATAATAACATTACTACCTAGAATGATACAGTGGATTCACCATTACTTAATACGTTTCAAAATATTACAAATTGCGTATTTCATACCTTCTAGAAAAGGGTTCTATAATTGTAAACAAGATAAAAAATACGCCGTTTATTTTTGTTTACAATATCAATCTAATTACATTGATATTTTGCATGTATTAGTTTCAATAAGCATATTGTTTATACCTATAATAATAGTATTATTATATTTAGTACGTATTGCAACATCTTTCACAAGTATGAGTCACTGAATAAGTATATGTGTTTATATAAAGCTTTCTATGTATTTGAAACGGGTTTCTATGTGTGTGTTTTTGCTACATGCGTAGATGATACTACGAATTATCAAAACCGACCAGCGTGTTTGTTGTTGATCCATTCATATATATTCCACCGAAGCAGCTCGAACTAACAGTTATAACCCAGAACCTGAGCGAACAACACGTAAAATATAAAGTACTGTGTTCATTCATTAAATATACCTACAATTTTTATATAATTATAGTGGAGTTACAAATGATTTGTGAGTGCTACGGTCACCGCGATTTCAAAATGGATTATAGTTATCCTTGGTTAGGATATGGAGTGTGCAGGATTTGTGCAAGGGCCGATAGGAGAGTTTTAAATCTTTTCAGTTATGAAAGTTTAAAATGCAATTTGGTGCAGAAGATGGAGACCTGTTTAAAGATATATGTAAGTAATTTATTTATTTTAATTAAGTCACAAAATTTAGTTAGTCCTTTATTTAGAAATTTCGAGAACTTGAATTTAAATTTAATTTAATGTAGTGCCCAAATTTCTAGATATTTGTATTTGGAAAAATCTTATTAAAATATTTATTTATACACATTAGAATGTTTTATTAAGAAAATTCAAAGCAAAGTTTTTTCCCGCGACTTTTGATTTGTTCGATTTATAACACTCCTGTTCTTCTAAAGACAATAATGAAAATCTTCTCGAAAGAACAAAATATAATGTTTGATATACCCTAATCAAAACGAAATTGATAAAAACAAATGTTAGGTCAAATTTTAAAATATAGTAACGGTGAAATTATAAATCGAATAAACACAATAAATAATTTATGTCTTTCAAATATATATTTATTTTACAAAATACGTAAATATATTTTCAAAATGAATTATGGGAGTTCCTTGTTTGCACCTATGTCTCCTTTTATATGCATGTCATTATAGATGGCGTAAATATTAATATCTCTATCTCTCTTGAACATATAGTTGTTTCTATTAATGTCCTTTAAAAAGATTCCATTGAAAAACAAAAAGAGAATTTAAATTAAAATTTTCCAGGGGTTTCTGTCTTTCTAGAAATCTAGTCATTGCTTTTAAATTGTTCTTTTTCACATGTACAAAAACACACTCTCTTGTGTATTATTGAAATATCTCTATTAAATATTATCATTGAAATTGTAAGTAATTTGTATGTTTATACCTTTCTAATTTAATAGTACAGCATGCGCATAATCGGGTAAATTCATATTTCGCAAAAAGAAGTTCTTTTTTATAAATTTAAAGAATTTTTGTATGTGATGCAATATCGATCCAAAATTATTCCACCTTGTGAAATCATCCTGACTATGACTCTGTCACGTTTGAACTTTGAAGGCCACGTCATAACAGACTACGTGGCACTCAACACGTTTGAACATGTCACAACTCGCGTGAAGTTGAACCTTAGGTCAACAGTTTGCATATTTTGAAGTAGGGGAATCAACAGAGAACAGGGTGGTCTTAAAAAAGTGGGGAGTGAAAGATTTATTGATAATAGCTTAAAAGAAGCTGATGCCACCTTTTTAATTTGGTTAACCAAAACCACAAATGATGACGTCTATTGTATTTTAAATATATGTGATTCCCACCCAGATCTGGGGCAAATTTAATACTGGGAATTAACTAGTTAGGTAAACGTATCGGGTTTTATCTCTTGGGTTTTTTTATATTTCAAATTTATTTGTCTAAAACTGGGCCTCGGGCGAGTTCAGCCCTGTTACCACCTCGTGGATTTATTTTCTATAGGAATGACGTCGAATGTTAATTAAAAGGCAAAGCAATGTGCGTGTTTGATTTAGAAGTTCTTCAATTAACTAAAACAAAACATTATTATGATTTACCTAATTCAATTCTAATTACATGTTATATTTTATGTGATTTTATTAATAGGTTATAAATATTTAATGGTAATCTGTTAACTTATCGTAGAAGTAATACATCGCAATGTATTTCATCGCACAGCTACTTATTTCTCTCAAATCACTCTTGAAAAAGTTACCCATCATTTTTCACATTGACTACAAATTTTTGCAACCATAAATGTAAGTTACAACTTATTAAATCATGCGTATATTATTTCTATTTAATATAAATTATTATATTTCAAGAGCTGAAACTTACATTAAATGGAAACATAAAATTTAAACTTTATAGCTGTGAATGGGGCTTAACGTTTACTTACAATTTCCATTCTTACTTGTAATATACGCACTTATTGCATCAAATAATAGTCAGGGGTTTTCCCCAAATACGAATACAAAAATTGAAACGCAGGTATATCTTCCTCAAGGGTAATTTTTGTATGTCACCACTACCCACTTAAATGCTAACCTATACCTATATATATATTGAAATAAAGGGGATGAGAAATTCAAATACTTTCTTATAAATTCCATGATCATGACTCGGCAAAAAGACTTATGTTTCATTGTCAATAGAACAGCAGTGTGGGGAAAGGGTTTTAAATATAACCTATTACAAGAGATAACTTTAGCAGTATTTGCTATTTATAAACAAAAATTAGTTAAATAATTACTTTACAGTAAATTAAATAATGCGCCTCTGATTATTGCATGTAATTTATAGTCCATGAATCATATGAGTGTAATGTTATGCATCACTCATAGCTGAATAATACGTTGGAACTATCATGTGATACACTTCCTCGTGACTTGTAACTATTTAACATTTAAAATATTAAATGCTGTAATATTATTTTATATGGTGCAATGTGTTAAAAGTGTTGCAGATATTTCAGGCGCGCAAATGATAAAATTCATTATCTACTGTAAATATAATTCGACGTATATACATAATTATAAATTTTATATCTTTGTTTCTTATTGTATGCACGCCTATTAGGCTATTTAATTTTTATTTCCTATTAGATCACACATTTAGTATTTTTAATGTAATAAACATGTTTTTGTATTTTGTTATATTGTTTTGAAGACTTTAAGTTTTTAAAATAGCAGTATTACGTATTCAAAAACATGGAATTAAAAAATTAAACTATAAATACAAGATGAAACTAAAACATCCGGTTCGTAGAGGATACCTTTATGAATTACACCAGGTGTTCGGTTTCTTCAAATAGTAATAGTTTAAATAAAACATTTAAAAATATTTCCAATTAAAATTTTACAATTTAATATTTTAGAATCATTACTGACAACGATTTTTTCAGTATTAGGAGCAAGAAGTTTTTACAGCAAAAAATATATATTTGTTATTTTAGTCGTTCTATTTGAAGACTCTGTTTTCAATCATAAAAGTACGGCGGTAATATTAAATATGTATTTTAAATAATTTAATTGTAGATACACATAGAACTTGATTTATCTAGATCGTAGAGAGTTTCTTTATGAACAAATTTAGGTGTTTCAGTTTCTTGTTGTTGAAACAATTTAGTTATGCTAATATAATAACAACTTCTCTGCTAGCCTTAAATAAAACCCCATCGATTTATGAATTTATTAATACAATAGCTCCTGAAATATAAGCAACACAAATAACAAAGTTCGGACTCCTGCTAATACACTTCAAAGGTTTGAATCTATGATATATCATACAGCGCCTGATACTGAATATTTTATTCTTAAACATTAATTTTATTATTTATCGGTTTTCTCATTAGGAAATTTTCCTTTAAACTTAGCGCTATATTATCTTGGGGAATCGAGCCATTAGACCGTTGAAACAAAACTAAAATCGTTTTTAAAAGAAGTACTTGTTTTGGAATTTAAAATTAAATCATTTTGAAACAATTACATTTTCATTAATTAATCCCCAGTTAAATATTTCTTTATTTATGGACTTAATTATAAAACTATTTATATGAATAGAATCACAGTTTGACAATTTGTGGTATGTGAACATGCAGAAATAAAAAATGGCTGACCTTTATTAATATTTTCAAACTCCAGTAGATGGCACATCAGTTTAGTATTGTAGGTTATTTTATTTTTTACACTTTTACAACTTTTTAAAGAAAACCATTACACAAAGTACGACTACACACTATTATTGTTCAACATCCACGCCAAATTATATACATTAGAAATTGATTGTTAAAAGTATTGCATTCATTAGTGTCACTTCACATACTCGTATATTATATTACACATTTATAATAACAATAACGATTATTGAGACAAAATAAATACGTAAAATTAAACTATAGGTTCTTATTTATAAGTAAAACTACTTTTCACATTTAGCAAAGACTTTTTTAACACAAAACAATATTTGAAAACTGAAACAAATTCCACCACTTTAACTTTTGAAATTCAAGACGCCAATAAAGACAACGGTGCTGCCAACTTACGAAAAACTAAACCAGATTTAAATGCACTTCCGTAAAGCTTAATTATTTCTTAAAAGGTTTAATTATTATTATATATTTTGTCACATCTATGTAAGATAAATTGTATTCATAAACCAACTCAAAATTCAACCTTTAATATACAGTGAATCAAAACAGAAATGTTATCAAAAAATGTTTGTTTTGCATTTTTCTCTTAACTTCTCTCCCGCCAAAATTTAAATGTCAAGTACTTTTGGCATCGGAATAATTTGATAAAAATAAAAAATAAAATAGAACTAGTGTTACTTATTTATTTATATATCAATATGAATCACTTCAATGTGATCGAATCCAATGACTAATCGCACTGTAATATTTTTTATTACCTCCTTATCAACATTATTTTTACTAATAGCAAAATAAACTTTGACATTAAGCAATTTGTTTCTCTTTTTATCCATAATATATGCAAATGTTTTGCATCTTTCTTAGCCGTTCTGTTTTGATCCATTTTTTCTACATATCCTAACCATTGTATACTTTTGCTTCTGATTTCTGTCACAATATTGATGTCTCTATATCTGCCATATAATTATTATTTTGTTCTTATTGTTGCCTGTCCGTTTTCGCGTGCGCTATATATTTTTTGTAAAATATTTCTTTTCCAAATTCCAGACATCGCAATCGCTCTCCTTAATGTTCAAGTTTCCGATTCATATGTATCACATAACTAGTTTCATTATTGCTTCATATTACAGAGTTTTAAAATAACAAAATATTAAGATAAGCCGTATGAGAAAAAGGGTTTGACTCCTTAATGACGTCGACCACTTGACACCTATGTTTATTATTCCAAAACTTGAGACTTGGACTATTTAAGGTAGTTGTATCGTGGAATGACTTTTCAAAGGATTTTAATAAAACTTCATTTAATTGCTCTTTAATTAATTATAAGACATATTGACCTCAGGTCGATTAAAATTTACCACTCCATTATTGAGAAAAACGATATTAAAGTTTTGTTATTTTAACACAGGCTCTTATGGGAAATAGTAATTTCAATGTTATTTTTATCGAATAAAATAAAAACGATTCAAAGGAATTCAATAAAAATTTAATATATTATAGAAACAGTAGTTATTAATCACATAAAAAAAAATGGAAATTATTGTCCACGCCATTACAGAAATAAAATGTTGTAAACATTGAAAATTTTTATAAAATCAAGAAATGACTGTGTATGTGTATGTACGTGTAGATACTATTTACATGTAGTGAGAACAGTGAGACTGTACTTTCACAAAAGTTTTTAACGAGACTATTTGACACTAACGTTTCAGCTACATTATAATTTTAGGTTGCTGAGTTATACTTTTGAGCATGACTATCACGATACAACTACCTTAAATATTTTACGACCTTCATAAATTATACAAATATTTAAAACGTAATATCCCAAATCTGAAATAAAGACTCCCTTTTATAAATGCTGTTACGTAATGCGTCGCCCAAATCGAAGTAACATGGAACATAATACATCGACAAACTAATAAAATATACTGATTAGTTTTTATTAATACTGGTGTAACTACATGTTAAATGTATTTGCCTCTCATTCACTCTAACTGCACTCATAACATATGATTCGAACTTTAATTAAATTTATATAATGATATCCTTTATGATTGTAAAAATATATAGAACATTCTACCGATAACGCTTACCATATAGCATAACTCTTCATATAATTTTACAAAACAATGAATTTCAATGAATTGCAGCTTGTTTTTGAATTCGTGATTAAACAGGACTACTGTTTATCATCACAGTGACCTTCATAAAATCGCGTAACTTTGTTTCCTAGAACTATTTATATAATTACTTCCTGCTAGCGGAATAAGCTGTGTGCAGATATGCAATTGACCATCCTAACAAAATAATTTTGCTTTCACCATTATAACTGACATTTATTTATTTGCATGCATGGTCCTGTACACAGGTCTGACAAAAGGAAGTTTCAAAGTGACTCATATTGAGACTTTTATCACGTGCTTTGTTTTTAGTTCGACAGGATTGCACCAACTCTACTCTGTTTTGTACATGATTATGCTTGCGTTTTCTAACCTAAATTTTAGTAAAAGTGTCACTGACAAGCAAAAGTATTCTTGCTATTGATGTAGTAAAGTTTTCAATATTTACATTCATACTACAATATTAAAATTAACTCTTAATTAAACTTAGTACTTCAGTGTTTCTGTCATTTTTGACAGATAGTTTTGGCACTTTGTTTACATCGACGCAAGCAAACTTTTTACAATATTCGTGTGCACGTCTTACGGGACTTAATATTGAGTCATTGTATTTCTCGCTGTGTATTTATTTATGTTCTATCAGCATTCTTTATATAAATAATTGATAAATGCTTTCGTATGTTTTTGTTTTCTTTATGCGATAGGTCCTTAAAATATAAACTACATTCGTACGCCTTTTATGATTATTTAAATAAAACATATTTTAGTAACTATTATTTTCACTCTACTTCTACTTCTATGTTTGTAAATAGAGTAACAGACCTGCATATAAGATCGTGCTTACTTTATATAGCGATGCTTCTAAACGGGACTTACATTTGTTTCATACAAAGTATTACCAACATTTTAAACATCAATCATTATATAGATAAAATTAAAAAAGATTATGCAGACATTTTTTCTGTGCTTGCTAATTACCAATGACTATTTTTAATGACGCATCTAACTTACCACAATGTTGCACGATATGTATATAGCAACAATGTTTAGTCTATGATTTAATAACTATAGCTATATTATAACACGTAATAATAAACATAAATATTATTGCAGGTGACTGAATTGGATAATTTACCTCTATCCGTGTGCGAACTATGCGCTGCAAGATTAGCCTGTTCCTACGAGCTGATGTCGGACTGTTTACGAGGGCAGCAGCAATTCGCAGAACAAAAATCATTTTATTATGGTCAAGAGATGAAAATGGAAGAAAGTGAAGTAACAGATTACAGAATAATAAGTAAAGTTGATTACGATGACAAAAATATTGAAGTTAAAACATATACAGAGCTCAGTCCAACAAAATCAATAAAATCTGAAGATACTGTCAAAGAAGAACGTCATGAGAAACTTGTTGAATCTTGCAAGTGTTCTAAGTGCGATGTTTTGAAATACGGAGGTTTGCCTTTGTTGACTGAAGCTATTGAGCAACGGGAGCGCGAACGTGAATCCGATACACAGTATGCAAGAGACAGTGAAGCGAGGCGTGTGCCTGAAGCTCGGTCGTCGTGTAGTCCTTGCGATACAGAGTGCAACGAGTGTTATCAAACGTCACATAAAACGATTAGTGCACCGCATGAAGTAAATGATAATAGATATAAGAGTGCATCTGAAAACTACAACGGCCACCCAATGCATAGCTCGTTTCGAATAAGTGAAGCCGGTTCAAGAATTGTTCACGATTTTAACGAGTATGCCGAATTAAAAAGCTACCCGAATAACATTGACTACAATTACAATGTTACAAACCTTGACAGTGTACACTATAAGTCAAAGGATGACTACAGATATGAATCTGCATACTTCCGCGAGCCCGTGAACTACACCAGTGAACAACCGCTTCCTTTGAGCTGCATCAAAGATGAAAACATACCGGACTTACGTGATAAAACGAGAAGTGTTAAATCAAAAGAAAAGTCTTTACAATGTGAATTTTGTGACAAATTATTTGGTCACATGGGAGATCTGAATAAACATCGCAGAATTCATACAAATGAGAAACCATATCCGTGCAGAATTTGCGGGAAGAAGTTTGCGCATACTTCAAATTTATTACGTCATGAACGAGTGCATTCAGGAGAAAAACCATTTCCTTGCAGCGTTTGCGGAAAAGTTTTTGGAAGAAAAGATAAATTGATAAGCCATACAAAAAGTAAGTTATGTAAAAAACGGGCGAAGAAATTAATTATTGAATAGATTTGTGATTTATTTGTTTTATTTTTTAATTATGTTATTGACTAATATATTTATGAAATTATTTTGTTTTAAGCTTTAAGATTAGATCTTTGTAAAATTATTTTTAAAAATGTATATTTAATGTAAATGTTATAACTTAATTTTTATGTAGTCTTATTAATTTTACTAATTATTATTACCTCAATAATAATAATTTCCGAATATTTTTAACATTTTCTCAAGTCGAAATAATTATGAAGTAAATAACTTTAATGTAAGATGAGAGCACATATTTTACTGGTCAATATAATTAAAAATGGAAACTTTTTTTTTGTAGGAAATTATTTTTACAAATATAAAAATTGTTTTCATGCAATTTAAGTTATAAAATATGTGTCTTCTTGGTGTTTTATTATAAAGAAATTTAAATATTCTGCATTTTATTCTGATATTCGAATTTTCCTGTTTTAAAATATGGCAGATGATACAATTTCTAAAAATTGAATAAATATATAATTTATCTAATATAATTTAACATTTTATTTGCAATTTGGATAAAAAAAACACTATTTTAAAATAATATTAAATGAAAATTAGAAAGAAAAACTTGTTCCTTATTAAATTTATTAATTAATAAGTATAAGTATAAATTATAATTCAATTAAAAATTGTGTATTTAATTAACATAATCAAGTTAAAGATACCGTATATGTAGGTATCTTATTATCTTGCAATGCAAGTTTCTTATTTGCTGGCTTACTACAAGCTAACTAAAGTATTGCATTTTCTAACCTGAGTTAGTTATACTATTTTTTAATTGATTTAATAATTGAAGAACGCTTTTAAAGTCGGTCTGTATATCTCAAGCTTGTTTTCTAACATATTTATTATAGCAATAAAATTCAGATCATACGAAAATCAAACATTTAATTCAGTAAATACAAACATAATATTTTTAATTTTAGAGGTAAATATTACGCAAATGTTTCTGTGTTTCTGCAAGGAAACAAGCTTTAAATATGTACTGATAGGCCATTATTAAACAGAACCAAAGTTTATAGATAGGATTTAAGCTAAAATGTATTAAACTACAGGAATAGATATATTTATTATTTTGAAATGTTATTTGTTGAATAATATTTTTTGTATCAAGCTTTAAGGAACGATTTACAAAGACTGTTTTATTTTATATTTATATAGCTATATATATTTTTATACATAATTAATATTATATGTTTGTTATATATTATATTATAAATGTTTTCTTGATTTTTATTCTCGATGTCATTGAAATCAAATAAGTTTTTAAATAAATATATGCATTTGTATAAAATATCTTGTTTTATTTATCATTATAATGATAACGATATATAACAAATTTTAAACTGAATTAGCATTTTGCAGTTAACTTATAGATAACGTACAATTCCAATAGAAAATTTTAATTGATTAGATACTATTTCCTATGGTAATTGCAAATAATGATAATGGACAACTAACCGACACGCCTAAGAGTGAAAGCTGAGATTTTTCAAAATGGTAACCACTTGAAAACAGTAGTTAAATTAGTACTTCCATTCATAATCCTTCCCAATAAAAGATAAAAAATATTTTTAAATCATTAGTTCTATTATCTTTGTTAATTTAAAGCGAATTTAATTAGACTGCGATAAAATGAAAGAAAGGTTACTAACGTTAATTGAAAATCTAACAAGTATACGTTAGTTTTATAAGTAATAATTATCAGTCACATTGCGTAAAGTGAATTTAATTTAAAAAGAAACATTTTGAATAAACTTTTTTAGGGTAAAACAACGCTGGTCCCAAGTACATTAACGCATAAGAGATGGCGATACTGTGTATCAATACGAAAAGTTTTTGCGTGCATAAACTATTTTATATAAATAATTAAAAACTCATATTAAAATAAATACAGCATAATTAAATGATGTTGTCCTTTAACTTTATCCCATTGTTAATAATTTTTATGAAACAAAATGTTATTGATCGGAATTAATATTGTACTATATTTTGTAACACACATTGGAATAATTTTAACATCTATATTACTGTTCTAAAACCAAACCTTGAAAATATAAAGGAAAATCAATATTATTCTTATCATGATTTGTTATGGAAACCAACTAATATATTATTTTCATTAAAACCAAGTGCAAGAGTGCATAAGTGGTGCTCAGCATTTATATAAATAGAATTATAGATATACAAGCATAAAGCTGTTATAAATTTTATTTTATGTATACATTAATGTTAATATATTTACAATAATAAATATAAACATATGTTTATGAAAATTTGAAAAATTGCGTCTCAGTTTTATTTAAATACATTTTAATTTGTTTTGTTGGTAAGGTTGACTGCTTGGCATGTTGGTTTGAAACTTCAATTTTTATTTAATGTCAATGTCAAATGGCTGTCAAGTGAACAAGTATAGTAATTTAAAATTATTTATTTAATGATGGACGTATTATCACCTGAATTAATATGGATAGACGGTCGGTGTTATAGAGTTAAGGAGTCAAATATTCCAAGAGAAACTACAGGACCGGATTTTCAAGAAATATATGAGGTATATGACTCCGGTAAGTTTATAAGACTTTGTGTACATAACATGTAATTCAACAATTCAATCTAATTAATATGAAAATGTAGATGAATGCTACGACGAAGACGACGATGAATTTGAAGGGAATATTGAGCACTTGCAAAATGGTAAATCTCGTATACCGATTCATGTTCCACAGTAAGTACTCCTAATATATAAAGGAGTAACATTTACAAAATAATTTACAATTTTATCATTTTGTAGAATGTTTTTTGGACAAATAATTGGTTCTAAAGGGTCAATACGAAAACGTTTAGAGAATGAAACAAAGACACAAATTAAAATACCCAATGTAGGTTTTGGGGGTGATATTATTATAACTGGACCAACAGATAGATCTGTTATCAAAGCTAAAAAACGAATTGATCTCATCGTAATGGCAGCTAGGAAAAAACAGCCATTTACACATTTTTTATCGATCCATTTATCAAATCCAGAGATAAAAGAATGCTACAATGATTTGAAGGTTTACTTAATAAAAAGTAGATAAGGTATTGTTCGAATTGAATGTATTTATTAATCGAAATGTATTACAGAGACAAATAATTGAAGCAAAGCTACCTGGTATAGATGAGGCACTTTTCCAGTTTAATTATAAACTGCATTTAACGATTGGCGTAATGACTTTACTTGATAACGAAGATCGGGCGAAAGCAACACGTGTACTCCAAGAATGTAAAGAAGAAGTTATCAAGTACGTTTTGTAATAATGTGAATAGTTATTTTGATTCAATTATTCATAAAAAAAAATTCCGATCCTAAAGCCCTATCCTCCAGCAATATGGTGAATTATCAATTCATATGAGTGGGCTCGAATATATGAATGATGACCCAAGTGATGTCTATGTTCTGTATGGAAAAGTTCATGAAGGTGACAATTGGTCTCAACAAGGAGCTCTGCAAGTACTTTCAGATAATATTGTCGATTTCTTCGTTAAGAAAGGTAAATAATAATATTAATATAACTAAGCTACTAAATAGCAGTGCAATCTTTTTATATGTGTTTGTTTCAGGATTAATGCAAAAAGAGTATGAAAAAGTTACACTTCATGTAACTTTGCTAAATTCTTCGTTTGCTAGTGCTGCAGCAGAAGGTGAAGTCAAGCCTCCCAGAAAATCGTTTGATGCCAGAGAAATATTGAAATCATTTGGAGACTTTGAATTTGGAGTACAAAAACTAGATAAAATTCTTTTATCACAGAGGCATACATCTACTGCTGATGGATATTATCAATCGACAAGCTTTGTTGACTGCTCTTTATAATTGTTGTATTTCGAAAACAAAATGATTAAAATAATAAAAATTATTTAGAAAGACGTCACTATTATTTTGTAAGATTCTTATTACGTTTGTAGCGTATTTCTTTTGTTGTAAATATGATAAATTATGCTTGTTGATAAATCTTGTTTAAAATCCCAGTTAACATTTTGGAGTGAGTCACTTTGCCATCATATTGAAGATGCGTGTGATTTTTTTTTGTCATGAAAGAGTTTATTTACAGTTCAGTTTCTCACAGTTGTTCATATGAAATGTCTATTTTATAAGCTACAAACGGCGAAACCACTCCTCCTGTCGGAATACAAATGAAGATAAGGTTGATGCGAACTATAATTGAAGTGTAATAGTGATAGAAACGTTACAAAAAGGGACACTTCACCAAATTGTTAACTGGGACTTACGTTTACTGCAAAATATTATTTTAAAACATATTTGGTAAACTATTTTTAATGAAACATTACGTCTGTAATATTTACTTTTGTTTTTTATAAAAACTTATGTTGTTAATTCTAAAAACACAGTTCGAGAACCTTTTGGTATCACTATGTGTTTATAAGCACTTCTAGTGACAGTCTAATGCCTGTTCATGACATTGTTCACTTGTGTTTGTTGGTAGTTTATCAAGGTTAATAAAGTTCTATAATAATTTATACAGTTTTTTGTAAGTAGTTCTCATATTTTACGTAACATTTGTGTTATTATATTGTATTGCAGCTCATGTTTATGTGTCTCAAACCAGGACCGTAACTAGGCATTTAGGATGAACACAAATTGGTCTTTCTGGTTAAATAATGAAGCATATTATTTTGACGCCTATCCTTCCACACTTTACAAATTTGTTTTCAATAAAACAGTAAGATATTCGATTTATGCATTCTATTCACTGTAAACTAAAACATTCCCTTACCTCGGAGGCCCAGGCATTGCCCCTGTCTCAAACTCTCTTTCAATATCTCGATATATAACATATACGCACACTAGTCTTTATTCGCACTATACATCATGTCAGAAATAAATTACGTATTAACGAATTATAAGTAGGATGCACCAAGTATCTGTGAATAATAAAAGAGCAACTTAACTTATAAAATATCACTCGACAGAATTTAAATAAAGAAAAGAACATATCCGGTACCGGATATCCTACTTCTTCCGAGGTTTTTATGTCCAGTAACCGATACACTGGACACAACCCTTATTATATATATAAATTAATATAAATATAAATTATAATATATGTATTACAACATAACAAATATGTAGCCTTCCTCTTTTGTTATGTGTGCTAGATTATTTTATTCTCTATTAAAACTATATAGCAAAATGTCAAGATTAATGCAGAAAATAAATTATTATATTATGTGCAATTAATTTTTACAGACTAAAATACAGAAATAATGGAAATCACTGAAACAACAACAGAAGAATTTATTAAAGCAGATTCACCTAGTGAAAGTGAAAATGCAGCTGCAATAGAAGCAAGATACAAACGTCCTTTTACACATTTTTTATCGATTCAAATATCAAATCCAGAAATAAAAAAACGTTATAATGAGTTGAAGGTACTCACAACTAATCTACAGCAGTTTTCATAAATTACGTTAGAAGAGTTGCTCTTTCCTTATATTGTAGTTAATTGTTTACAGACCAAAATATTAGAGGGATTTGAAGGTTTTGACGAAAAACTTTTTCAATCTGAAAATAAACTTCATTTAACTCTCGGGATTTTAAGTTTGGCCGATAAAACAGAGATTGATAAGGCGACGCAAATTTTAGAAGAATGTAAAGAACAAATAATTGAGTAGGTATTCTTTGCATTCAATAAAAAATTCTGCAATTATCACGCATTTAGATAAAACAATCATTTATTACTTAGTCCAATCATACGTAAATCTGGGCCTCTATCTATACATATGGCAGGTCTGCAATATATGAATCGTGACCCTTCAGCCGTTCATATTTTGTACGGTAAAGTTCACGAAGGACAAAAGGAAGACCACGAAGGACTTCTACAAACATTGGCTGATAATATAGTTAATTTCTTTAATGAGAAAGGTAAGTCTCAGAATATGTGAATGAAATTGCAACGCTATTTTATCATACAGCATGAAAGAACTTAATTTTATAAACAAGCGATTTTCTTTATAGGATTGATGAAGAAAGAGCGTAAAAATGTAACTCTACATGTTACTTTACTGAATACAGTGTTTATAAAGAGAAACATTAAGGGTAAGAAACGACCTAAGTTGAAGGCTTTTGATGCTAGAGAGATATTAAAAACCTTCGAAAATTTTGAATTCGGAGTACAAGAATTAGATATGTTACAATTATCCGAAAGGTCAAATAAAGGACCAGACGGATATTATAAAGCAACAAGTTCTGTTGCATGCACCATAGAATGTTAATTCAGTTAAAGACGTAAATATATTTTGCTATGCATTCTTACTTAATATTTTATTCATGTATTTTTGTAATATATAACATTTGTATAAATTAAGTTTACTGAGATTTTATTTCTTGTACAATGTTTGTTCATAATACTCCTAGAAGTGTTGATACTTTTAATGGTATCGGGGCTACATCATTATTATATTTGAGTTATTTAAAGAATCCAGAAAATATCCAGGAATCCAACCCGTAAATTCACTTCGGCTACTGCGTTTTCCGCATTTTTTTAAATACTATAGCAATTATGCTTTTGTATATATTCCAATTCTATGTCACACTTATAAATTAGTGACAAAAACGTAAAATAATAAGCCATATATACAAATCTTATTTTTGACAACAGTGAGAAAAAAAATACTTAATGCAAGTTATTACTATTTTGCTAACGAGTAAGGAATAAAAAAAACTATTTTTTGATTTATTAGAACATATATATTTTCGTTTCATTATGATAAACATGTATGAAAGAAGTATTTCTATCGACACAATTTACAAGATATGTTTTATTTGAAAAATTATCGTTAAATAGTTTAATAAGGATTACAAAATATTTTGTTGCTAAATGTAAAAGGAAAACAGGGATTATATAATTTATATCGAAGAGACGAATTGTAAATTTATTAAGTAATATAACATAAACTATGTTAATTTAGAATTTATTTTATTTACAGTTGTTTTTCTTGGATATAGCAAAATGAAAACATTTAAAGTTATGATCTGAAATTATCAGTCTTTGAAAATATGATAAGCTTCCTGCACTCCATTTTGAGCTAAATGTATAATGGTTTTTGAATGAATAAATTATCGAAGAAGATAATTATGTAAACATAAAAAATGCTCTGCACTGAAAATGTCCTCAATCAATGTATTTTAATTTTAATCCTAAATCAATTATAGAAGACGACGATTTTTAGAATATATGTAAAATTGCTTAAAATTATATTTTTTCAAGTTTTTGGTGTAATTATAAAATAGTCTCATCATGTATTTAGGATTGTTATTCACATATTTATATAGCCGTTGCTACCAAAGTGCTTTTAAATTCTTTAATAAATATATACCCTATATCGGAAAGTAGAAACATTTACGTGTTACTTAACTTAGTTTTGTGAAATTAATAACTTTCGACGAAGCGTTTGTTAATTTTCTGTTATTTGTCAAAAGAGTTGCTCATCTATATATACTATAAATTTGTTATATTTTCATTTGAGACTATTATCCTTATTAACAATTAATAATAATTTATTGCTCATATGGTTATCAAAATATATTTCTATAAAATGAAGTGAATTATTTGCGTTCAATATAATTATTCACAATTTAAAATCTTATAATTGGTCTTTATATATAAAGAAATAACGTTTGATTGATAGTTTAAAAAACGATTGATGTAATTGTAAATCTTGTACGTTTAATATGTTTGTACGTTGTATATAAAAAATCTTCGAAATAAATTTTGTTATGCATACATTTAAATCACGTTTAAAGTAAAAATACATTTAATTATTAGATATTGTATCTTTTGTTAGATTGATTAAAACCACACAAATTAGTTGAATTTATTTTCGATTGTTAAACCTATACTAAACTAAATGCAGTCATTTGGAAGATTTGGCTGCAATTGAGCAAAACCATGCTGCAAGGAATTTTAACATTTATATAGTGAAATTATCCTACACACTTATTTTAGATTTATGATTTATTTGAATTATTAAAAAAAACAACCATTGTCCTCTATTTTTGAAATGTTGTAGTTTTCTATATAAAAAATAAATAATTAAAATATTCTTTGTATATAAAAACATACAATTCATCACCGATACAAAAACTGTGATTAAATTAGGTATTATTCTTAAATATATAGGTTATTAAACTAATCTTAAATCTAAAAAATAGCGTTATAAGCATTGTATAATTGCTACAATATACGTAAAAATATTATCCTAACTAGAGGCGCATATTTTTTTAAAAGAAGCCTGCCAAATTTGGAAGATGTAAGAATTGTATAACGTTTTGAATATAGTCTAACAACAAATGTTATATTATTAAAATTCCAAGAGCATGTGTTTACTGCAACCATCATGTGCTACTCCTTATGTTGTTTGCCACAAAATCCATTACTTTTAGATAAATCAGCTGACAAATCAGCCTTAAGAATCTCAATATCTACACTTTTATCAAATCTCTTAGACTCATTTCCAAGTTTACTTAAAAATGGTCGAAGAATAGGCACGACTAGCACACCAAATAATCCTAGAATGTGTATGAACAGGTACATTTTACTGAAACAGAAAAAGATTACAATGATATTTGTTTTAACAGTTATTAAATCTATCAAATACTAAACTTACAGGTAAAGTCGTACTCCAGGCCAAAACTCTAGAAGTACAAATGTGAACGTAGCATACGCCATAAAAATACGTGTTGCTGTAAATGTCATGGCATCATAGAACATTTTTGTTTCTGTACTGGAGAGGAAATGGTGTCGGAATGTACGACGCATCTGAAATGTAATAAGTACTGTAAGAAATCTGTGGCAAGCGGGAAGAATAAAATATTTCCGTTCTTATACTTACATTTCTAGCAGCAAGGGTAATTAGAGCACCAGTTGCGAATGTTAAATAATAACCAGGATAGAATCCATGCCATAAAGCTGAAAGTGCATATGTTAACAAAGTACCATATTTCTTATCCACTCTTTCATAAACAACCATTCGTAACCAACGATTTGTGCCCATATTCCAATTAGAAATACTATCACGGAAGCTTAAACTAAACTGTAAAGGAAAGCAAAATTATTGTTAATTAAATTTGGGATATAATCGTAGATGTACATCAGAAAATGAAATCAAACGTTACCTCAAATTGCATAATATTAATATTAGAGATCAAATCCCATTTGGCTCGTCCTTTTTCGTCGTAGCCATTAAAGCCCAGTCCTGAGTTGTTACAAATAGCATCAGCAAGTAGCCATGCGTGGTAGTACTTAAAACGTACTAACATTGTAGCAACCATCAAGAACAGGAACTTTTGAACTAATGTTGTATTTTCCAAGAAGTCCTCATCTGTAAAAAAAAAAATTGATTATTTAATTTCGTTCCTTGTCTGCTTTGGTTATTGTTTTTTTTTTGGATATAATTCTCACCTTTTACAGTTTCTATGGGGAATGATGGTATGAATTTTATAAATATTAATGCACACATTAGACTAACGACAACTTTCTTTACTACAACAACGATTGCAGATGGTTCTAATATGACTTTCTTGCTGTTGGAATTATTATCTGTTCCCTGTGGAGTAACATAATTATATAATAAATAACATAAACTAGATACAACAATATTTGTAATTAATTTATACAACCAACTTACATTTGTAGCCGGTTTATGTTTTAAGAATTGTAATCCATCAATAAATTCCATATAATCTCTATAAAATACAACTGGACCAGCCATTAAGCCTTGAAAATGCAAAACATAACTGAAGAACTCTAACGGTGATGGTATTCTTCTTACAGCATGATACTGTTGTTCTTTTGACATTTCTTTTTCTTCTCTTGTTAAACCATCATGAATACTAAATGCCAAACTTGTTACTTTTTGTGTTATAACCATCAAGGGACCTACACATAAAATTTATATAAATCTTCTTGAAACCCCTGGTGTCATAAATTCAAGCAAAGAATACTACACATGCGAAATGTTTGTTGCCTGCAGAAAGCATTTATAAGGATAATTATCAATTGTTATAATCATGTGTAATTATTATATGGGTCGTAAATTTACCTGTAATATCTAGCGTATATGAACCGTAATCCGTATACTGCCTGTGCATGTGCACACACGACAAATAAATCAGTGAAACAGCCAGTACCATCCTGCAAGGTACAGAGTTTAGTTAATATTTATATTTTATTATGAGATTACTTAATCTTTTTATATAATTTAATGCATTTATCTATGTTTTATAATATGTAATTATATGTATATGCTTTAATTATTACTGTTTTTTTAATTCGTTTCTTATATAATAATACTTATAAATTACCTTTGCATGATATGTGGGTCTTGAGTTCGAATGATTATGTAAACCAAAGACGGAAGTCCTGCAATATGAATAGCTTGCCTGAAATAGAAAAAAAAACATTATATTGGTTACATATACTCTGCCCGTTTACTATCACTTTCTATTTATAAGCTTAACTAAGTGTACAGTATTTATTTCATTCAGAGATAAAACATTGTGCATATTGAGGTGAGATGTTACTTAAGTTGCCTATGTTCCAGGCGAGTACAATAGTTGTAGCCGAAAATAGCGGCATTTAAATATACATATAATGAATACTTAAGTGAAATCTTTTGAATAATTGACCTATTGTTTTATTGCTTTATTTCCCGCGGCAATATAAACTCTGATAATTAAGTTAGGCCAACAAGAAATGTATTATAATTTTACGCTCTTTTCAATGTAAATTAATGGTAACTAATAATGACTTTCATCTTTATTTTATGTGTGAATAATGTACTTACATTCCAAAACAGAAATATCCAAAGAATAACCCCAATGCCAAACCAAATGCATGTCGAATTGCTGCGCTTGTTTTTGTGGGATGAAGTGTTGTGCGGAAGAAATATGCCAGTAACAAAGCCGACAGTTGGCTGATGAGAAAATTTACCTAAAAATAAAAGACAAAACTTAAGAAATTGTAATTCCTTTTCTTCAAAAATATTCGTATGGCAATTTACATATAAAAATAAATAGTTCATTTTTTCAATTAATTTTGTCAAACTATATATAATTTTATTTTTGGCAAAGACCATTAAAGGGTTAGCACTGAGTACTGCGAATTGCATTAGCAATAATGGTATTGGTTCCAGAACTATTGTTTTAGGTATTTGTTAATCATGCTTCGTTGAACACGTAATGCGTGGCGTGATAGTGTGACCCAGCTTCCTCTCTTACCCCACTCGCTCTGTGAAACATTATTTCAGAACGTTATTGTGAACAGTGGCGGATTTACCTTTTTGTGTAATTTTCTTTGTCACCGTGTGAGATCTAATTAAAAAATCTCAAGCTCCTAACTACTCCTAATACGGCACTGATTGAGAAAGTTATAGAAGTAGAAAATATATTTTGGGGAATTGTGATTAAACCTATGAGTAGGACTCAACAATAAAAAATATATTTTTCGAGCTATATTATGTTGTTAATAAATTTGCAGCGTTAATTTAAAACACAAATAGAAAAAAATAAACACTCTGGCTTAGTTTATTGTTATTATTTTACTACATTTCCATAAACAATTATTCAAATAATGAAATTAACATTTTATTTTGCAATTAATTTGTTTTGAATTTGAATTTTATTGTTTTGTATTATGTGGTAATTTTTTTTAATTATGTTTAATCGCATTAAAATTGTATTGCTGAATAATTAATTGTCATGCAGATATAGCCGTTATTGGATGGATATCTATCATCTAGAAGAATATATATAGAAAATATATAGGTTAAGTTCATAATTAGCATTAGTAAATTAAAAGTTGTTGCTAATAGTAACATAAACAATTTTTTAGTTGTGTTATACAATGTAATTAATTCATTATATTAATTATATTTGTATTTTCTTTTTAATTTTTTTTTATTTATTTATATTATTGTACAACATATTAAGTTTATTGTTTGAAAATTTGAAGTCGATTGGAGTAAAGCTGTCGGAGATATAGAGTTTTAAGTCTTTTCCTCTCTGGTTTGCTTTCGTGTTACTTTGAAACTTTTACATGCGGTTTCTCACACAGTGCATTTTCAGAGTCGGTGCCCTCTCTAGCTCAAAATCTACTGACCGAGTCTTTTGAAATTTTGCACACTGTTTCTTTACATAAATACCGAGATAACATAACATAACAAAGTTTCTGATTTTTTTCATGAAAAATCGGTATTTTGACTTTTAAGTGCTGTAAAAAATTTAAAAATAAAAAATAGAAGAAAAACTCGACAGCGTTACTTGCAGAAACTTATCAACTAATGAAATCATTTTGGTATTTCGATTTCAGAAAATCCAGTGATGAGTTATGAATGGCACCGCAATGTTACTTTTTTTTGGCGTCTGCGGAGATTCGCTGTCAATGCTTTATTTCTTGACATTTATTTATGAAAATTTCACAAAGTATTCTTCAAATGTAATTTTATCATGTAGTAATTATAGAAAGAATTATATATTAACTGTGTCGTCAAAAAACATTATCGAAAATATTACCCTTATAATACCCTTAACTCATGATCAAAGTTATGTATTATTTTAATTCTAATTTTTGTAACATTTTTAGTGCAATGGGAAGAATTGATGTTATATAATTTTCGCAAATGAATAACTATAAGAAAACAAAAACCCAAATTACAAATAACAATATAACACAGTATACAGGTGCTTAAATATTTATAATTGGAAAGAAGCCAATAATTATATAAAATGCAGTATTAAGTATATACAAGAATATAGTAATAAAAACCATTTACCATATTCTATTATAAAATAAATATTTATCTATAATATTAAAATAATCATTAAAATTAATGTGGTATTAAATAACCGTTTTTAATTTAACAATAAACGAAGTGGTGTGGTGGCATGCTCTTAAACTAAAATATTTACTTCTATATTTTACTTTTAAGATAACGATATACTCGTATATTGTTGTGTACTTGACTGCTGATAATAAATTATCTTGGATGCTATCTTCCTTTGCCAAATACAACGCACCCTTCACATAAAGTGCTACCCCACTCTTTATAAACCCCTTGCGCTAGGCAGTGATTTCTAATTTAGTATATTTATTTTATACAGTATACGAGTATACATAACTTAAATACGAGTATATATTCGCGTACGCATGAAAATGATATGCAAATTTATCAGTAGTGTCATGTTATAGCTAGGAATCGCTCAAAATATGAATAGGCTTGTGTCCTATGTCTTAATTTCTATAAAAGTGTACTATATATTGATAAAGTGGGTTACTAGAACCTCAAATGTTCAATTATTTCTTAATAACTCCTCATATGTTAAGAGATATTAACAATTAAAAAAGTCATTTTGTCTCTTTAATTATTATAGGGATTCAACGTTGTACAACAGAGCACAAAAGAGATATATTTTTGACAGAACTCTGACAAGTTTACAGGTTACCAACCTTACAGATCATAAATCTCTGCTATATGTATTTATATATCAAAATATGAAATATTATTTACAGCGAATTTCAAGGAACAATAAAATTTCAATATTATGTCTGCCGTAAGAGAATTAAATAAAATAAAAACTTATTATTCTTTGACTTGACTTGATTATTTCGACTACCAACAGCTACAAAACATTACCACAGCACTGACCTAATCAACAAATAACTGACGTATAAAATGCATTTCACGTCATACAAATGGCCGACCATCTCTAGCGCTAAAACTACAATTCAAATTTCAATTCAATTCAACAGTGTACCTTTATTTCTAGAGCTATGTTTTTTCTCAACTAACGAGAGAATGATATTTTTGGAAATATTAGGTTCTAAGTTAGAGTCCAGACTTATGGAATTGGACATTGCTATTTATACAAATTAGGTGACATCACCTGTTGTCAAAATAAAAATAAACCAATGCTTCGAAATAATAAGCAAGGTTTGGAGCCAACAATAATCATTGTATGTCAACTGCATACTAAGTATTTTGAGAATTAAGTTAAGTCTCATAACAGTACGTATATGTATCTACATATTGCTACACAATACATATTCTCACTTTGTTACTTGTTTCGAATTCCTCACATATACTACTTACTATCCACATTATACTGTCAAGGTTTCTGTCGCAAGTACATAATGTAAATGTACAGATATATCCGGTGCCAGAGCACAGTGAACGAAGATATTAGTGAATTTAACAATAAGACTTTACAAAGTTGTTAGAATGAAACAGTGCAGAAGTCTTTAGGAAACTCATAAGTCTAAGGAGTTTATATTGAATACAAAGCATACACTGAAATATTAATTTCCACGTTTAAAACTGATTAGGTTTCAAAATATGCAAGGATATTAATTAAAAGGACAATGAAGTTTATACACATACGATATTTTCTGTTCTCAGTGTTCATTTCATGAGTATGTGTTCATAACCTAATTAACATTTCAAAATTTCATGTAGTGTATGAGTAGTTGCCTAAGTGCTAGGCTTTCTTTTATTAAAGTTATATTAATGAACAATGGGCTTGTGTCCTATGTCTTAATTTATATAAAATTGTACTATATATTGATAAAGTTGGTTATTAGAACCTCAAATGTCCAATTATTTTTAATAACTCCTTATATTACAGGAGATATTAACAATTAAAAAAGCATGTGACATCACAGCCGCTAGTTGCTATCTCTTTTATACAACAGAACGTAAAAGAGATAGCTAGAACTCTATCAAGTTTACAGGTTACCAACCTTACAGCTCATAAATCAATGCTATATGTATTTATATATCAAATATTATTTACAGCTATTTCAAGGAACAATAAAATTCCAATATTATGTCTACCGTAACAGGATAAAATTAAATAAAAACTTATTATTCTTTGATTTGACTTGATTATTTGACTACCAACAGCTACTAAACATTACCACAGCACTGACCTACTCAACAAATAACTGACGTATAAAATGCATTTTACGTCATACAAATATGGCCGACCATCTCTAGCGCTAAAACTACAATTAAAATTTTTAATTGCTATATCTCCGTCAATATTTAGATATTTAATAAAATAGACACGCCAATACACATTTATTAACATCAATTTCAATCAACAATTGAAAAATCGACCACTAAAAAATGAAGACACAAGCCCATTATTACATGTTATACATACTGGTGATTCTACTGTCTTAAACAATTTTGCTTTTATCTTAAGATAGTTTAAGTCAACACTATATAGCCCAGCCCACATTGCACAAACATAATATTATTTTCAGCGCTCAGTATATTGTGATCGTAAAACAGTACCAAAAAAATATACAAACCGGGACCAAATAAATACAATTAAAAAAATACTGCATAAACCTTTACGCCTCCATTATTTGTTTGAAATCAAATGCTCATTTGACCTAGTTCAAAAACTGAAAGATTTAAAATTACAAATTCAAACCAATGATTTCCAGGAAAATTTATTTTGAAATTGAATTTATGTCAAACCCAACAATTCAATTAATGTACCAATGCTTGTATATGTTTGAACGCTCTAGGCTTTTCAGTTTTATCATGCTGAGGAAATTCTTTTCATTTTATATTTGAAATCCTTGGTTATTTGTTTTCCGGAATAGTGGTTTGAACGGATATTGGTTTTGAATTGTAATTGTCAAATAAATTTGATCGAGATTTTAATACATACGCCTATATTTTATAAAATTAAATGAAGAAGAAAGTTGTAATTGATTTTTCTAATCTGAAATACGTTTCATAAAAAAATATTTTTGTTGGCTTAGTAATCTAGTACTAATATATATAGTTATGTAATTTTTTGAACTTGTGACTTATCATTATTATCTTAATTATTTTTAAATACCCCCTACTTAAAAATTAATTACAAATTCTAAATTATCTATATCTGTGTTATTAAGAAATTAATACTTAAGAGTCAAGGTATTATGATCGGACCACAAATATTTTTACGATTATTGTATCTATATTTTATCAATAAGAATTATGTGGTTTATTATTTTATTAATAATACCTGCAAGTATGTAAATGCAACCTCAATAACAGGGGTTATCTATACCAAGCAACCAGTCTATTTCCAGTTGTCACTAGCATAAACTATTCAGGTCAAAATTCTATCATTACGTGATAGTAATCTACAATATTAACAATAATGATGTAAATTATGATATCAACATGCATGTATATCAAAATCGAATTCTCTTACAGAATTTGGTGCTTTGTTTGCTTTTGCCATGTAGCATGTATTGTTACTGAAAATAATTAAAAATTAAGACAAAATGATGTGGAAACATAATTGAGAGAACCATCATCTATTATTGATTGTACAGGTGTAATAGTTGAAGTGTTTTTTGCCTGTCCAAACCAGAACAACATTAACATACTTTATTTTTCACTTACACTCATTCTAATACAGTGAGTGTGAGTGAAACAGAAAACAAGTTGCATGTTGATGTTACAAGTTGGTCTGTACGAACCATTAAGTTACAACCACTCTTAGTCAATAAAGAAGTTCTATAATTCTATTTGAACTACGAATCATGATTAATAGCACGCAAACTGCTTGATATGGTAGACCCCAACGTATCTTTTGTTATGGATGCTCTTCGCATGACATAGGCTTCTTTTTGTACATATTTGATCGCTATGTCTAGACAACTCACGATAGTAAATATATATGAAACATGGTATGTTTTCCATGTGTTAAAAATACCGTGATTGAATATTAGCCGATGTGGATCTACTATAAAAAACATATTTGCAAACAATAACTGAAGCAAAAATAGGGGCAATGAAAGATCAATACAAATATAAATAAATTATTATCTACAGTGATATTTTTAATTACAGTCTTATTCTGAAAGTTTGTTATAGTATCTAGTGTATATATTTTATATTATGGCTGTATAACCAATATGAATATATTACATAAACATAAAATATCTAAATTGTATAGGATTTTGGATTTTTTTTCTCTCTTTAACTGGACGTATATAGTACCGTTATATACACTTACATTGTGGTAATACGCTAAAAATATTATAATACAGTAATACGCGTAAAATATTCTCACAAAATAAAATACAGTAATCTTTTTATTTTAATCGACACAGATCGCATGCATAAAAATTATTGCTAAATTTAAATGGAATTCATTATCGTAAAAGATAATAGAATATCGTAAAATACACTATATGAATAAAGTTTTCAATATAATATCGCTGAGCAAAGTTTCAGATGAAAACTACTGTATATTAATAAACCCTCGACAAAACAATAAATACGATTTCAACACGTTCCCGCGAAATGAGAAGATTAGTAGGTCCAAAGTGTTTTAGTATTTGGGAGTGAGCCAAATGAATGCATCATAGAAAAAGCATCTGTTTCGAAATAATAACGTTATAACAAAAAAATAATATTTCTAATTTAAGAATAAAAAATTAGGCCAAATGTTTTGATTGACAGATTAAACTACCAAACTTTGCATACGGTTTCAACAATTAAATATTTTAAGGAATTACTTGAATAAAATTAATTAGAGAGTGAAATAAATTAGTAAAATTCATCATTCATTAAATCCGATAGACGGCACAGTGGTCGAGTCAATTATACTTGGCGTCAGACTGCTGTGTCTTCGAATTCAATCCGCTAATCAGCGCTATATTTCATGGGTTTGATTATAATCAGAATTAATTTATTGAGTGCTTAAGTAATCATATAATCAGGCAGCAGGCAGTTCATATGACACCATATGAACTGGTTTCCTGGTTCAAGAATCGATCCTGTTAGCGCAGGCATTCGTTAACCGTGTTGTCTTGGTTATTTTTTGTTGAGCAGTGTTGCCGAACTCAGACAAAAAAAAAATAATGTTCAATTCTACCCGGCGGAAATCTTCCTTGTTAGGTCTATTTCTTAATTACAGTAATTAGAAAAAATTGTTCAGTTGTAAATAATTGAAACTGTTAGTTAAGATGCGATACTCTAAATAAATAATTTAATTGTTACGAAAGCTTACTCCAAATCATACAAATTATTTATTGTAATTTATGAATGATTATTATTTTTAAATTTAGTTTCTATTATTTTTATAAATATTATTAAAATTACTAATTATAAATAATTTATTACACTTTCATTTTTTTAACACGAGTTGTTTATTTAAAAAATAATAACAATACATTTTTGATTTACATAATTAATAAACAAAATAAAAATAAATAAATATTTATTATTTATTGCTTGCTTGCAAACTTTATTATAAATATAACAGCATAAACAAAATGTCAAATATTACTATCAGGACCTCATGAATAGTAAGTCATGTGTTAACACAGTCTGTTATATTATACTACACAGCGTGCTGAATATTTATGCGCGCCTGATACTCGAGAGCAGTACTGACACTGTATACCGCACAACCTCACAAACGACGCGCGAGAAGTTCATTCACGCTGCGAGACACATAGCGAGTATTCGTTTCTGCGACCCTGTTCTATCAAACGAGATGATTTCACTACAGATGGTGGTGCCATATAAAATGTCTTTGTTAACAAACTTAGATTAGTTTTTAAGCAATAACAACAAGGTAAATAATTAAATAAGTAGTTAATACTAGTTTATTTTCCTTGTTTGATTATATTTAGACATAAAAATTAAATAAAAAATATGTTTTTAAACTTGATCAAAAAAACACCCTCCAAACATTAATCAAAGATTAAAAATTATACAAGGTTTACTTTTTCAATAAACTAGCTAAACATAAATGTTATTAGTTAGATTATTTAAAGGTATTTAATGTGATTTAAGCATATTTTCGTTCTTTGTAATGATTTTCTCTTCAGATGGTACCACCATTTATAGAAATCACCCGTTGTTTCCTGACAAAGGAAGTGGATATAAGCAATTCCATGGTTAAAAGGTTTTTCTGTACAACCGGGCCCAGTAATATCGTTATAAAAAGGCACACTTCACAAACAAAGATCTACCAAACAACCTTGAATCTCTTCTGCAATATATAAAACTACGCATTTCTTTTAAGTAGTTGATTTATAATATTAGAATCCGTATTATTTACATATTTAGGTAAATGGTACCAGAAACTGCATGGCACCATATCAAGCGCATTTCCATTCCTTGTCTAATTTATCGGAAGCATAAGTAACCATTTATATTCTAATTGAAAGCTAAAAATATGACAAGTAGTCGGAAGGGGGGCGGTGTTCAAAGATAATCTTCGTCTGTATTTACTACAAAAAACTATTTCTAATCACCCTGTGTTTAGATTTCGTTTCCTCAATTCTTAGGTGGTGCAACTTCGTTGTCTGATCAATAGTGGTCAACTACTATTAGTTTTAATTCTTACAAGATAATAAATCTTATCTTATCTTTCAGAAGGTGTTTACTGTAATAAATAATCTTTCGGATTAGCATCAATGTCAATGTCACGACCTTAAGATATTTTGGATTCAAAAGAAATACACCACCATTTGTTAATCGAGAGAAAATAAGGAAAATAAATTACAGAAATATTATGATCAATTTTCCGAATAAAATATTTCCGGTCTTGTTGAACCCAGCGTTCCATGAAACGGGCCTGTTGCATATAGGTCAACATACTCTCGTAACACGAAAGATGAAAGAATCAACCTGTTCTTATGGGACATGTTCCTATATAACATTTAATTCTGAACAATAATTTCTAAGCAAGTAATATTTTAACGACATACTCGTATATAACGTACTACAATAATATTGTACAAAACAATTATCGGAATCTTCTAACTATCTAGAAGTGGTAATTCAAATGACTGTATTGTTACAAGCGGAATAATATTTATTTTGTAACGAAAGTGGCTAATGATGTAAATGTAGTCAAGTCATAGTCGGACATTGAAATCAAATAAAAACTGATCTTTGTTGGAGAAAGATTGGTATAACACCATTTGAAAAATGTTGAACACTGATAAATCTAAGAATTTTGTTGCAAATGCGCGCGTCTCCAAATGTTTCAATGGCTCATACTGAATATACAAACTAGCCAAATGCGTGATCTTCTCAGTGCCTTATAAGAGACATGATGGGCTTGGTACAGATTGCCTGTTCAGTTTGGACAATGGTAGCATAACGGAAAGAGCACATTTAGGAAAAGCCTTCCTTAAGACAAAAAATATTAATTAATATTACTATAATTACAGCCGGATTAACAAAATCGATTGGTCTTCTCTATTTCTCCCATTCTAGTTCTAATGGTCTTTTTTTGCTCTGTTTAAAAATGTGAGGTAATTAAACATATACTAAAACTCGTGTTCACAACCTATATCTATACTCCATGTAACTATCGCCATCTCTATTTCGTAAGCAAGGTGCTGAACTAATAGCTAAGTATCGCTGAACTGATTCGTGTTATCGTCGTAATTGATTGTAAGTGATCCATCTAGAGAAGGAACTGGAATCAAACGAAAGCAAAACACGAGCGGTCATGGTTTAAGTAGTTTAAGTGTTAGTTTGGACATGATTCGAGTTTAAAGCAAAATGTAAAGGCACAGTCGGATAATGTTATCAAATGATATATCCTGCAGAAGTAACTGATTTAACTTTTCTTTCAATTTTAACTATATCTTGTATAATATTCGTGCTCTATAATCAAGTAACAAAGGTGGTAAATTGTTCCAAAAGAAGTATCCTTGCACATTGTCCCGACTGGTACTTGGAAAGTGGAACGCACGCAAAAATACCGGATTCTATAGAAGTACCATATTAGTTCATTGAAGTTATATTTCGTAATCAGTTACACCTAGTTAGAAAACATGCCTAAAAGTAGTAGGTTTGGTTTGACACATAGAAATACAATTTACAACAGCACTTAAAATGGCTATTGGCCATGAACTGTGTTCTAGTATATTGACCCTATGAAATCATCAGCACAGAAATACTAAATGCCAACGTTAAGAATATCTAAATCATTTTTTATAAGAAAGTAGTATAGCCAAGATGGTGTTTGCTAGGTTTAGATGAGTTGTATGAGTTGGATTGTACCATAATGCAAGTGAAACACAAAAACACCACCCGAAGTATTGATTTGATCTTCTATGTAACATAATAGATTTTGTTTTTAGGTTCTATATTTATTATATATTTTGGCTCTCTCTTAGTAATACCATACCATAATGCCATTTTTTATAACAGTACTTCAAGCGTTACGTACTATTAACACATAACCTCAAAGAGCCATAAAATGGGGTCAAATGATATAAAGACCTTATTTAATATGTGGGTTGTTGTCTTATACGACACAAATCTTACTACAACTACTGTAAGACCTGGACCACATATGTTCGTGCAATGATTCATGTATTCATATACGAACAATTTCGCTCTAGTAGCGGACAAACACATCAAAGCGTACGAATCTGACAATCGGTAAAGAACACAGATAAGCGAGCACGCAATGGGCTTGTGTCCTCATTTTTTAGTGGTCGATTTTTCAATTGTTGATTGAAATTGATGTTAATAAATGTATATTGGTCTATTTTATTAAATATCTAAATGTTGACGGAGATATAACAATTAAAAATTTGAATTGTAGATTTAGCGCTTGAAATGGTCGCCCATATTTGTATGACGTGAAATGCATTTTAACGTCAGTTATTTGTTGAGTAGGGCAGTGCTGTGGTAATGTTTTGTAGCTGTTGGTAGTCGAAATATCAAGTCAAGTCAAAGAATAATAAGGTTTTATTTTATATAATAATTTTTATTGTTCCTTGAAATAGCTGTAAATAATATTTGATATTTTGATATATCAATACATATAGCAGATATTTATGAGCTGTAAGGTTGGTAGCGGTTGTGATGTCACATGCATTTGAAATGTGTAGAACGTTGAATCCCTTTAATAATTAAAGAGACAAAATGACTTTTTAAATTGTTAATATCTCTTAACATATAAGGAGTTATTAAAAAATAATTAGACATTTGAGGTTCTAGTAACCCACTTTATCAATATATAGTACACTTTTATAGAAATTAAGACATAGGGCACAAGTCCATTGTGGACAATGGAGTAAGAAGAATTGTAGCACGCATTAGATGTTGCTATATCTAAAAATCTAATTTCATCACGATATTTCAAGGTCAAACGTAGAGACCATTGACTTGTCTAGACAAGTTTAGGTGAGTTTTTTATCACTGGTATCGTCATATTCTATTACCGGCTTGATAAAGTTTAATAATGGGGCTTATATGAATATAGTTAAAGGAGACATAGTTAATGCATTGTTAGAAATATATTTCCACACGGATGGAGACATATCTAATTACAAATGATTATATTTTGGGTAGAACAACCCTTCTCAGTTGAGCCTATTATTTTTACGGTATAACTCTAAATTAATTTCTATCTAGTCACAATTTCAAAAACTACACAATCATAAATATGAAATTAACATTTTAGCGCTCTTATTATTAAATATTACATTTCTTGATATTTTCTTTCAACAATCCGAATATTGTTATTCTTTTAACTCATTCGAGATATCTTATAAAGTTGTTAACTAAAAGATTAAATAAATTTACACAATTATTACTAATATTTGTTATTCAAGCAGCATAGAAATAAGAATGTGTAATGCATATCAGAAAACATCAGGAGATACTAATTTATTTATGTATGGTACACGCCGCAACACATTATACAAGCATGTGTGCGTAAGTTATTCATAGCCGCCTGTCTATGTATTAATGTTGTATAAACACGACAGCTGTGTTCTTGAGTTTTCATGGAACTCCTGCTTGCTGCTCTCCTGATACTTTGCGCGGGATTCTACATTACTACTAGGCTTCCATAACATTCACGAAATACTGCCCGCGCTGTAGGTCTCTCACGGAGCGCGCATTCATTGCCAGACAGAGATGGAGATCTAACGGGACTTTTTATTTTCTATTTCTATATAAAAACACTACATGCGGATGAAATTTACACAGATGTATTGTATAAAACTATTTTGCAAAAAATGTGTTTTAATAATATAGGAGTACTAACTACTGTACAATGTGTTATAGCATTTGTATAAACAAAAAACATTATTAACTCTATAAATACATTTTTAAAATAATTCCATTTGCGTAAATAAAAACAGAGTGACTTGATGATCCATAAATATGATTTTATTTAATACACATATTTTTCCAAAACATGTTTTTCAAAGCAAATCATTAAAAATACCAAAAATAAATTATTGGTTTTTTTTGTTCGTCATTTTTTCAGGTAGGTAGGTATTAGTTATTATATTTTTTTCTATTGCAAAATCAAGCCCCAAACTAAAATGGCGTTACGTTATCATTTCCTTGGCTGGTACGGAAGGATCTTTAATTTAAATGCGAGAGGTTAATTTCGCGCCCCTCCTTTTCAATTCCTCTAATATTTAAAAGCCACTAATATTTAAATTTCTATGTAAAAACTTTAACATTAATAACCTGAAAATTTAACTAAAAATAAGGGAGGAAAGTATAAAGAAGGGAAGAGGGGGTAGGTTCGAAAAAGAAAAAGGAGTATTTTGAAAGAAATGGAATGGCGATCGAGGAGGCAGAGAGGAGAAGAGAAGGAGGCGCAAGTGTGGGAGAAGAGCTAAGGAGAAGGGATAAGTAGATACAACAACAAGAAAGAATGCAATACAAGATATAAAAGGATTTAGGAAAGTAATATACCTCAGTACCTAATAGAAAAAGATATAAAACACATAAGAAGGACAGCAAGGTTTAGATTGGGAAATGAGGAAAAAGGAAACAGATACTGGGAAAGTAGTGAGGAAAGAAAGTGTAGAGTGTGCGGAACGGAGGACGAAACACTGGAGCACATTAAGTTTGAGTGTAAGGAAAAAGTAGTGAGCGAAATGAATATTGGCCAGCTATTAAAGGGAGGCAGTGAAGGAAAGAGGTGGATGGCGAAAATAGAAAAAAGGAAAGAAAAAACAGGACAATAAATAGAGAGGAAGTACTAATAATAAGTAGTAATAGTCTAGAAGAGTTTAAGTTTAGTTTTTAACTTTGAATTTATATGAAATGCATTAAGGAATATAATAATGTAGATTGTAAAGCCGAAAGGCACACAATTAATATAATAAATAACTAAAAATAAAATTTAATTTGTACAAATATAAATATTGTGTTCGTTCATTTTACATAAAATTTCTTAGGTACCCTATATTATTTATTTTCTTTCATAAAACTTTAAAATATCTAAACCATACACAGATCTATTTAGCTAGTTCTTTTACGTCACGTATGTTTTAAGAATGCATTAAACATAAATGTTTTGTTATTAATTACGTAACTTTTAATCAAGCATTGTTTGTAAAGTCGATAATAATCGAAATCGATTAAAGCAACACCTGTACAAAATCATACGATAACTACATGAGTCATATTAAATCTACACTCCTTTCTATTCTGTTTTCTTGTGTACATGGTTTTCAGTAATATGATATCTTAACAAATTACTGCAGCATATATTATTGGTATTATTCATATTGCCAAAGCGTTTAGATGAAAATATAAAACGAAATATAAAAAATATATGACTTTTTCAACAGTTTATATTTTTTTTTTCATGAAAGCAAGCTTTTACTATAAATCATAGATCTAAACAAATTTTGGAATGATCATTAAAGTGTTTAAATAACCTTAAATACACGTAACTGAGTTCAAACGATAAAAAAGTAGCATATTTTAGATAAAGTTTTTTGACGATACAGTTAATATATAATTATTTCTATAACTACTACATGATAAAATGACATTTGAAGAATACTTTGTGAAATTTTCATAAATAAATGTATAGAAATGAGGCATTGACAGCGAATCTCCACAGACGTCACAAAAAAAAGTAACATTGCGGAGCCATTCATAACTCATCACTGGATTTTCTGAAATCGAAAAATCAAAATGATTCCATTAGTTGATAAGTTTCTGCAGGTAACGCTGCCAAGTTTTTCTTTTTTTATTGATTTTTCAATTTTTTTCATGAAAAAAATCAGAAACTTTGTTATTTTAAAATACATTAAAATTAAAAAAAACTCGACAGTGTTACCTCGGCTATTATGTAAAGAAAAAGTGTGCAAATTTTCAAAAGAATCGGTCCAGTAGATTTTGAGCTACAGAGGGCACCGACTCTGAAAAAGCTAAGTGTGAGAAACCGCATTTAAAAGTTTCAAAGTAACACGAAAGAAGACGAGAGAAGTGAATACTTAAAACTCTCCGACAGTTTTACTCCAATCGACTTTAAATTTTTACACAATAAACTTAATATGTTGTACAATAATATAAATAAATTTAAAAAAAAATGGATTCCCTCTTTAGTGTCTGTAACAGATATATTTGTCATAACTATATGTATTGTACTTTTTGTATAGTGGCTATTAAGAATTACATAGACTAAGAAAAAGAGAAACAAAAATAAAAATAATTTCAAAGAATTCTCGACAATATTCTCTTGTTGATAAGATCTCCTTTAACGCTGTTTCATTTAGTGCTTTGTCGTCTAGACGAGGTCCTTTGTAATAACAACAGGGTGTTAGAGTTTAAAGCCATACAAATTAAATATATGTTATATGTTTCATATGACATTAACTTCATTTGCTGATACTGGAACTAATAGAGGCATGTGTTTTACCTGTACATACTTCATTCTATTTTTAGCGTCAGATCTATTCTAACGCCTAAACTAACTATAATTCTATTTTCGTATTCTAATCAGACAACAATTCTAAATTAAATACTATATTTTATTCCAAAATTATAATTTTAAGTTTATATTCTAAATTCTTATTCTATATTAAATAAAATTGAAATAATAAAAACCTAACGTATGATACACACTAGTGCGACATCCAACATTTATATATTTTCATTCATAAGTTGACATTATTTAGACATGAGTGTACTAAATGTGTTGTACTTTTAACGTACAGACTAGTGCGACATAAACATGCGAAACTAATAAACCCTTACTTATGCTATTTTTAAAAATAAAAAGTAGTATTTTAATGTAATAAAAATGTTTCAATATGAAGTCAGAACATCTAAAGAAATGACGGTTTTGAATGTGATCTCAAACAAAAGAGCTTTTCTAGTTGTGTTTACTAAATAAATAAAAATAATTGAAAATGGTGTTTAAATAGACAAATGAAATTGACTTGAACAATAGACCCTTGTCAAACCGTATTTAACAAGGGCAGAGACCTTGTTAAAAAACTGAGTTCTATTTTTTTTTTGTAAATATTTTTTTTTTCTAAATTTGATCCAAAGATAAAAGCTTCCAACGTATTAAGTTGCATGTCGCACTAGTGTGGACGTGTTGTACAACTTCTTTCAACAAATATTCGATGTCGCATGTTTAAATCGCACATATGTGTACCACTCTTTAGAACAAGATCCATAACATATACTACATACTAAATATAAATATGAAACCATAGAAAAATTTATGCGGCGCAATCTAAGGTCAATAAAGACAAAGATATAAAAGATTTACATAAAAATCTATACGTGATCTCACATACATGAAGTCATAAGACTGAATTTTAGACCGACATAATTATAGACTGACGTAACTACTGTGTCTTACTAAAGCACTAGAATATTTATCTACTTTTATTCCATTCTTTTATGTGTACTAAAGTAATGGACTTGTGTACTATGTCTTAATTTCTATAAAAGTGTACTATATATTGATAAAGTGGGTTACTAGAACCTCAAATGTTCAATTATTTTTTAATAACTCCTTATATGTTAAGAGATATTAACAATTAAAAAAACCATTTTTTCTCTTTAATTATTAAAGGGATTCAACGTTGTACACATTCCAAGTGCATGTGACATCACAATTCTTGTGTAAGGTTACCAATCTTACAGCTCATAAATCTCTGCTATATGTATTTATATATCAAAATATCAAATATTATTTACAGCTATTTCAAGAAACAATCAAATTTCAATATTATGTCTGCCTTAGCAGGGTTAAATAAAGTAAAAACTTATTATTCTTTGATTTGACTTGATTATTTAACTACCAACAGCTACAGAACATTACCACAGCACTGACCTACTCAACAAATAACTGACGTTAAAATGCATTCACGTCATACAAATATGGCCCACCATTTCTAGCGCTAAAACTACAATTCAAACTATTAATTGCTATATCTTCGTCAATATTTAGATATTTAATAAAATAGACGCGCCAATACACATTTATTAACATCAATTTCAATCAACAATTGAAAAATCGACCACTAAAAAATGAGGACACAATCCCATTAGAACATTTGTGATGTGTCCAGGAGGTTATGAGAAGAAATAGACCTACGCAGCAGTCTAAACTAATTAGATTACACATCTAACACACCCAAAAACATGTTGAAACTGAAATCTGTCATTGATCGTAGTCAACAGTTAATGTGAGTGTTAATATTGTCGAGTCACATGATCATAAGTGTGCTCTCACACTGGTGATGTATTGATAAACATTAAACAGAATTGGGATGGAAAATGTTCACAAAGTTTATCAGAGTAATCCTGCAAGACCGATATGAAAGAGTTAAAATTAACTTTTACTTACTCCTATTATGATGTGAATAACATTAAAAATAATAGTTTATTGACATTTGATACTATGCTATTTTGATCACACTTTGTACTTTTATTTCTTCATTTATTTGTTGTTTATTACTTCGTCTTAGAACATGTTATGACTACATGAAGTTAATGAACGTCAAGTAGAGTATTAAGATAATTTTAATTAATGTGTAATTAGAAAAAAAATATTTTCATCATCTCAACCATAAAAATAATGACAAAAGTTTGATTTATTTATTTAGATATTATTAAGTTCATGTTAATATTTGGCCCCCATTTTTAGATTAATTTTAAGTATGACGAAAGCGAACAACTTTCTCTCTTAATACTTTATAGTATGGCATGTTCAGTTATTAATTGAAAGTATTACAGATCATATTGTAACATATCAGGTCAATTAAAAGTGAAAAACATAGACACAAATGAGGAACGACTATAGAAGAAGTAAAAAAATTAATAAGTTGCTATGAAGAAATTCTACGACAAAAATTTCATCGTGTCGTTGTATGAATTTATTAGATTTTATGAAGGCATCAATTTTTTAATTTTTTTAAAATTTAATTTATTTAATGTCGGCCCATTTCAAATTCTGAGTTCTATCACCAACGACCTCCTACTATGTTGGTTGTGGCCTCATATTTGTGAACTCACCGCTGCCTAATAACTTTATGTAATCAATGCTATATAATCAATTTAACTTGATAATAACCAAACTCAGAATATTACTCGGGTCTAGTGATCGAACGCGATGCATCAAGCAATGCTGTTAACTAACTTAAATAACTTTTTTTAGGTACTTCATTCATTTTTTTAATATTTGTTATTGATACGTACAAATAACTAAGAAGAAATAAAGAAATAACTATAAAGAACTAAGAAAAAGACTTTTAATCTACAGAATCCTAACATTAGGATATATTTTTCTTCTAAACTAGTCTTAGTCGTAATTCAACAAAATTTATATGTATAATTTAATTTGAATTACTCTGACAAACTACAGCGATTTTTCGTCGGTATCATAACGTTAGTTTTATATACACAGTCATTAATTTTTAAAATATACAAACAGTATTATGAATAACTACTATCAACCTGACATAAAATTTAATTTCAAGGTCAAATATTAAAATAAATTGTTATCTAATGTGGACTAGATTTTAATGTAAACAAAAACTGCAAAACCGCATTAATTTTATATATTTTTTTATATTAAGAATTATTAAGCTGAGTATACACATTATGTTAGGAAAAACATCGACATCATTTGTAAGTATCGATGTTTTCGATAACTTTTGCCCGTGATCCGATGCGACTGTGATCCTTGTCTTTGTTTCTATAAAATTGTATCAGATATTAACAAAGTTGGCTATCAGGACCTCGAATTTTCAATCATTTTTTTAAATATATTATACATAATATATAAAAGATATTCACAATTAAAAGAGTCATTTTTGTCTCTTAATAAGAAATAAGTGCTACTTCGACGTCACGTCCGATTCCTACTCTCATACAACAGAGTGTAAAAGAAATACTAAATAAGTACTAAGCAGTTACTACTTGGAGTTGGCTCAAGCAACACATAAATGTGTTGATATTATGGAAGTTGTGAACAAAGACCATTCAATTGCTTATTATTCTACGTTTGTGACCTCAAACTGTGATTAAAAATTAAAAAATCTATATCTGTCAACTTTCTGCGCAATTACAAATTTTTTTTTTGGTTATAGGATCATGATGATATTAAAAAAATTAACTGAACTGAACACTGAAACAAACCTATTATTTTTTTATTTAAAAAGATATTCATTTTACCTAAAACAGAAATATTATTATCTTCTTAAGAAGTTGTTTTTTAAAATGCATTTAAATTAAAAATATTTACGTAATATTTTTATCTTAAATAAAGCAACCGTGTTTAGCGGATGGTGTAAAAAATAATTACTACTTTAGTTCTAAAGGTTATTTTGAATCATGCAGGTTCAAAGTTAAAACATATTTGCGATTGAAGATATATTTATTGTATGATGAAAGTTCACAAGAAATGTGGTTGGGTAAGAGTGATAATAAAAATAAAATAAACAGTGACGTATCAAGTAATTGTTGAAATTGGAAAATGTCAAGTTCCATTTTGTACAGCACAAACTGTTCACAATCAAATGACTTCCTTGCAAAATCTTATATCTAAAACTAAAAATTATAAATTTATTTACGCGAAGATGCTGGTAGTTTGCTACTGATTATAGAACAAGTTATTGACAAAAGTGTCTGCATGAATATTTGTAATGTTTCGCGAAGTTCTTTCCTGCAAGAAAGATTACATCATCAAATATTTGATAAATAACAAATAAAAGTAAATATTATAGAAAAAATGTTGTAAATAATCACTTACTAAAAGAAATTATCTTTGACACACAATAGATAATATAATCAGAAATTCTTTTATCAGTTTGAAACAAGAATTATACGATACTAATTCAGTAACGTACTCTTTCACATATTTATATCAGGTTTTACTTTATTGAAAATTATTAAACCAAATCGTTTTGAATCAGAAATCTGTTTATAGCAAGTCTTGTGAAACCCTAAAAAGTAAAATATCCTTCAAATTTTCACTTTGCTTTTGATTTAACACAACTTTAGCGTATAAATTAATTTTTTGCATAATTAGTTTATACATTAAACTATCTAGTTTATTTTGTTTTTTCAACTTCAACAAAAATAAACTTTTAATATATTCTAATTTCGGCTCTATAAGCATGCATGACGCACGTTTAAACGTAATGTTTTTTGGTCCAGATGAATGATTCAAAGTCAATTCATGCAGAGAGAATATTCTGGGCTGCGCCCATGATTAAACTGAAAACCGGCCTGGATATAAATAAAAATTATAAATTTATTGCTGAAACTTGTTTAAACTATATCAAGGTACAATTCATGTTAATTTACTTAAAACTATTAAAAATTGTTGACATTAAAGTGTTTTGCAGAAATTTTAATAAGGAATATTATAGAAACTGTTGCTTTTATCTAAATTAAAAATGTACAGTGTATACCTGATACATATTTAAATTAAATATAGAAGAAACCGGTTTAATTACTAATGCCGGTAAAGTTTATGCTCGTCTAAGAATGCTATTCTAGTAGATATGCTATTCATTAAATTTATCTAGTGTCATCAATCTTGACAGTTGATTGTTGATAAACATAAGGCTTATATATAATCAATAAATATATAAAATCAAAACAATAATAACTTCTGTCTATTATAATTAAATGCAGTATATATTATTGTTCATAAATTAAATGTAAAGTACTTACCAAATCTACTGGAAGGCCTACAGAATCTGCAAGTCCTTTAAATATACGACTTCCATCGTAATAATTATCTGCGGTGGGCGTCATATTGCCCTTTATTATTATGTTTCACCAGAATTTAATATATTATTTATCTATTTATTATAACCTATTCAATTAGAATCACGCAATGTCTTTAAAATTAAATCAACCACACAACACAAAGCAACTGTCGACTATTTAACAGAATTCACTTGACTGGCAGCCAAACATAACCTACACAAATATAAAGCAACATGAACTCTCCATAGCTATATAACTCTTTGTATACATTCAGCGAAGCACATGCGCAATGTGAATATCTTCCTTTCCTTTTTTATCTAATGCATTGTCTGTATATAATATATAATTCTACTGCTTACACCTGGTTATTCGGTTACTGAACTCGAATAGGCATCGTGCAAAGTCGTACTATCATTAATATTTTCAGTTCTAATTGTTTTATGATTGTAGTTTTAAAAATCAGTTTGAATATTGAATTAAAGTTGTTTTAATTTGAATTAATATATTTCAATAAGTTCAATTATTTACATGCGTACCTTCTACAATAAAATTTGCAATAGATAATTTATCTGTAAATATTATTTAGAATAAGATTAAATGTAATTTTTTATATTTTCAACTTCTTATATAATATTAAATCAAAGCGCAATGACCATCAAAACCACCGTTATTATGTGTGTCTTTTATTTAAAATCTTCTTGAGCTGCTACAAATACTTACTGGGTTAATAGGATCCTCACAAAACTATACATAAAGTGATATAATTTTAGCGCATACAGCATCTTTATGACATTTCACATTCACATTTTCACAGAAATTTATATATGCATTACTTTAGTAATTATTGAAATTTAAACCAAGTGTAAAAAGGCATTGTTTTTAAAGTATAAAACAACCGATTACCTTCTTTAAAAAGGTTGTGTAGTTGAATAAGTAAAGTTTCAAATCATATATAATAAATAATACATAATTTATATGTAAATACTATATAACTAATACTAATCATCAGTTAGATGATACATATTCGATGATAGTTACAGTATAGTTAACTAAAGCATACAAAAAATACAATTACAAAATAATTTCAAGGCAACATTAGATCATCTATTGTACTATAATTAATTATTAATTAATTAAACATAATTGGCAACTGTAATTACTACATGAAAATAAAACGGCAATCATCATTCAAAACATACAGCGACCTATATATAATTTATAACAAAATAATCAGTTTGTTATTCTTTTTACAGATTAGATAATATTTAATAACCTTTTACGACCTTTAATACATTTTAATGTCTGTTTATGCGAATATTTTATGATTACAAAAAAAAAGGATTCCATTGATTTGCAGACTGTTACAAAAATAATATCATTAACAATAATGACTTTTCTTTTAGAAACCATACTATAGTTCTTGTAAACAAACATCTTTCTTATCAATATACATAATGGGTGTCACAAGAGGACGACGGGGACGAATTAATTTATATGATTAAAATTAAATTAATAAATGTGTTTAAATATAATTGAATAATTGGGATCAAAGGTTAGCGTCACGCTTTGAATGAAAGCTATATTCTAGTAAACTCTAGTGCAGTCCTCCCACTGCACTGACTTCGAGATAGTGCCCCACAATCGCACATGTGTGATTTGTATTCTAAGAAAGATTTAGAAGACAATGCTTATTTTGTTTAATCTATCTACCAAGAGATGTTGGTCAATATAGAACTAGAGGCGCTAGTAGTAGTCATAAAGTAAGTTGTGTGCTAAGTTTTAAATTATATAAATTGTCCTAATTGTAACATATTAAAAATCAAACATAAGACAAGCAGTACGGCATCTTGTAAATCCTCTGAAGTCTTATTTTGATGCATCCACTTCCCCTACTCTCATCTCCAACAGAGATGGAATTTCTATAAATAAAGTGATTTTAAGAGGACGAATAATATATATATTTGTATATTAAGTTTCAACAATTTTCATAATGTATATATCTATATAAGTGCATTCATTATGTACTTCATTTTATATTTACACAAATCATTTTACTTACTTTTGCCAAATTAATAATTTCAAACACTCAAGCACAGACATATGTTAAACAATCCTAACAATAATAATCAAGTAAACAATTTAGTGAAATGCCACAATTTGAGTAGATTGTCACGTTTGCATTTCAATTGTAGTTCACATCAACTTTTTCGTAGCTTGGATTCTGATAGATGAAGTAGTTTCGTCAATTGTAAGCATGGCATTTCTTATGAACAACTTTGCGAAACTGAACTGTGAACAAACTGTTTCATGATAATAATTCATAAATTTTGATAAATATGATTTCGAATGGAGGCCAAATTGTTTACAGAGAATATACAGTGTTTTGTCAAGCAAAAGCAATTTCTTATATTAAATAGCAAAATTTTCATCATATTATACTTTTTTTTAAATTAATCATTGTACATATATATCATTTAATAAAGTTTCAAAATATTTAAAGAAACAGGTAGTAATCAACCCAATGGGGTAAAGGTAAACTTAATACCTGATGAGATTTCATCACATGCTTCATCAAAGTCATGGGTAACATCGCACCATCACGAGACGCGCTATACGTCATATAGTACGACATGAGTAAACATTTTTGTAATTGATAGATACAGGCTATTTTAATGCCTGCCTCAACACAACTCATTTTATAGTTCAAAAGAGCAACACTTGACAACATGCAATATTTAGTTATTTCTTATCTTATCCTTACATATTTTTCAATAAATTTCTTTATAAAGATTATAATTATTGTAAATTTTGGTTTGTAAAAACCTTATCATATCTATATATGTGCTGATTCTCGCTGCCTAGCTTCCCAAGCACTCTGCTGGTTACTTTATTTTCTTTTTAGTTTATAAATTAGTCAGCAAAATCTTCGGTTCTATTTTATTTCTAATTTGTATAATCTACAGAACCTTTCTGCAATATCTCACATAACATTCTTTTTTATGTATTATAAATTTATATTCCCTCGATGTGCGTGGCATCGAAAGAAAAGAGAAAACGTAACGTTTTATATACCAATTTATATTAAAATATTGATCAATTATTTGCCTGAGTTTATGGCAAAACAAGTAACATATTATACACAATGCAACGCCTGGGTTATTGGCAAAATAAATAACTGTAAATCATTATACCACCCGAACATTCTATCTTATTATAAATTTATTAGCACTTGGATGTGGGGATATGGCTCTTCGCAAGCAAATATCAAGAAAACGTTACTTTTACATACCAATTTCTATTAATACATTGATCAATTATTCACCTGAGTTATGGCAAAACAAGTAACATTTTATTCATAACACAACGCCTGAGTTTATAACAACATAAATAACTCTTAATTATATACAACTCCTGAGTCGATGGCAAATGATGTAACTGCTATTAATAATACTACGCCTAACTTAACATAACGACAGCTGCAGTTGACAGTGTTCCAGGGTTACTAAATTTTATCGAAGAAACTTCGAATGTAATCAAAATAAGAATTTATAGAGTATGACAAAGATTCAATTTGTAATAAGACTGTAGGATTAAGTTTTCCCACAACTTTCGAAGACCATACCACGAAGCTAAAATGAGACTAACACATAATAAAACAAATGTATAATTTTTCATTTTTATTAATATTAGGCTTCATTTTTGATGTTCTGTAAGAATGTTTCTTTTCTAATATTTAACTACAAAAATATAAAGATCAATTTATAAATGTCTTCTTTATAAGCTCATGAATATTTCAATTAGTTACAATTTAAAAAATATAATAGTCTAGTCTGTAGTGAATGTAACAAAAACAATCTTCAACAATGTTATTGATCTTGTATCTTTATTAAAAAACATAAATTATGAATAAGAGGATTTGAAGATTAAATATCGCGTGAAAGTATTGCTGGATTATTAATTATAATCAACCTGAAGAAAAAGTTGTTACCAGCAAGTAGTAAATACGTTAAAAAAAATTCTGCTAAATTCTGCTTTTTATATTGAAAATATGTTTTCTCATTCGCCATTAATAACTTCAAATTTAAAGCTAAATTATATTTACATTTGCATTTTATATATATATACATATTATAAACAATTTATTCATTTAAATAATCATGATATGATTTTAAAATGGTCTCTAATCATTTGTTAGTATATATCGATATTTTAAATATCTAATTATTTTGTGCTTTTTCAGCTTTAAATCAAACATATTATTTCACATTGAATAAGGCTTCATGATTTTAAATGCTTTAGTTATAACTTCACTACTAATAAAAATGATTTGAAAAAATTATATTACACATTATATGTGTTTTTCAAAATCTAAACATGTCTTTGTTAAGTATTTTGCACTACTATGACCTGTGAATAGCAAAATTTATTTTATTTTTATTTTATGTAATTTTAATTTGAAACCAAGCATTTCGCTAAGTATAGCTGACAAAGCTGATAGAATAACTACTTTTGTTATTGTATACAAGTATGGGTTCGCTGATAAACCAGATATTTTAAAAGGACATTCCAACTCCTGCAAAAAAAAAAAGAACGATTATAATATAGTAAAAAATAATGTATTATTTTATAAAATGAGGTACCTTTAACAAATCCGCTGCCAGTTTTAACACGCTATTTGCGACCATGAATTCTTCTTTCTTTTTTGGTTTCTGTTCAATTTGTAAGTACAAATTTATTTGTTCAGTTATAAGAACTGAAAGGTTACGGTACTTTTTATTAATTTTAGTGCCTAAAGTCATAAAACGAAGAAGAAACATTCCAATTCCAAAACTCCAAGCTAATACTTCAATATTGTATTGTGAATGTAAATTTTCAGAATCCTAAAATAACATATTTTAGTAATAATTCGAATTCATATGTAAAAACTTTTGACATTTTGATATTCAGAAAGATACTCACTCTTAAAAGCTCAACACTCAAAAACGATAACAACAATAGCGTTATAATAAAAGCTGCCGAAACTATAACATCCACAGATCTTTGTGGACCTCGTTTCTGAAAGGAATTACGTGGATATTAATAGTTAAACAATTGTTGTACATAATCAAATAATTATTACTATAAACTTACTTTTAAGTATGATCTAACAGAAAGCCAAGTCTTAATGTTTCGTACTTTGTTAAGCCTAAAATGTGGGAGTTCAGATTTTCTAGCTCGTCTAGAAGATGTCAAATGTGAAAATAATTTAGCATAAAGAAATCTTTGTTTAAAAATTCTTTCAGCTACTGTCAGTAAAAAGAAAAATAATCCTGATAACAACATTCGTTGTAGACACCCAACAATCAAAATGGTACGCTCCCTAAGAAGAAAAAATAACACTTAAAAAATATTAATATTTAAGATAATAAACAATGTTTACAAAATTACCATAACGTATTTCCAAAAGACATATCAATTAATGCTATAAGAGATCCAGAGAGTTTTCCAGTAATTAAAGAAAATAAATCCAAAACAGAAACATGTTCATCAAATTGACCAGATTCAATTGTAGATCTACTGAGGCGGCAAAGCGCAGGTATTAAAGACAGAAAAATAGAGAGAATTATTCCGCCGTAGAAGTAATCACAAGTTTCTGGCATTCCTTCAACACGAGCTATTATTGCAGAGCTAATATCTAAAACCGATAAATCAGCTTTCTTTACATCACGGTGATCCCATATTGTACAACTCACTAGAATAGAAGTTATATTTAAAATCCTGCAATATGTTATAAATATCACGTATGATGCATTCATTCTTTAATATTACCTCTGTCAGACGCTGCACAACTGGGACTCATTACGACATTTGAATTACCAAACTCCCAAGCAAAAGGATGATCTACAAAATCTGCTGTACTACATTCATATTGTGAATCGGATCCTAATTCGGAACTGTAACTACAATCGTCACCTAAATAACAATAATGTGTTTTATAATATCAAATTATAGTTAGTGTAACAGTACATGTAAAAGGTTGACATACTATTTGTAGTTACTCCAATCCATTCAGTTGCAGAAGTTGTAACCTCGGTTAAAAGAGGACAGCTACCTCGAGTTCCAGGTGAAGAAACTGTTTCACAGTCACCCTCCTCTTCAGTATCACCACTACTTTCATGTCCAGATTTAACGCTTGTTTTGCTGCAAGAGATGTGAAGTGATTGTGAACCACGACGACGTATTTGAATATTGTTGCGCTGTTATAAAATAATCCAAGGAATATTAAGACATTTATTTTAAATATTCGCAACATATATCTGAATTTACGTAAATTATTTACGTACCGATGAAAGGGAACTTCGCAGCGTGCCATGAGTATCTGTATCGGTTTCACTGTCATTTAAATTTACGAAATTTTCTCTTAGCTGTGTTCTTGGACTTTTACTTTTCAATGTTTCATGAACCCACCATGTGCGTAAAGATGCACTTTCTTTCAATTCACTAGCATTATCGGCATTTAAATCAGCTTTGGAGCACAACGGTTTGTTAACTTCCTTATTAGGTGAAGACTGAATACTGTTAAAATTCTGTGTGTTAGTATTACTTGAGCTATCACTCGCGGATTGTTTTTGGTTGTTAATAGTAGCATCTTCACCATTTTCGCTAGATGCATTACCAGTTAAACTTTCAAATCCATCGTCATCTAAACAAACATGCGGCAAATTGTCATTCACAACATTTTCTACATTTTCATTTTCAACTTTATCATTTTTTATATCTATTGGGCATTCTATACTAGGCTCTGGGTTTATCACAGAAACAAATTCCTCAATCGGTTCTACACTTTTATTTAATACCTCATTGGATGATTTAGCAACTAACGTTTCACCACTATCATCACAAACCAAATTGGTCTTTGCAGAAAACTGAATTGGAGGTTCAAGTGTTCTACATGATTCCTTATTGTCGATATTACGTAAGCGTACACGTTTACAGAATTTAATATTTTTTTCAGTATCTTGCGGTACTGTTTCTTGCTGTTTCGAATCTGAAACTCTATTTCTGTAAAAAATTAAAAACAGTAACTAAAATTCATAGATTAAAAAATGTGATAAAAACTAATAAATCAAAACATTTAAATAGCATACACATTTAAGCATAACTGTTACAAAAACGCATGTTTCTTTTTAGCCAAACTTCTCACCTTGAATTATGTTGAACTCGTCTCTTTCGCCTGACACTTCTTCTTGTCTTCCTAGGAGGTGGTCTTGATTGCCCAGGATTTGTGTAAACAATCTGAGAATGAATGATGCTTAACAAAAGCATCATTACTATAGGAACAAGGAGCTCCGATATGGATACTATCTAAAAATAAATAGTTTCTATTAATAGGAAATGTTCTAGGAAGACACCACAATATATTGAAATAAAAGTTCCAAAAATTACCTCAGCATCTGTTGTTACTTTTGAATTGTTATAACAGTAAACAGCTATATTAAACAGCTGCAAAACATACAATAACAATAATATTGCAAATATCCTAGGTGATGTTTGCTGAACCCACCATTTTGAATATAATGGAAGGAAAAATAATTTCAAAATTGCTAATCTTGTGACAGTAACTAAACCATGCTCCGGTTTTGCTTTTGGAAATGATGAACCTAAAAATCATAAAATGATTAGTTAGTTAAAAAGAGTTTGAAGTGAATGTACTATGTAGAATTGTAAATATTAACTTACCTCTGACTAAATCTAAGTCAATTAATTCAGTTTTTAGTTTAGCTGATTTCATTGGTATATACGTCATTCCATCTAATATTCGTTGTTCCACAGTTTTCTCCCATTGCTGCTTGTCGTATGTACCAATTTTTTTCTGATACCTTGATTTAAACATTTTTATTTTAAAAAATTATAAAATGGTAACACAAATACTATATTGGAAATTATCAAAGATTATCTTGAGTTTATCTTGCTTGCATATAGATTACGATACTAACATTGAAATATTTGTGTGTAACATATTTAATTTATGTATGAGTCAGCTTTTACTTTATGCTTTGCATATATTATTGTACTTCATGTTTTAGTTTATTCTTCATCAATAACTACGCAATATGCTGAGGTTAAGTTTATAAAAACACATAAATTTAAAAATAAAGTAATGCAATAAGGTTATGTTTAATTAACAAGATACTAATTATTACAAAATTTTAAAGTGTAGTTTAAATGTTTCTTAAATAATTGTTACGTAATAACTACAACTGATTAAGTTAATTTTTAATAAATATCGCACATTCAAAGCTGACGTTAAGAAAAAAAATTGACAACAAGAAAAAACATAAGATATTATAAAACAAATACATCATTAAGGTTTGAATCTTAAATAAATGATCTTAATCAAAGACAAGCTCTTTTAATAACCATCTTATAGAAATCTTTGACAAAATGCTAATTTACTAGTATTTTAAACAATTTTAATAATGCTATTAACTATAATGTAGCACGTAAATTAATATAATCTTATACATTATTAATGTAAAGTAGGAACATTAATTTGTTATTAATTAAGAAACAAACCTAATATTACGGAACAATAGATATCGCAATAAAAGGAAATAATAATATACAAGACAATGTCGCAATCGCAAAAAATGTAATGAAGACAACGTCCACAAAATACGTTTCAATTATATTAAATAATTTTTGTTGTAAATATTTGTACAACTGATTGTTCAAACAATAAATTATATTATTATGTTTAAAATAAAATTTATACTTTTATTTTAAACTGTTGAGATAAGTCTAGACATATATCTAAAAATTTTCATACATTTCTTATTTGTAAAGACTAAAGACTTTTGATAAACATCGCCAGAGATATGCGCAGTATAAACATTTTAAAATATATATATGTATGCATGTCTGTGAAGACTTTTTTATAGCTTATGCAAATAAATTACTCCTGTAGAGATTTTATAATTACAAGTTATTATTTATGTAACATTTAGATCAATGTTATATAACTTTATTTACTGGATATTATTTCTGACATCAGTATTATTTTATATAAATAATGAATGTTTCTTACTTTACAACAAATCGAACTTTTTATGGTATTAATACATATAGAGTACATATTTATGTATTAATAAATAATTATATAGTGAGTCACATGATTAGAATTGATATTCTTCTTAAATCTTAAAATTACTCTGTGCTCACGAATGTCGTATTGTTATTTGTGTATGAATATAAATAACATAGGTATATTTTTGTTATTTATTATTTGTTATTATCAGTTAAAGAACCATGAATAACACTTCCCATTTCCTTGCTTAGTTACCTTCACAGTGGAATATGCGGGCATAGGTGGTATTGATTTTACCGTTTGTAATTGTAACAAGATATATACTAAGAATACTCATATAATGTATATCTAACAAGTTTTTATACATAACTAGTTGTTATAGATAAAATGAAGAAAAACACTAAGCATTTAAAAAATGAAAATAAGAAAAAAGGGTAGTTCTAAAATCCTTTCAATATACCAAATAATTATTGCGGAATATGTGGTTTTCAAGTTTAAACTTGTAAACAGTTGTTTTTACGAGTAGACTAAAAATAGAAAATATATTTTTATCATAAATGCTACATGCTTCTTCATAAGGTGTGACCACATTAAAGATAATGAGTTTATGTTGATTTGTCAATAATAAAATATATTTTTGATAAAGAATATCTATAGATTTGGGAAAGTGTTTTAGAGACTATAAACCTGAGATATTTCATTAATGATTGACACTCACACATATTTTTGACAAAGAAGTATTGTATTAGTATCTAGTATTGAAGTACCTATACTTGCGTTATTTTTAAGACTTAAAAAACAAGTTTATTAATAAAATTTCATAATATTCAACTATAAAAATTTGAACAATCCAATTTATAATTACAATGAAAGTATTCTAGAATTTATCTAAAAGATAGTATTTTGTATCAGTATTCAGAGAAATTTTCTACTCTCGCTCCTGCTGCGTATTACTTAGAATAAACAAGTGTACATGTGTTTTTTGATCTAAACTAACAGAACCCAATTACGAAACATTCTGTTATTCATTTCGGCTAAAAATAGTCAGTACTTCATATTTTATTTATTTATTTTCTTGTTATAAAAAGTTGAGTGGTGTGTTCCCATAATGCATTTGATCTTTATCGAATTTGAATAAATTATAGTATCAAAAATAATCAATAAATTCAAATGTATAAATAGAATAATATAATTAAAATGTATTATTTGTAATATTAATGACTGTACTTGAGATAAACGCGTTTCTATCGGACGTTAAAGTTATGCATATGTTTTATGTTAAATACATTGCATTGAAATTGAAATACTCATAACGATTTTTGAAAAATAAAATGACGTCATAATGTGTTTCTTGTTTTAATTTTAAGTGTCATTCACGACCTTTCTCAAAGAAGTCGAACGTGATTTTTACATTTTTTTTAAAAAAACGTTGAGAATACGGTAAAGTGGTGAATCCATAGTATTTTCAGATGACGTGTTATTATTGTTTAAAGCAAAAACATTACGTTTAACTAATAGTTACAAATATAGAAAGCAAAACTTACCATGATATTATTTCTTGAAGTCCCATTTTTCCTTTTGTTAACCTTTAGTAATTATATTCCATATAAAAAATGATGAAACATTTATATTTAAAATATTTTTATCGAAAATAATAAATAAAATAGATTTATATTTATTTTAAAAATTAAATTAAATAACTAAAACTTGAAATAACTTTTATTCGGTTATATTTGAATATTTACAGTTATTTTTTTTATATAAACATACTTTTTATATGATATTATGTACTGCTGCAACTGTTTAAAAATCACTTTATTTTAATTATTAATTATATTTTATAATTATCACATTTTATTTAGTTAATTATTTTGTTTATGTCCAGTGATTTTGAGTTCTCAGCCTACATCCAATTTTGTAGTTGTCTTGACTCCGAACTACAACAAAATGAATCGTTTTATTATTATCATTGCTTCAACTCAAGAACGTGCTGCAACAGCGGCGAATAATTTGCATGAAAACACATGTATTCATCAACACAAGCATACAAACACAACAAAGAGATGTTGAGTTACTATCTCCAAGTATTTTCTCGTTCAAAATTATTTTAAATTATTTTCAGCGCATAGAATAGATTTATAAGATTGAATATATATTTTACAAAGGATCAGAAATTAAATTTTAAGTACTGGTATATTTACCGGTTACTAGATATCAAAATGTTCTAACTATATCTCCTGTCGAGGTCATAGAACTGCATAAATTTACGAAGTACATAATATAAATGATAATTTGGATAGGCTATCTAAATAACTTTTACTCTGACGTACTTGAAAGTACGTGTATAAAATATATAACGATATTATACGATATTCTTAACGTTTTAAAAGTATTTATTACATCTTTTCTATAAATATATGTATACAGGATACAGCACAACAATCACTTAAAATGCACGTGAGTCCCCGAAATAAGAGATCTAAATATAAAGTAACCTCGCTGGGATGGGTTTTGTGTTGTTACTTGTAAAAGATTCTTTCGAGAGGTGTTCGGATGTTTAAATAAATACTCAAGCGTAAAATATAATTCAAAGTTAAAATCAAATTAAAAAAAAAACACTACATATAAGGTTATTTAACATATAATGAATGGGCTTGTGTCCTATGTCTGAATTTCTATAAAAGTGTACTATATATTGATAAAGTGGGTTACTAGAACCTCAAATGTCCAATTATTTTTTAATAACTCCTTATATGTTAAGAGATATTAACAATTAAAAAAGTCATTTTGTCTCTTTAATTATTAAAGGGATTCAACGTTGTACACATTCCAAGTGCATGTGACATCACAATCCTTGTGTAAGGTTACCAACCTTACAGCTCATAAATCTCGGCTATATGTATTTATATATCAAAATATCAAATATTATTTACAGCTATTTCAAGAAACAATCAAATTTCAATATTATGTCTACCAACAGTTAGAGAACATTACCACAGCACTGACCTACTCAACAAATAACTAACGTTAAAATGCATTTCACGTCATAAAAATATGGCCGACCATTTCTAGCGCTAAAACTACAATTCAAACTTTTAATTGCTATATCTCTGTCAATATTTACATATTTAATAAAATAAACACGCCAATATACATTTTTTAACATCAATTTCAATCAACAATTGAAAAATCGACCACTAAAAAATGAGGACCCATTGCAGCTAACAATAAATTAGTATTTGCATTTATAAATCATTGGCTAATATTTTTTTTGCATGAGGTTATCTGATTGCTTATCTGACTGAGATTTGTGAAGTCTGCTTAAGCTACGAGTAGAATTGATAAGATTGTAAAACATACAAAAAAAGACCTGATCCTAAAAAGTATAAATTTACATTACTCTATTTAAGTAAATCAATACAAATTCTTAATTTATTTGATGTATTTTTAATTATTTATTATTACAATGGAGTATTGTCAATAAAATGGCAAAGATAATTACTCAAGAAAAAGTTTGCAATGTTTGCTGGCCGCAAATTGAATCAAAAAAAGTTTATTTTTTAGAAAATCGATAGTAAAATCACGGTAGTAAGGCGTAAAACATTTATAGCTATTCTGAAGTAACCAATTAATTGGAATTCTGCTTCTAAAATGGTGATCTATTTTCATATCAATATATTTTATATAAAGCATGGATATTACCTAACATACATCTAATATTTTACTTAAGCGAAATATTAACTCTAAAAGGGACTCAATTTTGCTTACAGTATAAAAAGACTTATAAAAATTATATAATTTCTAAAATGGTCTTCTTAAGAAGTTTTATGATTATGTTATTGCACAAAATGGTGAATTTATTAGAAAAAAAAAGAGATTGTATCAATTATATAGCATAGCTAATGCAAATATTCAGAAAATGCAATAATATTCCTGTGATAATATTATAAATATGTGCAATTTTCAATGTAATGCCAATATTTATGTTACCTTATTGTCTCATTCACTATTTATATTATTATCAACATATTGTTGAAATATTCAGGTCAGTTTTCATACCAGTATATTGTCTGTTCCTTAGGAATTCAAAATACAATCATCAGAATACATAATGTAACTGGAATTTGTATTCTTTTGTGTGTGATTTAAATGTTAATATTTTTAAATAATAGAATGAATATCATTAACCCTCTATTGAATGTAGGTGGTTCTGCAAATACTTTTACCACTGTTACTAATAACAAATATTTAGTCTTAACATACCGCAATAAACATTTTAAGTATAGTTTCCTTAATACAAAAGTGGCAAACAAATGCATAAGGCATTTGTTCTAAGACATTAATTAGCGGTATTTCCAAAGCTACAGCAAAAAATATTCTTAGAAGACTATGACTGAAAGATTAAGACAGATATCCTAGAATTATAAGTTAGAAGATTATTACATAAGAGAGTGTAGAATAACACAGTATTAGGTAAAAATTAAAATCTGTGCTACTTTTATCCAATGATCCATGGTAGGACAGATTTTTTTATTTCTTTACGTATAGCCCCTGGATATATTAACATTTGCGCTTTGTGTTATAACAATCTATTATTATTTTCTATTATACAAACTAATGTATCTAGGTCAAAATATTTAGGCTTTCACTTGTCTAAAAATAATATGTAACGAGTAATGGTAATTGAAAAATTATATGAATTATTCTAAGGATAAATTTATCAGAGTTATGGTAAGAAAATCTGTGTCCGTAACCTTGGAAACTTACGAATTAAAGGAGATATCGCCGAATCATACGAATAATGATTTTTATTCATGTAGTAATATATAATTAAACATTAACTACTATATCGAGTATGTGTTATAATCTAATTAAAAATAGAAGCGTTATGCTTTCATATAAATTAATATATTTAGGGGATAATATATATGTGAGACTTGGACATATCTAGAACATTGTGTCAAATACTATTTGTAAAAAATCATTTTTAATGAAATAAAAAGGATTAAAACTTATAATAGGCACTGTCTTAATTAAATATTATGAATAAAAAATTTCTTAGTATAACCTACAATCATTTTAATAGAAAATAAACAGCAATTTTTAATGTTATGGATACAATTAAATATTAATAACAAATATGATTCGGCAAAAATAACAGAAAACATGATATTTACAAGCCTGGGTTAGTAAAATCAGTTCATTGTACACGAAATGTAACATGCAAATATAACCATATTATATTTTAATGAGAATATGTAAAAAGAATATAGAAACTTACATTATATAGCTACTTAAATAAAACACAAGTTTAATCAATTGACTACACATTCACATATTTATATAGAAAACAATTTTGACATAAACAGATGATTTTGAAGTGAAATGTAGCATTGACCGAGACAATCCGAGGAAAATATAATGTAATTCTTTTCGTTATATATCCGCTTATATTATATTCAAGTTCAAGTAAATAAGTTAAATACATAAGACTCTACATGTTAAAAATTAGTTTCCTAGCTACCTGTTATTACTATGTCAGCTCTGAAGATAGTAAAGATATCTGCATTATCTTCTTTAAACGTCAATCATAACCTTAAAAATACACAGTTGCTTACATTTGTTGTGGTTGCTTGTAGTCAGTTGTGGTTTTATTTTATTTTGATAGAAATAATAATTACAATGGTTTTAATAGGTTATTGCAATAATCATTTACTACTTGCCTCTAATATTAATATCGTAATATACAACGCAAATCAGCGAATATTTAAAAGTGTTAAAATAAACGAACCTTCACATGTGCCTAATAATAATGAGGTTAGTTTGAATAAGAGCTCAAGAAATTTCAATATCACAGCAATTGCTATATCATCTAACTCGAAGACGTTGGCTGCAACAACTGCCGAAAAAAAATTATATATTTATCATATTGATGATAAATTAAATGTCAATTTGTTAAAGATCTATGATTTGAATAGGGGCTGCAGTGCACTTCGTTTTAATGAAGATTCTAACTTATTAATGATAGCTGACAAGGCAGGAGATGTTTACCAATGTACTCAAGAAAATAATTGGTCTCCTACGCTACTTTTAGGCCATTTAAGTATGCTACTAGATATCCAAATAAGTCCCAGAAATGAATTTGTTATAACATGTGATCGCGATGAAAAGATTAGAGTCAGTTCATATCCTGACACATTTAATATACAGTCTTTCTGCTTGGGACATGAAGAATACGTATCAGGACTAGCTTTTCTACCTCAAGATAATGATGTCTTAATTTCATGTTCAGGAGATGCCACTATAAAGTGCTGGTTTTATAGGACTGGTTTAGAACTTCTCTCTGTAAAATTGCCTCAGCCTGCTAGTTTTATGGAAGTATCTAAAGTAGCTGAAAATCGAAGTCATGTTGCTGTAATTTTGTATGAAAGTAACACAGTATTCATTTATGAAATAAGTATAAATAATGATTTAAAAAGACTTGAAAGTCAAGAAGTACAACAAATAGAACTGGGCTCTTGTCCAACAGGATTGGCTTTTGGTGAAAATAGCTTATGGATTGCGGCTACAGATTTGGAAAATGCTATTCTGGAATATAAATATGATAATAATAAATATTTTAAACAAGAATGTTTAAAAGCCGATGAATTAAAAGATGTTCTTGGTTCTGAGGAAAATCCTAATATCTTTATTTCCACATTATTCAAAACTAAATTTAACAACGTTGAAGAATATCATGTAAAGAAGAAACAAAGAATTGAACAGAAGAAATCTACAGCCCGACCTGTATAATAAATTATAGTACCGTTTCAATTAGTTTTATGTTTATAACATATTTTTTTAAATATTGATCGAGTTTGTATAGAGTTAATAATGGATTATATAAGTTATATAAAGAATAGGAATTCATAAATTGTACCATGTACCATGTAATTAAACTCAATTATTTTTACTAAGATTCATCTGTTTATTGATTATAGATTTAGTATCCATATAGTGTAAGAAGGAGCATTTCCACAGACGAACTGGGCTTAGAAATTTTTTTTGAAAGAAGATGATCTGACTAGAAACTCAACAATATCTACTAATATTTCACAAATTGAATCCTTTTGATCAACGACATTTTAAATAAAATGCATATTTTACATATGTACAGGTCATTTTTATTTACACATGTATATACAATAATTTTTAGCTTATTGTCAAGATTTAATAACTATAGTCGTATCTTAAAATCAATAAAATAACATTTTATTAAAATAACTAAATATATTTTTGACGAAACAGAAAAGCACAATAATTAAAATGATAAATATCTATAAATAAATCATCCAGAAGATAGCAGTTGGTCAGGAATGATTATATTTTTAAATAAAGAGGATAGATTTTTATAATCTCTGTATAATAAATGGGTGAACTAATTAGTTCCTAATCATGATTAAACTACACATGTTGGACATATAAACATTGTGAAAAATATTTTTTATAGATTATAAATAAATAAATATGATTGCAACTAAATGAAACATGATGAAAATTTGTCAGGATTTATTGGATTTTTTTGTAGGCATCAAATATATTACATAAAAATTAATTTGTCAAAGGCGCACAGTAAACAAAAAAAAAAATAACAAACTTTAAAAAATATAGCTTTTAGGTGAAGGTAGGACTTTGAAAATGTTGAATAGGTGCATAGATTTCCTTTATGACTAATGATCATTCAGCGTCAACTTTTAAATATGATATTACTTGTGCTTACCTCCAACTCTATATTTTTGTGCTCAGCACATTGTAAAAAGAACAAAACAAATATTTCTGTTTACAAATATTATTAATACTTTATAAACAAAAATTGAATTTATCCGTGCAATGAAAATGACATGTAATAATAATTTGACTTTTGCATCAGCATAGAAATGAAGAGCCGATTAATGTTGTTTAAAATGTTTTTTTCTTGGATTATGACTTTTGTTCGCTTTTATATCTAAATGTTTTTGAATAATAAAAGGAACAAACACCACAGATTTGATATATTATAAAAAATATATACAATAGATGTAGATTACTTAATTTTCATTTAAAAATTATTATTTATGTTGTAAAAACTGTTGACGAATGTTGTTGTATTTGTAATTGTCTTAAATGTACTCTATCAGGAAATTAAGTTAGATTCTTAATAAATGTAGAATAGATTTTGACAAAGTATTTAGTAACGTATGAGATGTTTGCTACACATTAAACAGAAGATGAGATTGGCACTAGATGATCCCACAATTAAAGTCTCTGTTCATTTTAAATTAATTTACATTACAATGAACAATTAATGTCACTTTTATTTAATTTAATATTTAAGTTGATTTTTCTAATTCAACTTAAAAACATTTTGTTGGTATGGTTTGAAATCACGCTTGTTTTGGATGTGCTGCAGGAGGCGGTGGAGGTGCTCGGAAACATTGTAGTAGAAAGGCTGTGTAGATAATGAAAGCTATGGAGATTGCAAATAATGCATACATAAATATATTCAGCTCTGGTTGACGGAAACGGTTCTTTCTTAGCCACTCTAATACTTCCTCTTCTGATTTTAGATCACCTATGTTAATAGTAATTTATGAAATAGAAATTAAATTCATCAAATATTACATATACATAATTTCTAAGTTTGTACCTCTGTAAATACTAGGAAATCTTTTGCGGAAGTATACTATAGCAGGAAGTTTAGTTACACCCCATTTTCTAGCATATCTAGGATCAGCCATTTTCACAAATGTAATATCTAAGTTATCCGTTTCTCCATCAATGTTTTCCAGCTTGTCATTCACAATTCTGCTTTCTTCATGGTCATTCTCATCTACAATTATATTGAAATAAATAAATTGTAATTTATTATGTTATAGAAAATACGGAATTTTCGACACGAAGTATACTTACAGAAAAATACAGTTAAAAATTCATTTTCGTCCAATAATTTATCTAACATTTTTTTATTAACTTCCTCAATTTCGTTCTTAATTTCAAAGACTTCTTGAGATGTCAACCAAGCAAGAATCTTATCATGCTGGTGCAGATCTCCATCGTAAAACATTGGTACTCTTTTACGGAAATATAACAAAGATGGGAAGTTAATAACGTTATATTTTTGTGCAGCTTCTGAGCTTCCGATTTTAACGAAGTCAATTCCGAAAAGATCAGCTTCTCCATCAATTTGTTCCAACTCTTCTAATATTTCATCACATTCAGGGCAGTCGTCATCATCTGAAATATTATTTTATTGATAATAAATTACTGTTGTCATTTTTAGTGTATTATATTACTTACAGAAGAACACTGCCAAGAATGGTGATTCATCCAGAAGCCTCTCAAGCATACGGTCATTCACTGATTCGATCTCATCCGCTAGTTCTCGATTATCATCGTCTATCAACCACTCGAGGACAGATTCTTCATTTTGCAAATCTCCTTCAAATAACAAAGGATTTCCATTCCTGAAATTATTTTAAAAACATTATCGTAACTATTATATTTAAGGTTTTCATAAAATTTAAGAAATATTACCGGAAGTAAACCAGAGCGGGGTAAGTTTTAATGGAATATCTCTTCGCTAACTGAGGGTCCTGAATTTTCACCATGTGGATTCCAAAAACATCACATTCATCATCAATACGTTCCAATCCTTCCAGAATGTCATCGCAGATTTTACAGGTCAACTTGTCTGCAATTGACAAGTCTCCCACTATCCATTGCAATTGTAAAAACATAAAGATAGGAATATATAGTTTGTGTAGTGTGTTGCTGACAAAATGACCGGGATATGTTCACAACAAGACAACATTTATTGTACAAACACAACATATTTATTAGTTATAACTAATGAACAGTGGTGTAATTTGAATTATTTATAACATATCAGCATTATTAGAACAAATATGTATATGTTGTTAAACTTAAAGAGATGATAATTATGGAAGTAAAAAAATTATTTTAATGAATTAATTCTGTTATTTATGCAAGAAATGCAAAAATTGTAAAAAATGCTTAAGCAAGAAATGTTAACATTACACCACTGATCATAATTATACCTTTCCAGTTTTACCTTTACTTGAAGAACGATGTTTTCACTTATAGTACTTTTTGGCAGATTGATCAGATCTACACAAAGCGTACCATTAAAATAATGAAAAGAATATTTAAGCGGACAGAACCTTAGGAAAATGTGTTTTGTGAACATAACCAATAGTTGCCCAGTAAACCATATTATTTTTAGTGAATTCGAATATGTTTAGAGTTCGTAATGGATTCAAAAACGAACTTGGAGTATCAATGAATTCACTATTTTATGGTATACTGGATTATGGTTAATATCAAACTGTTTGTTATATAGCGTTGGTGAAATATCAGGATAAGTGATGGACCATGCACGAAATAAACTCACAGAAATATACCGCCAGGTATTGGGTTTCTTCTACCATTGATTCTAACATGACACGTGTTATCAATTCAATCCTATCTTCTGTTCTTTGTGTGATTAACCACTGAAGAACTTCTTCTTCTTCTAATAATGAACCTGCATTAAGAAAAACGTTGAAGTAGTTTTGGAAATATAAAGAAAATACTATCTTAAATGTTTTAACCTTCAAATACGTTTGGAATTCCATCTTCGAAATATACCAAAACGGGATAATCAGTGACGCCAAATGCTTCAGCAACACTGAAGTCTTGTGTCTTCACGAAGGTAATGCCATGGCGATCGCAGTCGTCATCGATGTTCTCCAGTTCTTCTAAGATGCCGGAACATTGATCACATTCATCTCCTTCTGAAACTAAATGAATCAAACAAGTTAAAACTTGACATCTTATAAAGATTCATTGTTTATCCAGTAAAAACAACATTTACGTAACAATTATGTAAAAGATATTTTAAGTAGCAAATGTTACGTAAATGTCACGTAAATATGTTTAACAGGTGTTCCCATTGTGTATAATATAATGATTTATTTAATAAAGTGTGTAATAATTAAAAAAACATGCAATATCATTCAGCCAAAGGGGATAGACATACGAATCTATAGAAATGTCATGCTTTTAATTCTTCAACAGTTGGGTAGTTTCCTGTTCTTTTACACGATATTATTTTATTTCTTATTCATAAGTGTACTGTGTGTAAACAGTGAAAAATGAATGTGAAATTGACTACTTATTATTCTACAGACTTTATTACTACTTTTGTGACGTTAATTGGGTATGAAAGTCGTGTGGCACCGCTGTCGCAAAATTTAAAAGTAAACTGATTATAAAACAAAGTTTATAATTATTTATTTAACAAGTGTTTTAATTATTATAATATTTCTACTGGTTTTAGGTTTAATTACTATCAACTACCCTAGATTGCTAAAAGCAACTCAAAAAATTTTGCTTTAAATATGTAAAACAAGAGAAACGAATTTGAAAAATTGTATTCCTAAGAATCAGTGACAGTTTCTAGATATTAAGGTAGATAGTTCTATAATATAAGGTATTTATTAATTGTTTATACATTACTACTGATTTTATATAATACTTGTTGTTTAGCATTGGGGATTGCAACCAAATTAGTCAATATTTGAACCAATTTTCAAAATCATTGGAAATTTCCAAGTCTTATATACATTCTGTCGACAGCTATTGTTTTCTTAATATTTTGAGTTACTTTTATTAATTAATATATTTACAATAAATAAATATCACAACACTGAGGATAAATTATATTATGATGGATTTTTTGGGGTTGATTTTTATATACCCTCTTCATGTCCATGTGCTTCGTCTTCTGCATGCTCAGCATTTTCATGTTCTTTCTTAGCACGAGCTTTACGAGCAGCCTTCGAATTGCATATATCACACAAAGTTTTGTTCCCTATGAAAATAGCAATCATACCAATACCAAGAAGCATTGTTAATAATAAATAAAAATAATTAGTTTAATTAAATAATATTAAAATATAGTCAAACTTTTTATCACATACAAAATATAACATAACTTTATTAGATATAGAAAACATTCTTGAGTAATATAAAGATCATAAAAGTAGATTCTTAATTTTGCACCATGTTTAAGAAAGTATTTTAACATAACCTTAAAATATGGTTTGTTAGATTTATTACTGTGTTAAAAATTAACAGTTTATCGGCTTTGTAGAATAAAAAGTACACTAAATTCTTTAGAAGTAAATTGGAATAGAATTGAAATAGAATGACTCCAATAAGCAACACAAATTGTTCTGTAAAATATTAAAGTAAAGTTCGATGTGAAGTTGTCTAAATGTATACTTTCTCAAACATGGAAGCCACATTAATAACAATTCAATTCCTTGATGTAAAATCTACGTTCACTGAACATATGGTTGGTATAAATTAAATATATGATGATTGGTCAATAGATGTTTGTAAAAGAGATAAGCTATCATTAGTTGGTAAGCAAGAATGTAATTAATATTTTTGCAAAAACCTCAAATATAAATAAGAAATAATATTCAAAAAATATATAATATAAAAATTAACACCACTTACAGAAATATACTGCTAAAGATTCGGAAGTTTCAATCAACTCAACCAGTTCTTCGCCTTCCAAGGCTTCAATTAGATCACCGGATGGGTCTTTCTGTGTTAGAAGCCATTGAAGAAGTTGCTCTTCATCGTAAAGATCCCCTGTGGGTAAATAAATGAAAATTCATTACAAAATTGTCAATTAACAGAAAAGTAGAGAGCATTATGTTAAGAACAGTAACAGAGTAGGAAGAGAAAGTGGAAGAAAGAAATATAGAAAAGAAGAGAAAATGGATGTCAACAGTATGAAAATAGCGACTGACTAAAACGAAGAGAAATTTCTTGTAAAATGTAACAGTTGGTAACAGGCAGAGGGAGAAAAGGAGAGAGAAGAAGAAAAATAGATTTACCCGCATATATAACAGGTTCTTTAGATCCCATTCTGAAAAACAAGACTGCTGGTAAAGCAAAAACACCGAATTCTTTTGCCATTCTCTTGTCATCAATTTTCACAAAATTAATACCCGCACCATCAGCTTCATCGTCAATATGTTCAATCTCGGCAAGTACCCTAGGACACTGCTTGCAATCGTCGCTGTCTGAAATATTACCAATATATGTTAGCATTACTATGATATCACTAAAATCTCCTAATATAGAACTTACAGAAAAACACCGCGAGATAGTCAGATGTCTGCCTGATTTTATGAAACATTTTTCTATTAACTCTCTCAATATGATCAGTCAGCTCCATATTTTCTGGATTTGTTAGCCAGTCCAATATTTCTTCTTCATCATCAATATCACCATCATAATTAATATATTTTCCTTTGCGGAAATACGTAATACCAGGTGGGTTACGGTAACCAAATTTCTTCGCCATTAAACGATCACTTGTTTGAACTATTTTGATACCATATTCGGAGGCTTCATCATCAATTAATTCAATATGGCGAAGAATTCTTGGACTCTCTGGATCTTCATCTCTGTCTGGAAAAGGAACAGTTCACCTTCAGTTAAACACTGAACATGATAAAATAAATACCCTTTTATGTAACACACTTACAGAAGACTACTGCTAAGAATTCCTTCGTCTCGATATATTTCAGGAGTTTGTCTCTGTCTATTTCTTCAATACTAGCGTCATTCTTCTGCTTCACCATCCAACTTAACACCAGCTTTTCATCAGTAAGATCTCCTACATATATTTTGTATGGAAAGAAATAATTTCCAAATATTAATCTGTTTCACAAGGTACAATTAAGTAATATTGATTGAAAGCTGTTCTGCAATGGCTTATACTTGTCTTTAGAAATATTTGTGTAATATTTATTCTCCCAAATAATTAAAAACTCTGCTGATAAATGAGTAAACTCACCTTATTCGATGATAGTTCTTAAGTTTAAGATGTAAAATAGGTCCTTAGATTATTTGTAATATTTAAATAGGTATTATTTTAGCAATATAAAACATTTTATTTTAATAATGAATAACGTGTTACAAGGTTTACAATAGTTTTGCGTCAATGTGCTCCTTTTAAATAATGCGGTAATCATTTTAAATAAACCATTTAATTGTTAATTAACAGTTCGTATTGTTTGTAACTATTATAGTTTATTAATAATGACAACCACAACTATTAAATTTAGTGAATAATAACAGACATTTACGCAAGAAAATCTACACGTGATTAACTAAAATAAAATAAAAATGGCCGCCATAAAGTTACATACAAGAATGTCTAATATCTACGAAACAGCGATAAGTATTGATAAAAATAAATCAGGGACGATCTAGATGTTAAATGGATTGATGCAACCCAGATTTGTTCATTTTAGTAAATGATATTACTAATAAATAAACTTATTTCCGTTTCCCATTAGGTAAAGCTTACTACAAAAGGTTAAGAATCATTCATTTAGTTGTAACAATATGCCGGACGTAACAACGTTCATAAATAATTTAACAAACTCAACATTTTCTTATTTATTTATATATACAATTATTTATAGTAAAATATAGTCATTATTATAATTAAAATTAATTTAAAATGCGCGATCATAAGCTATATAAGTAATATGTTTCAATAAAGAACGCACTTATCTTAATATCGGTTAATAAGTACACATAGTAAATAACGTCGTCACGGTTGTAATATAAAACGTTCACACAATATTGCAACTCGAAGCTAAAACTTATAAGTAACATATGGTATAAACAAAATGGCGATTAAACCAAAGTAAAGAATACAAATTATACTCGTAAAATAAAATAATCAAAATGAAATTATTTAAAGAAACTTTAATCAAAATGTAATTTATTTGCATTAGTTCCAGGTGAGTGTTTTTTTTTTGTCATCAGTGACACAATCTGATAATATTTTTATAAAAGTCTGTAAGAGTTTCCCTGATTTTCTTCTGTAGCTTCAAAGAATAGAAGCAAAATTTTGATTGAATCTCAATTAGGTTACAGTCATATAAGTAGTTCATTGTTAAAATTTATTAACAAAAAATATCAATAAATATTAAAATGAAAATACGTGCACATAACATGTTTGCATCATTGTACTTCATTATCAGTTGGTAAGAGATCATTCAGAGAGTTAGAGAGAGAGAGAGAAAGTACAAGATCAGTTCTGTTAGCAGCCGAACTATGCTTTGTGATGCCTCAAGATGGTGCGATACGAAGGCACATGAATCTAACGACGTGATACGGGAAATAAAACCCGTCACCACCATTTAATGTATTTACCAATTCCAAAGAACCCTTTTTTTCCTTTATTTGCTGCCTTTTCGGCTTTGACAGCAACGGAGTTCTTCTTGTTATCGATAACCCTTGTTGGTGCAGCTGGTTTTGGTGGAGATTGACGAGCTGACGAGCTTACAGGAGCTGCAGGTTTCTTTGGTGACGCCAACTTGGAGGCCGTCATCTTGGCCACCTTTGTAGCTCCAGCCAGTTTAGTAGGACAGCACTGATAGGGCTCATAGGAAGCAGGTTTGGGTAGTTGAGTTTTTCCTCCCAGCCCCACGTAGAAACAGCCATCGCCTGCAGTCAGTAAACATTATGTCAAAAAAATATCCCGTATTTATAAAAGAATCATAAAAAACGCAAAACTATATATTATTCCTAACGCTATTTGACAACGTGCAGGAATATATCCATATTAATTCCAACCAAAGTTTACATTTGAAGCGCATTTAACTGTATAACAATAGTAGCATTACAAATTCAAATTACAATATATATTTTTTTGACTTAAAATAAAAAAATTTGGAACAATTTGTTCTTGTTAGTAGCCGAAATTAAATCGTACAAGTATTGTCAGTTATTAGACAAAAAGCTATCTGACAAATTGTTCGACTTCCTGCAGACGACAACTGTTAATTGAAAGTGTGCGGCCATGCATTCGGAGAAATAGACAGAACAAAGTATAAAAACAGGATTGGAGGCATGCAGAAAGATTGGACAACACCTTGCCACGTGTGCCACGTTGTCAAGACACGGGAAAAATGGGAAGAAATCCGCATGAAACAGTCGTACGGTCCTTTATTTAACAGTACACAGTAAATGGTAATGTAATCACTTAAAATTTATGTTTGTTTGAAAAGCAATTGGAATGCAATCAAAACTTTAAATGCTTCAGTTGACGAATTAATTTATAGATGTTATTCGAGCGTGTTGTCAGTTTTACCTGGGAAGGAGTTTTTAAATTTATTATTGTTAGTTTTATCATCGTCGTCATCATCATCACCATCATCATCGTCGTCATCATCATCATCATCGTCATCATCATCATCATCATCGTCATCATCATCCTCATCGTCGTCATCATCATCATCATCGTCGTCATCCTCATCGTCATCCTCATCATCATCCTCATCATCGTCATCATCATCATCATTATCGTCGTCATCATCATCATCATCATCATTATCGTCATCATCTTCATTGCTGTCATTATCATTATCCTCGTTGGAATCATCATTACCTGCAGGTTTTAGTAGTTAAACAACATGCATAGCGCATAAATATAGTATATTAGCTAAATAACCGAAAGAAACATTGAAAAAAAAAGAAAAACATGATTTATCAGCTGTGAGATCGTTTTTGTTTTAGCATGCAAAGAAGTTACACAAAAAGCTTAGAAAATATTTTAAATAAATACCAATAATAATTTTGAAAAAAGCCACAATTATATTTTAGTCGCGCTATGATACGAGAATATGATTATAATTTGGGAGAATAAATATCCTGAAATATATCTTACTTTTTTGATCTATTAGCCATTGCAGAACTTTTTTCTCGTTCCTAAGATTACCTATAATGCAATACATGTTTCGATTATAAAATTATGTAATTTCAGTTAAAGTTATTTTTATGAAAACTTTGAAAAAGTATGCCACTAGGAACACAAGGATCCATAACATAAACTGAAGAAATTACCGTCAAACATAATAGGAACTCCGGTTTCGTAGTAAACCAGGGCAGGGAAGCTGAAGATACCGATTTCTGCAGCTAGTTTGGCATCTTTAGATTTAACAAATTGTATACCATGCTGATCAGTATCATCGTCAATAGTTTCAAGCTCCTCCAAAATTGCTGGACATGATTCACATTTGTCATCATCTACGAAAGAAATAGGTTAATTTTCACTGCAATGAATTAAATTCGTTTATTTGTCAATAAGAAAAGTGTAACGTACAGAAGAAGACTGCTAAATGTTCAACATCATTAATTAACACTTGAAGGGTTTTCCTATCCACACTTTCAATTACATCTGGTTGCGTCTCATGCAAGTCCAAAACCCAATCCAAAATGGCTTCCTCCTTCATGAGATCACCGGTGTAAATTGTGCGGAATTTATGTCTATAGAAAGCAAGAGCAGGCAATGAAGGTAAGTCATATTCTTTCTCGACACCATCATCAGATGTTTTTACAAAATCAATGTCCTTTTCTTCACATTCATCATCAATATTTTCAAGTTCACTTAAAATTTTCATGGATTTTTTATCTCCTTCTTTGTCTGTCAAAATAAGTAATCAAAATTAATATTGTACTCCCGAAATAGAATTTATTTATACTTCAATCGCTTACAAAAGAACACAACAATGTGATCATTCTCGCTAAGAATTTTGTCCAACATTTTTATATTGACCTCCTCAATTTTTCCAGGAATTTGTAAGGTATCTTCATCAGTTAACCAAGATAATACTTCATCTTCATCCTCAATATCGCCTGCAAATGTAATTATGGTAAGTATAGTTGAATATGTAATGCAAAAATAAAATTCTCTAATGAGTCATACCTTTGTATACCAGTGGATCCTTATTTCTGAAGAACACAAGTGTTGGGAAGGTCTTAATTCCATATTTCTTTGCTAGTGTTAAATCTTCAGTTGTGACAAAAATAATACCAGTTTCATCTAACTCATCATCAATATTTTCCAATTCATCTAAGATATTGTCACATTCTTCGCCTTCCTCACATGTTCCACCTTAAAGAAAAATAGGTCATTTAACAATGTATGCAACAAATGTTTTATCAAGAATGTATGCACATTTTACTTACTGAAATAAACCACAACGTATTCGTGTTCTTCAATAAGTTCCCGTAAAATTTCGTCAGTAACCTCTTCTATTGTAGCAGTATTCTTTTGTTCAATGAGCCATGCAAGTACTTCATCTTCATTCATAAGATCTCCTTCATAGAGAGCTGGAATTTTTTCTTCAAAGTAGATTAACGTGGGAAGATGATCTATTCCGAAAGATTTAGCTTCTTCTGCGTTGTCCATACGGACAATAACAATGCCTTCTTTTTCAAGATCATCATCAATATTCTCAAGTTCATTTAGAATGCGAATGTCCTGCTTATCATCTTTGTCATCTAAACGGGTAGTTAAAATATGATACATTGTTCAAAGAAAATGCAAAAAGTTAAATAAACAACTTACAGAATATGACAGCAAGGTATGGCGTGGTTTCAATAAGTTTATCCATCATCTCGTCAGTAACTTCCGGAATTTCACTATGACGTTTTTGATGAAGTAACCATCCAAGAAGTTCGTCTTCTTTCATGAGATCGCCTTCATAAATATGAGGGATTCTCTTTTCAAAGAAAACCATCGTTGGAAGAGTGTCAATACCATACTCTTTAGCTTCTTCATCATCATCAATTTTAACAAATGCGATATCATTTTGATCACATTCGTCATCAATGTTTTCTAATTCCACTAAAACTTTTTGACTCTTCTTTTGGTCTTTGTCATCTGTAAACAAAAGCAGTAATAAAATTAACTTCCACATTATAATAATCGAATTACTAAGTTGTATTACCTACAGAATAAAACAGCAACATGCGGCATTTTCTCAATGATGAGATCCAACATTTCATCGGTGATGTCTTCAATTTCGTCACTCTTCAATTGACGTTCCAACCATTTTAGCACCTTTTCTTCATCTTCTAAGTTACCCTCATAAACTGTAGGAATTCCTTTCTCAAAGTATAGAAGAGATGGAATTTTATCTATACCATATTCTTCAGCCTCTTCAGGGTTGTCAATTTTGACGAATACAATTCCTAAAGTGTCACACTCATCGTCGATGTTCTCCAATTCTGTTAAAACGCGTTGAGAACGACGGTCGTTATTATCGTCTAAATAAAAAGTAAGGTTAAATCAGACATTATGTTTGCACAATAAATTACTGAATTATTTAAGTACGTACAAAAGAGAACGGCAAGAGTTTTGCCTTCCTTGATAAGTCGGTCAAGCATTTCGTCTGTAACATCTTCAATCTCGTCCTTTTCTAATTGTCCAACGAGCCATTCTAGGATTTCGTCTTCGTTTTCAAGGTCCCCTGAAAGTAAAGTTTATCTTGTGTTAATCGATGTTACAATTAAAAAATTTAATAACAATTTTGACCGCTTACCATCATACATATTAGGAATTTCATTTTCGAAATAAACAATAGCAGGTAAGTCATCAATGCCGAAATCCTTAGCTGCTGACTCGTCATCGATCTTGACGAATTGAATACCGTGTTTATCACAGTCGTCATCGATCTTTTCTAATTCTTCAAGGACAGTCATGGATTCCTCATCTCCGTGATCGTCTGATGATGAAACGTTATTTATAACACGAATTTAAAATAAGAATATTTTCTTTGAGAAATTGAGCAAATACTTACAAAAGAGTACAACTAGATTATCAATATTGCCGATGAGAGTGTTTAAAGTCTTGTGGGTTACATCTTCGATGACATCCTCTTCATCTCCGGTGGATTTATTGGCAATGAGCCATTCTAGTACATCCTCCTCTCGGCTGAGCTCACCTAACAACATATGTTTAATATTTAAAAGAATTCTTTAACAAATATAAATACATATCCTTTATTCTATTTAATGACTCACTTTCGTAGATGATTGGAATTTGATGTCTGTAGTAAACAAGAGCTGGTAAGTCTCCTAAATTATATTCTTCAGCAAGTCCTTCATCATTGATCTTTACAAAACCGATTCCAAGCTGGTCAGCTTCATCATCAATATTTTCTAGTTCTTGTAGAGCCTTTGCACACTTCTTGCATTCTGGTTTGTCTATTATTATTTATAAATTATTGACATATCTCATAATTGATTATCTTACAAAGTGTATAATTTCTATCTAATTTCAAGTTAGGATTATTGCATGACGAGGGACATCAATTAAGTTAGAGATAAGAAATATTAGTACAGTCACAAAATAAATTAGGCCTCAAACATGGTAGAGGTTTAAAAATCAAGGGCATGAAAAGAGGGAAGTTTTTCTCCATGCATGTAAATATTCAATGGAAGCATCCGAAAGTTGTATATTTATTTAATCTCTTTAATATTTTTTTCTTTAGCTGCATACTAGTGCCATCTGTTTTAATAATCGTAAATAGCAAAGAATCAAACACAATTTAATAGAGAAAACATTATTATCCTTATTAAAAAATAATAATTATCCTAATTTATTATTATTAAGCTGTGCCACCTTAATTTTCGAGTTCATTTGTACTATTAAATAATACTAGTTACGTATAACGAACCGAAAAGCTATTAGAAATTTGTGGAATGCGCGTTGGACTCAATCCAGTTGCTCAATTAAATGTTCAAAGTCCATTTCGTTCAGTCCGGGTTTGCATTTCGTTATCATATGTAATTATCAATTGTCTAGAGTCCGAATTGCAAACTGTTATTATCACACGTTACATATTAAATACGTTTTACAACATAAATATTACCGAAATACAACGTTCTGTTTATAGGTTATGTTTTACTATAGGTTCACATGTTAAGTACATATGTTAAATATGAATTTAATATAAATCCAGTTACATTATAAGCTGCGTACATATGAAAGTCTTTCATATGGTGATGACAATTTTATTTTGCTTGTCAGAGTAAATGATTGGACACCAGATATTTGTAGCATTATTTGCGTCACAAAATGTAGGAGTAGCGCAGTCTTTTAATTGTTCATAATTATTTTTAGAATCTATTTGTGCGTTGCTATTCGTAATATCAGATTTACTATTCAGTTCAACGTGTTATTGAGAATTAACGTTTATCTTTACATTATGTTACTTTTGTTAAGGTTTCTATGTACGTATGCGTTCTCTTTCTAACGCTATTGAAATGAGTATGAGTGTCTCAAAAGCAAAATCTAGATAAAACTTAAATAACGTATGAATCATTTATCATAGTTTTAACGATTAAAAGTGTTGCCAGAAGAAAAACTTTGTATGTATCAATAATAATGTTACCTTAACGTAAACGTTTGTCGTTAAAACATTTAACAAATAGTGCTCTCTGAATGTTAATTCAGTCAATAAGGTTTGTAAGACACTTCAAATGAGTCCATTTGACATAGAAGATGTATAAGTCTTGTTTCGTTAACCCATTTTAATCTACAGCAATCTATTTCGATACTAAAGCATTCACGTCTGAACGTGAAATTGACAGAGTGACAGACAAACTGCATCTACTCGTACGTTTTGTTTGGTCTACTAAATAAAATAATTATTATTCATAGAAATTTTGACAGATCAATGACGAAATATTTTGACTTATAAATAATTTAGTTATAACTTTGATTAGTGAATTTATAACTTAATGTATTGCCAGATCTGCAATAAATATCATTTGAAGAGGCGATTTTGTTTCATTTGAAATTAAAGTATATAAATTATAGGTTATGTTGCAAAAACTTTAATTTCGAAATCTTTAAGTTCATATACAATATTAAAGAATATAAAATATATGATATTTGAAGTAGAAACGAATTTGATTTCTGTTGTATCTGTTTTAAATCAAATATAAATTGCAATTAAATTATATTTATTATTACATTAATAATTAGTATCTGGTTGATGATAATTATGCCCCATCTTGAGATTTTGAGGTTAAATTTGTCTAATAAAATAAAGTTACACATTAATTTATAATGCTTTTAATCACAGTAATATCTTATGTGACTAAACATCAGTGGCGGATCTAATATTTGAGAGATCCCAGCTTCTCAGTTTTGAGGTATCCTTATTCCTCAATCTCTAATATTAATAATAATATGAAATATACTTTCAGAGGTTTCATACGCTCTACAATCCGCCATTGTTAAATACGTTGTACAACTTTTGAAGAATTTAAGGTTAATGTTTTACTTTTTACAATTTATATCTGATTTCTTATCGCTCTGTGAGATTGCAATACTGTTACAGAGATGTATTTACAGTTTTACACATTTTGGCTTAGTTCGGCTTTGAACAGAACATAAGAATTCAATTTCTTTTGTTGTTACAGTTTGCAGAAGGAACGTTATAACGATAACTTTACGAAAACTACCTAATTTAGTTCCATGTGTTTGACGCACTAAGCAAATGTCACCACTTGTAATCTGTCTAGTTTAAAAAAATATTTATTAACTGAAATTTATCTCACTCGTATGCTGTCTGATATTAAACTAACATGACATATTTTTAGCAGCAGTTTTTTCTAATTTATTTATTAATATAACAGCTTGATACTATCCTGCCGGAAATTTGCTTCCTTCTTAATGTATTTATAGAGGATTTAATCTTGCACTTGAATATCTTGCATATGAGTATATATAAAATATGATAAAAGAAATATTATTCATGTGAAGTTTGATTCATAACACGGCTTACATTCTGGGTACATATATCCCTTTTTAACTATTTTTAGATTCAATTTATATGTTCAATGAATTATTTTTAGGTGTAATACTATTTTCCTCATACATGCAGTAAAGAATAAATATTTACATTACGTAAAAGAAATATTTTTATTATAAATAAATTGTAACATTATTTGAAAATATTTAAACAAAACTATTGCGAAAACATATCCTGCTGACTTTGAATAGCTGTGAAAATGAATCATGCTTGAAACGAAAACATTGAAACTTCACAATGCTGAACAGAACTGAACATGCTATTACTAATATCATTTATTATGGGCGGAGTTACCAATCATTTTAATTTAAATAATTTTGACAGTTCGACATAACCTTAAAATATACAAAATTAAACATAACCTCAATTAGAATGACTGATTTATGTAATTCCATCTATAATAAATACAGCTACATATATACGTAATAAAAATGGAATATAAACAATGTTTTAAAATAAAATAACATAAAAATAATAATTATAATGATAAAACTTATATTAAAAATTGCAGTAAATATCAAAAATAAGAGTTGATAGCCAACAGGATCAGCTGAAATAATTAAAAGCTATTTGCGGGACAACACAACACAAATTGACAAGGGACAACAAAGAATTTGCTACGAAAATAAGGCGTCCAGTGTTTGAAAAAGCATCTTGAAATCTCGAATAGTTTTGCTAATCAAGTAGAACTTGTAGAAACAAATTTTGATATTACTCAAACGTCGCCCAATAAAAATCATGTACAAACATGTTTTACCTCAGTTCTGTAAAGTCAAACTTTTGCTGGTTGTAAAGATAACTCGGTTAGTGAAGTCCTTGTCTTTTAGTTTACTTTGTAACCACATGTGTCGTTGTGTTGCAATGGTTTTTTACAGCACGTGTTTTGCTTTTTCAATATCTTTTCGGTAAATGGTAGATAAAAACAGATGTTAATAGATATCTTTAATGGAATATTATTTATGGAAATACTTTTTTAAATCAATGAGGTTATAATATTTTCAAAGAAATTTTTATAACAGCTAGCGCTCCTAGTGGTCGTTATGTCAGTTAAGTTGTGGTAATTGTTTATAACAAGATATTAACACTGTTCTAGTTTAGTAGTAGAAAATTACAAGGTTATCTTTAATTTTCTTTTAAAACTACTACTTACAACTGACAGTTATTATAGAAAACTATATGAAGAGTTGATTGACCTACTTTTCACACTGTCCCAACACTTTATATGCATCATGACCTAAATAACTTTAACAAACTCCAAAATACTATCTTCTTCTCGCTCATACTTTCTAAGTTCATCTGAGAAACTCCTTCACGTGTGTATAGCATATAAATTAAAGCACTAACTCTGATTGTAAATATCTTCTAAACTTAAACAGAAGATCGAAATGTGTCTAACATTCTCGTATATGATATTCCGCAAGTTGTGACGTCATTTCACTTTACTATCGTATTTTCAGATGCTTTTTCGTAACACCACGTGTTTGTGTAAAATGTGTGAGTTCACAAATAAAGTTAATATATTTATGTAAGTTCACAATTGCACAGTTAAACAGAGGAAATTTTTTGTTTTAACATTTTATCATAGATACCTATAGTACTTACTGATTCCACCAGGTTTACAGCTCGCCGTGTCTGGACCTACGTCATCACGAAAAACACAAAGAAAACATATACAAACATATAGTATACATAAGTACTAATATATGTACATGGTTTACAAATGTCGAAGACAAAACAATGGATTACGAACCACGATATATAAAATATATAGAGACTAGATTAAGGAAGATTTACATTAGAAGATGATATTGAAACAGTAAACTATCAACATCGTTGTAAAATTACTTTCTTTTACAAACTATAAATGCCACAAAAATTGTGTGATCTGCTTTTTTGTAGATAATAATATTATATACAACTTTAATCAATAACTTTTTGTTAGAACTTTTACAATCAAAATTAAATCGTATTTTAAGTGGTGTAATGAAGAGACCTTGCTGATGTATATTCACTATTATAAAAGTTACAAATGAAAGTTGTAGAAAATATTATTATCCACAAAAAAGTATATTACAAAATTTTTGTGAGGGTTATAGTTTTCAAGATAAAAAGAGAACACTAATTGCAATCTTACTTTCAAGACGGCGACCAATTAAGAACGCTCTTTATCCATTAAACTCAAATTTAATAAGGATTATTAAGGATACCCAAAATGCAAGTTTGATAATCAATTTCCTACTAAGTAAATAGTTCTGAAAATTGTTTCCTTATTTATAAAAATTATAAAAGTTTTCCATAAATTCATCTAAAGCAAATATATGTTTTTTAGGTTAGGTTTCCAAACGTTACAAATCTTCCTCATCTAGTCTTGTATTATTTAAGATAAATCATGTGATTTGTACATTTTACAACATTTTTTAAGTACGTAATAATTTAAATTGTTATTTACTAAAAAATCAGACAGACAATATAGCTGTTATTCACAATAAACATTATTTTTATTTATATTATCGTCCAATAATTTTAGCTAATTATAAGAGAATATTAAACTTACAAAATAATACAGCTACATAGTCGGTGTCTTCTACGATTTTTGATAGAATCTTAGCGTTAACTTCTTCAATTCTATCTGGTAAATCCATGGCTTCGAGACTTGTTAAGAAATCTAGGACGCTTTCCTCGTCCATCAAGTCACCTGAAGAAATATTTTAGAATCTTTTAACATGAGTATTAAAAGAATGGTATTAAAACATATGATTGTTCACAAAAAGTTTGCACCCTTTTTAAGTTATTGCGCTGATCTATCTTTACTAATAACTATTCTTTATAGGATTTAATAGAAGTTCTAATGGATGAATTAGATCATACCTTCATAGATAATTGGCTCCTTTTCTCGGAAGTACGTAAGAGCTGGGAAGGTCTTGATTCCATAGTGCTTCGCGAGTCGTTTGTCGTTGATTTTGACGAAGTCCACTCCAAAAGTATCCGTGTCATCATCAATCTTTTCCAGCTCTTCTAGCACTTTATCACATGTTACGCAACTTCGCGCATCTGTAGATAAAAAGAAAATATAATTTTAAAATAATAATTCGAGTAACACAATAATGTGTATATATTGTTGCATTAATCAGGCGTTTTTAATTTATCATCTGTTACTTCATAAAAATGTTGTAACACACTTGTTGTAATGCACTGGAAATAGTTGTATAAAGAAATTATTATTCATTCATAAGTACAACTCTATAAAAGTAATTGGCAATAAATCAACTTTGTAAATCATACGTAAATAACTTCGGTTTTAATTAATGTTCCACGAAGGTGAGCAGATAATTAAAATCTTCTAATTGCATAAAGAATATTGCAGCTTTTTATGATGTTGAGTAATGATTATATTTTTTATAACAGCGTCAATTTCTCAACGTTCTTAATGATTGTATAAACGATGGTATGTAAACAAATGCAGTGCGCTGTTTTAATATTAATACACCATTGTCATTTACTTTCAATTGAAGTACCACGTGGTACTGATACGCCTTAACATTTTGCGACAAAATGTGTTCGTATTATATTTTTAGTAGAAGACGGTGCTATATCAAAAGATGCTTTATATTTAACACATTTTTGGTCTTAATTACTTTAATAAAAAATCAAGTTTCTGATTTGTCAAATTTATTTATGTTGTTCTCTATCATATAGACATTTATCAATAGATTTACAATAAAATTCAAGTTGCACGGTATGTGTCACAACGCATGTGCTTAAAGTCCTGAGGCTCTCTCTCTCTCTACATAAGTTAACTACTTATTATTCAGTAGAATTTGCCACTAGTCATTGGACGTAATAAATTTAAATAATGTTAATTTAAGTCAATAATTTCCTACGTTAAGAGGTCCATATATAACTTAGAACGATCTGATAACATTAACTAGAAATATTTGCATATGAAATCAATAATTTTGTCTACAGACAGTAACGGATAATTCTCAGGACGGAAGAAGAGATTGTCACGGTACGACCACATTTTAAAAATTAGTATTTAAAAAAGTAAACTGCGGCAGATCATAATAAACTGCAAAACGAAGATCAATCGGTCTAAGAAGTTAGTCTTAAATATTAAAGACTGTATTTTTTTTTTTTTTTAATATTTACTTTATTTGTGCATCAACGTTTGAAAGTTATTAGCACTTAAAAAAAACATATACAAATATTTGTAATACATAATTCGTAATTCGTAATTCATAATTTACAATTTATAAATATATTTAAAATAAAGAAATTAAGTTTGTTTTGTTTATAACCTCAATAGGGTTTTTCAAATTTTCTTTGCTTTTATATTCTTGTCTGAGCGACGAGTATTTTGAGCAATGGAAAATAATATGCTTTACCGTTAGTAGGTTATTGCATTGTTCACATATTGGTTGTGGTTCTTTTTTAAATAAGTAGGTATGAGTATAATTTGTATGGCCTATCATGAGTCTACATATTATTACTTCGAGCCATCTATTTATTCCGTCTGGTAATTCTTGTTTGCAAATTAATGGAAAAACCTGTATTTTATTGGGACAGCGTAAAACAAATAAATGCCAGCATTCAGTGCTTCTGGTATTTGACACTATTGCTACATATGATGTAGTAAATGAAGAAATGCCGGGAAACAAACTGTATGACCACTTAGGAGAAAATTTCAAAAACTCGATATTCAACCTACTTTTTTTTATGTTTATTTGTTATTTTATGACCAATTTCAGCTGCTATTTAAAACGCCATTTTGAATGACTTCTTCCTATGTTGATATATAGTTTGAGTTCCGCTATTTTTCATTCACTACATCATAATTAACAAACGTGATAAGTTTCGCGCGTAACGAAAAATTTTTGTTAGAAGTTTCTCTTCAAATAGAAATGTCTTGTTCATAGAAATTAAAAACCAAATTCAAGGACGTTATAACCATTGAATATATTTATGTAAAAACTAAGCAGGTAATAAATTTAGCATAGAAACAATTCATCGCTGTACAATTGAATTGCGGTGAATGAACTATGCGATGAATATACGTATTATTTTCATAAAATCCTTAATCTGGTCAAATTTTTGAAGTTTATATATTACATTTTTATGTAAATAAAATAAAAAATTTCCGTATAATTTTTTCCGTATATTTGTATACTATACATTTTTTATAGTAAATTTAGCGAATTAATATAAAAGTTATATAACGGATTCAAGATCGACTAATGTAATATAATAAAAATAAACAAACACATAAATTTGTAATCAGAAATCAACAGGTAGTTTAAAATATTTTAAAATGTATAATAATATCTAAATTAGCACATAACCTATCTTCGTTAAATTGCAAAAGCACGTGTGTCTGTCTCGCTGTCTCATCCGCGTGTTAAGAAACTCTCTGGCTGGTTAGAATCGAAGTTATCCGCCATTTTAATATAACCCGAGCACCCATTTTAGGAGATGCCAGACTCAGAATAGCGATCGCCGGGGCTCGACTCGCCAACTGTTCCCAGGACCGAACTAACTTGCGAAAAACATAAAATTTCTTTATTTCAAACAAAATTAACAATACAAAAGAGTTTTAATATACTTCAATGAGTCTTTGTTAAAGCAACAACTATTGTATAAGTTCATTACCGCTTCAAGTAATATAAACTGTTGAAATAGATTAACATAACCTCAAAATATATTACATAACCTTAAAATTTTTACAAACGATTTACAACGTTGAAAATTTACAGTTATCTAAAGTTATATAATTTATTATTGTGTATTATATATCTGATCACAATTTACGGAAAGCATTGATTGTTTTGAGATAGATAATATGTCTAGAAAATTCTGGGAGTTTGCCACTAAAAATATATGATACGTCAAGAACATCACATTGGAATAATGAATGAGTGAGATAGAATATATGAACCATATATATTTATCTCTTTCTTTAGAGAGTGGGTGATATAATTTCGCACAGAGGAGGTTAATTGTTGTGGTATAAAATAATATGTACGAGTATATGTGCATATAAATAAATACAATACATATGAATTATATGTTCGTATGTGCAATTAATTTGAATTTAGATTTTAGTTATTCGGTAGTGCTTCATTTTTGCGCCAACATTGTATTGTTCTGTATTCGGATTCGGATTGTTTAATTACCTGAGGATTAGTCATCTAATTATTATAGTCTGTTCTGTTTAGAACGTCTGCAAACCACACAAAAATATTTGGAGCATTAAATGTTTATTGTGGGGTGAAACGATGTATTGATACATATTGTACGAGGCATGTTTTTTAAGGAAGTACCGTTTTGCGATTCCGTCTTTGCAGCGCTACGGTCGGCGTTCCGCGCAATGGCGCTGGTTACCTACATCTCTTGTCTACGCACTGACGCCATTACAGTCTCATTCTTCATTGTATACGTTGTTTACTGAGTGTTTAAGATGCCTCCGACAATCGTGAGTCCCGCCGATTGTGAAGTACGGGCTGTTATACGATTTCTTAGTGCTAATGGCGTAAAACCGATCGATATTCATCGTGAGATCTGTGAAGTTTACGGACAAAACATTATGAGTGATGGAATGGTAAGGAAATGGGTGAGAGCATTTAAAGATGGCCGCACAAATGTGCATGATGAAGAACGGAGTGGGCGTCCTTCGGTCTTTAATGAAGATTTTGTGCAGAAAGTGGAAGAAAAGGTGAGAGAAAACAGACGCTTTACAATTTCTTCAATGTGCGACTGGTTTCCTCAATATTCTCGTAGTGTTGTGATACAGTGGTTAACAAGTCAGGCGGCAGAATTTTATGAGGAGGGTATTCAAAAACTGGTGCCACGTTATGACAAGTGCCTCAATATTCACGGAAATTATGTAGAAAAGTAGATTAAGGTACAGGCTTTCATGTAAAAATAAAATTATTGCGATATCTTTGCACGTCTTTTTTTAATTCCAAAACGGTACTTACTTAAAAAACACGCCTCCTACGTATCCTTTGACAGAAGCAAAAAATTGTAATTATATTCATTCAATCTCACGTCGCCGGAAATTGGAAATTAGACTATATCTCTAAGCTAAGTTTGTTTACATTCTAATTAATTCTGTGAAATATTAGAAAGGTTGTTTAGTAGTTGAACAGTAGTCACTCCATGATATATTCTCAGTTTTAAAAATAGAATACAAATTGTTTTTAGTCTGTATGTCAAGATCATTGGTGTCAAATAGTAGGTTTGCGTGATTAAAACTAACAGACGTTTAAGCACAAGGTTCTAGTTTAGATACCGTGGTGCATTCTATTATGCTAATGACTGTATACAATACTTATTTAAGATTTAAACCAATAAATATGCAAAAATATTATTAAATTATTCTGTTGTTTACTCAACAATCTCTTCACCAATGTGATAGTGTCATAAATTAAGTACCCTATTGTATAACTTCTTCTCTGACGTCATGCGTCATGAACTGGACTAGTGTGATATTTATTTGTTTGTTAATATTGGTAAATAAAAGCTTAACCTAAAACCGCTTTTTCACTACAATTTTATTTAGTAGAAAATGAACCTTGGAATCAGTTTATGCCAAGCTAACAAGTGCTATCCTTACCTTTCATTACAAAACAATTTTCTAGCTGGGTAACATACAAATGTTACCGATTCATGATGTATGACGTTAGAAAATCAGTTACAAAATAAACCAATGAAAGAATTATTTTGATTTGCAGTAAAATAGCTCTTATAAATTATAAAATGAACTTTAAGTAGATTTGCCATAAGATTCATAAGTCATCATCTAGAACTATTACATGACCTTAAATATTCGTTTAAAAACAACAACTTGTATTTAAGGTTAATTTAACATAAAAAGATTACCTTTTATGTAAAAGAATATTTTATGTTCATCATTTATCTTAAATTAATTATCATTGCTATAAAATTACAATTTCTACTATTTAATTCAGGTTATTTTCTGTAGGTCTATATCTTAACAACCTTCAATTTTAATTAATCAAAGTCACAAATCATTTACACGTATTGTAGAATGCAGTTAATAGCTTGACCTTCAATGTTTCAATGAGTAATTTGAATTTATCTTAAAGGCATTTGGTTTGTAAACTTATTCAAACGTTACGTGCTAACATACGTCAATAACTAAAACGAATATACAAGAGATACTAATAATGAGATAAAAATAATCCCACTGACTGATCTGTAGATGAAATTAGTTAATTTGGGGGAGTTTTAAGAGTGGTTTATCTATTTCTGTATACACAAATTGCGGGTTTGGTAAACAAATTACAGAATGACTGAGTAACTGAATAAATAATACTAGTAAAGGTACCTTTATAGAATGAAAGACTAAGGAAACTGCCCAATCTTAAATAAAAATATCACTTAATTTTTTTTGTATTATTTCCTGTAACTATTTTAAGTTAATATATAGTCTTTCAACACGAGCGATCATTTTAAAGGTTTTTCAATAAGAGGTGTTATTTTAAATCAACAGAAAAATACAATATTTCCGTGAAAAGTGCTGATATTTTTAATTTAATCCAAAGAACAAACTCTGAGGTTAGTAATGGAATACATTATCTGCCAAATATCACCGCAATGATTGTTATAAATTTAACAGTGTTTTCTGAACTTATAGTTATCGCAAAAGTTAGTTAACATTCTCAGTTATAAAGAAATAACAGTAAATCGCTTGCCCAATCCAATACTTTACTTTTGAAGTAATTTTCAGTAAGTTTTACGACACAATGATATTTAATGCCGCGCTGTGTCGCATTGTGCAGATGTTTAATTGAAACAAACATTAATTAATCTGTACCTTTATCCATACTACTTCAGTTATATTCTCAAAAATTGCTTAAATTTTTAACTTCTATTTTATAAATTTAATTTTTCTTTTAATTTTATTTAATAAAATATTTTTTTTAATAAAATAAAATAAAAATTTTAACGTTAAATCATTTCATGGATTGGAGTGGTATTGGAAAAATGGAATAGTAATTGGTAACAACATCAAGAATTCCTACAATTTATGCTAATTAATTGGATTCAATTGTAAACATTATACGGTCTTGTGCCGTAATTGAAAAACAGCCTATGTTTCTCTCTTACGGAACAATATAACTCTAACGTCTAGAGAAATTATAGGTTAGAAAATAATTTCACAATAAAGCTATTCATATTTTTATCATTATTAATAATGTGTGTTGTAAAGTATCTAGTAATTATTTCTTAAATTAATATATTTAAAAGAAAACCCAAGGAATACTATTTTATAAAGATGTTTTAATGAATTTATTCCTTATATGTTAAGTACATACTTTGCAGAATGCCTTGAAAGCAGACAGCTTGCATGTTTGCGAATCGAAGTTGAGAAAATTCCAGCGTATTGCCGAAGGGTTAAAATTAGAAACAAAGTATCTGTTTTGACATTTTCACACTCTAAACCTAACTACATCATTGCTATTACTTTAATAGCATGTTTACGTTTATATATGCTAAATATGATTTGTAAATGTCACCTGAGTCAATTAAAGTCAGGCTAGTTACTTTGTAACGTGTTCGTAATACGTCCTTGTGTTATATACACAGCTGCACGAGTACTATAAAAAACATAATGAAAAATCATATTAATTATTAATATTTTGCAATGCAAATTTCTAGTAATATCGTTTTATGGAGATGTCAATCATTGAGGTTATGTACTAGGGTACACGTATGTATTCGAGTTATCATTTTATTTACAAATATTTATATCAATATATAAATGTACTGAGTAAGAATCATGACTGCAACAAATTAATAAACGGAGTGTTGACAAGCCTTGAATGTTCTCGCTGTTTGTAATAAAAAGAAAATGAATGATTATCTGTGATAATCATTAGATATGCAACATGACTTCAGAGATAATAACTATTGAGTGAGTAATGTGTTTTTCTTAGTACCTAATTAATATAGGCGTGAGAGCAGGGCCGCTTTTAAGATCGGTGTGCTACATCTGGGGCAGTCCTCTTCTTGCCTTATAAGCTGCGGATGAAACTATGAACCATGACTTAATGGGCTTGTGTCCTCATTTTTTAGTAGTCGATTTTTCAATTGTTGATTGAAATTGATGTTAATAAATATGTGTCTATTTTATTAAATATCTAAATGTTGACGGAAATATAGCAATTAAAAGTTTGAATTGTAGTTTTAGCGCTAGAAATGGTCGGCCATATTTGTATGACGTAAAATGCATTTTAACGTCAGTTATTTGTTGAGTAGGTCAGTGCTGTGGAAATGTTTTGTAGCTGTTAGTAGTCAAATAATCAAGTCAAGTCAAATAATAATAAGTTTTTGTTTTATTTAACCCTACTAAGGCAGACATAATATTGGAATTTTATTGTTCCTGGAAATAGTTGTAAATAATATTTGATATTTTGATATATAAATACATATAGCAGAGATTTATGATCTGTAAGGTTGGTTACCTTATGTGTACAACGTTGAATCCCTTTAATAATTAAAGAGACAAAATGACATTTTTAATTGTTAATATCTCTAAACATATAAGGAGTTATTAAAAAATAATTGAACATTTGAGGTTCTAGTGACCCACTTTATCAATATATAGTACACTTTTATAGAAATTAAGATATAGGACACAAGCCCATTTCTATAAAACTGTATAATATATTGATAAAGTTGGCTACCAGAACCTCAAATGTCCAATTATTTTTTAATTACTCCTAATATTTTAGGAAATATTTACAATTTAGAAAGGCATTATGCTTTTCTAAACAAGGCATTTTCTAAAGCGATACGACCCTAGGTAGAAAATGAACATTGGAGTTAGCTAGTGGCAACCTAGTAAGTGTGAGTCTTGCTATAGAAGACCATTTCTATTTGAGAAGTAGATAATGAACTTTAGAATTAATTTATGGAAAGCTAGCAAGTGTGATTCTTACACTGCAAGACAATTTTCTACCTAGCACGTTATAGCAATGCATGGTACATCACATCCGATGATTTGCTATCTCTAGTATACAACAGAGACGCATATGAGTGCGTGTGTGACACGTCATTTACTACTAACAGTAGAGTTGTGTATTCTATCAAGTATTATATTAGACAGGTTGTGAAAAAGGAAAAATAATCTCGACTACTTATTTCTGCTGTGAAGTATTCTGCATATCTAAAACATGAGACAAAACTGATATTCAAATTATGATACAGCTGTAATTCCGCTAACTTTAAGATTTAAAAAAAAAAAAACGACAAGTTCAAGTTTGAGTTAAGATGTTGGTACTCCAAGTAAAAACTATATATAGTTCAAATTACGAGAGTTCGGGCGGCGACTCATACTTAATATAAGTTGTGGGTACATATACACTGCTGATACAACGAAATAGCACTGACTCACTTATTTTTCTATAAAGTATATAGAAACTAATAAGATAAAATTCATTATCGTATCATAGATTTTCTCATAGACGGCTCTTTTAACCTCACCGAGATAAATTATTAAATATTTGGTATACTACGTTAATCAGTGTATGCAAATGTAACATAGGTTCATAATTCTTTAACTCAATAAATATTAAGGTATGTTAAACATTTGGAATTGACTTAACAACTTAATTGACTACACAAAAAATAAAAGACAAGAAAGACTAATAGCTTGTTTAAAAAAACATATTGTACAAAACTAAAAATAACGTGAAATCTTCCACGCTTTTACAAGGAGTTGTTGAGCAACACGACGACTGCTGATGCAGGTTAATGCATTTCATAGTCCGTAGCTACAGACACCGGAGCGTCGTAAATAGTCTTTGACGGATGTACATATCATATAACTTCACATTCATTCAAGAACGCTCGTGTTAACACTATTGTTTACATTTTGGTAAAACAATGTACATAAAAGCATAGACTGTTGTACTTTATTATAGTATTGTTTAGTAACGTAACAGTAAAACATTTAACCGACAGAACACAGAACACAGTACAACAGCACGGTTGATTTTATGTTGGTTTTAATGTATTTTAAACATCGTTATGTGAAAGAATAATAAGTGATAAATACAGGATCGTTTCTGTATTATTACAAATAACTCTGCTCTCGAATTGGAACAGTAAACGCACATTTCGTGACACGTAAATCTTTGCCGAATATGTCGGTCTCTTTCAGGTTCAAGAGGTCAGAAAAGGACAGATATAGTAGTGCGGCAAAGGTCCAATGTGAAAGCTGTCTAATAAATACGAGTATTATATCTACTCTGAAAATTTGATGGTGATTGACCGATTCGACCACGAATTAAATTTGATCAAAGTTTAAATTATTTGCATTAATAAAAATGAGAGACATACAATGCCAACGGGCATGTAAACGCTTGCTCTTTAACACCGCTAGAGTTCCCTCACATTAGATCTTACTACTTGCGAAGCTCAGACTTTTTCAGTAGGGTATATTGCACTTGTTTGGCATAAGCACACTTTATCATGAGACGAAGTGTCTACATTAATGTTTATTAGTATACTACTGTATTGAAAAAGTCTGTAGTTCATTCTTTTTTATTAAAATATAGTTTAAACGTATACCGTATGTAAAGCGCAGCTCCCTCTTTGTTTACGATAGCATGGACAGTGGACCGTTGAGAGGAAAAACGATATAGATGTGTAATTTACACTCTTATAAACAATGGTGTATTTACAAGTATTAAAGTACAAGCTTCCTCTCTCGATAAAATGCACTAAAGCGAAACTTGTCCAATACACCTTACTGAAAAAGTCAGCGTTGAAAGTACCTAGTTCCAATGTGAGATGGGGCGTACAGAACCACGTAAATCAATCGACTATAAATGATTGTTATATAATTAAAAATATATCTTCAACCATGGATTACATAAATTAATTAAGTAATTAAGAAATAACTAATGTGTTGGCACATTATTTATATTCATACATTGTATATTTAATTATATATTTACGTTTTGTTTACTTGTATTTAACTTTTCTTTTAAAACTATTTTACATTTTACATAGCTTGCTTAACATGTAGAATATAAATGACGTTTTTATAACACTTATGGATTTTTAAATCAATAATGCGGTTTGGTGGAACCTGATCTTATGCGTGTTATTGATTTCAGTTTTTAGGTTAGTTTTGAATAATCCATTATAGTAAATTATGTAAATTTCAATACTGTATAAAACATAGTATAATAATTAAAGCTTCTATATGTTCTTGTTAAAAAATTCCGCTGTTAACACAGTTGTTGTGCACTTCTTATTTATTTAACACAGCAGTGAATAATAACAAATTTGGAAACAGACATCGAGAAATAAAATTAGTAACATAAATTAGAAGGAAAAGATTCTAATGACTATGGCAAACACAACTAATGTACCGAATCAGTACGGCTAATAGTTGTTTTTTTGGTGGCCAAGATAGTTGGGCTGTAGAGTCTAACACTCAGCTATGCTTGAGTCCGAGTTCGATTCCTGATATGATTATGATAATTTCACCAAATCCATAATAAACAAATAAACCGCAACCAATTACATTACAATTAATGCGAGATATAACCTAGTTATTGAAATCACTGCAATATAATAAAAAAGAACATCTTTGAAGAAATCACTTGGTACAAGAAGATATGTATAATTGTGGAGAAGGGGTAGCAGATCCAGAGCATTTGATCTTTCAATGTACAGAAACGGAGGCCTGCAGAAATAATTTATATAGAGTTATGGTAGAAAATGGAGTGGTGTTGCCAACGAATATGCAAGAACTACTGAGATATCCGAGGTGGCCAGTGTGCCTAGTGATAGACAGGATATGGAATATAGCGGGTTTAAAAGTATAGGTGTAATAATAAATAAAATATAGATGTGTAAAAATGTATTAACAAGTGCGAAAAAAGAACCGTGGTCCTAGGAAGTAAATTATTATTAAAAAAAAAAAGAACGGCCGAAAATCTTCTGGATGAGAGCACATGGAATGCAAGAATGAGAGGAAAACCCATGATGAGATGGGAGGAAGAAAAGGATGCGATTTTCAAAAGAAAAGTATAGGGATAAATCTTAAAGAAGATCATCATGATGATGATGATTTATTTAACTCAAAAACTATAACATAATTTATGTTATATAAAAATCCAGTTACCTTGTCTATTACTATTAAAATCATAGTCGTGATAAATCATTTTTTGGATTATTAGAATCATAAAAATAACCTTACGTGCTTAGAGCACAAATAACACATGAACTATTACTAAGTTTCATAGAAGGAAAAGTTATGAATATAAATGTTTATAAATAACTGTTTGTTTTTGTTTAAATTAAAATTTGAACTTTTCTCTCCTATCCCAGAAGGAGAAGCATCGCTCATTAGCTTGCACATTATCAACCTAGTAAACAAATGAGTAATTGAGGTCTGTATGAAAATCTATTTCTAAAATTTTTAAAAAAATATTTACAAGTCAAATCATCATAATTTGTAATATATAAACAAGCACATAAATATGGAAAGAAACTTCTGCAGCTATTTGCATCTTTTACTGTCACAACAACAAATATTTAACAAAAAAAATGAGGTTATGTAAAAAAGAAACCTAAAATCCTGAAAGCAACAAGTTTGCGACATTTTTTGAATTTACGATTTTTCGTTTAACGAAATGTGTTGTGTGTTTCAGTATATTTTAAATTTTTTTTACATGTATTTAAAATAGAATGGTGGTGTAATTCAACCTAAGAACCCACGCGTGGACGAAACGGCGCGGTATTCGTTCTGATGATAAAAGATCTTGCGCGCATCACGGCTCCTTGAGATCTTATACTAACCGATGTCTGTGATGGATATACTGCCGTAACTTTCAACGGGTTATTCGAATTGTTTGATATAAATGTTATAATTATTTGTTGATTTAACATACAATTTCATGATCACTGACAATTCGAAATTATAGAGGCAATCTAAACTCGGTTTGCATTTACCTTTTGTTTCCAAAAGCTTCTTAGAACATTCCTTTCTTATTTTTTAGGTTATTTCTAAATTTAGAAGGCGCTTGATGTATTGACACTTTCGATAATAAGAGCGTTTCGAAGAGATCACAAAGTCATAGTTATTATAGCTTACTTCTGAGGTATACAAATAGGTGGTGTTTTCTAACCTCAAAAAATTGAACACTATTCGTATTTACAACAAGAGCTCTATTATATTACTAAGAGCTGTTATTTAAATTCTCAGTTAACTGAGGTTTATTATAAACTTTGGTTGATACTTTGTTTCTCAGCTCCTCGGTTAGTTGTCTGTAGTCGATCTTTGACAAAACTAGAATCGAAAACTTTTTTTTAAGGTGACTTATTCCTCAATTATCCGCCTTGACTTATATTAAACACTAGAACTGCACATTTGTTTCTATATTCAAGAGTTCTCTTCACAAACAATCGGTTCAAGTTGGATTCTTTTGAATATGTAGCAAACTTAATCAAGGAAAAGACTTTTAAAATGGATAAAAGCTCTACATACAAGTAAGTAGTCTTCTTAATAAGTCTGCTTGGAAACTAAACATACATATGTATATTAAGAAAGGATGTTAGCACGTCTAAAATTAATCAAAAGCGACGATTTGATAGTTGCATTATATAAATTTGAACTGAAACTTCCATTCTTGGAAAGAATCTAACCCAATTTTTAAAATAATTACTTTTCTTGAAGGAAAGAAATTCTAAATTTATAGTTTACGACTTTTTAAATATTGAAAGTAAAACATATGTTTACAATGTCTTTCCAAAGTTGTCATATCTCATAAAAAAATCTAGAAATAAATGTCCTTTGATGCTTTCAATGATGTGTACATGTTGAGGTTATAAAGGTCAAGGTGATACAAACACTACAACATTGAAAGGTAAATCTTATTCCTAATGATATCTCAGATGATATGAAAGTAACATTTATGTAGCATATACGTATAGTTCAAAACCTTTTAACTTCTTTAGAATTAGCAACACTTAATTGATGAAACTTGAGAGTGTTTGGATTATAAACAAGTTCTAATGTATTTCATCTGGCAGTCGTGCGACAATTTACAAACAAATGTATTTTTGTATAGAGCAGTTATATATTTAATATAATATATTTAATGATAATTTTATTTAACTTTCAACCTGTTAATGATTAAAGAAGTCATTCATTTTGCATTATCTTCTTCTCTTTTCTATAATATAATTTAATGCATCCAGCTTCTTGAGACGATTCTTTTAGTAGTTCAGAAAGAGTTATAAGGGAGATTGATTCAATATTTATAGGATTTTATTTTTAGGTTATTAATTAGCTAGAGAGTTAATCAACTAAACTCATTTCAGTATTTCTAGAAGGTTTGCTGTAGGAAGCTGGATATATTTATTGTGTGGCAATAAGAAAAAATAAAAAACATAGATGGTGCTCACCCATTTTTCTAAATGTTTCTGCAAAATAAATGACATGTAAAGTAATTTAAATGCTATGTTTGTGAGTAGAAAGTTGTTTAATTGTAAATTGACTTCAACATAAATTAAAAAATACAGCTTAATTAATACTAAGGTGTACACTATATTAGATATTAAACTAGCATATGAAAAAATACCTTTCAGTATGGTCAAGTGGTCAGGTGGTCAAACATGGTGATTTTACCACCAACGAAGCATTCAAATATATTTAAAATGGACAAGTACATTTATTAACTAAAAAAAATTGATTTTTGATCAAAATTTTACACTAATTTCATAGATGAAAATTCATTATTGATTTTCATAGATTGGACACAGACTCGTTTAAATTTGTAGGTGTAATTATTTGCATATTATATTTACAAAAAACATCTCAAGGTCAAATTTTTCAAGAGATGTGTTAGCATACTACATATATAGACAAAAACACATAAATGAAGGTAATTTTATACTTGTTTTAAGAACATAAAGTAAGTAGTACATTAAAAACTACAATGAGTGTTGTTGTTTAAATATTACAGTAATAATTTTGCAAGTATATTTGCTTCAAAGTTTTATGTATAAATTAAAATAAACAATTAAATTCGAGCCCAGAACGTAAAGTTATCCGGGACAGACCACGTCTAAAATAACTCGGACGGACTAGCGTCTAAAACTGGCGGCGCCCTTGTCTCATTTCAAACAAACTCTGTTGGTCTCACAAATCTAAGCTATGGCACAGTGGCATTGCTATAGAATACTAGGATTAGTGCAGAATTAATGACATAGAGAAGGTTGTAATAATCGTTACATATTTATAGGTTATGATTGCATTGTCAAACATTTCTAGGTTATAAAATTAGGTTATTAAGTTTATAACGTAACAGTTAACCTATAAACTTATTTACAAACTTTACTAACATGAATATTACTTATTTTTAAGTAGAATCAATCAGTATAGAAATTTTAGAAAAAGTTTAATCAAATGAAGAGTTTCAAAATGAAATTAGATACGGTTGATGTCGTAAACGATTTTATAAAATATTTCTAGTCGTGCTGTTGTTCGGCGAACTGCGAATTGTCATGAAATCCGCCTCCGCGTGAGGCATAAAAATATATTTAGATGTTGAAATCTACCAAATTACAAATTAAGTCTTCTTTGAAAAATATAACATAGCGTAGTGATACAGAGTCATTTTAAAGATATTAAAATATTATTTATGAATATATAAAAAGATATTTCGCTTTAAAAATGTTAACGTTAGTGAATTAGTATAGACACTCATCAATTTTCTAAATTAAATATAGAAACCTGGTAATTAAATATTTGGAAAAATATTTCAGTACTTAGCTCATAAAATATGGACTCTTAATTGGTCTAAATTCGTTTATTCTGTAAAATTTATCTTTTCTAACGGTTACTAATTGGAGGAATATGCTCAATCTGTATAAATATGTTTTTACGTAACATTTATGTAACATATATATTAATACGTAGCTGCTACGTGTATATAGAGAACAGTTTAAATCTCTTATAATGTTATGTAAAAGAATGTACAATTAAACAAGACGTAATCTGCAATTACACAACAAATAATGCAATGATATAGGTAATATATCCAGGGCCACCTACAAGAGAGGGCCCTATTCAAAACATTAATAATTTACGCTAGACAAAAGTGAATTTCACCGTGGTCCTAGGAAGCCCGTGAATTATATATAAAAAAAAAAACAAATGGAATTTCAAATTTTGCAAAAAGGTCATTAGTTGAACATAATAAAATTTCTTTTTTTTCTTTCGTTTAGGCTCCTCTACATACAAGAGAGCCGACCTAAATTAATTGTTTGTAAACTCAATATTTTAAATTACTAATTAACTAAAAAAATAAAAATACAAAAACTATTCTTTAATTTTAGAATTAATCGAAGGTATTTAAGAATATACTAAAGGTATCTTATGAAACTTTTATTAAAAATATAATTTTTTTATCAAAATTGTAACATTTGGTTTTGCAGATGATTTAAAAAAAACTATTTGGCATGGTACTGTGGCAAGGTATTTTTCACTAATTGAGGTATTGGAACCTTCCATAATGACGTTTTGGACCTTTCCAATATAATTAAAGGGTACGAACATAAAACTGCACCACTACAAAAAAAAAATAAGAATCACATAAGATCAGGGTCATTTCGAAAATTTCTGTCACATGTTTTGATTGTATTCACTGCTTCGTAAGAAAACTCTAACAATGTACACAATATTTACAATTTTTTAAGAAAAATTTCAATAAAAATGAGTCGATTTTATTTGTGCGACAGAGTCGTAAAACACTTACACCAATAAACAGCAACAAAATCTTTTTCGTTTAAAACCCTTTCAAGTTGCTTAGCAGTAACTTCCTCGATGATGGGTTCTTGTTCTGCGACCTTCGGCGATGGAGTTGCAGGAGTCTGGGGTGTTTTCTTCGCGGCGTCCGTAAACCCCAGACCCGTAACAAGTAAAAGCACTAGGATAAAACGCGGCACCATGGCCGCTCTTTCACTGCACTATCACACTGCCACACGACGACTCGTCGGCGTCGGTTCCCGGTTGGACTAACGGGTAACGGGTAACGGGCAACGGCAACGGCAACAGGACAACAAGAGACGGGATACAGGGAACACGGGTTACTACTAGTGTATCCCAAAAAAAACCAGGATAGACCAAGACAGGGACAGTGAATACTGTTGCGGTGGGATTTTCGGGATTGTAGAGATCTTCGGAAATAGCATTCGGGTATCTTTCATTTCGTCTTACATTTGTATGTTTTATATTTAAATTATTAGGGAATTTCATTTGTCAAAGAAGCATGAACCGATTGCCTACCGATGTTTTTTTTATTGTGATCGGAAATATTTGAACACATTGAAAGAATTAAAAGCTGACAATGTTGTGTATTAATGTGATACTTTCGACAATTATTTAATATTAATTAATGATAACGCAGTCATGTTTATTTTACATATTGCTAGCTAAATACAAAACGTGGATATTGCCTTAAATACGTAAGATTTAACTTATACACAAATTTAGTAATGTAATCCTTAAAAGTTCCAATTTTACATGAAAGCGATACTTTATAAAGGTCTTCTTAAGATTTATAATCTTTGAAAAGGTCTTTTTTAAATAAATTTTGTAGTTTTACTAAGGTTACTGTTTACAAAACGCTAATTCCGTTTGGTCACTCATTCATTTATATATTCATTTGTTTGGAAACAATTCAAAGTTGGTTGGAAAGTCGCATCCCTCAAATACTCGTAGCACTATAGTAGCACCATTCGATTTCTATTTATTTCGAGGTATCCAAAATCCTTTAAATACAACTTGGTTCAGTTTCTTGATGATAAAAACCATAAGTCCTGTGTGTGTGAAATCGTAAAAAAACATCTAAGAAAAAGGAAAATACACTATTGAATATGTAAAGAGAAGAGACAGGGAGATACAACAACAGGAAAGAATGGAAGATACCAGAATATTTAATAGAAAAAGACACAAAAGACATGAGAAGGATTGTCAGATTCAGATTGGGAAACGAGGAGAAAGGAAACAGATACTGGGAAAATAGCTAGAAAAGGATATGCAGGGTGTGCGGAACGGAGATAGAAACATTGGAGCACATTACGTTTTCATGTGAGAAAAAGGTAATAAGCGAAAAGAATATTGGGCAGTTATTAAAGGGAGGCAGTGAAGGGAAGAGGTGGATGGCGGAGATAGAGAAAAGGAACGAGGTAAGAGAAGGATTTGCAGAGTAGAAACAGGAGGGAGAGTAGCAGGAGAAGCGAAGCAGTAGCAATAGCAATTTTGTTCTTAGTTTTCAACTAGCAATAATCGCACCTCAGTAGAACTTCATTGGTTACGATATCGCCACTGCGCAAAGTTTGTTTTTAGTTTTATAAGGATATTTTTTTTTCTTTTGGAAGGAGTGAGAATGTTTAGATATAATAAGTTGAATTGAAAGCAAAATTAAATTAAGCACAATAATATGTAAATAAATGAATGAAGGTACAAGAATGTAGTGTAAAAATGGCAAGAATATTAAAATAAAATAATATAATACCATTGAATATCGTTAATGCTTTTATAAAAAGAAGTTCGTTTCATTATTATTTCCAACCTGATATATATACTACACCGCTATCTGATAAGTTTATGATTATGTAAGTATATATCAAAACCAGGAAGTATAACTGTGGTCTGAGGATTGAACCCTAACACACAGAAACCAGCATCAAGAATCAATGCTCGTGTCCAATATATTCCAATATTTAATTCTTAAAAACGTAAGAAAAATAAGAACGCCTCCCAATTAGATAATTACAAAGTAAGCACCATAAGGAATAAAATAATCTATAAATAAAGCAATTTGTAGCCCTTCTTTCCCCTTTCCCTCTACTTTCCACTCTTTTATCATAGCATATCTCTAGTAGTAAGCATGGGTTTAATTTTAGTATGTTACTAATGCCCCAGTTGGGCGCACTGGCTGCGTCTGCAGAGTTTATACGTCTGGCGAATGAAAAATCTGTAATTAAATTCATAATGTACATTGCCAGAGCAATTAAAGACTACTTTTTGATTATAAACCAAATTCCAAACCTGAAATATTTTAAGGTTTTGTTAAAGAAATATACAAATACGAAAAACATTTAAAATTTAAAGAATATTATAAATGTTGATTTTACATGTGGTGTATTTCAAGAGAAATCAACGACGTGACGAAAAGTCTAAAAAGACAATTTTTGTGATGTGTTTTATTTAGTAAATACTTCAAACATTATAGTTTCAAAATACTATAGTTGTACTTTCATTATTTTTTAACTTTAGATATTTTCAAATTTTTATATAAATACGAAAACGTTGAATGTACAGTTAACAAGGTTTGACAAATAGAAATAACAGAGAAACAAATTAAGTTAATGTAGTTTATAAATCCAAATAAAAATCAGCGAACAATCTTACCTTTCCTGCAAAGAAACGTGGTTGAAAAATATCTTTAGACGCCTCGTTTTCAATGCTGTTTTTCTTAAAACCTTGTTTACCGAATTCCATTCCATTTCCAAGTCAGTTTCTCTTTAAGTCTTATTCAAAATTTCCCGCTAAATCTATTTCAATTGTCTGAATTACGATCCAGATGGCACTGCTTTTATGAAATCATTAAATGCCAATACTAGCTATCGAGATTATTTATTTTTTTATGTATTTTTTAATTTCCAAAACCTGTCATAGTCCGTGTTGAAGTTTAAACAAAGATATATTCATAATAGTTTGTCTGATATATGTAAATATTTATTTATTTAAAGTGAATCACAAATTACGGCAGACGAAATAAATTATCATACTATCACTCACGGAGTACGAAAATGTCGAAGACCTCGACCGTGCAGTCATTTCTGGTTTTCTGTCTGACCGTATCTTTTTAACAAATAATTGAATAAAGCTGTCATTTAATATATCATTATGATAATTATCATTTCATTAACTAAATAGCAGCTATTTCAATATATTTTTACATAAATTTATAGATAATTTGAATTTATTTGTTGATTGATTTGTTAATATATGTTGTGTGATATTCTCTTATCCTACGTTAGAATATTTTTAAAACGTATTTTATGACATAATAGAGAAGAGTCCATACTTGTACATACATACATATATTAAAATTTATTTCAATCTAAAATTGAAAAAAAGACCCCTGAATAAAAAGGAGTTAACAAGCCCGTTCTGAAATACATGGGATTGATTGAAATCATATAATATATGATTGAAATGGTTATCTAATATATATAAATTACGTGTCACGTTGTGTGTCCGCGATGGACTCCTAAACTACTTAACCGATTTTAATCAAATTTGTACACCGTGTGCAGTTTGATCCAACTGGAAAGATAGGATAGCTTACATCTCAATTTATGATTGCAATATTATCTTATTGCAAATTATTTGTCTATTAATTATCTGTTAGCTCCAAACGATTTTAAAAGATGGCGACATCTGTTGACTATATTGAGTAAATATTCAATAGATGGCGCTATGTAATGTAATATGACAAAAACGTTAGCCACAGCAACGCGTGGCCGGGACAGCTAGTTATTTTATATATTAAAGAAACTATAACTTATAAAATAGATGTGTACACATAAATATTATAGATGTGTACACAGATGGCCAATTGACTATGTAAGACTGTGATGTTTAAGAAAAAGATAACGCTACACCTGTTCATTCACAGTTGTCATTCATTATCATTAGTATAAAGTAGCAACTAAAAGTAAAACTATGAACGGATCTGTTTATAATAACCAAAAATCACCCCTAAAAGTTGCAATAATTGGGGGTGGACCTGTAAGATTTCTTTTTCAATTTAATGATAAAATTATTTGATATCAATTTATATTAATTTTTATATTAAATTTATATTTATATATATATATATATATATATATATATATATATATATATATATATATAAATATATATATATATATGTATATATATATATAATATGTCTTTGTATATATTAATTTCTATATCTAGTGGAATTCTCATTAAATTACAATTTAAATATATAATTATAGGTTGGATCGTTAGCGGCTTGTTTCCTTGGACAGAGAGGATATGAAGTTTATTTGTTTGAATACAGAGAGGGTAAATATACTTGGTATATATGCAGTGCCGCATTTATGTTGGTGGGGACTTTTAAATAGAATAATGGGCTTGTGAACCATGACTTAATTTAAAAAAAACCGTACTATATATTGGAAAAGTTGGCTACCAGAACCTCAAATGTCTAATTATTTATTAATTACTCGCAATATTATAGGTGATATTAACAAATAAAGAGTCATTTCTAACCTTTTAATGTTTTTTAAAAAAAATCTGCGTATGATGTCACATCCGGTGATTTGGAGGTTCATTTATACAATAGAGATAACTACATACGTGTGTGTGTGATACGTCATGTACTATTACAGTTCTGATTGTAATGAGAGCAGAAAACTTTCTGTGACGTCATATGTAGAGTTATCGTAAGCGGCAAATATGAAAATCAAATTTTAAATAGCTATATTTCTATCAACTTTCTAATATTTATCTAATAGAAACGCCGATATACTAACCTATACTTTAATGATATAAAGCGCTTTTTAAACTGAATTTTCAAACTACTCTCATACCGTAGACTGATTCCATTCTTTTTTATTTCTAATATATATAAAATGGACGTAAACTTTTTTAGATGTACGCAGCCATGAAATTTACAAAGGTTCAGTCATCAACCTATGTTTGTCCAGACGGGGTCGTAGGGCTTTAGCAAAAGTTGGCTTGGAGGAGGAGGTTGTAGGAAATCATGGAATAGCGATGTCAGCAAGAATGATCCATGAACTAGATGGCACCACCAGAGAAGACCCTTATGACATCAAAACCAATCAGGTCTTTGTCCAAATAGACATCATTTTGACTTCAAGAAAGAAAAGTACATATAATTAATGCTGATCATTTGTTTTTATTTTAGTGTCTTTACTCACTGGATCGCAAATATCTTAATCAGGTGTTGCTCTCTGGTAAGAATCTCTACATTTCCTTTAAATATAAATTCTCAAGTATCGGATTACATATTAGTGATGTAGTTTATATATAATATACCTGTATAGGAAACACAATAAGTGAACTTTTTAAAAACCGCACCTGAAATATCAAGTTTCTGGTGTTTTACATGTATACACCGTGTCCGAGTATAATATGTCATAGCGAAGCCATTGCCTTGTAGATTACAGGCATGGATTTGAGGGGCCCCGGCAATAGAGATAATAGCAATACACTTTCGAAAGACTTGACGGAAAAAAATTGTTCCTTTTATTGGAAAAATAATTAGGGGCCTCCACTCCTTCGTTGCTCCAGGGCGCCCACACCTCTAAATTCGGCACTGGTAGATTATGTTTTATTAGTAACATGAAGAAATTAGTAGAGCACATTGTCTTATTGTTCAATGAATTTGGAGGTTAATTTGTAGATTGTGATATTACACGTGTAATGTATTTGTTACTACATATCGCTTTGATATCTGCAATGAAATTCATCACAACTTAGGTTGAAAATTGTCTTACAACACAGTTTTACTCTTGCTAGCTTGTCACAAACTTTTTTGAAGATTCATTTTCAACTTCTCATACAGAAAGTGTCTTCCAGATAAGATTTAATATTTGTTAGCTTACTACAAGCTATCTTAGAAAATACATTGTGGTTTTAATGAACAGTACGACTGCAAAGTACTCTCTTTATAATGTCAACGTATTTTACCAAACTGGGGCGTATGTATCACATAGATTAAACAAAGTTTGAAACAATATTTTAAATAAAATATTTTATTTGAAATACTATAAATACAACAATGAATAAAAAGAAAGCGATTCAAAAATCGCTAGGTTTTATACTATTTTGGAAATTACCTCCACTTAAAATTAATAACCAAGCAAGATTACACATAAAATTTTAATCTAAGTTATTATTATTAACCAAATAAATCCAATTGCTATGTCCACACATGTTTCAATTTAGTTTGACCCACAGTACACGGCTACGGCTTAATATTTGCGTAAAACTTTAAAAATACTACCTAGAATTATTACCTACTATAAATTCTTAAGCAATAGACGAGTATACGTGAACTGTTTGAAACGTTCTTAATTTTAATAAAAATTTAATAGATAGAGTTATTATGCAAGTTATATTTATTTAATAGTTATATATTGATTAGTAATTTAATTACCTACTTATAACAATATTGCAATTGTTATAGAAGAATGTTATTAAGTATTAAACATAGCTACTCTATCTTTTAGCATTAATTATTAATTAAGTAAAATAGTTTGATTATTAGCGATAGTTCTAATGCTATAAAAGACTACAGTGTATACTACAGCTTCTCGAATTCAAAACGAGAATATTACATAGCTTAATAGTAAATATTTAATATTTTACATATTATTTATGTAATATTTTTACATACATGTTCTGTTTTATTAGATATAGTAAATGATACCTATGTATTATTATGTATTTAATCTCAAAAAAGGACTACTTCAAATTGTATAGTTCTTAAAAAGGTTTATGGTAAAAAGTTTTATGAGTATGCTAATGCGCAAAAGGTTAGATGTATTTTTCAAAAAGCAGTAAAATTCGTCACAAAACGTTGCATGTTATGTAAAACAGGTTAATGAACCTGTAAGTGTATCTACATATAGTTGTGTTGGTGTGTAATGATATAAGAAAGATATAAGAAACTACGGATTATCTGAAGCAATTGTTGTTCCAGCTGCAGAGAACTATCAAAATGTCCATTTACATTTCAATCATAAACTTGTTAGTGCAAACTTTGAAAAGGGAAAAGTGACCATTTGGAAGTAGGTTAACCAATTAGAAATACTCGTTTTTCATTTTCACATGGAGCATTTTTTAAAAGTTGTCTATGTATATTTTAGTAACAAAACTAACCAAACAATTGAAGAAACATTTGACTTAATAATTGGAGCTGATGGTGCATTTTCCACGGTTCGGGGGCAGATGATGAAGCAACCGTTATTTGATTTCAATCAAACTTACATTAAGCATGGATTCTTATCATTTCTTATTCCACCAACCAAAGAAGAAAAGGTAAGCATATTGAATTTAAAGTACGTTATTGAATAGTGGAAATATTATTATGCTCTATACTGCAATTTCAGTTCGCCATGCCGAAATCTTGTCTACACATGTGGCCACGTGGTGAATCCATGTTATTCGGTTTTCCGAATGTAGACTGCTCATTCACGGTTGTTCTCTTCATGCCATTTATGGAATACCAAAAATTAAATACTAGTGACAAACTTGTCATTTTCTTCGAAAGTCATTTTCCTGACTTAATTCCACTAATAGGAAAAGATAAGATAATTGAAAGTATTTTTAAAGTAAATCTTTCTCCAGTTGTGACCGTCAAGGTAGGTAAAGTAGTATCAAAATCATAAATTATAATTTTTTTAATTGTTAACTTTATTTTTAGTGTTTTCCTTATCACTGTGAAGATAAAGTGTTAATTATCGGAGATGCTGCCCATGCTATGGTTCCTTTCTATGACCAAGGTATGAACGCAGGGTTTGAAGATTGCTATTTACTAGATCAACTTCTTAATGATGACGAACTAAACTTAGGAAATATATTAGAACATTTTTCTAATATCCGTAAAAATGATGCTCATGCCATCTGTGATCTTGCCATGCACAACTATATTGAGGTAACCCATCATAATACTTATCATTTATAAAGACGATCTATGGTTTTCTTTCTTATTCATTCAGTTTATGTTCCTTTACGTCTATTACATATAAGTAAGTAAAAAGAAAGTTTTAAGAAGTTTGTGCAGGTATTATGTAAATTTAAATGACATTAGTTTTGGAGGTTATGTTTCTGTTTAAATGAAGATAGTTAAACTCTATACTCTTTTAGACGCTTTTACTATTAAAATCAATATTATATTTCAGTTGAGTAACTTCGTAACAAAGAGAACTTACAGATTAAGAAAATAAATAGATAACTTTTTATTTATAGTTTTTCCAAAAACATGGATTCCATTATATAATTCTGTGTGTTTCACAGACATGGGCTACGAAAACTGTAAGAAAAATCGTGAATTTCAGGACAAAGTAAGTAAACTATACATTGGATAATTGTCTTGATAAAATTACTTTATTAATCTTGTTTATTTAACATTTACATTTAGATTGTTCGATGGTCTTTAGGAACTCTGACGGCTGTTGGTTTAGCTGCTGCATTAATTATTGTTCGCGCAATATTTTTAAGTAATGTTTATTAAAGTACGAGTATAACATCTTATTAAGGTTATAGATAAAATTAAAAAGATAAAGTTATCATTTTTGTTGCATTTTAAAATTTAGTAAACAAAGTAAAACCTAAAGTAATATTTACATAAAAAATGATTTATATTATGATAATGATGACGTTAATATCATTTTGCTAGCTTTGTTTAAAATAAATTATTCATAAAACACAAGAAAATGGATGTTACCTTACATATTTTACTTAAGCAAAACCTAGTAATATTTAATCTAAAGGATAGGATTAGATTATTGATGCTTCTTCTGGAAAAGTTAGGTTCACGTAGTCATAATAGTAATTTCTCCATCTGAGTCCATCTGAGAAATTTCTTGATAATAATCTTCTTAACCTCTAGTTTCATTTTCACTATATTTTATTTGCAAATATTAGCAAGCAAATGAATGTCATTAACAAACAAATATCCGTCTTACTAGTTCAATTTATGACGTATGACGACATAGAAAATGTTATAAAATATGGTAAGTCGCTATGTTATGTAATAACAAAATATGTTGTAAATTTGAAGATAAGTGTTTTATGAAGTGAAGTTGAAGTGTTTTATTATTATTATATGAAGAATAAATATTCAAGATAATTATAATGTTCCAACTATGTGTTTATATTTTTGCTTGTTGATGAAATTTGTATGGTAGAATGAAAACGGCTGTTTATGAAAATTTGCTATTTCGTAGAATTGACGTCCTCCGATTTTTCCTTGGATTTCCAGGAAACCCGTAATTTTGGAAAAAGTGGGGAAAAAATATTCACTTTTTTCCGTATAACTTTTAATTCGTAAAAGATAGAAAGTTGAAATCTTGCATGTGAATTAAGGTATTCTATGCTAATATATTTTGAACTTTAAAAATTCAAAAATTGATTTTCAATTATTGGAAAATGTGCACAATTACAATCTCAATACACACCCTCATTTTTTAGATTTTTAAAGGAAAATTCATGTAATATTTCAGAAACGCAGAAAGTGTTAAAAATTTGTCTTCTACTTAGAAAACTGTAAAACTGGAGGAAGGGGCTTACTAAACATTTTGTATTTATGCTTATGTACACACACACACACATATATATATATATATATATATATATATATATATATATATATATATATATATATATATATATATACTTATATATGTGCATATTATACAAAGCTCTAAGCCTTGCTGAGATATATGATAGGTAAGCTTTACAAATACTAGAAGACTGGTTATGTAACACCAAACATTTTTTGTATATGCACGTATATATACATATATATGGCGGACCACTAGCCGTCATTATTAGTTTGCAATCGTTAGTTGATGTACGACGGTGTACAGTTTTAGCTGGATAATTAATTGCTAGAACTGCTACAAACATTGAATAATAACTATGGATTATACAACACAAAATAATCAAACACAAACGAAAAGTGTGGCAATTATTGGGGGTGGTTTGGTAAGTAACCCTTTATATTTTATTAATCAGTGAAAAAAATTAAAAATATTATAAATACCTTATGTAAATTTTGTTATTTGTACTTTATAGAAAAATTAAGTTAAGTTTAATTCATTGCAAAAAACAAATACTAAAGTTAGAATTCTTTCTTAAAATACTCGTACATCGAACTTTTTGTTAATTCGAGTTACTATTTTTAATTTTGTTATTGTAACTAATTTTTTTAATGTATATAAAAAAATTACGTTATTTTATAATAGAATTTAAAATCAACTCTATATTAAGAAATCACTTAAGAAAATCGTAAATGTTAAATATAGAAAAAGGATCGTTCGATCTCTGTACCAAAGTTATATTTCTGAATTTGATTATTATTAAGTTAAATTGATTTTGTACTCATTTCAGTGTACTATATCATGATATATAATCATAAACTTACTTGACACCCCAAAACAACCAAAACAGTAGGAAGTCTTTCGTAATAGGACTCAGCATCGGAAATATGCTGAAGTTAACAAAATTAAATTAATAAAATATATATTTAAGGAATATAGAGAAAAAAAGTGTCTCATAATAGTTTTTAGTACATAGTTACTGCCAGTGAATATAATAAGTTTAATTGTGGACAATGCTAGTGATGTAATGTGAGCTACAGTGAAATTTTATTTTGAATTTTATTTTTGTAATATATAGTTAAGAACGTATCCGTACTTGCTAGCTTGAAAGCGAGGCTTTTTTACAGGTAGGAGGTGCAAAACCTCACTATTTTCATTTGGTGTGACTAAAAGTCACTATTTCTAGAGCCCTCCCTTGGGTCCTAACTTCCTCTAGACGCTTTAATCCGGCGCCAAACGATGATACGATCACCTTCCAATATGTGTGTCACATGTCATGTGTCCAACGTTCATGTTGGAAGAAGTTCAGGCTGTTGTCGGTCTTTTGACCCGCGACAAAAGGGATTTTTCTACCTCCACCACACACTTGATCCACATGTCATGCACTGCTGCACTAATCGTACAACAATGGAAGGTTTTATACTTAAAGGTTTCTTTATTTACTTGAAAGTTTTTGTTAACAGTGTCAGTGTAAATAATATCAACAAATAAATAAAATAAATAAATTATTCGAATCAAACATTCGTTTCATCGTGTAGTAGAAAACTTGCCATGTCAAACTTCCAATATTTGACTCACTCGTTGGAGGCAAACATTTGAATTAAACGTTCACTGCATCGTTTGGAGTCGTCTTTAATCTAATCTGTTTAAGAGTTTAAAAGCGTCGTTTAGGGAACACGGGAACAGAAGTCTCACGGGGTCAAATCCGATAGTATATGTTTACCGGATAGTATAATAAGTCCCATACAGAGTCCCCAAATATAAACTACACCACTGCCTGATATTAACGTTGTAATGTATGTTAATAATACTGTTTCTATGAAATTAAAACTAGAAGAAACCAAACTTAGGCATTGAATTTCCTTTACTATGTTTGCTACGTCGAAGGGTTAGTTTTCCCGTGTGAAGTATTGTAAATTGTGGGGCTTCTACGAATGGCTAGGCTTGTAAGTCTATAAGTAAATACGATCTCTCCAGAGCATTGAACTAAGTATCATCTGTTTTTCAGGTGGGCTCTTTAGCGGCTTGTTTTCTAGGACAAAGAGGTTATGAGGTTCATCTTTTTGAATACAGAGATGGTTTGTACAATTTTCTTAATACCGCTAACTATATATGAAACCTAACTCGTACGGTTTACCTGAGTAGATTACCTGTACTGGTAAACCAGAGTGTGTAGAACTGTACAGTTTCATCATGGTCAACAATTTATACAACCTGAAATTGATTACATTTTTCGCGTCTGTCATTTATGGGTAACTAAAAAGTTAAGGAAAATAAAACATATTTTTTTACATAACAGATATACGCACAAACGAACATGTAAAAGGGCGTTCCATTAACCTTGCAATGTCAAATAGAGCAAGGCGAGCATTAGCGAGGGTTGGCCTTGAAAAACAGCTCGTAGAAGACCATGGGATTCCTATGGCTGCCAGGATGATCCACGAAGTGAACGGAAACACACGACAAATCCCTTACGACGCCAGAACCAATCAAGTGAGTTAGAATATAATGATTACAGGTGTAAAACGATACGTGAAACCTATACAGTAATTAAATGAGAGCGGTTTTTCTATAGTGCATCTACTCAGTAGGACGGAAACATTTGAACGAGGTCTTAATAACAGGTATAGACTTGAATTGAAACCTTTCATAGTAAAAACACACATTTACATAATCTATTATATGAAACAAATTTGTTTGGTTTTCAGCGGCTGAAAATTACCCAAACGTTCATTTCTATTTCAATCACAAATTAATAGATCTCAGTTTTGAGCGTGGACATGTTACTATCTTGGAGTACGTATTTCTTATAATTATTTTTACCTTTCGGCGTTATAATCTCCCGTTTACCTTTATCACACTTTACTCTAACCTACAAATAAATTAAATATAAATATACTTATTGTATAAGTAATAACAAAGTACTCGTCTATAACAAAACATAACCTATACTTTAAATTCTTTTAACCTTCTTCAACTATCATTTCACTTCTGCTACTCTGACTAAACCAAACAATTCCGATTCTCCTTCCTTTTCTTCTATTCTTTAACATTTCTATAATTACTTCCTATTCTTTACTTGTTCTCATCCCACGTTTTCTTCATTGCCTTGCTGTACTCTTTGTCTTTATCTTCCTCTTTCTCTCTTTGTCTCCTTCGTTCTTCCACCCTCTCGCTTAACTCTTCTACGTACTATTTTAGAACGTCTTTAAAACTCAATATATAAAAAATTCGTATATTTCAGCATTAAGAACAAAAAGAACATTGAAAAAACATTTGACTTAATAATTGGTGCTGACGGAGCATTTTCTGCAGTTCGAAGGCAGATGATGAAGCAACCGTTATTTGATTTCAGTCAAACTTACATTGAGCACGGATATTTGGAACTCTGTATTCCACCAACTAAAGAAGGACAGGTAAAAGTTATCATAAACGTATGTAGGTTACAAACAAATCCAATATCATCATTTTCTCTTTCACAGTTCGCGATGCCACGGTCATATCTCCACATTTGGCCTCGAGGAGAGTTTATGATGATTGCTCTTCCTAATCAAGATTATTCATGGACTGTTACATTGTTTATGCCTTTTGTAAAGTTCCAAGAACTTAAAAATAAAGAAATATTACTCCAATTTTTTCAGAAATATTTTCCAGATTCTATTCCATTGATTGGAAAGGAAAAGTTAATTCATGATTTCTTCAAAGCGGAACCTTCCCCATTAGTTTCAGTGAAGGTAATCCTAACATCATTGTTAAAATTAGATATATAGGTGTATGTTATCCCAAATAAAGGATCCTTCCATTTGAAGGTTGTTTGAAGTCCATTTGAATTATAACAAAAGTCTTTGTATTTATTTCAGTGTTCTCCTTATCATTATTCTAATAAGGTGTTGATAATTGGTGACGCTGCCCATGCCATGGTACCTTTCTATGGTCAAGGAATGAATGCCGGATTCGAGGATTGCTATTTACTGGACCAACTTCTTAATACATACGATGAGAATTTTGCAAAAACTTTGGAAAAATTTTCAGAAATTAGAAAACGGGATGCACATTCCATCTGTGATCTTGCAATGTATAATTACGTAGAGGTAACGATTACAAAATTTATTCAATATTTATCTTCAATATTTATTTCTCTTTGGCGAAATTGGGATGAATAGAAGGAATATTACATAAGAAAGAAAAAGGGGACTGGAAATTAGTTTCGTCATAACATTTTTCCATTGATTTTTAGATGAGAGATTTAGTCACCAGACCATCTTACAGAATAAGGAAAAAATTGGATGACTTTTTATTTTGGATTCTTCCAAATACCTGGGTTCCTTTATACAACTCGGTTACATTTTCTAATATGAAATACGAGCAATGTATACAAAACAGAACATGGCAAGACAAGGTAAGAATTGAAGTATTTGATTTAGTTGATATACATTTATATTTCAGTTTTCTATTTTTAACGTTTTTTAAACAGATTCTGACAAGAACTCTGTACTGCATTGGTGCTGTTGGTATAGCAGCAATATTTGCAACTGCAAGATATTCAATGTTCAGCTATCTAAATACATTTGCAAGTATTTATAACGACGTTATGTCCTATATAAATCCATCTTATATTTAAATATCTATAAAATGTTCTACACCATTTTCTATTATATACAAAAAAATTGATTTAAATATCTAAAAAATATATTACATTCATTTATTAAACTGGATGAATAGTTTTATTACTCTTAAATGCGGCAAACAAAATATAAGAATCGTTTAAAAATCGTATTACGTATAGATACGAACGTATAAGATACGTACGATTCTAAGAAAAAAATTTGTAGCGTTTTTATGTTGCTCTTCTAGAATAAATTTTATTTAAAAAGTTTGAGACTGCTGCACAAATTGACAACTTAATAGATTCTAAAATGTTTTAAAAGAAATTGTATAAAATAAATTGGAAATGTGTAAAGGATGCATGATTCTATTATGGTACATTCACAGATTTATTCAATCTCTAGTTGAACAGTCTCATGGTTTCCAATATATTTAGATTTGTTTTCATTGAAAAGTTGGATCAATTTTTCAGTAAATTGCGCGTGAACTTTATTAATATCTTCGTCTGTTGGGTTTGTGTTTTTCTTTATTTCCAAAGGGGCACCAACTAAAAATAACAAAAAATTATAAATTTTATTAATAAGTTCACCAGCTCAGAGACTTCACTTACCAACTGTGGTGATGGGTTTCCTTCTTGGAATAATACCAATCGTATATTGAAAGATTCCTCTCCCCATAGGGAACGCGACCGCAACTCCGCTCATTTTCTTAAACCAATTCTGGAACGACTTCATACGGGACCCATCAGGATTATGAGGCTGGTCATAAATGTCAGTTTCTCCAAATGAAATTACAGGAACTAATGGAGCGCCACTTTTTAGAGCTAGCCTAATAAATCCTTTACGTTTCTTCAGAAAAATCTTGTATGATCCGGGATGTGAGTACAAAGATTCTGAAGCTCCTCCAACAATCAATATCGCTGCTCGTCCTTCCTTTCTTTTTGTGCATAAGATATTGCTTATACTTTCTGAAGAAGTTGAACAACAGCCTGTAACAATTACTATTTTTTAGTTTGAATTTAGACATCTTTACCGACGGATGGGTTTAGATGGGGTGCAATTTGTGGTGGGTATAACTGATAATTATGTAATATAACATTATACCTAGAGCATACATGAGTTCTCTATGAAAAGGAAATAGAAAATGTCCTCCATAGCTCAAACAATTGGGACGAATACCCGGAAATAATGTCGACCATCCTGCTGCTTCGGTGGCAAAGCTGATAAAACCACTGACGCAAAGAATTCCATGAGGAAAACAACAAAAGAGATAGTTCCTATTTGGGTCTAATTCCACAGTGCGAATTAAATGTGCAGGGAAATAATCACGCAGGTAAGTCCACCACGACCAACTTCTCACTGCTATCGAGCTGAAATAATATCACAAGTAATTTAAGCAAAAGAAGATAGTTTTGATTTCTGTGATGATACTTACAATTTTCCTCCTTCATTACACGAGTTGCGGTCAATGAAAATGTAAATTCCGTAGATAACTCCCAGCCACCAGAACTGTGTGAATACGATGATGTAGATGAACAACATCGAACAAACCAATTCATTGTAGAGCCATAAATAGATCCATCCCAGCGCAGCTAATGTTTGAAGCCTCCTCACGAGAGGAGTGTCCAATGGAGCAATCTCAAGTCCGAACATTATAACCTAAAATTAGTTAAACTAGTTAAAACTTTTATAAGATTTTCTGGACATGTAATTTATCTAGTAGACGCCTGTGTACGTATGCAACTAGAACTACACTTTCATTTGGAATTTAATTTTTAATTTAATTTAAATACGTGTAGTAGAATAGTAAACGAAGAATTCAAATATGTATGAAGCATAAATTTAAATTCTATTATTATTAAAAGTAGGTCAATTATAAAAATGTTATTCAATTTTATTAAAAATTAATGTACAGAATTTTTTTTTATTTTGTAACTGACTTTAAGATTACAAGAAATGATTTTGTATCTTTAAACAGGTAACGAATTATATTACTTTATATTATTACTTACCTATTCGAGTAAGCACTATGTGGCCACGTTTACACTGCAAATAAATATGGTCTAATAACAAACATATGAATACTTCGAGATTATAGATGCAAGCATATTTTATTGCAGCTGCGTTCATTGGCGCCCCAGAAGGAGCAAAGGGGACACCATTCACGTTTAAACACACATGTGTACTAGGATATTACACTCCGTGGTTTACTTATGCGTATATTATTACAAATTATACTGTGCCGCTCCTGGAGAATTATTTGCGAACGCCACTGATTGTAGGCTTAGAAGATTTATACAAAACGAACGTTTAACAATATGAATTAATTATATTATCTAAAATAGATAGAGAAAACGTTTGCATAATTTTCATATTATGCCAGTAAATATAGCGAGAAAAATATATTTTAGTCAGAACCTTTATTCATTTTAAATTGATAAAACATAATACTGATTTTATAAATATCTAAATGTCTATTGTTAAGTATTTTCGGCGAAATTTATCTTATTGCTTTACTCCGTATGTTACGTCTAAAATAAAAGCATATGAAATAGTACTTCATACATAAGTTTGTGAGCATACGTGAAACAATAGTAGTAGCTTCAATTTTGCAGGCGTTTTAATTTTCTAAACAGTGTAGCGCCTGAATAAATAGCAACATAAAGAACGTTTTAAATTTAGTTATAAAGAAAAAGCTTTCTTTTCTATACTTAACTTTATTTTTCACATCGATTTCTCTTAAATAATTTAAGGCCTCTCTATTTTCAAAATAATTCTATAAGAAAAATGATCTATACTGTTTTTAGAGTAAAAAATTATGAGGTGTTAATAAAAACTTAAGGTTACTATTTTATATAACAATTATATATTTAACAAAATACGAAAAGGAACAAATTTGTTTTTTAACATTTTATAAATTCTTATATAAATTTTTCATCAACTTAAATAATTTATTCTATCACTAGTTGGACAGTCTCATGGTTTTCAATATATTTGGATTTATGCTCATTAAATAATTCAATTAGTTTATCAGTAAATTGCGCGTGAACTTTTTCAATATCTTCATCTGACGGGTCCGCATTTTTCTTAATTTCCAAAGGAGCACCAACTGAAAATAACACAATTTAAGATTAATAATTGATACATTTTCAATAAATCATATACCATCAGTGGCTTAACCTACCGACTGTAGTAATTGGCTGTCTTCTAGGAATAATACCAAAATTATACTGGAAAATTCCTCTTCCCATTGGAAAAGCTGGTGCAATTCCAGTGGTATTTTTAACCCAATCTTGAATGGATTTTACCCAAGATCCATCAGGGTTATGAGGCTGATCGTAAATTTCAGTTTCTCCAAATGAAAACACTGGAACTAATGGAGCTCCATTTTTCAGTGCAAGTCGAACGAATCCTTTACGTTTTTTCAAAATAATCCTGTATGATCCTGGATGACAGAACAACGATTCAGCAGCTCCACCTACAATCAAAATAGCTGCTCGTCCTTGTTTTCTTTTCTTGCTTAGGAGATTCTCTATACTTCCTGCTGAAGCAGAACAGATGCCTGTAAAAAAATTGTATTTTATTTTGAATGACACATAAAGGGCAAGGTATCTGCATATAGTCTAATTCGAATTAGGTTGAACTCACGCTTTTATTCGTTGTTGGAGCGATCTTTATCCGAAAACTATTTGTCAGAGTGTAATGAACAATTTCAGAGCTCGGTTGCATGTACTTTTTCTATATTATTTTAGTTTCACAACTGATTTTTTTTTATTGGCGATTGTATTTATTTGGACTTAACATAATAGACGCCTAGTACAGATTTTCCAACCGAGTTTATCCCATTGAATTAGTTTATTTGATGGAATGTTTTTATTATTAAACACCATATTTAAAATCCATCAATTTCATATCAATAAACTGATAAACGTGTTTGTTCATTTTTCGATAAGATTGCTCAACATTGAATGTGTGTTATTTAATTACAAGTTGATGATACCATCAGATATTTACCTAACGCGTAGATGAGTTCTCTGTGAAATGGAAACATGAAATGTCCTGCCAAGGTTAAAAGGTTAGGACGAATTCCTGGGAATAATGTAGACCATCCTGCTGCATCGGTGGCAAAGCTAACGAATGCTCCAGTACTAAGAATACCGTGTGGATAGACACAGAAAAGGTAATTTCTACTTGGATCTAATTCCACGGTGCGTATTAAACGCGTTGGGAAAAAGTCTCGGAGATAAGTCCACCAGGACCAACTTCTCACAGCGTCTGAGCTGAAAACACATGACAAGTATTTTCAAGAACATATTTGCTGGTTTTGATAAATGTTATGGGGATGCTTACAATTTTCCTCCCTCGTTGCACTTGTCACGGTCAATGCAAACGTACATTCCATAGAGAATTCCAAGCCACCAGAATCCTGTGGAAACTGTGATGTAGATGAAGAGAGCCAGGCAAGATAGTTCACTGTATAACATAAGACAGATCCATCCTAGAGCAGCTAAGGTCTGAAGCCTCCTTTCCAGAGGAGTGTCCAGTGGTGCGAACTTAATTCCGAACATTATAACCTAAAATTAATTAAACCAATTTTGAAATTCTTAACTTGTAACTACTGTTTTTAGATTTATAGAATTTTAAACGTGGCACAACGTCATTGTTCTTTACAAAGATAATAATATAAATTATTATGTTTAAGCTTGTCTCAACAACATAAAGAAGACAAATCATTCGCCTGCGTAGGTATGCAAAAATGATTACAATTTCACCTCAAGAAAATAGTCTATTGTTCTCTTTTTGGTATTTAAGGACATCAGGTTAAAGCTAAGATTAAATTAAAACTAATTAATGAATTAAAGTTGTTCGTGTTTATAATATATGTTATCAAATATGTGTATACTTAAAAATATTGACAGCATTTTGTAAAATCCCGCGAGATTTCTCAAATTATTATTTATGGTCTTGTTCGATATCAAAATATATTTCTAAATTCAAATAAATTTTTTAAAGTTTGCCATATTGTGTTTATAAAATTAACACAGGTATGTAACAGTATATATTTAATATTATGTATCTGCTACATAACTAAACTACAGTTTATAATTTATACAAGACGAAATCGATAAATGATTTTTGAATTATGAAATAAAATACACATACATAAAACTAAACTGTAGTTATCATAAAATAACAACAAAAATTCTGTTGATAAATAGTAACACCCATTTTTCTGTTGTTATTGTTTAATATCACTTTAAAAATAGTAGAAAAACTATGTTCTATTTTTAACTGCGGTTATTGTTAGATAACTAAATATATTATTTTATTTAATTAAAAGATGTTAGCTTACCTTTTCAAGCAAAAAATAAACACGGTAATTACATAAATGTGTTTAATAATATAATCAAACAAACGAAAACAAAGTATTAATGGATGTTAGTACGGTTGTGAGAGCCGCATCCGTAGAAGATTAAATAAAACTAACATTTGACAAGAATTATTTGAATTTGTGAGTTTAGAAAGGGATAGTGATATATATCTTATCTGTATTAGCTTATTGTGTAGTGCTACAGCCTGTTACGCAAGACCTCCACTGCTCACTGGCGTATCTCGATTATGAATACAAAATTAGACTGTTAAAGTAATATTTGTCAAAATTAATTGTATTGTTTATTTATTTCTTAGGGCTTATTCATACAATCTATGTGAAATGTTTCAATTTATATATTGAGCAGTATTTCTTAAATTATTGTCGGCCTAGTTTTACATTGTACTTCATGTTCAATGATTTGTCCAGTTATTTTTAAATTACTCATGGTATTTTAAAAGATATAAAAGTAACAAAACATGTATTTTAAAAGGACAAGCAACACTACGGCTTTGTTTAAGTCACTAATATAACAGTTTCCATTTCTGTTCCACAACAGATACCAGCGCACGATGCGGGTAAATCTAATATTAAAGGAGGTTGTTACTACCTAAATTACTTGCCGTTGATTTGTGTAAAAGAAATATTATTTATTAGCCTTTATATCTACTCCAATGGGAGTTGACAAACTATGGTTGTCAGAGAAATAACTGTCAGTTATAATTTTAGATTTCTATTTCTCGTTACAAATGGCCTTCATTTTTGCACTTAAATATTAAATACTTACATGTATGTCAATTTCTTATAGGTTAACTTTTTTGACATGCTTTAACAAGTTATCTATCATATGTCTTAACTTATAATAGGCAATTCTATTCAATTCAATTCAATTATATTAGAAAAGGCAATTCATTTACTATGAATCATTAGAAATAAAGTGCATAATATTGAGAGTAAATAAATCTAAATGATTTCGACTTTGCATCATGACAATGCGAAGATTCATTTTAATTCTAGGAATTCTACTTGTTTGTAATATGCTAGAGCGTGTTAAACATTTCATCTTTAAAATTATTTATACATATTACAATATATTAATTACTACAATCTATATATTTACTAGCTGTCCCGGCCACGCGTTGCTGTGACTAACGTTTTTGTCATATTACATTACATAGCGCCATCTATTGAATATTTACTCAATCTAGTCAACAGAATATTTACTCAATCTAGTCAACAGATGTCGCCATCATCGTCGCCAGATGTCATATGTCATATACAGATAATTAATAGACAAATAATTTGCAATAAGATAATATTGCAATCATAAATTGAGATGTAAGCTATCCTATCTTTCAAGTTGGATCAAACTGCACACGGTGTACAAATTTGATTAAAATCGGTTAAGTAGTTTAGGAGTCCATCGCGGACATACAACGTGACACGTAATTTATATATATTAAGAAGATTAAGAAGGAGATAATGAGCTATGTGCATCATCATTTATTTTTCTATCTTATTGACCGGCAATTCCGCTACAAACTCAGAAATCATAACTTCATCTGGCCCGATTAAAACGTGTTAATTAAGATAAATGTAACATAACCAAACATTTCGTAAAATCATGCAACATACTGCATTATTTGGTATATGAGAAAATACCTCCGGTAATAATCTACATCTACTTTAGATTGTTGACAGTTTCGCTTAACACAAAAATCCTGTATGTATGTAAATGTCGTACAAATAGTTCACATTTGTAACACGACGTGCGCTCCAGTCAGCGACATAATTTGTTGCATTACAAGGTACAAAGTTTCAGTCCTATACAAGAACAGCGCTTTTAAAAAATTGACATAATGTTGTAACAAAAATAATTCAAATCTTGATGAATACTTTTGATCCACCACTGAAGATATTTTACAATTATCAACTATACAGCTGTGATAAGTCGATTGATAGATAAACATACACTCTGATATGATATTAAATAATATTCCACCTTTATACTTCTTAGATATGTCGATTTATAAGATTACAAATAAATCAGTTATTATATATTTGAAAATAAGAAACCGACGCTGATAATGTTATTTTAAAACGTGGACTATGTAATTAACGTTGTTACTCGCCGGGGTCGGGGGTCGGTTTTAGCTTCAAGTATATGGTTAAAATATTACTTATCGTTTGAAGCAAGAAGATATAAATTGTTATCAAGATCATTGTAGTATAAATAAATGCATCGATTTTTTTATAGGCGCAAATGAAAAATATTTCTTAATTATCACCGAAATTGTAAATTATAGAATAAAGCAAGTAATTATTTGATAACCAGAAGTATAGTTTACATGTTCTATATGGCTTCATTAACTATATATCTTATCCTGGTAAGAAACAGCAAATTAGACTTTGGTATTTTTACCTAAATATAGCATCACCAAAACTCGCCATAACGTTATGCGGATAAGATCGATGTCTTCTACGCAATATACGCTAATGACGAGCAATCAAGCAATTGCTCATAAACAAGGTTTAGCTAAAATTTGCCACAGTTTTAATTCAAGTAGTAAATACTTATTAAGTGGAGACTCACACCACTATAAAAGTTTGATTCATTTCACAAATATATTCTTTTGTAATTATAAATGTTTAATTCTACAATTATGACGACCATTAAACGTTTTTGTGGATGTACTAAAAAGGTAAATGACTTCAACTACAGGTTTTCTATATTGTATATTGTCATAAGAGCAATTATTATTATTATGTAATTAGTTTTATTTAAAAATATATAAAATGTCAAAAATTTGCAATGACTACAAGATAAATCATTCTATCACCAAGTTCACAAATTCGTGGTTTTTTACGTAATTGACTTTGTGTTCGTTAAATAAGGCTATTAGTTTCTCTGTAAATTCTGCATGAGTTTTATCAATGTCTTCTTGTGTTGGATCCGAAATCTGTTTTACTTCCAATGGTGCACCAACTATAAATAAATATTATATATTAATTTAATATAATTAAAAGTATGTGTAAAAGTATATGTAAGAAGTGTTGCCTATATAGAAGTGCAACACTTTACATTAATATAGACACACCAACAATATTAATTGGACGTCGTTGTGGAAGAAGGCCAAACGAATATTGAAATACCCCTCTTCCTCTAAATAAAACAGGTGCAATTCCTGTAGTAGTTTTTACAAAAGTTTGAATACTTTTCATAATGGAACCGTCATGAAAATCAACCTGGTCGTACAAATCAGTTTCACCGAAAGAAAATACTGGAACCAACGGCGCACCATTTTTTAAGGCTAGCTTAATAAATCCTTTTCGTTTTTTTAGAATAACTTTATAAGATCCAGGACGAGAATGCATAGCTTCAGCAGCTCCACCAACTACCAAGACAGCTGCATGTCCTTTTCCTGCAGGATTTAGGATGTAGTTTATACTTTTTGCAGAAGCTGAACACATACCTAAAATGAAATAATTATATTTATAGTTTATGATGGTTTTGATTATGGTAGACAATTTTATTTAACTAACCAAGCGCTAACAAGAATTCTCTGGAAAATGGTATTAGAAAATGGCAAGCTAATGTCAGAAAATGAGGTCTTATTCCTGGAAATACTTTTGACCACTCTCCGCCTTCTGTGGCGATGCCGACGGTAACTCCAGTGCTTAGAATACCGTGAGGGAACACGCACATCATGTAGTTCCTATTCGGATCCAGTTCCACTGTCTTGATTACTTTCAGAGGGAAGTAATCCTTCAAATATCTCCACATGAACCAACCTCGTACGGCTGGTGATCTATAAATCAATAATACCTTACAGTTCCATTAAACTACCATATGCAAATTTTTAGAGATGTGCGTTTTTCAAATACATATACTCAAAATGCAAATACAAAATAGTAAATACCTATTTTATATTTTGTATTTAAATATCTTTTAAGAGTATAGAATTTTATATTTTATTTGAAAACTTTTACAAACCTATTTCCTATATGGAAAATACAAAATACTTATTTCATTTTTGTTACTTCATAGTGTTAATCAGTAAATATTATTTTTTGAATATAAACTTAAAACCTCTATTAGCACCATCTATGATCTAAAAGTATCTGCTAAAATACACATTAAATAACATTTTTTTTATTTAAACAAAAGTATATTACGTAAGTCTATTTTTTAAAAAGTATTTTTAAAATACGTATTTTGTATTTAAATACTAACATGAAATTTATTTTTTATTTTGTATTTGAAACAGGAAAATAACGAGGTATTTGCATTTTGTATTTAAATGCTTTTGAAAAGCATTTGTGCACATTTCAGCAAATTTTTATAATTCAACTTACATTTGTCCTCCTCTATTGCATCTCTCCCGTTCCATCCAAATGTATATACCATAAAGAAGGCTCAATAGCCAAAATCTAGTGTAGAAAGTGATGTAGAAAAAAAGAATAGTTCCACATAATTCGCTGAAGAATGTTATAGAAATATATGTCAACGTTCCCAGTGTTTGCAGCCTTCTTTCCAAGGGAATATTTAGTGGAGCAAATTTTATTCCAAACATTATGATCTGCGGAATATAAATATTTTTTAACAAATTTGTATATTTTGATTCTATATTATGATGTTCCATGCAAGTAAAAGTTTATATGTTTGCGCGATTCGTATTGTGGCTCGAAAACGGCTTCATGCATCCTTACGAAAATTTCATATTTCGTTGAGAAAAAAATTCTAAGACTTTTGGCGTCCTCAGATTTTCCCCTAAAATTCCTGGAAACCCCTTAATTTTGGAAAAACTAAAAAAAATATTTCATAACTTTTAATTCATAAAAGATAGAAAGTTGAAATTTAGCATGTGTATTATGGTGTTCAATGTTAACATTTTGTGAAAATCAGAAATTGAAAAATTAGAAAAGGGGGCTGAGAAAATTAGGTGGCCCGGTAGGAAACTTTGGAGCAAGTTCATATTCTGGATTGTAGAATAATTAAGTATATTATTAATAAAAAAAATTATTTAGGGGCACGGGGGCAGTTTTTGCCGAAAGTAAAAATTGTGCTATAAAGTTAAATTTTTGTATATAGGCTAACCTTGGTACTTATTTACTTATTTATGAATCGAAAAAAAAACCCAAATTTTGAAAAGAAAGTTAGTCAAATAACGACTAAATTGAAAATATTTTTTATTTTGATAAAATGAAAAATTGTTTGTTTTTATATGTAACATTTATACAAAACGAGTTAAATATTTCAATTTAAAAATGGAATATAAATTTGACATGAAATTAAAGCCACACACAAAAGACAGTCATCGCTTGCGACGGGGGTAAACTCTAGTTTTGATTTTAAGTGTATTTAACCATAAAGCGTAACAAAATTTTTAAAATCAAACAAATATCTATAAGCGTTAACAACATGATTGCCCCTGATCAATTGATCCCTTTTATTTATTCATATTATTCCTAGCACAAATATTAATTGGTTCAAAGATGCAATGCATCAGTTGTATTCGATAAAGAACACAATTAACAATTGTAAACATTTACTGAATGATCGACTCAAACATATGAATGATAAGAAATGACATTTACTTGACTCAAGTTTTATTAATTAGTCAATAAGGAACTTTATCCTAAGGATAACTGCAATTGGTAATTGTCTAAAGCAATTTTTATCAACATTATTTTATCTTGCAAATATGTCATTTGTTGTTTATAAGAATTAACATTGCACAAAAACTGTTTTGCGGTATTTAATTTTATAATTGTTGTAAAATATTGAAATTAGAATTGAGGGTATCTCAAATTCAAATTTGCCGCGGGCTCTATGAAGCTATAAGGTAAAAGTAAAGATCGCTCAGACGTACTTTCGAATTTTGGGGAACAGTTGTAATCAATCACCAACAACTAGGAGCCATTTAGTTTGATGTAAATTATATGTAAAGACTATATATGTATAATTAATACATTGTCAGATTACTTAAAAATATATAACATGTTTTCAACCATAAATAAAACTTTTATGCAAGATTGTATAATGTTACATATTAAAGTAATATTAGTTTAAGACTTTAGGTATATTATACGGTTGTAAAAATTACATTGTATTAAAAATTAAATATTATAACATTAAATAATGTATGAATTACTTTTTTGATTAACGTAATAATTGAAACAATATATTAACTAATTAGTAATGTATATCCTTAGTAGATACTTATTTAATTCTGTTTTTATTAACAATTCGTTAGTTTGTTGTACAATATAACAGAAGGAATTTCAATAGAAAAATTTAAATTAAAAAAAGGTCTAAGTTTATTATGCGGACCTTGAATGTAATTAATAATCATTGTTTATTGTTTCTACGTGGTCATTACATAATAAAATAATGCAAAGGTACGTGGGAATTAGATTTAAGGTTAAATAGTACTGATAATATTCAATAAATATTCAAATCTTTACTTTCAATCTAAATATTGACAGTATTCAATATTGATAGGATTCGGATTCGTTTTCTGTACGACATATATTGATAAAGTTGGTTATCAGAACCTCAAATGTATAATTATTAACAATTATAGTATCTTTAGTTATTGACAAAATCAAAATTTATAATAATAACAGATAATAATATACGTAATAACAGAGATGCTTAAAAGTGCATTCTGAAACGTCATTTACAACACAAAGCTATCTCAAGCAACACATAAAGTTGTGATGTGAAACTAGTAGCAAACAAGCATAAATAAAATCGATTACTTATTATTCTATAGACTACAATTTATCTCCGTCATCTTTTGAATAATTAAAAAAAGACAATAGACATATATTTCAATAAAAATGCAAAAGATACGACCACAAAAAGTAGATTACGTGCCAAATGAAGTCATACGGTTATATATAAATACATATGAGGTTTCATTACCATAAACATTGTTTACGCAAAGGAGCGTCACAAGTCTTGGTTAACCGAAAAAATAAAAAAACGGGTTAATTACTTGACCTTATAAATTCCAGGTACGAAGAATTTTACCAAGCCAATGACGTCGACAATAATTCAACTATCGGAAATTGGACGACTTTAAATAAAAGTAAATAAATAAACAAAATATACATATGTAAGGACTAAATTTAACCAGTTAACATAGTTCTTTAACTAACAATTCCAACAATATTAGGGGCGATAAAAGGCTACGTGCCTAGGAAGCCCGAGAAACTATATATAAAAAAAAACAACTAACAATTCCGAGCCTAGGTTCGATTCCAAAGGGCAGTAGTTGTATTGTGAACAAAATAATGCCGAATTCATCATTTAATATCCTCCATAAATAATATCCTATAAAACCACCGTAAAATAAATCAAAATGAAATGGGCTTGTGTCCTCATTTTTTAGTGGTCGATTTTTCAATTGTTGATTGAAATTGATGTTAATAAATGTGTATTGGCGTGTCTATGTTATTAAATATCTAAATGTTGACGGAGATATAGCAATTAAAAGTTTGAATTGTAGTTTTAGCGCTAGAAATGGTCGGCCGTATTTGTATGATATGAAATGCATTTTAACGTCAATTATTTGTTGAGTAGGTCAGTGCTGTGGTAATGTTCTGTAGCTGTTGGTAGTCAAATAATCAAGTCAAATCAAAGAATAATAAGTTTTTATTTTATTCAACCCTGCTAAGGCAGACATAATATTGAAATTTGATTGTTCCTTGAAATAGTTGTAAATAATATTTGATATTTTGATATATAAATACATATAGCAGAGATTTATGAGCTGTAAGGTTGGTAACCTTACACAAGGATTATGATGTCACATGCACTTGGAATGTGTACAACGTTGAATCCCTTTAACACGTTAATCGCCACACATATATGACTGACATGGCCCTATATTAAAACTTTTTTTCTCGACAAGCCGTGTCAGTCTTATATGTCTGACGCATCTAAACAAGATACAACAAGTATTAACCAGTACTGCTCAGACTGCGAACAACAGCCCTTTTTTGCATAGAATGTTTTGTACAGCTTAATAAATGAATATAATTAATTATATCAAAATAAATATACCATTATTCATAATAAATATATACCATATACCATAAACAATATACCATTATATAACTATGTTTATTTCATTTTATTGTTTGTAGTAAGCCAAGAAATTTTCAGGTTTTGTTCCTGATAGGCCAAGCTTTCGAAACATTATGCAAATGTATCGTTTGCGTCGAACATCTGTGATTGACGTGGCCTTCTACCAAATCGCGTATGTCAGACATATATGCCTGACATGGCTCATGTAGAACACCTTAGCGTCAAACATATATGACTGACATGGCGATTAACGTGTTAATAATTAAAGAGACAAAATGACTTTTTTAATTGTTATATCTCTTAACATATAATGAGTTATTAAAAAATAATTGAACATTTGAGGTTCTAGTAACCCACTTTATCAATATATAGTACACTTTTATAGAAATTAAGACATTGGACACAAGCCCATTATAAAATACATTCCATTTTTTTTTCCGTTAAAATACCATGCAATATATGCGTAAATAAATTTTGTTCTTTGTTATACTTTATCCAAAGAAATTTATGATGTTGAATTACTTTTTACAACAATATAGAACAATTTAGTTTTCACAAAAAAGGGCGCTTGCGTCTAGCTTAGGGCTATCGCTGAGCATCACTGGTTGACCATGCTGTTAGCTCAATTGTTTCTATTAAATAATTACCAATTGTTAACCTACAAAAAATAGATTGAATACAGCACGAAACGTAAAGTTATCATTATAAAGATTATATTTTTTTAAACTTATTTTCTTCTCTTTCTCTTTATCACTGAACTATGGTCTCATAAATGCGCATTTACTGACCGCTGTTTCGAATTAAACAGCGTCAACAGCCTAATATTTAAACAAATATAAAAAACTGAACAATATGTTATGGTAAATTATTTTCAATATTTTTGTTTACACTGATTAATAAAATATATAAAATGAAGCGCACCTGTTTCACACGACACTTTCATTAACTATCTGCATATGTTTAGGTGTAGTTTTCACCAGTTACTTTGCAAAAATAAACACACATGAGTTTAATAAACACTAGTGTGGCTCATTCCAGACGCAGGGACATGTTTGCGCTTGTCAGTTTGTAGTTGCTATGGTAGTATCTGTAGGCGACGCAACGTATGAGTGTACTGAATGACCTGGTGATGAGCTTCCCCTCTGAATGGAGAATGAGAAGAAAAGAGAAGCAATTGTGTTGCTGTAGAAGCGATTTCCTCTGCAATAGCAGAGAAGAGCCGGTTAGCGCATGCTAAATATGACTGTATTGTATTTGTATAGTATAGTAAAGTTCAGTGGTACTAAACTGGCGGCCCTTGGCCGTTTTTTAACTTAATTTATCTGTAAATGCTTATATCGACGAAATACTACCTACAAACATATGTATCTAGCAAGTACTAGCTTATTTTGAGTTGATTTTCAAGCTGGTTGATTTTTGCGCACGATTATTTTGCATTCATTTTGATTGTTTTGAAAATAACAAAAGTAGCGTCACTAAAAACCACTATAATGGGCTTGTGTCCTATGTCTAAATTTCTATAAAAGTGTACTATATATTGATAAAGTGGGTTACTAGAACCTCAAATGTTCAATTATTTTTTAATAACTCCTTATACGTTAAGAGATATTAACAATTAAAAAAGTCATTTTGTCTCTTTCATTATTAAAGGGATTCATCGTTGTATAACATTTCAAATGCATGCAACATCACAATCCTTGTGTAAGGTTACCAACCTTACAGCTCATAAATCTCTGCTATATGTATTTATATATCAAAATATCAAATATTATTTACAGCTATTTCAAGGAACAATGAAATTCCAATAATACGTCTGGCTTAGCAGGGTTAAATAAACTTTTATAGAAATTAAGACATAGGACACAAGCCCATCAGCTTAAATATTAACCTAAATTGATAGCAGAAGAAAGGTAAAACTCAAGATAAAGTTCGGCTAACAAAGAATATTTGCTATTGCATTTTTATAAAATATTTTCTCTCATCATTATTTAGATTGTGCTGCATGCATGATGGCATTATAGTGTCAAAATGATAACCTCCGTCATTATGCTATAGACACGAGAAGCTTAAGGTTTCTTGCATTTAGATAACCCATAAATCTTTAACGGGTTGCATTTTAACAATTCTATTTTTGAAAATTACAAAGAAACTATTGATAGATGAATAAATAAACATATTTTTTTCATAACAAACAATTTTAAAATAAAAATAAATATGTTATGTGTAATCTGTATGAATGAGTTAAACAGTTGTTTATCAGTCTTATCTTGATATGTCTTCTTTATTGTGCTATAGTTGAGGACCTCTGCTATATTGGTAAAAACAATAAACAGAAGAAGTAGTTGTTTTTAAAGGTATTTATATAAAATACATTTAAAATATACAAAAACGATACAGTGACTGAGAGTTTCCGAACCAGCGCTATGTTTTTGGATTTTGGAAATTATCAAAATTTCAATGATTATGTGCCCACATTATTATAAACTTTTTAGGCGAAACCCACAGCTCTATGAAAACTGGCAGCATCATTGGAGAGAGCCCAATATTAAGTAAATTGAACTTTGAAAAATACATGGTGTCCCTAAAAAATGTATACATAGTTTGAATGATTATAACTTCAGTTTATTATAATTTTTTAAGTGTCATGAAAAATAAAACAAGTTAGTTTTTAAACTAATTATGATTTTATTTTACAATTTGTACATAACAATCTGACAATATACATAATTATAAATTTAAAATTAATTAACGATTTTTTTCTTTCTAAGAATTTGAAGCACACAGGAATATTTATTAGTTAGTAACTATTTTGTTATTTTGATTACAGTTTAACAGAAAAATAAAATATAATGAAATTCTATTAAATGTTAAACATCTAGCGATTAAGATAATTACATATATACAAAGAAATAGATAGCAATGTGTTATTATTTTGGCAGTGAATTTTGTATTCCTACGATTACTCATTTCTCTCGTTAGTCAAATAATTCAAATAATTTGAGGTTATGTTTCCTTTGTTTTAACATTTTAAACTTAAATTTCAAAATCACGGTACAATATTTCTCATTTTAATGTAACTGTGGTCCCAAGTACGACTTCTAAGTTACTATTCTGATTAAATTTGATTGCAAATATCAAAACTTGTTATTATTTGTTAGATTCTGTATTATCTGTGGAAACAAAGCCGACTTTATTTATTACCAGTGGCCCTGTTTCTGACTCTAACCTCTTCTCTCTTTCTCTAAATTTCATATGATTTTTGGAAAAAGAAGAAGAGTTTTCGTTACATTACTAGTGAACGAATAATTAGGATTTCTCAGTAAACTAGACAACTTTGCAAAATGTCATTGCAGTTCAAGCAGTGCCTTTTAGATATATAAATTCTTTTTCTTGTTTCAAATGATATTTCTTTTAGTCTCATTCTAAATTCAGTTGTATCTAGTCACTATTTACTGAGTTGGAGTCTACTAACTGCGTAAGGCTCGAGTCATTCGTTGAAAAATTACTTCGGATATTTTTAACAGTAGTATAATACTGTTGAAATGTTACTAAAATTTTATGTGACAATGGGCTTGTGAATCATGTTGTTAATTTTTATAATATAGTATTGGCTATCAGGACCTCAAATGTCCAATTATTTTTAAATAAGTATCACCCAAGTAGAATTATGTCTTGCAATGCAAATATCTTTCCACAAGCTAATTCCACAGTTCATTTTCTACTTTTCATATATAGAAACAGTTTTGCACTGTAAGGTACGTACTTGCTAGCTTGCCACAATCCCATTTCAAGGTTCATTTTCTAGCTGGGCATTGTTATAGGATATTAACAATTAAATTAAAAAATTATAGTTCATTTTTATGAATTGAATGCCGCAGATACCGTTAAAAAATTAAAGAAAACAATAAATAAAAAACCAATAAACAAAAAAACATCACATGACATACAGTAGCTCACAAGCCCATCTGGGTCTTTAAATACGGCACTGTGTTTTAACAAAAGTAACTTTCTTAATTTCTACAAAATCTAATTAGCAACAAATAATCAAACATTTCTATATTTATCATTCTATATTCGTTCTCTGTGTCTAAAGGAACAAAGTATGGTGATAATTGTTTTTACAAATACATCTAATTAACTGATTTGTAGAACGCGTTATTTCTGTGTACATAAATATTTAAAATTCAAACTAATGGAAAGAAAATAACAACAACATCTGAAGCCGAATTTATTTTACACCTAACTACATACAATGAAAGATGATTTATTTTTTAGATTCTCTTAAAACAGTAACTATCAATAGAATTTGAAAAAGCTTTTTTTTTCTTAAGGACTAATTTCATTATTTTTTTTATATAAAAGGTATTACTTTTTTTAATATTATATATCACTTTGCAATTTTTCTGGTTTTATTTTTATTAATAAGGAAAGCACATTTTCGCGGAAATATTTTATTTCTTGACAGTTATAGATTTAAAATAATGATAGTGTATAAGGAACACTAAGAAACAATCCGTTAAATCATTGTAAATGATAAGCCCATAAACCACGTAAGCTTCTTGAGATTCTCTTCTGCATAAACAATGACAAGAATCGTATAGGATTCGTGCGAGATTTAAAAAAAAACTTGTTTGTAGAGCTCCATCTTGTAAAACATTCAACCACCCTCCCGCTATTCTGTAGTAGCTTCTAAATATAAAACATAATATTTTTTACCTAACGTTACATTGTCATTAATTGAATGCAAAAAACGCGAATGCATAAACATCGCAAACAATGCGATAAAAGATTCATTAACATCAGAAAATGTAAATTTATGTCGAAAGATAAGTGACTTTTGTTATGAAATCTAACACAATGCTTTTTTTTATTTTGCCTTGACTTCAGAAGAAGCGGGTAAAGTAGTAGCATATAAGATAGTTACAACTTAATATAAAATAATAAAACATAGCAACGGAAACAAATAATATTCATTAGTTATATTAATAATTGTTAAATTAATTAATTCCAAATTTAGAACCGAAATGAAAGTTCTGATCCAAAATTATTTAAATTTCAATTGACATAAAGTAGAAGGTCTCTTTTATTTTTAGCTAAAATTATGTATGCAAACATGTTCGAATAATTTAATATTCTAAAAAGAAACTTTAACATCAAGCCGCAGAATTATGCTTTTCTCATAAATGAAATATTTTAATTTTTATCTTCAATCCACACTGGTGGTCTTGTTCTATCATAAGAATTGAATGCAGAGACAACATTGAATGTCCATCTGATATAAATGAACCTTCAAATTTCTTATCTTAATATTACAAACAGTTTTTATGATCTGCACTTATTATTTACATAAAATAATATATGGAAATTATTAAAGAGCAGAACATCTGAATGTGATCCCCAATTCCCACGTCTTGTCTACATTAATTAGAAGCATTACGTTGTTTACGGACGTTCTTTACATAACATTTACGTTTTTTCAGTAATAAATAGATCTTGACATGTCATAACGTTGTAACTAATTTCTGTGAGTTAAATGGTTCTATATTCCTTATAAAAAGTCTATTGTAAAAATATTTATTGGTTTAATTACTAAATGTACAATAAATAACAAAATATAACGTACATTTTACATTTTATTGTATATTTGTACTTTGTTGATTACGTCAGTGGAATAGAAAAATAATTCGTAGGTAAGCTTGATATATTTTAGATTTAGTATCAACACATCATTAAGGACCGTTTCTTCAATTCTCAGTTAACTGAGGTTTATTATAAACATTGGTTGATACTGATTCATTTTCGTTCGAGTCAAAGATAACTGTAGCTTAATGCAGCAATATATTTCATATTTAGTTAGATATATCTAAAGTTTAACTGATAATTAAAGAAACGGCACTATATGTATTGTCTGTATACTAATAATAAAAACTTTACAACATTTTAAATCTTTCTTCTATTAAAAATACAATTGTTTGTCATTTAACATTTGAAACGAATACCCTGGTATTAAGCAGCATAAATAAACAAAAGTATTTTATACATTAAGATTATTGCATGAATTTTTTTACTAAATATCTTTTTTTTAAATAATTTGTTAGTTATTTTGATTTGTTTTTATTTTGTAGCTACGGTAAAGTTTTCTATAACCTATAATTTTATAAAATTCCAACAAGAATCTTTCTAAAATATGTACAATGTCTATATATAATAACATTGAAGGAATCATTTAAATATTCAGAAAATTTTAAATATGACAAAGATAGAGTTTTTCTTCCTAATGTATTTCTTTGTAAAACATAACAAAAATTAAGCTAAGGTTTGCTAAGGAATTCCATACGATTTGGCATTCGCATTTTTAATAGATCAGTAACACTTATTGCAACAAAAGAAGCTGAGTGACACGAGTTAAATAAAAGTTGGATCCAAACAAACGCAAGACCATGACCAAATAAATTAATAATTGATGAAACTACAAGTTTTTTAATTATAATCACTTCAAGAAACGTCCTCTGAAGTTTGTGTGATTAAAATTAAATGTGAAACTCTTTCACTAATTCAATTGCCTAACATAATGTATCAATTGGACATTGTAGTTTTTCTGGGAATTGTTAGTAAAATACACAACAAATGGAAATAATTTAGTTTAGTTCTATTATAGATTAGTAACGAGAATTAGAAACATTTAAAAAAATAATAAATTTGGTGTCATTGTAAATATTTATTTTAACAAATATTTTTGATATAATATTATTTCTATCTTATAAAATATTTAACTAATTAAGTAAATTATGTTATTTTAGGTAGGCTAATTATAAATATATATTTTAAGAATGATTGTTTCCCTAACTTTGCAAAAATTGTCTTCTGTAATTTAAGAATAAAATGTATATTGCTTTTTTGCGATTTTATTAGTTGGCATCTGACTTTTAGTCTATTCATTTCTCTTTTGTAAAGAATGACAATGTGCAACAAGGTGGCAATGGGTTTGTGAATCATGTCTACATTTTTAGAAACCGAAAAATTTGAAAGGTCAGACTATAACAAAGTAGTTCACAATCCCATTCTTTGTTCTGCTTCTTTGAGATGTTCTTATATAACTGATTGTAAATCATATTTCTCGTTTATTTTTTCTTACATATTCTCTACCAGCAAGTCTATATTTAATACCATTTCTAATCCAGAATGTAAAAAAACAGAAAATGCCACTAGTCTTGCTTCTATTATACTAAATCAATAAAGAAATTTAACACCTTCATAATTTCTACTCTGATAACACTAAACTTTATAAAACTTGAATAAAAATGAATTTAAATGATCGCTAAAACTTTTTAATATCACTTACAAGTAAAATAAGTATCTCTTTATAACATTGTTACATAAAAATATTTTCTATTTATTAAGTTTTAATTTTTTTTATAACATTTTATCATATCATTTACTTATAAATTTATATTTCATTCTTATATCATTTATACTGCATTCAGCAAATGAAATAGTATTGCCATAATTGATTAAACTTTAAAAATGTAAATTGGAAACTTATCTTTAAAATAAGATTAATAATATATTTATGATTTTTAATTATTAACATTTGCTTAATTGTAGTGGTTAGTGTAATTATTGCTTAATCTAATGTAACAAATTACGATCACTTGTTTGTAAATCTTATGTTGGTGTTATGCTGCTGCCAGGCTGGAAATAGTGAAGACCATTTATCTGCAAAGAGAAGAGAATAGATTAATTCAGCGGTTCTCAAAGTGTGGGGCGCGACCCCCAAGGGGGCGCAATGAAGGCTCAGGGGGGGCCCAATGCTTGGTTGAAAAATTAATTAAATTTACTTACAAAATAATAAAGCAAACTTTTTATTTTTAAAATTACAACAAGTGTATAATTTTAAGTCAACGACGTAAGAGTGCCTAACATTTTTTTTTTTTAGTTTATCAGAAAATACAGAAAAAAAATGCAAACCTTTTGCAATGGACTGAAAGGGTGAAAAGCTTTGTAAGGAAACTAAGATTGTACGAAGGCGGTCTGTAAAGTGACAATTTGGAGCTATTTCCTATTCTTAAAATTATGATTAAAGAAACTATTCCAACCAATGCAAAGAAATGCTTTCCTAAACACTTAGAAATCCTCAGATCTCGTTTTGAAAAATATTTTAATGGGAACTTGGATGGTTTGGCATGGATTCAAAACATCATTCGATGAGTGCTCCCTCAACATGAAGGAAAAGAAAATCTCATTGACCTCCAAGGTGACACTAAGCTTGAAATGAAGTTTAAGGAATCTTCTCTCACATCCTTCTGGATTGGTGTACAAAGGAAACACCCAATTTTGAGTGAACTCACTCCATTCGCCACCACTTATACTTGTAAAAACGCTCTATTTATTATTATTGCTTTGAGTTAGTTACAAATAACAATTATGTACTATAGTAGCTATAATAATTAAATAAACAGTAATTCTTTGTATAGAATTTGTTGTTTGATTACGATTAAACCTATTGCCCCATTAGAGTATGCATAGAATGTGCAAAACTTAACTAAATAAAAATTGACTGTAAAATGTCAAATGCGACTACCTTATAATATATAGTACGGTTACATGTAGGGGGGCCCGGCTTACAGCTGGATTATACAGGGGGGCTAGAAGTAAAAAGTTTGAGAACCGCTGGATTAATTCATTAATTTGATGAAAGTTGAATACTTAACATAAATACTAAGTACACCATTTTGTTAAATGTTTTGCGAGTTGTGTAGCATTTCCTTTGATCATATCAATATCCAAAAGTCATTGTAACTCACGAAAGCCAAAGAGCATAGAATAGATATAGATAAAAGATGTGTTTGCGAACAGGGTATTTGAACACATTCACAACCACAGACAAGAGATAGGATAACCTCACATTTTTCATCCTGCATGGGGCGCTTTAATACTTTTGTGTTACTAAATATTTGAGGTTATATATTATAGTTACCGTCATATCGTATTCCGTAATGTAAGCAGGTATTTCCAATTGATCCGGTGTAATAACAGCATAAAGGTGTTCAACACCTGGTAGACTGTGCACTTTTTGTTTAATAGCTGGTGCCATGAACGTTGTGAACCACCAGGTCATCATCTACAATTTATAGAAACAAATTAGTTTAATTTAGAAAGCGTGAATTTTGTTGCATTATGAAATATATTAACTGTATAACGACTTTGATAATATTAGAATGCAGGATATTGCAATTAATTTATTCATTAATGAATTTCCTAATCATTTATACCTAATTGTTTTCTATGTTTTTATAATTAGTAAAGTGCTGCCATCTCTATTAACTACTGCGATTTATACAATATATGTTTTAACATTAATTCTATTTACTTAAATGAATTAATTCTGATTACCTTTGTCCAAAACGTCGGATGAATAATGTAGAAAGCTTTTAAATTTTTCTTATATCTGTAAATAGAAAGAATATCGAATTAAACTCAAGAGAAATATTTCTAAGTGATATTAGTGTTGCCTGTATTTCAGGGGGTAATATTTTAGTGTAATAATAATTTTACTTACTTGTAGGGTAATACGCTGTATACATCTCTTAACCAGGTGAATGATGGATAGTTGTTATTGCTGGTTAGTGTGTGGAAGTATGCAATGACATAGTCGCCTTTAACAATGGGGTCCAGTAGAGCAATTAGGTATAACAATGCCTGTAATATATTCATAAAATTTTATATACTTCATAAAATTTATACACATAAAATAATTATAGTAATCTACAAGTGTACTATGAAATGAGCTGAGTAGATGCTGTCAGTAATATGTAGAAAATGTCATTTTACATGAATACGTTTTTAAATTCAGTACAGTATTAAATGAGTCACTGCGAAATGCCAAAATTCTTGAAAACAGTAAATAATAATCTAATGGTTATACATAGTACACTCAAGGTATATACAATAATGTTTGTTGCATATATGTAAACATTGCAGTACATACATAGTATGTGCTGTCACGTTTATTCATTTGATGTATATACAATGTATATACAGGAATATCTAATATTATGTGAGTAACAACATAAATAAATCTCATGTAATTTTATGATAATGTATTCAAAACTAATCCCGGCTGAAATTGTACTATAATTGTTTTTAAAATAACTGAACCAGTTAGGAGTATTTTAAGTATGTAGTTATATCTATAGCACCAGTTGCATAATGTAGGCCAGCAGTCTATTACAGTACTAGCGGCAGTAAATATTACTTAATGTCTTTTAATATTTTTAATTAGTCAAGGTCATCAAGATTAACATACTTCTCATACCATTGTTAATAAAACAGTGACCAGTTGTATCATAAACGAAAATAAATATTTAAACATCATAATATGTGTAATTAAAAAAAATTATTATATTAATTAGAATCGATTTCTTATATAAAATGGTATTGTTTCTATAATATATTTATTTGTATTAAATATTCAAGGAATTGAATTTTATTTTAATTTATTTAACGTCGACTTATTTCCGATGCTAAGTCCTATCATAGTTTTTGGTTTAACAACAAAGGATTCGAGAAAATGTGACTCCAGTCCGAGAATCGAATTCGAATAGACAGCAGTCAGTGTGTCGTCTAAAGAAATCTTGCAATCGCTCAATTTAAATTAATAAAAAATGTTAAAAATTATTTTCTTTCAAGCTATGCATATAACCATTTAAAATATAATTCTATATCATTTTTAGTGAACAGAAAAAATTATGAAAAAATATTTACCTTATCAAGATTAATATCATTTACTGGAAACCATTTCCCGCAGAAGACGACGACTGGTCTTCCTAATCTGTCAACTCCTGTTTGATATAGACATCCAATGCCGGAAACTTCTGTCAGGTCTTCTGTTTTTGCTCGACGAAGAAGTCGCTCATATCTGGAAATAATTAAATACATTATTAATCTTTATTTTGTAATGTAAGCGGTGCTGAAATGAAACAAGGAGAAATAGAGAATAGAAAGAAAAGGGAGAAATATTTTGGAAAGAGGACTAGAGAAGAATAAGAAACATTTAATAAAAATAAAAACTTAGGTTTCAATTTTTAGTTTATTCAGTAATTTCAGTTTTATTTATATTATTGTAGAACATATTAAGGTTATTGTGTAACATTTTGAAGTCGATTACAGTAAAACTGTCGGTGATATAGAGTTTTAAGTCTTCACCTCTCTGGTCTGCTTTCGTGTTACTTTGAAACTTTTAATTTTACTTTGTGTTGAATTTCGTCATACATTTCTTTGCAGTTACGTGAATTTCTTTACAAAACGTGCATTTGACAGTCATCTGTATGACAATATATATGACTCTACGTCGAGGAAGCATGACTGTAATATTAGAGTCATTGTGTAAACATCCCAAGCAAATGATAATATCATATACTCATGCTGCTAACTTTTTTATTCTAAAAGTAATCATTGTAAAACTCCAGGTCACCTATATAAAAATAATATTAAATCTGATGATAGATGCCAATGTGGCGAATTAGGAACTTTAAATCATATTATGTTGAACATACACAAGGATCAAAATTAAATAGTGAAATATTTGATGTAATTAAAAACTTTTCTTGTTAATTCTAAATTTTTGTTAAGTGATTCTAAATTAATTAGTGTATTATTCAAATATTTAGACAATTGTAAAATGAAAGTAAAAATTTGTAAAAAATGTAAAAGTATATATTAAAAATAGTTAAGGTTAAATAAATTAAATTAAAAAAATATATATTATAAAAATTACAAATAAAAGTTATTAAAAAAAGTTGTTGATGATTGAATTGTTGAATTTTTTTTGTGGTTTTCGATATAAACAAAAATAAACGGCCAAATGAAGAACTCCATCCTGAATATTCAAGTTTTAATACAGGTTATACGTTTCTACATGATGAAACAAGAAAATTGTTGTTTACTCAAAATGAACGATTTCACAGGTTAATATTTTGTTTAATATCTATTCATCTACATTATCCGCAAAATCTTCACTGGGTGAAATTACCCCACCTAGCCAGGTACTCAGAAATTTCTCCAATTCGTGACAGATAATTAATTTTCATCCACCGTTATACAAGTTATCGAGATAAAAACAAACACTAGTTAAATTGATATTAAATGAAATGACAGGCGCTTCATCAAAATAATATTTAATTATATACGACTGATACTTGAATCACTATGCAAATATCTGTTAATATATACAGCAATTTAAACAGGTGTTTAACAATTACCTGAAATATATGTATACTATTTGTAGCCGTTAAAACTTACAAGGATGTTTGCTACATATTTTGAGATAGAATTTGCATGTTTATCTTTTGCATTAATTATTTCACATGTAATTAAAAATTGCATAAAAACTGCAATATTGTAAATAATAAAATAAAGAAAATGACTCATGTTCAGTGCAATTTGAAGGCTGATTGTAATCTTTTTAGTTATAGGAAAAAGAAACATTTTCTAGATGGGTTTTTCCAAGAAAATTCAAATTATTTTTAATTGGATAGTGAAGGATGGAATCTGTAAAACTAACAAAGGTTTCTAAATAACTTTTTAAGGATTAATTAAAAATAAATTAAAATAATAGGACAGCCACATTCGCTCTCGACCACTACGCCGTCAATAGAGATAATATACCACGATATTGCAACACATAAACTGTTGAACCACTCTGTAATTCATTAAAGATGACTACGACCAAATAAGTAAACAATTCTTACAGCTCAACTAAAAGTAGAACACTGGAATGGCAGACATGTATGATTCAACGACTGGATAATTGCAAAGTATTAGTTTCATTGCGTTTTACCTATTTAGAGTCATGGACATTTAACGAACATAAATTGGAGGTCAAATTATGGGATCATGAAATTTTAAACAGTCGTTTTGTTTGCAGTTTCGCTCGGAATCAATAACACGTATTAATCCGACAGGTCACGTGATTCAAACAAACAATGGATCGTGTCGTTGTTACATATGCTAGTTTGGTTTGACATTTGTTTTGAAATTAATTTGTTTTAAGAATTTATATAAATCGAAGGTACTGGTATACTATATTTATACATAATTAAAAATAGCTTTGTAAATAAGGATATTATTTTAAGTTGCTACATCCCAGGTAGCTTGTCTACCAGAGCAAGGTTAACACTTGTTGGCTAGCTTGCCACAAGCTAACTCGCATGATACCTAGTTCAGAAATACGAGATATACCGTAGAAAGGATCTAAATTTAAAAATAGAATGAAGTAAGTTACAAGAAGTTCCTCCTTTTATAAGTTACAGTCACCAATAAACCAGGTCTATAAGTCTTAAAATATATAGCACCGGAAACCTAAAGTAGCTGTAACTCTTATCAATATATACACCATCTTATATATGTATTTCAGGATAAAGCCCTGAGTAACTTAGGAGTTATTATAATTTGAAAATTTCAGCAATTTTATATAAGATCCTTTTAATGAATTAAAGATTCATCTTATATCTTCACCATATTCTATCGTCTCAGCCGTTGGGGTAAGTAAAATACTTATAACTTGTTTATAATGGGCTTGTGTTCTCATTTTTTAAGGTCGATTTTTCAATTGTCGATTGAAATTGATATTAATAAATGTGTATAGGCGTGTCGATTTTATTAAATATCTAAATGTTGACGGAGATATTTTGCATTTAACGTCAGTTATTTGTTGAGTAGGTCAGTGCTGTGGTAATGTTCTGTAGCTGTTGGTAGTCAAATAATCAAGTCAAATCAAAGAATAAAAAGTTTTTATATTATTTAACACTGCCAAGGCAGACATAATATTAAAATTTGATTGTTCCTTGAAATAGCTGTAAATAATATTTGATATTTTGATATATAAATACATATAGCAGAGATTTATGAACTGTAAGGTTGGTAACCTTACATAAGGATTTTGATGTCACATGCATTTGGAATGTGTATAACGTTGAATCCCTTTAATAATTAAAGAGACAAAATGACTTTTTTAGTTGTTAATATCTCTTAACATATAAGGAGTTATTAAAACATAATTGAACATTTGAGGTTCTAGTAACCCACTTTATCAATATATAGTACACTTTTATAGGAATTAAGACATAGGACACAATCCCATTATAAGAACACCCTAATAAGTAGAATGGCTGCTGTGGCACGCGCAGACATGTCTAATCGTGAGACTGCGAAGAGCCACTATCGATGCATATCTTGGTGGTAGCAGAAAAACCTTAAGTATGCTAGTCATAAAATGCAATAGAATCGTTCTTTGTGCTTTAATATCCAGCGATTTTATATGAGGTGAAACAAATATTATAAAATGAACCTTATGTATCACCATGCATTTATAATAAACTTAAATCGATGTTTACCTTTCCTCACTAGTTTCCACAAGTTCCGGAACCGGTTGAATATCTCCTATCTCAATATGTTCTTCTACCATAGTCATTTTAAATCACTCTTTGTTAATATCAATATTAATTATTAGAAAATAATGTTTTATATATTTTCACTGTTCAATAGTATATATCAAATTAGATTACTTGATTTTCTTTTAAGTCACTTCACTTGCTTTAATTCAAATATTCATCTGCTACTTTAATAGAAAAAAAGGAAATAAATATATTATGTATATACATATGCATATCGTAAGTCACAATTAAAAAGATCATTCTTTAGTTATAAAGAAAAACCGGGAGCAAGCTACCATAAACCAAAGCTTAATCTAACTTTAATAATGATCGGAATGTCAAGAAATTTTAACATATATCGTTTGAAGGTTGGCACTATCTAAAAATAATATGTAATTGCACATTGTTAGACATTGTATAAATTAGAACTTTCTTATCAAAACCTACCGTACGATATGCAAAAATTATAACTAAACATGTAAATAGTTTAAATTACGAGAATTCGGCGGTGACTCATGTTTAAAACTAGTAATGTCGTATAAATCTACGATGGCACAATGAAAAAGCACTCTCTAATTTCATTATAATGTATACTCATATAAGAGCGAATAAGATAAAATTCACTATCGTATCGTAGATTTATTGGGCTCCTATAACTTCTTTTAGCATGAACTCTCGTAATTTAAACTATAGTTTATATTTGCCAGCTATTAAGCAATGTAATTATTAATTTATTGCAAAATTATTTCTAAACATCTCGCAATTAAGAAGTTATAAACTTTAAGGTTAAAATAAAGCACGTAATTATTAATTAATTAATTAGATAACTAGTAATTACAATCAACAATTGTTTTGCACTGATTTATATCACACTTATATGTATCTAGATACTTTTAACTATATACGAAAACGTATCTATTACCCGTGTACGTGTATCTGAATTTGACTCCAGATACAAAATGTTACGACACTACTTATTAGGATGTTGTCACAAAACTGATTTAGAAAAATAGAAAACCATCATTTTAATATCAGTATCAAGAAGCTGGTTAACGACGCATTGCAGATGACTAACGTAATAAGTAGTTAAGCTTATGATGAGGGATGTCATAAAACGTGGAGTCGTCGAGATTTGATTGTTGACATTAACGCAAATTAAAATCATATCAGCTACTTGATGAAGCAGCATGTTAGTACATGTGTTTAAATTTGTAAATCCTTTTGTAAACAAGATTAGATGTATGAGTGTTTAAAAGTACGCACTCTTCCTGAATTATAGATAAAATTTATAGCGTTAAATTTTAAGATAGTGCACTTGTTTTGTGTTTTTGTTAATAACAAATGTATTACTTAGTTATTATTAAAAATATAATTGACATTGTTGCAGGCATCGTCTCATTCTATCAAAGACGCGACCATCCTAGGATAATTACGTCTTTGTCGTACAGAGATAGAGATAACATCATATAAACACATTGAACAAATAGAGACAATGCTAATAATTTAGCTTTTGGTTCTAATATGTCATGACGTTTTAAAAGAATCGCACCTCCCTACCCTGAAGATTAAATTATGTTTAGAATTGGTCGAAAAAACATTTTTCTTATTATCCTAAATATTTTTTAAAAATCTATCGAAAGATTATTTGTGTATAATAAAAAATAGTTGAACGGACCGGAAGTGAGCCTGAAGATTGCTAACTTTCTATTAATTAACTTGGATTTCAAACGGCAAATAATTCTGACGTTTCGGGATTTATTAGTAAACGTTATTCTTAGGCTATGTTTCACCTGAAACGAAATGTAAACTAAACCTTAAATAAATATCGCTGTTTTCTGCAAATAACTGATATATTTTAGTGCAGAAATAAGAGCAACGAGTTTCATCTAGATAATACTAATTGTGAAATTGAAGCACTTCTTAAGAAAATAATTTTAGTTCTTTTAATTTCAAAGAAAACGTTAAAAAATCTTTAGTATATATCGATCGAGCGTCCAGTTCGTTAGTGATACATTTTGAAAAATTCGAAATTTATGTTGAGTATGCAATTATATGTAAAACTGCATCCTCTATCTGATTGAATACTCAGATAAGTAATAAGTGCAATCAAGCAAGATTATAATGCAGATAAATTTATCGCTGGAATGCTTAAAACTGGAATATTAGTTTCAACGTTATCTCAAAACTCAATATTCGGAGATATCTCGTTAATGAACTGGATGATCGATGTATATAACCAGTAATAAGAAGTGAGTATTCATAAAAATCAACATCTACTTTAAGACTAAGCCGAACAGCGAAAACAAAACGCGATTCTGTAACACATGGAATCATATGAACATACTTGCGATTTTAATTCCGCGAGTGTTAGTATTGGGAGTGGAAAATACCCGCGTGGAATTTTCCCGCTGTGTTGCTTAGGCCTTAAGCTATATGGAAGTGTAATAACCTCTCTCGATTGATTGATATTCTAGTACTTTGTGTATAACAGTAATAATAATACAGTGTATGAAATATCCGAATTAACTTCTAAAAACAGTCTGAACAAATTATAGATTTGCGCATATTTATCTGATATCTATAAATATTTCCGCTTGCAAGTTTTATTTGTTTATGAAATGCACAATATGTGCATTTGAAGCGTAGTAAAAACTGAAGTACGTCTACTTGATCGAGCATTGCCAATATCAGGGTTAAAAGGCTTCTCGGAATAATCCACTTAACTTAGCAAATAAACATAGTATTATAATAAATACGCTATGTACGCCTAACTATAGCTGCTAAATCCTATATACACATTACCAGAGTATTCAACGAAATTAACCAAAAATATTCTTTTGAAAACCTATATTTTCGATAATATAACATATTTGAAATATCTTCGTTATCTGTCTGTATACACAGTTTCACAAAAACATCACGTGTATTTATTCTTTAAAGTAAATGTTTAATTAATTAGCTAATATTTATTTATTATCACCTGCTTCGTCGATCCTTATTAATAACGCATTTATTTTAAAATTAATTTATTCTGAATTATAATCTACTACTAAGTACTTTCGATTATCTAAACATGATCGTCTTCAGGAACGATGAATAATAAACTGCTGCATTACATCATACCACAAACTTCATTATACTAAACTCAGTTACATTTATTTAAGGAATATTCAACATAAAAAAAAGTTTACGTACCTACTACATACCATTTTTATGTATATATAATATAACCTACATAAAGAAAATTCTTCTTTGATATTTATTTATTTCTTTGACAAATTCTTTAACATAAATTTCCGTTTTTTGCCATAAATAATTATTTATGTAAGATATACAATGTAACATATTAAACTATAGTTCAAATTACGAGAGTTCGGCGGTGAGTCATACTTAAAACAAGTTGTGGGGTATAAACTGCCGATATAACTAAAAAGCACTGACTCACTTATTTTTCTATAATGTATATAGAAACAAATAAGGTAAAATTTATTATCGTATTATAGATTTATACCGCTCTTATAACCTCTTTTAAGCATAAGTCGCCGCCGGACTGTCGTGATTTGGACTATAGAAATATTTTAAGTGTATTACGCATTTATTTAATGACATTGTATCAAAATTTCTTAAACTTCTGTAAATATTAAAACGTATTATTTTTTAAAGGCAGTAGAATAGGTCACAAAACGTTGGATATTACGTAGAATAGCTTATTTTACATGTAACTTTTGTTATGTTAGATAAATCTTAAATACCTGAAGGAAATGCTAAATTTTTACTATATTGCTATGGAAATTTATAAGCACTGACTCTTTATTAGTACTAAGTACATTTATTGCTTTTCAACAACTCCAAAATTCAATTAATATGAAAAGTTATACAAATTTCGTAATATTTATTAATTAAAAGGTAATTACGATAATCCCTAATTAATTTAATCATAAAAGTTACGTCGTAAATCTATATTAGTTCATTTTAAAATTAACTAACAACTAAAACATCAAACAGAATAATTAATACAACTTTTAACCAACACGCAATGTTCTATAGATATTAAATAATTAAAATAATTTGTATTATTACATTTAACAAATAATAAATAGTTCCAATAAACGATTTATGTAACTTGAATTTGATCTGGTTCGAACAACTCCACTTTATTTTACACGACTTAACTCCCGCTTTTAACGCGTTACTTTATCAGAAAATTAAATCACAATTCAACGATACTGACTGTGTATTGTAAATCGAAAAACGACGCCGACATTCGACGAAAAGATAGTCGTATAGTGAGCGGCGCAATGGAACTGACGGACTGACGAAATCGACGGATGAAGCAAACGGCGCGGAGCGGCGCACGGTCGAAACAGTGAGATGGAAGTGGTGCGCGCAGAGAGCGAAAATTATATAGTGTATATATACGTACATTGTTACATATACTAAGTAAAAGATAGTTTCACAATAGTTACTTTTTCAAATATACTAATTCTTCCTTATTAATCTGCTGATTCTTTCTTTATCACCATTGTAAAGCAAATCTGTTTTCGTTAAACATTTTTGAACTTATTGCTTACATAAATCCAAAATATATAACGATCGAAATATTTAGTAAAGAGTGCTTCGCGTGGATAAAATTGATTTCTAATGGGGAGCTGCTTTATATTTTGTGTAGATCCCGCTTGAAGCTATATCCCAAGTTGCTTGTACTTCTATATCTATAATTGGCATAAAGGATGTAGAATGAATGGAACAATTTTTAAATCCATAGAAAGTTTGTGATGAATATATTAATTACTTTTTTTTTTAAGTGCATATTTTTCCATTCCGGTTTTTATTCCTCTACGCATGCATGTGAATGTATTTGTTTAAAATGACATCAGGATTTTCGGAATTAAAACACAAACGTGACATAACTGTAAAAATAGAGCATGTCAGTAGAAGCGATGGCAGTTAAAAATGCTGCGGTTTCGTCAATTATGAATTAATCTCTTCTTATTTCATAGTTTAAACTTTGTACGTTGTAATTTGAATTTGTACTATTATTAACTATGTACTTAGATTAATTTCTGATGCGCGTACACCTGATGTTAACGCCGCTAAGGTGTATTTAAGAGTAACGATAAACCCAACAAACAGAACTGGTTTTGTGATATAAACTAGCAACAATATGTGGATATTTGGTAATAATTTTATTAACATTGAAATGGAATGGATGGAGAGCATGGCTAAAATATTAAAGACACACTCTTGTGCTTTGTAAACCAATGCGTAGAAATATTTACTTGTTAAAGTACTAATATTGCAAATATTGTTATTTGTAAACATACTTTTCTTTAAGCTCGTTACATGTAGTACAGCGTTTTTCCAATTTCTTTATGCCTTCCAAATAATAGGTTTTTCCAAGTCCCTCAAAATAGGCATTTTTCTAGTGCTTTCAATGATAACCTCTTTGTTAGACCGAAATCTCTTACCGTCCAGTCATTCTTCAAGTTTCGAAACAGGAAATAGTCGTAGGGGGTTAAATCTGGAGAATATACTAGATGGGTAGCAGTTCGAATTTTTGTCACGGTGACTATACACTCAATCGCAATTGAGGCTTTGCGATTGCATCATCTTAAATGATACAGCTTGCTCAAAATTTGACAGTGTTCTATTAAAAGACGTCAGTTGAAGGGAGCTGCGCGGGAAATTAAAAAAATAACTGACTTATTAAACTACCGTTGTAATTAAAAGAGTTCGCAAGCCAAAATATCAGTAAAATGTGTTTAAGAAGAATAAGAACTTTTGAAACATAACTTCTGACAATAATTTTGTTTTACATATTAAAGTCTATATATAACAGGTCTCTCTATTTTGTAGTACTTATCTAACAAGTAGATTTAAATAATTGTGAACGCGAGCTCAGTATAAAATGTGAATGTACACAGCCACTCAGCCAGTACAGCACACGTCAAGGGCACTCCAACTCAAATGAACTATATTTCATACGTTACGTTGTAGCAAAATAAATAAATGTACAAAACTCGGTCGTTTTTCTGTGTTACATGCAACAATAATTACAATAAACTAGATTCAATAGAAGAAAGTTCAATGATACTGAGAAATTTATTAATACATAATTCAACTCTAATTGAAGAAGAGAAACAAGTATATGCTCCTGTTTTAGTATTTATCCACTAAGCAGACGTTCTGAACCATTTATAGGTTTGTGAAATATCAAACCTTATGCCGGTTTCATACCAGAGAGACAGTTCAATAAAACACGAACAAAAACACCAATGTTTACAACAAAAAAACAGTTCTTAAAACATTTTTGTCTTTTGTTGCTGTTTTAGTAAACAAAACACATTCCCATCTGGAGTCGGTAAGAACAAAAAGGAAAACACATTTGTTGTTGTTTTTCCACAAGAGTTTGAAAACAAAACTGTCTCTCTGGTGTGAAACCGGCATTAGCTGTTATATTTATTGGAAACTTTAAATATTCAGAAGTAACGTTTAGCTGCAGTTTATAAATACAGAAATATATTTATCGAATGAAAGAAAATGATTTTAATTACTTTGTTGGTTGGTAAGTTTATCTTTGATAGAAATAAATAAAGAAAGAATTGCACTGTCGCCTGCAATCTTTCTATTCAATTAAACAATATTGTTCTATTGTTAGTTCTGTTGTTCTAGAATAAGGAATTATTTTCTGAGATATTACAAGAACAAAACTAATTGTACTAAAAATATATTTTCTAAGGAAAGTGTATTTTTACAATAGACTGTAACGCCATTGTTAAAAATGTATGGTTTGAACATCATGAACAATACACGACAATGATGAATTATTCACTTTTCAATTTTCACCGCACCTTCGAACGTGAACTCGCTTCTCTGCCTATCGTCCAGGAGTTCAAAGCTACGATTACAGTCGCGTTCGTGAACAAACCCTGCTCTATATACCAGAGATGGCTTCGTGGTAGTTTATAATTTATATGTTCTGCTATTTTTGTTCAATGACTTGAAATCCAGGTTAGCATATTGAAGGATTATGGATTATTTGTCATGGATTGGAAAAATATTCAATCCCGATGGATAATGTATTTCAAGGACGTCATGATATTTACATAGTGATACAGTAGATGGGTTCAAAAATGTAATTGAGAGAGAAAGAACTATATTATGTGATTTAAGAGATACTTTCTTTTATAGACAGTTAAACTCTATACGCACATATCCAATAATAGAGTACGCGAAGTGTACGGCCGCGTGTAAGAGGAAGCGATAAAGGGAAAGAGAGAGATAGCCTACCGAGAGTTCTATCTGTTTCTTCCTAGCCGAACCGCTGCTGCTGGCTTGGTTGATTGGCAGTATGGTAGTAGTTAAACAAGCAATAAAAATAAATATATTTGTAATAGTGAGTGTAGCATACACACTGATAGAAGGATTTGTTTGTATTTAATAAATCAATTTATTAAATACAAAAATATTTTTGTATTATTAACAATATTCGTTAGTATTAACTAAATCTATTTTTTATGAGAACAAAATTTTTGTAACTATTAAGCTTTAATATATTGAAAAAAATATTTATTTCCACCAAATGAGATTTGTTAATAGTTAAAAAATATTTTGTTGGTGGTCGGTGTTGGTAGATGGCTATACTTAACGCGTAGTTGTAAATAAATATGTATATATATACATAACAGAATACTCGTGTGTGCGTGCGCATCATGGTAATATACGATATATTTTTTAAATGTTAATAAATCATTTTTTATATATTAATAAATATTTGGTAAGGACAAAAAAATAGCTGCTAATAAATGATTTATTAACTGTTAATAAATATTTGTTAAGGACCTATCCTCTAATAAATTATTTATTAAATATTAACAAATCTTGTTAAATACAAAAAAATCCTTCTATCAGTGCAGTAAATTTTAAAATGAATAAAGACACCGACAGCCCCCCACTCTGACGCAACATGGCTCTAGTACAGCTATATTTTCGTTAGCGCGGCAGTCAATCACAGAACTCGGCTCGAAAGAGACACAGAGGACTTTCGCGGCTATCTCTCTCTTTGCCTTTATCACAGTATTCAGCCTCTTGCGTACTCTTTTCTTATATCTCTATGCACATATCAGTACCGACACCAGGAGAAATATACTTATCACAGAAGGTCACTGACACTGACATGTGCGAACAGCACGACATGATATTGAACGGTACGGCATTGACCGACACGTGTCATCAATGATGTGTGCGTAAAGACCTCTATGGAGCTTTCTATGCAGAAAGCATATTGCACTCGATTTGCACGTTTTTGTATATTGTATATTTTGCACTTTGAATATAGCGCCGTTAATTTTGTGTTTTATTTTGTGTGTTTCTGAAAAATAGTGCCGGTGCTGTGGCTGGAGAAAACATATAGAAACGTAGAAACATATTTAATGGTGTTATGTTTAATATTGTTGCAACATTGGTGCCTAAAACATCTATGACATAATAAAAGCAAAACAAAGAGTCGTTAAATGAAGAAGTAGTAACCTAACATAAAAGTTTTAACGATGATGGCCACTGTGTCGTCGTAATTTTGCACTAACAACAGTTAAAGAACAAAAATTTAATTATTCTCTAGTTTTCTGATGACTTTAACCACTTAGGTCTCAATCACTGAATCCATTTACATCTTCTTAATCAGGTCTGCAAGTCAAATTTTGATAGGATGATCGTTCATGGAGCCCTGCAATTATCATTTCATGTTGTGTTTTCTTTAGATGGCTTTATATAATGCGCAAGATATTTGTAGATTTTGTACTGTATTGTATTGTAATGAAATACAAAGAATAGCGGTCATCCAGTCCCAATTATTATAAGTTTAATATTTACTTTCAATTGGACTAACTGCGCTATCTACTAGAATAAACATCTACGAATTTTAGTCTAAATCAACCCTTCCAACCATTCACCCCATTTCCATTAATACGTTGTATTTTATCAACGTTAAATTTCCTTTTCCATTATGTTCCCATTCGACCTTGAATTAACATTTAAGTTCTACCTACATTAACAAAAGGGAGAACTGGAGAGGGTGAATTTCCTTTTAGTCTGTTTCATCTTTCCATTAAATGACGTCATCATACTACCCCAACCCTTACTACGAGTACGTCTGTGACGTACGGAATTTCAAACAGCTGATACGTAGGGTAGAGTATTTAACAAACAAAATCAATAAAATACATTTGGAGGTGGGACACACTGTCAGGACAGGACAGTTCACTATTTGACTCGTCGAATGATACAAAAGATTGCATGTTTAAAAGAACACAGGACGGTACAGTTGGCGAGAGCGTTGATACTTGTGTCTAGACTACGGCTCTTCGGTTTAAACTAATTCTATATTTTTTTGGGTTTGGTTGATTATATGCATTCATAAGCAGACTTGTAGTCCACATATATGAGTCATTGACAAATGAAAACGACTAAAATAGTAACAGGTCAAATCAATTGTTACTGCGTTGTAACTTATAAGTAATTGAATATGTAAATAAGTGTGTAACCTGAAACTGACTTTTAGCTTGGCCTGAGAGGCGTACCAAGAGGGAGACGGAAAGGGCGATCCACCTCAGGCTCAGGCCTCCAAAAACTAAGACTATAACTATTGACACATTTGATTTTTTTTGTGAGAGCTAAAAAATAAATAATTTCAAATAGGCTGGCGGACTATTGTGACTACTAGATACAATAGATTTTGCGTGAGAGCTAAAAGTGGCACTCATATTAAATATGAAGGTCTCTATTACCTCCTGGTATTAACTTAACCAAAAACATTTCTTAAATAGTCACGCATAAAATTTTAATATTTGTAACAAATAAGATAGTAATAAATGAATTTTGATTTTGTGTTTAAGTTTTACTGAACAAAAAATACGATCTTTGCAAAATAAATAGTTTAAATCGATTGATCTTGATTAATCGTTCGATAAGTATTTGTTCTAACTGTCTTTTAGTGGCATGAATTACGTCACGTAAATTTCATGGATTTTTAACACCCTCGTCCTCATTATCATATCATGCCTTGTCACATATTACGGATTTATGGATTCAACTGTGTACGTTACACATTTGAAAAAAACATTTAAAACATTTAATCTATCCAAATGCAGTATATTTGCATAAGAATGTTCGCCCTTGTTTACTGCTTCAAGAATTATTTGTTTTAATTACTCAAAAACATTTTTGTTTCCTTATCAAATGTCTAGATACATGACTAAAGTAATGATATATATTAATACATATAAGTAGTTAAAAGAAATTATATTACAAATTATATCCGCTTTGCTTATTAAATTATATAATGTTTTCATATTTAAATTAACTTTGAAAAAATGTTTATTGAGCATATATTATCCCCAAAATCTTCCAAATATTCCTTAGGTAGAAAATGAATCTTGGAATTATCTTGTGAAAGCTAGACTAATTAGAATTATAATAGATTTAAATTGACTACCAGATTAAGTAGTTACAAGTAAGTTTTATATAACCTTACCTAAACCAAAACCTATCAAACTATTTACACAAACCTATTAAAATTATCTATAAAAAATATAAAGAGTCAAGAAACTTATTTAGGACCGTGATCCTAAGAAGCCCGTGAAGTATTAATAAAAAAAAATTAAAGAAAAAGAAACTTATTTATCGAGAAAATATTAATTGTGATTTATTTCATCTGCTTATTTGTTTTACACCCACAGGACCGCAATTAAGTTCCGACTACACATTGATTGTTAGAAAGAAACAACAACAGTAAAAAGACAAGTTTTTATATATTTTCTCTCTTTCTAAAGCTCCGATACACGTAGAGCTTATCTCTCTACGATAGAAGCGTAGACGTGGACACAGCTGGCATAGCTAAATTAAATTCAGAAGAGCTTTGTTCGGAGGCATCCGGTACAACCACAAAAAACAAATTCTAAATTCTTTATGTATGTGTTTTTTTTATTTGATATTAAAAAAATTACGTTTTTATTTATTATAGTGGCTGAATCGGTAATAAAAGCATCTTAAGGGCAACATGAAATAGTATACTGGGCTTGTGTCCTCATTTTTTAGTAAACGATTTTTCAATTGTAGATTGAAATTGATGTTAATAAATGTGTATTGGCGTGTCTATTTTATTAAATATCTAAATGTTGACGGAGATATAGTAATTAAAAATTTGAATTGTAGTTTTAGCGCTAGAAATGGTCGGCCATATTTGTATGACGTGAAATGCATTTTAACGTCAGTTATTGGTTGATTAGGTCAATGCTGTGGTAATGTTTTGTAGCTATTGGTAGTCGAAATAATCAAGTCAAGTCAAAGAATAATAAGTTTTTATTTTATTTAACCTTGCTAGGGCAGACATAATATTGAAATTTTATTGTTCCTTGAAATAGCTGTAAATAATATTTGATATTTTGATATATAAATACATATAGCAGAGTTTTTTGAGCTGTAAGGTTGGCAGCGGTTGTGATGTCACATGCATTTGGAATGTGTACAACGTTGAATCCCTTTATTAATTAAAGAGACTAAATGACTTTTTTAATTGTTAATATCTCTTAACATATAAGGAGTTATTAAAAATTAATTGAACATTTGAGGTTCTAGTAACCAACTTTATCAATATTATACACTTATACACTTTTATAGAAATTAAGACATAGGACACAAGCCCATTTGAGGTAGATACTTAGAATTCAATATTCTATATATTAGTTTGTTTAATTTAATTACGAAATTTCAAATGTTTTGACCTTCAGTTCTACAGATTAAAAAAAAAATTCTGCTTCATTGTCGTAAAGGTATAAATTGGGATAGTTTTGACTGTTTTTAAGATTGTTTGATCAGTTAGTAAAGAAGATGTTTTGAAAATTACGAAAGTAGAGTTACAAAAACCACTATAATGCATAAAGTAATAGTCGGAATGTAATGAAATTTCAACTCATACAGTTTGAGGGTTGGTACTATCTAAAAATCATAAGAGGTTGTCAATAATGGCGCCATTCATAAATTATCCTGCGAACAATTTGATTGATTGATAACATAGTCTATTTACCTCGTCTGCAGATTATATTAGAGACGAGGTCAATCAATTAAAGGATCGATCAATGATTAATGAATACTTATAAATTCTATTATCACCTTCAATGCAACAGAAAAATTAATTATTTCTACGGATGATACATACCGCACTACCACCATGAGAATCTATTTTTAACCTCACATTTAAAAAACACACGTTTCAGCTATGACGTAGGTGATGAAAATAGAACACAGAAACGTAAAGAGTATCTACAAAACAACATGGCGGAAATAGGTTGAGCTAATAATCTAAATATGCTAGAATGCGGTGTGAGAATTAAGAAGATGTAGGGCAATTAAAATGAAGAACACTCCAATGAGCACTATTATAATTTGACATAGGTTGAACATAAAAGAATCTGCAAGACTGGCAGAATTAGTAGCTAGGTATAGGTGAGTCTTATGATCTAAGTTACCCGCTAAACAAAGTTAAATGTATTTATATTTACCAGGGCCCCGATTTGCGTCGGGTTTTGAAGTTGTGTCATTCATAAAATCTAGGCGTTTCTAAGTTGCGTTCTTAATATTTCTAATTGCGTTGATTAAGTACTTTGATTTTACAAATTTTTAGCAATTATTTCCAAAATTTTGATTTTTTTTTAAATTGTAAATATTAATTCGATTTGCGGCGACTCAGATCTCAATCGAACTATATATCAGAGCGCAAATCAGAGCCCTAATGTAATTTATGAAGTAAATATTTATGAGTTCTCATAAAACTTGTTAAGAATACGTTTTAAGTCTAATGAAGAAGTGCACTTTAAGGGAAAAGGATTATAAAGTATCTGTATACTAAGTTTCGCATACGTAAAATATTACATGGATTTAAATTAACGGATGGTATTTTAATCTACTACAATACTTTTTTTACTGTTAATTTTCAGTAACTTCCAGTGCTTACTTCAAAGTTGGTAAATGGATCCAGAAAATTCTATTTACTGTATCGTAGTATATGAAATTTAGAATACTGCATCGAAAAATGTGATTACCATGAAAAATGTATGGTGAAGTTAGGGGGCGTCCATAAATTACGTGAGGTGTTTTTTTAAATTTTCTGTCCATCCCTCCCCCCCTGGTGAGATGTCGTGAGATTTTATTCAACCCCCTCTCCCATCCCCCAATCTCACGTGAGATTTTTCAAAATGTGGGTTTCTTACGTAAACGCGTTGGATTGTTATTGTAAAAAGAAAAAAAAAATTTGCTTCGTGCTTTTATTTACGACTAGTTAAGACTAGTAATCAATATTGCTGAGAGTGTAAATATAAGTGTAATAAAAATATATTCGGACGGCTTTGTAGCGTGCAGTCTGAGAGCTCCAGAGCGATCTCATTACATTTACATGGTTCGGATAGGTATTAAGCGTAGTAGCCCGTATACGTCCGGCAGAAATTCGCTTAAATACGGTCCCATACTGAGACAGGCCTTAAGCATGTACAATCTAGATTAAATGGACCAAAATAGTATAATTTTTTTTTGTTTCAATCAGAAAAAAAATTGCGTGATATTTGCCGAGACCCCCCCTCTCTCCAACGGAAGATTAGATGAGATTTGACTCGACCCCCTCCCCCCCTTAAACATCTCACGTAATTTATGGACGCCCCCTTATAATAATAAGACCACAGCAATTTTAGCCAGTGATAGCTCTATATAAAAACAGAAGGATTCTTAAGCATTGCACATTCAATATAAATAAAAATCTACAAACATGTTTTTGCCAATTTCTATTTTAAATCGCAATTCCGTACTGCGAAGTTTTCCAGCTGTTAAACAAGAAAATAAATATTTAACAATCTAAGGAATTTGACATAGAACTATTACAAGGAGAAAATATATATGCGCAGTAGATATTAACGGTTCGTAAATTGTAAACAATAAATAACGTAAACAATCTGAGTTGTCTGAGGGCCCATTAGGCGCTGATATGGCCCCGATAGGGTACTCATGTCCTAGTCATGTGTCATTATTTTAATAGTTTTTTTTTGCATAAACCTTCTAATATATATAATTGTGTTCAGCACATTGTGGTTCAAAAAAAAAAAGAAATAAACAAAATTAAGAAGTAGTTATCATTTATTTTGAAGAGTATTTTTCTAAAATACAACGCATATCATTTATTTTCGTTTATTCCACAAAAAACATTTTTAAGTAAATACTTTTTATCTTTACAGCGTTTGGTTTCTTGCACTTATTTTTAAAGAAGCCAGCTGATAACTCTGACTTCTGTAAATAAGAATTACTTTGTCTTGTTGAATTTTTTAAAATTTATTATTTCTGAACTAATTTTTTTATTGTATAATAAAACTAATATCATATAATATGTAAGATTAAATATTTTTAAATTTATTTATTTTTGTAGATCTGTTTGTTCTAAAGATATATTATTCAGTAAATACAACGTCAATTGAAGAATGTGTTGCTTTGAAAATAAATGTGTTGAACATAGCGCGGGCTTTTTGAATTACGTCAACTTCGGATTAAGAGTTATCCATGTGATTAGTTGGGAAGATGGGAAGCGAAGTGCCTTTGATCGCATAGTTCGACTTTAGTCCGCCACGATCGCGTGAGTTCTGGTTCCGTTATACACATGCACATGCTTGCGATTTCTAACCTAACTTTTAGTAAAAGTGTTAAGAGTCAAACAAAAGAGTTTTGTATACTAGACCATAGTTTAAGTATAGCAGATATATAGACAGCTTATTATTTATCCCGTATATTGTGAAAAACCCTACTAAGCCACATGTGGGCATCGAAAATAGAACGAGGTTACGTAAAACAGATTTTAAAATGTTTAAATGTTAATCATCATAACGATACTTATTTAAATTTGATAACGATCGTGAACAATAACATTGCAAATAATTTTACATGGTAATAAAATAACTAAATGCAAGATTTTTATGACATTGGTTAATTAGTGAGAATAATTAATGGAACTCAATTAATATTAATCCGAGATAAAGCAATAAAAGTAATTAATGATATTTTTAATCATAAATCAGATATAGTGTTGTGTTTAAAAAAATATAAATTTCTTTAAAAGCATTCGTAGTAGTAGGATATAAAATTACATAGAATAATGATTCTACTCAGTGAAAAATATTATTGTATTTGTGTTATGTGATATGCATAAACATAGACCTCCTTAAATATGTACTGATAACAAAGAAAACGTGTAATTACAGCAGTTCAAGTTCGATCCGACACTAATTTAGCATTTCCGGTTTAAACATGTAATTTTTATTTTATACATTATCGAAATTGTTATTTACAAGTAATACCTTGTTTTCAATGAAATTTAAACTTAGCAGAGACACAAACCAAACTTATAATAAACGCCATCTAACAAAATATTACGTAAATACAAAATGTAACATTGCGAGCTTAACATATTCGTTTAATAAAGAGTCTATAACGCAATAACTTTGAGAAAAAATATAAGAATTATTTACTTTTGTCAAAAACAAGTTAAATATTAATGTAAATATTAAAAAATAAATAAACTGATTAGGATATTTGTCAAGTGTCGTCACGTTCACCTAAATTTAGTTTAAAAAGGCTGAGTAAATATTAAAAATATTAGTGGAGTATGTTTTTTATACGCCAAGGACTTATAGCATATAGCAAGGACAAGTGTACTTGAGATAAATCTTTATGGGAGGTTTCCAAGAAAATCATATTTCTTACGATCATCTTTTTAAATTCTTTTTAAACACTTTTCTTACTATAATCAAAATCTAAATATGTATATTCATTTTTATAAATGTTCTCTATACGTAGAAAAACATTCAATACTTGCAGTATTAAATTACTAGATTTTGACTATTAAAATAATATTTAAAAATTTAATTAATATTAAAAAAATATTTTGTGATATTAATTAGTAATTTTCTTACGAATGTTTTGAAAAATTTAGAATCATTAATTTTGAATATGACAAATATTGTACTGTAAAAACATTACAGCAAGCGACATTCGTGTTTTTATAAAAGATTTCGAATGTGATCAACTTTTGATTGTTTTTGATATATCAATATAACCTACATAACCGAAACAGAGTACAGCACATCTACTATTTTTTTATTGTGTACAAATTATAAACATGTAAGATTATGAAGGTCCTTAAAGACTCCTATTACATTCTCAAAGATTTTAAACGTTTGTTTCCTCAAGTAATACTAGTGTTTATCATTCGTACAAAACCATAATTTTCTGGTCTTTTTTTTAGGTTAACGATAGTTGCAAAATACATTATAAAAAATATACAAACATTTGCTTAAGCCGGATCTGTCATCTGTATTACAGGTAAAAACCACCTACTGAACTTTCTAGACAAAACAATAAGTAACCTGTTCTGCGACCAGTAATAAAATTGTCTTTTATGTTAGAATATTACAAAGAAATTGGCGAATATAAATCTGATAAAATCCAGCAAAGGTCTTGTCTTATTTGCTGCGTAACCGCAACCAGTTTTTTGCGGATGAAATTAACAAGTTTTCTACAAATGTAACGTATATTTCAACACAAAGATTTGCACTCGTTTTAAAATGAGTAAATCTAAGATCTTGGTAAAGACAAGGAGAAAATAATTTAAATAATCAACGACAAAAACAGGTTGACACAAAATCGCTAACCTAAAAAAAAGTTGGTGTAAGATGACTATGAACAAATCTCTGTATACAAGGGCGCCTGTATATATTCCTTCAAACATTACACTAATACTAATGACTATTATTAAATTGTTAGTGTTTGATGAAATTCATTCGATCAGTAACAGTAAAAACAGACGAGGAAGTGTTAATCTGTCAGTACACACGTCAAGTTTCGTACAAACAAGCTGATCGAAATCTACGTCGTACGATATTTGATAATTACTAAAACACGCCATCATCTAAAAAATATTTTTTTGTGTTATACAGGGTGTCCAGAAAGTGTATCGGGTATTTGTTTTCGCGCCATATTCGAAACGGGGCGTCTAAAGGGTGCGGGGAGGGGTTCGTGGCGTCCGCCATTCTGTGGAGTTTTAGTCACGATGGAACAGTACTCGGGGATGCATCGCGCATTTTGCGTACGAGCGTATTATCGTAATGGTGATTCAAAGTTAACAACGTTAACTGTAAGGTACAATAAAGACCTAGGAGGCTCAAATTTTAATATGAGATAGTCTAGACACTCCTTTATAAAATTTATATAACGTTTTTATTAGGAGCCTTAAGGGGGCCACACTAGAGCCATGCATTCAATGGGTTGCAGAAGATAAGTTACATTCAACAATGACATAGCATGCTTACAACGTTAACTAAAGACCTAGGAGGCGAAATTTTTTGGTCCCAGAGTTGCAGGAGTTTGCAGGTTTCAACTCAAGAACGTGGTTCCAGCAAGATGGGGCCACTTGCCATACCTCAAATAACTCAATGGAAGTTGTTAACGAGTTATTCCCTAATAAAGTCATTTCGCGAAGGGGTAACATCAACTGGCCTCCCAGAAGCCCCGACCTTAGCCCGCTTGACTATTTTACATGGGGATACCTTAAAAGTAAGGTTTATCAAAACAATCCGACGAATCTAACCCAGTTAAAGCAAAACATCAGGTCAGAAATGGCAGCAATATCGATAGCTATGTGTCAACGTGTTATCGCCAATCTTCGTTTCCGTTTAGAAGAGTGCCAGCAACGTAACGGTCATCATTTGGATAACGTCATCTTTTCCAAATAATTCTCCAATTCATATGCTAATAATAAACAATAAACTTTTTTATTGCATACAAATAATTTTTGTTTCATTGAACTTACAAATACCCGATACCCTTTCTGGACACCGTGTATAACGAAACGAAAATAATGAACGCTAATTCACTAAAATTTTAACATAACCTATAAGTTAGTTTTAAATATTTTGTGTGGTACAGCAAGGTACAAAGACGCTTTAGCGCTATTTGTTTCACAACTTTAATGGAACTGGGCTTGTGAACTCTTTTTTAATAAATTTTAATAAACGAATATTGACGGTTTCATTTATTCACATCATCGATAAAAGAACAAAAAGATCAACTCTTAAATTTTTGAACATATCAAGTTGTTATTCATTACAAATTATTAACTATAATAGTTCTACCATATATTCAAGTTAGATTTAAATAAACCTAAAACTTTTGAAAACAAAGAAAACTAATGAATAAATTATTATAGATACATTTTATAAAAGAAAAAATAGATTGTGGAAATTAGGTTTAGTGATAACTAGGGCAAGGATTTATACGAGGCATGTTTTTTAAGTAAGTACCGTTTTGCGTTTCCGCCTTTGCAGCGCTACGGTCGGCGTTCCGCGCATGCGCGCTGGTTACCTACATCTCTTGTCTACGCACTGACGCCATTGCAGTCTGATTCTTCATTGTATACGTTGTTTACTGAGTGTTTAAGATGCCTCCGATAATCGTGAGTCCCGCCGATTGTGAAGTACGGGCTTTTATACGATTTCTTAGTGCTAAAGGCGTAAAACCGATCGATATTCATCGTGAGATCTGTGAAGTTTACGGACAAAACATTATGAGTGATGGAATGGTAAGGAAATGGGTGAGAGCATTTAAAGATGGCCGCAGCGTCTTCAAGACGATAACAAAGTCAAAACAGTTGTGATACAGTGGTTAACTAGTCAGGCGGCTGAATTTTATGAGGAGGGTATTCAAAAACTGGTGCCACGTTATGACAAGTGCCTCAATATTCACGGAAATTATGTAGAAAAGTAGATTAAGGTACAGGCTTTCATGTAAAAATAAAATTATTGCGATATCTTTGCACGTCTTTTTTTAATTCCAAAACAGTACTTACTTAAAAAACACGCCTCGTATATGATAAAAATCCTTAAATACGTGCATATATTAGGTACTTTTTTTAAAAAAATATGCCGTTCAAAAGAAACAAATAAATTGAAATATGCAATAACATAATTTATAAACAAGATAAATATGCAAACGCTTTTATCATAACCTAACATTTATATAAAATGGCGTATATAATTCTTATGGCATTGACAGTAAAATATAAGAAATTTATAAGAACTGACCTTTCTTGGTGTTGTATTTCTTTAACCATGATGTCTGCAAGTGGATCTGTAACAGGCCGTTCTCCAAGAAGTCGCTGCTTATCCAAATCTCCTTGCATTTGGCTGAAGGCATGTTCTCCTAAGCTTATGGAGTTATCATGGCTCAAAATTGATTCCTCATCCGCTGCAACAAATATAACAAAAAACTTTATAACTTTAATAATAGAACTTAGTATAGTAAGTCATTTCTCTTCCTCTCTTCCTCTCTTTTAAATGTTACACATTATATTTATTATATGAAACAAAGAAGAGAAGGGAAATTTATGCACCGAGGACTAATGATATCGGTATTATTAGTCGCATAAATGCGTTACTGTAAACATTTCAATGATAGTCACTTCAAAAAGTAATCCGTCTTAAAAAAACGGTTTGATTTGCGATCGACATCATTAGCAATATGATCGGGAGTGTCACATATTAGATTAAGGAGAAGTGAGAATGAATGAAAACAGGAAGAGTGAAATCTGAACGATCCATGTACGATTAAATATTATTTTCTTTTTTAAATATAAAGATCGAGCTGTGAACCATTCAAATACATTAGCCACCAATCTAATGGAGGACTGGAATTCAACATACTAAAGAGGAGATCTTTAAAGGGCCTAATTAATAGAAATAATAAATAGATACAGTTCTGCTACTGGACACGTACGTTTTTTGAATAGGTTTACAAAGGGAGAATTACGTTACATTTACTTTTTGTTTGCTAATCTACTAATAAGGTGAAATAATTGTAGTTTAAGAAAATTTGGAATACATTAAAGTTATTTGAACACACTCGTAGCTTTACCCAGCGCGTAACACACTTGCCCGTTGCTAATCGCTTCGAGTGACGCAACTGATCGAGCTGTTAATCAACGCCTGGTGTTTTGAATCTGATATTCGTTTGTCAGTTTTCTACTTGAGGTTCTCCAGTGTTAATATTTGAATAAATGTGTTAAAAATATGATTAGACGTGTTATAAAAAATGTGAAAATCAAAATTGATATTAAATAAGGAAAATCAAGAAAAACACAGGTAATATTTGAAATATCTTTAGTTAATAATTTGCTAAACTTTAAACACAATATTTATAACTCCATTCACGCCCCCTAACAACTTATTAGGATAAATTGGTTAATATTTGATATAATTTTTAATATAAAATGTTCAATTAGAAATATAATTGGTTCTCCGATTGGTTCACAAAAAGCTAAAAAAGATTCTCTGTATAAACAATACGCCTAGTTCGTTTATATAATAAATCAGGTCAAGAAAATCAAATAAAAAACCAAGAAAAATTCAAAATGTAATAATAATTTCAAAATGAAATTATCACCAATTTAAAATTGTGTAAGTTTAGTTTGAATTACTTGTTAGAAATTTTTAAAATCTACAACAGTTTCTTGTTTGAAGTTTAATCTCAGGTTAAAAAATTTGTTCCAAGTAGTTAGCCAGTTTTGCGGTGAAGCATAGTTTGCTATATGAGAAAGAAAGCTAAGACGAAAACAAATCACTGTATTTAAATTCAAATATTAGTGAAATAATTCATTTAAAATGAGTGCTTAATTTTAGTATAACAAAAATACAAAAATAGAGAGAGAAGAAGAAGAGAGTAGTGAGAGAGCGGGTAAAAAAAGAAGTGAGATAAACTTACAAGTAGTTGTTATGCTTTTACTTTTATGTAGAAATGTGAAAATGAAACCAAAATTATAAAACCAAAGGAATACAAAAGGAAATACAATACAGCAATACATATATATATATATATATATATATATATATATATATATATATATATATAACTTAGTAGTATATATATATGCATGTGTTTGCAGATACATCAGCATTTGCGTCTGGACGTATCACTTACATAAATGCTATATAAATTACACTTTTGAAGAAGTATGAAATTAATTACTATCTAGAATATAATATGCATATTGCAAACATTATTGAAAGTTATACAACTAGTGCCATCTATATTATATTCATTAAACGATTATGTTCTGTTAAAACTAAAATATTCATAAGTAAATATTAAAAAATAACAAACTTCACACACATAGTTCAAAGCCATCGTTTATCATTGTATCACAGAAAAATATAAAAAAGTTAATTTTTTTTAAAAAAACAAACACTTTTATTTTACACTAATATATAGAATTACATTGATGTAAATTGCAAACGCCACTAGGTTCATATTACAAATTTAAATGAATATAATAATTACAACCGACTTACAACATTTCAGATTTCACATGTGGAATACAAAAGTAAATAATACCATGTAATGTTGTTATGGAGCAGAAGTTATCAGTGAATTGAGCGAAGGCAAGAAACAATTGTAAAAAAGTATTTTCTAAGATGTTTCTCTTAATAGGATTCTAGATATTTTTTATTCTTATTTTAATCAGACCTTTTAAATCGATTTTGTAACTATATGTCCCTTTTTACCTGATATTAATTCACTATTAGAAAGTATTAGAAGCAAGAAATTATAGCTCAGTCACAAAATATAGTTATATAAGGTTTTTCAACAAGAGCGGTCATTTTAAATCAATAGAAAAACGCAATATTTCCGTGAAAAGTGGTGATATTTTTAATTCAATCTAAAGTACAAAGTATGAGGTTAGTAATGAAACACAGTATCTGCCAAATATCTAATTCTTATGAATTAAATGACTGCTCTTGTTGAAACATCTATAAAATGCCCGCGCTTGTTTAAAGTCTCATATATACATTTAAGGTGTGATTAATATAAAAAAGTTTTCCTTTTTCATAAATATATTTACGTCAGATTACATAAAAGAATGTATGCTTTCGCTTAAATACGTAAATAAAAATGCTATGCGAAGGTTACGTAACCTTCGCGTTATTCACAAATTTCTATATAATACATGTAGTTATTTAAAGGATTTTAAGTATATTTTGCATTTTTTTAATGATATGGCAAAATAAATTATGAAATATGTACCGTGATAATGTTTCTTTTACATATTTCTTAAACAATTTCTTATTAAAATAAAACGTTGTGTGATCGTTATCTTAGTAACTTTATTCACCTTATCATTTACGGTTTATACAAAAATATAACCATAAAATAAAAATAAAAATAAAGCAGACCAGGATGTACTTTTGTTTAAACAATTACAAAACTAGACAAGATTACAGCTTGCAGAAATATCAAATAAAGTTACTTGCATTTAGCTACATGTAAGGTTCATTTATAGGTTACCCAAGTAGAAACGTTAACCGGGATCAGGCTCTGACGGGGCATGCATTATTAGGGCTTGCCAGACAGGGTTCCTTATGAGGCTCTGACAAGGAATGCCTTAGCATATTTAAACTGTAATTAAAATGAACACGGTAGGAACTAGGTTCAACAATGAAAGTTAAATATAAATTTTTAATTAAAAAATACGAAGAAAAATTAGTAACACAAAGAATGCGCAAGATCACGATGGCAGCATAAAAAATGAATCTACTTTAAAAAATGAAGAATTTATTTCATAAACAATATCTCAAGTAATTTTAAATTCTAATGCAATACATATTTCAAATAAGATTGACAGATAAATACAAAAGCTGAGAATTAATAATGAGACAATCAAGAATGTAAGAAGTTTGAATTGAGTGACTGTTAACATGTTTAATAATTAAGTTAAAAAAACTTGAACAACAGCTTAAGTTAAACTAATTAATATTTTATTAAGATAGTTGTTAGATGTTTAGTTATTCAATTTAGTTATAATCAATAACAACAATCAGAAAAATGTTGTTTAGTTTCCGAGGTTGAAGCTCATTTGAAGGGGAAACTAACAGTAACAATACAATGATATGCGTATTTGATAAACAATAGATTCTCTTCTAGTAATTACGTATGAATAATGAAAAACTTGTAATCCTTTTAAGAATAAACATTTTGTTCTGTTTCTCTCTCACTCTTTCGTTTAATAAGTCGCAATATTAAAAGAGATATCAACATATCATTAAAAGTATCAAAAGTTACAAAAGTAGTCACTTGACGCACTTCTCTCTTCCTTCTTCCATCGTATATGCGCTGTGCACTGTGTCAATTGTTTGTGCTGCCTCAAGTTAATTATTAAGAATTCGTTTCTGTTTCATAATGTAATCTAATTCTTAGTTATGTACTTCTAGTTTTAGCGTCCCGATATACCACCCGCACTGGACGGTTCTTCCTTTCAATGAATTGCTGTCTCCTTTATACAACAGAATGTAAAAGCAATAAAAATCAGTTATGTTACTAATCGGTCATCATATGAAATAGTTAACACTAACAGCAAAACCCATAAGTAATTCACAAGCTATAAAGTGTCAAACATACAACAGCTTATTCCGTTTCCTTAACCTCAAACAAAACGTTTGTAATCCGATACCCTGGGCTCTAACCCCAGGGTGCGAGCATCATGTTTGCAAAGCAAATACAAAACCCTCTAGTGAGATTCTATTGCTAGTGAAACTCTAGTAAATTTCAAAACGTGACGGAGAGAAGTATATATTAAGTCATATACTTGAGCCCATAATTTAAAACAAACATCCTATTTGTTTACTAAAAATATAAGCAAATTTGCTAATCATAAGAACACTTAAAAATAATTAATAGAGCAAATATTGTTTAATAAATATTAAATTATGTTAATTAGGAATGTTTAGATAATAATACATGTGTTGCATATTAAAAAAAAGTTCATCTAAAATTAAAAAAGTAAAAGTAAAAATGATTAAAAGTTTGTTACTATGATAAATACATTTATTAATGTTTCAAACCCTACTGTGTTATCATAGTTGCAGCACGTAATTGTCAGGGGCTTTAATTTAGAATTAATTATATCATCAACTAGTTACTATATTTGTCCGTTAATTAACAGCTGTACTCTTTTACAAGATATACTCTTGTGTCACAGACATTATGTTAAATTCTGCAACCGTATAATAATTAATAATCAGACATAATTATGATAAATTTTGCATTTATTATCTTAGTTAGTGTAGTATTCTAAATCCATGCCAGTAGAATTCTATTATTGCTTTGACAGACCTGGCTTTTGCTCTTACATCACATTGCTTTGTATTCACTCACAATTTACTGAGTTAGATATATTAAGTAATGTTATTAAGTAATTTCAATAATTCAACAATTTATTGAAAACAAAATATCTGTTAAAAACTACAATTAGAATGTAAATCAATATTAATCAGTAATTGTAATTGTAATCATTAATCAATAATAAATCATATATCTACTTGTTCAAGTAAAGTTTGAAACCAAACCTTACCTCATATAAAAAAGGTTGTCTACTTGCATAAGTAGAGTTACAAACCATAAATATTTAATTCTAGTTAATAGTGGAAATTCTTTCTTAAAAAGAGCACAATGGGACTGGAAATAATTTATGTTGACAGATAAATTTGTGGTATAACATACACTGAAAATGTCATTACCCTTAGTTTCTCAGTTCGTGAATTATATTGTATATAAAATAATAATTTGTAGATTTTGTTAACAGTCAAGCGTTTTTAGTGTTGTATGTAGTTCATATTTTTTTATTTGGAAAACGGAGAAACACCATCGCTACATGCTCATAGAAGTCAAATAATAACACAGAATACAATTTGTACGAATTACAATTTGCAAATTTAAATATTTTTCTTTTCGACAGAAATTTTAAGTTTTGAATAATGTAATACCTATATGTAACATTTATGTAGCAGATTCATTTCTAGATAATGTCTTTACTACAAGTTTAATATACTCAATAGAAGTTTATCTCACTTACTCTGGCTACTCCCTGCGTATAAATGATTCCGTTTATCCATATTATTTATTAAATAATCAACACAATTTTTTATTAAAATCACTGCACAATCAGAATGTTTGCATCTATGTTCTCAATTCAATACTATCGACTAATCAAACTAGGTGTCGCTTTTAGCAGTACGTTTACAAATTATAACATTTTATTATCTTACTGATAACATTTCCAATTATATTAACAATATAAAATTCGTTATCGCATAACTTTGTCGTGCGTTAGAGTTGCAGTCGACTATAAACTATGAATAATACTGAGTCATTTATTTTTGATTTAATAAGAAATGTGTCATCAGGCAACAAACAGGATTAAAGTACAAGATCCGATGGTATTTCATAAACAGTTACTTTGTAATTATAAAGTGCCTGGGGAAGCAAAAATTCTTTCGTCAAATTATGAAAATAATTGAGTCTTCAAAACAAAATGACATTTCAGTACTGACTGATATATGATGAATTTATCACAGAGAGGAAAGGGGATTGTGTAGTTGCCGCGGGTCTCACACGTTTAAGAGACTCCAACTAAGTAAATTGTTGATGGATGCAATTGATTTTGGCATAAGGTTATTTACCTTCAACTTATTAAATTTTAATTATGACATTGTCCAATTGAGTTTTCATTTTTTGGGATCTCGAAAATATTTGCTGCATGGTTGCGTGATTACGAAAACAAAACAAATTTAAAATATCCCAGTAGAGGCAAATGCAGACGAGTCAAAACATGTACTCGTTCAATGAGCGAGATAGCAATCTTACCACTAATTGTTGGAAAGAGATAGTCTATTTTATACAATCTTATGAAATACAAACCTTATAAAAAGGTGCGGACGTAAACCATGTTTCTTTTTTAGGTAATAGAATTTTCATTAGTAGAAATTCCGATTTTCCATTGTTTTGAAAAAAGTACCGTCACTAAAACCAATGCAACTTGTAAAGTAATGGTCAGAATGTCATAAAATTTTGACAGATATCGTTTGAAGGTTGGTACTATCTAAAAATCATATAGATATTGAATAGTGACGCCATCTATGTGTAATTCTACGAACTTATTAAGAGTGTGTTATATAACATACTTAAATACATAAAGTACGAAAGAATTTTGATATTATTAAATTTTGAGAGTTCAGATAGTTCAAGAGAGATATAGAACTCTGCAAATGTCCGAGGTCTGTGCTACAGACCAATTTTATCAAATTATTACATTAAAAAAAAAATTTAAAAATGTTTAACATCATTAATTATTTTTTATTATATTTTATTTGTTGGAATTATATTTTCGCAAACCAAAGGAAATGTCTGCTAATCTGTAGTTTAAGTTCCTCTGCTGATATCTATTTGATTTAAACTTTGTAACGAAAACTATGTATTACAATGTTAATTTCCACTAAATAGTTTCGTGAAATGTTACACTTTGTGAACTTATTGTCACTATTGAGTGAGAAAGTGAATTGTGAGCGAACTCTTTTTCATGACAACAATTCCTAGATTTTAATAAACACGATTTCGAATGACGTCTAAATTATTTACTGAGATAATCTTACTCTAATCAAAAGATAATTTCCAATTATACTAATTTATCATAAGCCTATCAAGGTAAATAATCTAAAAGATAAAAACGTACGCACATACTTACGTGGAAGGCTATATCAGATGAAATTCAAAGGCCAGACTAATGTTTGTTAATTTAGTATCAACAAAAGCAAGCAAATGTTTATTTGAGATTAACTAAACGAGAGTGGAGTATTGTTAGAGTCGTCATTATCATTTTGTGTTCCCGGATATGCATTTTTGTTTTTTGTAATTCTGTTTAATACTTTAGATAACTGGGACTATTTTTATTTCATGATTTAACTAAATAAAATGTGTTTATCATTTAAAATTGCAGAAGAATAGTCATGTGTATCCCCGGATCTGGATTTTTTTCAAACTGGGCAACAACTTAAAACTGTCACAATAGGCATGCTCGAATATGCAACTCCTAAATTCGTTCTGAGATTAGGGGCTGATCTTGTTGAGTATAAAAGATTTAGGCCCGGTTTTATGGTCTTTTATTTACTTCGGGGTTACGAAACCCCGAGTTAGCTTAGTTCGATACTTATTTTTGTATCGGGTTTTATGGTCCAAATTTAATTCCGTGTTAGTTAATACTGAGAAAAATAAATAAACCGTAACGTAAACCATTCATTTTACGGCAAGTGGTACGTAGCAGAGATAATAGTACGTTGTAGATTTAAATGTTTATGAAATGGGAATATTTGTTTACATTAGTAAATGTCAGATTCAGTTTAATTATTGTTTTAAAAATGTCTGACAAGAGAACACGTACGTTTAATTTCTCTATTGAGGATTGCCAAGTTCTAATAGATGCGGTGGAAAGTTTCAAGCCAATTGTTTTAAACACGAAAACGGATGGAGTCACTTCCAGAATTAAGGTATGTACTAATTGTCTAATATTATTGCAAGTATTTCATATAAATAAAGAAAAATAATTACTAGGAGAAGGCTTGGGATGACATTACGGCTATGTTTAACACCAGAAGCGTCTTGCAGAGGTCTAAAGAAAACCTCAAACTTAAATTTAAGGCAATGAAAAAGGATGCCAGAAAATTATCAGCAGCAGATAGAAAATCAATATTTGGTACAGGAGGTGGACCGGCAACAAATCCGCAAATGAACAATGTCCTTTACAGAGTTAAAGATTTCATTAAGTTGTCGGCTGAGGGTGAAGAAGGTATATTAGATTCGGATTTTATAAATTTACCTGGTATGTAATTTAACTCATGTACTCAATACATTTATTCTCGATATGATATTTCTATGCATATAAATACGTGTAATTTAAGGTCCGATACCACATACCCAAGAGTCTCGTATGGCAACAGATGAGGGAGCATATGTTAGAGAACTAATGCAAGAAGAGGATACTGAAGGTAAAGTAAAAATATTATGTGGTTTTGAAAATGTTTACTTAAAATTATGAAGACGAATAAATAATTATTATACTTCATTATAGAGCCTGTACAGCAACATAGCTGGGATGATTATACACCAGCTATGTTGTCCATGAAGGTGCATCCTTTTTTAAAAGAACCCAACGAAAATAATGTGCTGAGTCAGACTCCAATAAACGTAGAAGCGTCAACGTGTAATAATAATAACATTGATAATGATATATGTTACAACAATAACAGATACATAACAGAAATAGAAATAGAATGTGAAAACATTAAATTAAAATTACTAAAAAAAAATCTTGAAAATAAAAAATGAAAGAATACTTTATAAAGATTATTTCAATTAAGATGATATATTATAAATTGTACAATTAATACATAATAAACTATAGTACAAAAAAAATATATATATTTATATATTAGATAATATTATATATTAATTTAGACAATTAGGTATCCCTGTTTCTAATTCTGTCGCGAAAATAGGAAATAAATACATTTCTGCTTCCAATCTGGCTTCCATTATCTTCAACAGTAGCAGAAATATTCCCTTCGGAAATAGCTCTTGCAAGTGATACTCTTGTTTCTGAATCTTCTGGTGGCTCTTGTTCTTTCTCCATTATAGCAATATTATGCAATACTGCACATGCTACAATTATGCCTTGTACTGATGTCTTCTTTAACCGAATACCCATAGCTAAGACTGGGAATCTTCTTTTCAATACACCATATTGTCTCTCCACAACATTCCTCGTTCTAATTTGCGACTCATTAAACAACTGGTGTTCAGGTAAAGTGCAATGCCTCAGTGGTGGTATCATAAAGGGTTTGCATGCATAACCAGAATCACACAATAATACATTATTGCCAAATACTCCTAACTCAAACTGCGATTGTATCCTTGAATTTTCAAAAATTGTAGAATCATGAGTTGAGCCAGGCCATCTGGCTACAACATCTAGGATTTTCAAGGAATGATCAGATATTGTTTGTACATTGTACGAGAAATATCCCTTTCTATTCCTATATACTTCGGCATCGGCACCTCCTGGAGATTGTATTTTAACATGGGTGCAGTCTATGGCTCCTATTACCCTTGGAAAGCTGGCTATGTTGTAAAAGCCCATATTTACTGCTTGTATTTCTGAGACAGTTGTTGGCATTTTCACATACGCTGGTCTTAATTCTGCTATTGCAGTAGTGACTCGGTGAACTGTTCTAGATGCTGTTGACTTATGCACTCCAGAAAAATCTCCAACCACAATTAAAAAACTCCCTGTTGCATAATATCTCAGAGTCAATAACAACTGATTCATTGGAGATAGAGACGTAGTATCATTTCTGAAAGTGTGCATTATTTTAAGGTTATGCTTAAGTGATTTTACAGTATAAGTATATACATATAGCTGTGTTTTATATATTACCTGCTACTTGAAAATTCCAACTTGTCATTAATGAGATCTAAAATCTTCAATACAGTTGCCTTTTGGAAGCGAAATTTTTCATAGAAATGCATGTCATTTAAGTCATGCAAATAATTTGGTTTTTTTTTAATAATTTTCTTATTTCTCAACTTAATACTATATTCGTATAAGAGCTGGTCTTCCTCATCATCTGTTATTGCTAATTGATTATAGTCACTCACAAATAATAAAGAATTCATCATAAATAATTTAATTTATTAATATTATAACCTAAAATATTATAATAATGATAGCTAAACTGGCTGAGATAGCATGATATTTTATCTCTGTTGCACACACTTACTCCGGGAGTTAAGCATTTAAACATTGATTTTTGACGGGATATCTTACTCCGCGATTTTAGTTCCGAGTTAGCGTTAACCCTTGACCATAAAACTCATTTTTCGTTTAATTCGGGAGTTAGCTATTTAGTTCGGTAGTAAGACGAACCATAAAACCGGGCCTTAGGCTCCTATTTTGTAACTGCTTACCTGAAGTCTGTTAACTCCTGACGATTTTTCAAAGATTTATATTTTTTAAACTAAGCTATGTAAGTTTACACAAAACTATCAGAAGACCTTAAGTAAACAACAAAATAAATCCCATACCTTGGAACGAGCTTAAGTAAACTAATTTAGAAAATAAAGCACTTTAAAAAATCGTCAGAATATGATGAACGCCATTTAATAATTTCTATAAAACTGTGCGCATTGATAAAGTTGACTATCAGGACCTCAAATGTTCAATTATATTTTAATAACTCGCTAATTAAAAAAGACATTGTTTCCTTTTAGTTATTAAAGGGATACAACGTTATAGAAAATTTAGAGATAGCATATTTAACACAGAATTCTTATACATATAGAAAATAACTGACCTATCCATTACTAGTGCGACATGTTACGTCATAAATATGGCCGACATCTGTACCGCTTAAGCTACAATTCAAATTCTATTTACACCTATTTCAATCAACAATTAAAAAATCCATCGCTGAAAAATGAGTTCACAAGCCCATTACAAAATAAGGCTGTAAATTTCGTATGCCCTATCTTAAATTCCATTAAGTACTGGTCTAAATTAGCATTTTCTAGTGATAATCTTCTTTCTAACTCTTTCTCTTCTGTGAAAGGTGGAAGCATCCACTATAACCATTATTAATATCGTGCTAAGGATCCTTCAGAGCGACACATTTGAGTGACATTCTATTTTAAACGAATCGACGATATCTAATCACTAACGGTGCACATTTCACAATAAACAGACTTTTACTCTCATTTACTTGTAAAGTAACTAGAACCTAATTATTTATCATTATAGTTAAACATTTTTCAAGTGCTTGTTTCTTGTTAGTAAACTTAAATATTACTTACACATTATTATTGAATGGTGAGGATTATCAATTATTCGGATTTGTCTATCGGGCTGCAAAGGCTCGCCGTAATGTCCACCAATTGAATCAGGCAGTTGCCAACGAGCACTACGTTCCTCAGCTTGACTACGTGGAAAATAAAGTGGTAGCAACACCTAAACATTAAATCAAAATTAATATCTGACCAATTATTCCACTTTAGACACTCTTAAATACAACATTCAAACACTTTATGTACCTCATAAATTCCTGCATCAGAATTTAACAGTGTTAAAACAACAGTGTGAACAGAACTCCCATAATTTTCTAAAAATCTTCGTATAGTACCTAGAAATATAAAGAAAGAATTATAATTAAATTAATCGAATCTCTTCAAATAAAAATGACATAGAAGTAAAGACATAAACCTAAACAAATAAAGTGTGAATCTTGAATAAATATTATTCTGTTCCACCAGGTGTCTGATTAATACCGAATTATATATGCTAACATATATGGAAATACCTGTTGATATATAACTATCTATAAAATGATATTTATTGAGACTTACGTAATGCAATGTGAGCACCTTCATCAGGAGGATAATTTCTGTGAACTGAATTTATAACTGGAAGTGCTATTGAATGGAGGCCAAGTTCGCGGGACTTTTGTAAAACATTTCTGAAAATGATAACACGATTAATAATTTTAGTTATTTTGTAAACAATTTATTAAAAGTATGTGATTTATAAATATTTATTGTTTATAAAAAGATATCTATAATGTTAAATTCTCGTCATTTTCTTTATGATATACGTGACAAACAAAACAAGTTTTAAATTCTTTTTGGATGAGTGATAATAATAGAATTAATAATATGTAGAATTCTGACAGAAAACAAACTAAATATTTCTTAGCAAATTCATAGTAAAAGCATATCGCAAAATAGTGAAGTTTCTGTCACTTTTGGACTTCCATTGTAGTACGCATCAACTGTTTCATCGCTTTAATTGTGATAGGTGAAAATGATTTCGCCATTTGTGTCGTCCACAGCAATGACATTTCATATGAACGATTGTGAAAAACTTAACCTAAAAATTCATCGGTTTTAATAAATGTGATTTCGAAAGGAGTACAAATTATTTACTGCGAGAGGAAGTTTTTCAAACAGTGGTACTTTTTCGTTCAAGAAGCCCCACATAAAAAATTCTAGCGGTGTTAAATCATACGATCTAGGCGGTCACTTGTTGTGGAACCTTAAAATGACTCATGTTATATGAAAACTCTTTACTTAAGGTTTCAATTTGTAGAATGAACACGTTTTTAAAGATATAGAGTGTAAGTGCCTTATTCTGTACGTTACTTTAATGATCTTAAAATGTCATCGGTGAATAATGATGTTCTATGACTCTTATAACAGGTATGCATAAGAGTCACGCGACGTTATGACAATGATATGCTTTTGTGGTATAGTAATAAACGAATAAATGTGTAATAAACTTATAAAACTAACTCTGAACATAGAAACATAGAAAATACTGCGTTTAATAATTTCTCAATACCTATAACACGAATGGAGTGTATTTTCTGCAGCTGTTTGATATTTAATGTTGTATTTAGGTCCGACCGTGTGAATTATGTAACGGGCAGGTAGATTATGACCTTGAGTGACACGCACCTCTCCCGTTCTACATTCTGTAAAATAAAAAAAGATAATAAACCTCCTGTTACAGTTAACTTATTCCAAACAATCGCATTAATATACCTTTTATATCTAAAATAATTTCTTCTTTTAATTGTGATCCAGCTCTTGAAAATATTCTGTCACATACAGCATTTCTTTCATTCATTGATTCATTTGTAGAGTTAACAATAGCGTCAACTTGTAACGTTGATATATCACCCACCCTGTAATAAATAGAGAAGTGTTATATGGTAACGAGTCAATGGTTTGAATCTCGACTAATTACATTTGTTTGAAACATACCACATTATTACTTTGTTATTAATATCTGGATCGTATGGAAAAGGACTGATATCATATTTTGGTTGATCGTTGGTGTGGCTATAGTCTACTAAATGATGTGCAGGAGGTGCAGGCACTTCACTCCATCTTGTCAAAGAAGTTATTGGTAATACATCTGTCGCTAAGCCCAGCGGCTCCATTATCCCGGATACCAATCGCATCGTCAGGAATTACTGGAATAAATGAAAGATAATTAGTTCATTCGGTAATAATGTAATGGGCTTGTGTCCTCATTTTTTAGTGGTCGATTTTTCAATTGTTGATTGAAATTGATGTTAATAAATGTGTATTGGCGTGTTTATTTTATTAAATATCTAAATGTTGACAGAGATATAGCAATTAAAAATTTGAATTGTAGTTTTAGCGCTAGAAATGGTCGGCCATTTGTATGACTTGAAATGCATTTTAACGTCAGTTATTTGTTGAGTAGGTCAGTGCTGTGGTAATGGTTTGTAGCCGTTGGTAGTTAAAATAATCAAGTTAAGTCAAAGAATAATAAGTTTTTATTTTATTTAACCCTGTTACGCCAGACTTAATATTGGAATTTTATTGTTCCTTGAAATAGCTGTAAATAATATTTCATATTTTGATATATAAATACATATAGCCGAGATTTATAAGTTGTAAGGTTGGTACACTGTATTCTTGTCAGAGTTCTGTCAAGAATATATATCTTTTACGCTCTGTTGTATAAAAGAGATAGCAACTAGCGGTTTGACTTTTTTATTTGTTAATATCTCCTAACATATAAGGAGTTATTAAAAAATAATTAAACATTTGAGGTTCTAGTAACCCACTTTATCAATATAGAAATTAATACATAGGATACAAGCCCATTAGCTTTAAGTCAGCTAGCTGCTATGAATCTTTACTGCAAGACAATTAGTATATGAAAAGCAGACAACGAACTTTGGAATTACGTTATGGCAAGCTATTTTCATTACACGATAAAATTGATACCTGTCACTTTTTCTTGCAATGAGCCATACAAAGCTTAACACAGTAATAGGTCGTATAAATAGTAATTTTAAAAATATTAGAACAAAATTTAGCTGCAAACTGAACTATGTAATATATTCATAATAATTTTAAAACTTTGGAGTTCAATACGGCGAACCATAATTTGTTGGAAAATAATTTCATAACAAAAGCAAAAATATTATAATTTACAAAACTAATTTTAAACACAATATTATTATTTATTGTTTAAATATCGATTTAATACAAATTAAATGTAGTCTTTATTGAATTTAAAACATAATAATATGTCTTTGTTAGTAAAACAATACTTCATCGTATATAATTAAAAAAGTTATATTTTTTGTTAAAACCTTTACATTCATTATTACCTCTGTATGTTATATTTCTAACTTCGTCGTCGTCCTACTACACAGGCTATGCAAATGAAGTGGAACAAAGTTGTGAATACAAATGTACTGGTACTTGCAAAACAACTACCAACATAGAAACCAGTTTTACGAGAACAAAACCAGGTAAACCTTTGTAAAATATTTAAAGAAGTAAACGGTCAACGTTTTCTAATCAATAATTTTTATTTACTTAAGTTGGTATATATGTATATAAGTATTGTATGTACTTTAAATTGTATTTGATTATTAAGAAAATAAGTCATTGTATTTACCCTCAAATGATTTTATATGGTTATGGTTATTTAGCATACATGATGGACAGTCTAATGACAACGTGACCTTTTGTAAGAAATCTTTTATTGTCTGCGAGTAATTGATTGACCTTCAAGATATCTGAACCCTTGACTTGATGCAGGTTGAAACTTGTGACGGACACATGTGATGGTTAATCTTTTTGAGGTTATGTTTCGAAATTACTTTTAAGTTCTATAAAACTATACTCCATGTTGAAATGTTGTTTATCAAAGTGATCAAATTATTTGTTAATTAGTCGTAATATTAATAAAGGTATTAGCAAGCAAAAGTGTAGTATAAAGTGGCTTGAAAATTAAATGGACAAAAACAACGTTTTGTAAATAATTTACTGACGTCACGATTTGATATTTCTACACTTCTTTAGTATCTCTTTTCTATAGTAGAGATAGAATTATACCTAGGGTGTCTACAAATAAAGTTATGAGCTTGTGAATTATGCCACCCAGAGTACTACCCCTACGAATTCCTTTTTCGTTTTGGTGGTACAAAATATTTGGCAAAGAGAATGCAATTGTTTGTTCCCTTAGATAATGGGCTTTTGTCCTCATTTTTTGGTGGTCGATTTTTCAATTGTTGATTGAAATTGATGTTAATAAATGTACATTGGCGTGTTTATTTTATTAAATATGTAAATGTTGACGGAGATATAGCAATTAAAAATTTGAATTGTAGTTTTAGCGCTAGAAATGGTCGGCCATATTTGTATGACGTGAAATGTATTTTAACGTCAGTTATTTGTTGAGTAGGTCAGTGCTGTGGAAATGTTTTGTAGGTGTTGGTAGTCGAAATAATCAAGTCATGTCAAAGAATAATAAGTTTTTATTTTAATTAACCCTGTTAAGGCAGATATAATATTGAAATTTGATTGTTCCTTAAAATAGCCGTAAATAATATTTGATATTTTGATATATAAATACATATAGCAGAGATTTATGAGCTGTAAGGTTGGTAGCGGTTGTAATGTCACATGCATTTGAAATGTGTACAACGTTGAATCCCTTTAATAATTAAAGAGACAAAATGACTTTTTTAAATGTTAATATCTCTTAACATACATATAAGGAGTTATTAAAAAATAATTGGACATTTGAGGTTCTAGTAACTAACTTTATCAATATATAGTACACTTTTATAGAAATTAAGACATAGGACACAAGCCCATTGTTTGTTCCTTCAGATAATTATTTCCATTATTAAGATCCTACCTTCTATTAGTTTGAGAAACTTTGAGAAGGATGTAGCAAAGGATAAGGTTAGTCATTTGGTATTATACTCAGCAAACTATTTAGCAGACATGCAATGTCGTGACGGTAGACGGTCGACAGAAGACAGAACACAGGAAAGGGACAGCCGACCCCAACCACCAGTCCCCGGAGCCACCTTACAATACAGTCACCCTGTTATAGTCAGTTTCCGTTTCCTCGTACCGCTGTACGTCTTGTAATATGTTTATACATTTATAATGGTAGTATCTATTGGAATAAAAGCGGAAAGGTAAATTTTATATTTCCGGCGATCAGACCACAAGATATAAAGGTATACGGATGTATTATTATTGTCAAACTTTATACATTGGAAACGTTAAAGTTATAGTAGTTTAATAATATTCCAGATAGTGTGAAGGGGAAGGAACTATAACCTTAATATTATTCGACGTAAACAGAAAAATAGAGACCGTAAGTCCGGAGAAAAGACGGATTAACAAAGTTGCAGGTGATCTACCGTTGAAGGAAATTATGATTAGATACAATTTATTTGACCGAAAGTCAATTATGCCTAGAGAAAATTGATTTCTCGCGGGAGAATTAAAGAAAAGGTAATTTAAGTGATTAGGTGGGTTTCGAAGGCTAAAAATAAAAGCATATTTTCTCTAATGTTTTTCTAATATAATGAATGAAATATTTTATTTAAACTCTTCAATATATCAAAGATAAACATTTGACAAATATTTTGTGAAATTTTCATTTCAAAATATTGAAAATTCAGCCATTGGGACCTCATTTCCCATGTCCCTTCAGAATAACTCATGATACATTCTCCTGATATTGAAAAACCAAATTATTTTTGTTAGTAGATATATATAGTTCATGCTTCGACGAAGGATTTTAATTTTTTTTACTCACAACTAAATTTGCAAGGCCAAGTTTACCTTTTTTACAAAACTCTGTCAAAAATTCAAATTTTTCTATTTTTCATTTTTATTTGTCCAAGGAGCTTTAGTATATAAATGAATATATATATAATGTAACCATATTGATTACAGATATTCCTGTTTCCCCGAGCACCTTGATAAAACTTTTGATCGGCCTTACTCAACCAATTTATAAGTTATCCAACGAAATATTAATATCAAATATAAAAATAGTTCAACTTCTAAACAAAATGCCTCCAAAGCTCGTAAGCAATGTGCGTGCCTCACGATTTAAAGATTTATGAAACCTGGTTTTATTATCTTAATGATCTTTATTTTGTTTTTATCGTAAATATAATGAATTAGCCTTTAAAACTATTATAGTAAAACATATTCATATTGTCCAATATTTATTTAGAGAAGAAATAGAGAATCCTGCAAATCGTCTGGTTTGTCTCTGCCTTTAGCGTTCTTTTTGAATTGCCCGAAAATCACATTTAAATAAAAAGACAGTACAAAAATATTCTCCTTATAAAAACAATGTAAGAAAGTCTTTTAGTAAAGGAAGAACTTTACTTTTGAAATAAACCTAAAATCAATAATATCTTGTTTTATACTCGTATAATGAAATACCTTATGAAAAATTAAAGACAATTCCTTGTACTCCAACCAAATAAGTACAACGTTTATTTTTATATCTTCCTGTGCTTGGATTCGGTAAAAGCAAAATATCAAGGAGCTTTATAAGAAAGCCCCGTACTGATACTGGTATAGACAAATAGTATATTTCAAGGAAGGGGGAAGCGGATATAATATTAACCGAAGAAGCAATTCCGTTTGAATATACGATAAGCCTTGTGGTGTTCCCAATGTCTAGAAGAGCAAAACACGAAAGGTAATAAAATCCACAGGGACCTTACTTCCGTGCTTAGATCTGGAACACATAGTAGGGGGATAGAAAGGTTAGAGAGAAATAGGAATATTTGACCTGACCATTTGTAAGAGAGCAATATCCTGGATCAAAGATATAGACTAGCTGGATTTTAAATTGTTATTCATATTTTAAAAAGTGTCATAGACAAGAATCCAGATGATATGTCCTGTAAGATCAGTGATGTATTGGTAGCAACTACTAGCGCCACACTAGGGTACGGTAACATTTTAAAATATTTAATCAAGTCAATGTATTGACTTGAAACGTCAAATATTCGTTTATACTTTGGACACATCCGTGTACATAAAATAAAAGTTAGGTTATTACAGTAACTTGTTAACTATAACATAAATACTTTGCAAAAATTGCTAATTATGGGTAATAAACGTGCAGGCACGTTCATATAGGTTATGTTTTAAAACCATATTGTCAACGTAATATTTAAATGTTTTGTCTGTTCTTCCACACATGCGAGTTCGTACACAAAAGCCGAATAATCGGACCCAAACACGCATATGCGAACAAGTAATTATATAAGTAATTTATATATGGTGCTCGGACTCTCGTATCTCTAACCTTAAAAATAGAGTGTACTTCATTACGATTTGTATGGCTTTACGGTTTTGGTGTCATTACCTGCGTTACGTCATAACAAAGACAATGTAACTAAACCCATTACCTAAGGAATTACAAGTACAGTTGGGTAATATTGATGCATAGTTCAGGTACACGTGCTGCAACAATTTTCTAAAAATTACAACCGTATAAAGAACATAATAATAATAATACCTATCAAAAGCTGATAATATTTTATTTATAAATTTTCAGACACTCAAGATTGGTCCTACTTGTTCAAATTTTCTTTTTCGTTAAAAGAACGTTACTTGGTAAACCCCAGATAGAAAATGACTTTTGGAATTAACTTGTGGATACCTAGCAACAGCGAACCTTGAACTGCAAGACAATTTCTATATGAAAAAAAGAAAATGAACTTTGGAATTAGCTTGTGGCAAACTAGCATGCGAAACTTCTTTAATATTTTTAACGTAATACTACTATGTAAGTGATAGATACAAAAAATGTTGTTATTATTTCTAATGATAGTTTATTTACAAATTAGCATATTTCTATTTCTTACTATAATTATTTAAATGAGTAATTATTCTAATAATTAATACAAAATGAAAAAAAATATTATCAGCGATAATCAGGTGATAATTATTATTGTATTGGTGTTCTACATATGTTTAAATAAATCATTTAAACACTTGCACGGCCGGCTGATTATTTGCTATTTATGTGTAATTGTAAACAACATGTATTGGCGATCTCAAAATTGTTTCAAAATGCAAAATACTTTAAATAAAACAGAGTGTGTTACTTCTTTTGACTCTAATTATATTTAGTTTCGATTTTAATTATATTCTATTAATGTTGATGTTAAACTGATGCAGACTTTCAAAGGAACTGATTGTGAGTGATCGGTCTTGTTTATTTAGACATCTCCGTCTCCATTTTTGTAACGACAAACACTTAGTTCGTTTGAATCTGATTGGAGATGTGGAGAAGGCTCAATATATCTAGAGTTATTCCGTTAATTTTAGGGGTTACGCAGCACGTGTTAGATTCCACGTGTGTAAATAATATAGTGGTTTAATAAGTGTTTTGATATCCATGTAACACATGATGACCCATATAAGATTGTCACGTCAACAAATCTAACAACTTCAACACAATAACCACTTATTGCACACAACGACAAGTCACTCTTATACAACTTCAATTAATCTACTTTTATTGAACTTACTTTATCAATTCCTTTACCTAAGAGATTCATATCTATGTGTACTAGAGCAACTTCATCACGTTTTTGTACTTTACACTTACTTTTTCTTGAAATAATTACTAAACAAATAAAACAAAAAACATAGCCTGGACAATTAGCCTACTTTGAATGGTTTAACAGGATTACGTATTGAATAGGTATTTCAGTATTCAAAGAGTCCTCTTCAAAGGATAAAGGAATTCCCACGCAGGACTTCAACAATTATTTGATAAGAAATAAAACATAAAACAAGAAAACATCCCACACGACTTGAAATACAAATTATGTGTGTATTGTTATTGGATGAACAATGTAATTTAATCACAAAATTTTGATGTAATAACACGACATTCTTCATTAGATTAAAATAGTATTATTTAACTATAAGAAGGATAAAAGATGTTTTAGTTTTTCTTTACCATTTTGTTGTAAATTTTTATGCATATTTTGGGGGCCAATTTTGTGGGACAAACATGATACAATATTGACTTGATAAAAATTGCGTAAATAAGGGTACAAATTTTTATTTAACTGTGGGCCAAAACCATTGAATTTACGTACATTTATTCCAGAAAAAACCAAGGGTTTATGTCTGTACTAGAGTGATAGAGGTAAAAGGCAGTAGAAACTAAAATGAAGATAGAAGTGTGGAAGGATAGGGAAAAGATAATAGAGGGTTTGTCGAGAGGAGACAAGGAAGGCAAAAGGTGATAGACGGAGGTACAGGCAAGAAGGAAGGAGAGAACATGAAGAGAGAGAGTCAAGATCTTCTCTTGACTCTCAGAGAAGTAGAAAGTACTTTTGGAAGTATAAAAGTCTAGAATAGTTTAAGTTTAATTTTTAGTTTGAATTTATATGAAATGTATTTGAAATATAATGTAGAATGTAAAGCCGAAAGGTACGAAATTAATACAATAATGTTCCACCGAATATCCTGTTTGGAATATGTTCCCCTTTTGTACCGTTTTTGAATATTTCTTTTGTTAATACTATTTTTGTTTTTTAATATAATTCGCTGTTATATTTTTGACGGTAAAGAACGGTTTCTTCCCCGTTTACATCGAGTCATACTTATTACATATTTTTATCGTGTAAACCGATACTGGAATAAACAAAGTGATTCTTTCAAGGAATGCCAAAATGAATTACACACTCTTTCAATTTTTGGGACCGCTACAAAAATGTAAATGTTCATTTTGTTTACTGGGGCGCAGACAAATACAAAACAAATATTTACAGTGGATGTCACATAATGAATTTATTAAAAAAAAAGTTGTTTAATCATCAAATAATAAACATACACAAATCGATTTGATTATTGGAACATGACATTTAAAAATACCTGAATGCTACCTTGTTCCTAATATAGTAAACTATTTCAGGATTGACAACATCACCCACCCGTTATCCACCTACGCTACCTTTACCACCACCACCAGCAGGGGCAGCAGTAGCAGCAGTATCAAAGACACCCACAACACCCAGCAACGATCCGTTCACCGTTCGCATTGTCGTTCCAGTGGCTAACTTCAAGTACATCCCGTTTGTAAAACAAGGATGGATATACGGGATTGTAATATCGGTGTGCATTCAGAATCACTGCTTTTGTACCGTACCGATCAAAAGCACTGTACTGGAATGGTGTGATATGAATATGAAGGTAATCAACGACAAAAAATATATATAGTTGTATACACACACATGTACATTGTATACATACACATTACATTTTAAATATACATGACTATTTTAAATTATCATCTGAAATTATAATGGCCCATAATATCACAAATTAGATTAAAACTTCTAATGAACTAAATAATTACTTGTAGAATAATTTTGCAATATATCTAGATGACAATAGCAAAACAGGACTTCTTTAGATTTGATATTTTCATAGTGGCGCCCAATTTAAAATTCTTATACTATGAGAACAGAATTTATATTGAAATTTTACAATGAGTAAATGAAGATTATTGCTATAAAAATTATGTAGCAAACTTGTGATTAGATTTATCTATACTTGGTGATAATCTCTTATTTTAAATCTATATTTTATGTCAAAGACAAATTAGAACAAAAAGACTTTCTTGGCAATGTAGAAAAATAAGTCATCCACATAGTCATCTTTGTGTAGTTATTAGCACTATGATATTTTAGCAGTGCGATGTAATAACGTGGACTACATTACTACCTACTCCCAACAGCAGGCAGTGTTCCCATGTGGTCACCCATTCAAGTACAAACTACACTCAATACACAGCAAATAATTTGGACTCTATTGAAAATCATAGTTATTAAAATCCATCGCTTTCAAAATGAAAGAGTTTGCTCAGAAATCAGTCGTTTATACGAAATATCTCTGATATGGGCTATTAACCGCGAAACCACTTCTCCTTTCAGAATCCAAGCGACGAAAAGTTGATGCGGTTAAATTTGGGTATCAAATCGATGATATAAGGAACGTGTTTTAGTCAACGACTTATCCACTTCGGCTATCGCTGAGGACAAGATTAATTTTGTGGTTTGTTTAGAAAACATATTCCTTATATTCGGTCGAATCAGTGGCGTAACTATTATACAACTCTATGGTTTCTATACAATCACTTCCTTGGCACTGTGACATACAATCTCCTCTCTACTCTAAGAAGGTCCCCCAAGGTTCCCCATGTGATGACATTCATTGCACGCTATAACGAATCGAACTAATCCAGTATACAGATATTTGCTATTGCACTTTATTTTACAATATTTTATTAATGAAACTGAAATTAATATCTTCTTTTTATAGGTTATAAAAATTCCCATCAACAAAAGTACTTATTTATGAGCCTTTTTAATAAATTGAACACTAAAATAAGTATAAAATCGCATCAGAACTATTCATATGAACTTCCAACACTATTAAAACTAAGGTGGCCGTGAAATATTTGAATATAAATCATTTAATATTTCCGGTTTATCAATCGATGTTGTCATGACGTCACACGTATTAGTGTTTTAATTTATTTAAACTGACATTGTTGTTTGTCGATCACTTAGCCCTTATCCGTTATCCGTTATCCGTTAGCCTTTGCACCCGTTTGTAGTTTTATTCGGGTGAATTTGTGGAGTCTGTAGGCGCCATTCTGTCCGGAACTATTTCGATATTCTTCGTGTTTATTTTAGAGTTTACTATAGATTATACAATAGTTTTGGCTACTTTGTCAATACATGGGTTATTCCATCTTAAGTGAACCATTATTTATCCTCTTTGATTATTTTATAATTTCATTCAGATGATGTACTCTTAAAGTATCATTCCCACTCATTGGTTTAATTTAATTTTGTATTTAATTTAAATTGTTTAGCATATGGCAATACGCGTAGTCATTCACAGTACCATTTTTAATTTAATTTATTTTTTAAGTTTTCTTAGTTTTTTTTAGAACCTTACAAGATCCAATGTCTTAAGTTAAAAATATTAAATTAAGAAAAACTATATTATATTATAACCTCCAAAATGTGACAATCTTTCAAAATGTAGTAGGATTTACTTTTAAAAGAAGTTTAATGTCAGTTTTTGAAAAATATAGAAGTGAAAACAATTTCTATTACTAATTGTTATTAAAAATAGCAATTTTAATTATTTCACATACAATTTTATTGAACTGTCAAAATTTATATTACTAACGATGCATACGCACCAACTAAATTAACTAAACTTAAATTAAAACATAAATGTGAAGAGGAATGCTTAAACGAGAACCTGAAATCTAGATTACAATATTAAATAAAAACAGTAAATTAAATATCAAAACGTGAGTGGGAATGAGGCTTAAGTGCCTTTGTCACATAACTTTTTTAACTTTCATTTTATGTTTTAACTTTAAATGTAAGTTTTGTTATGGATCGTTTTTTAACAAAGGCAATTTGAGTAGCCTTAGGTTCTTTCTTTATCAAAGAAATTCAGTTTGTTATATTTTGTATTTAATTTAATTTAGAATATTAAACTTAGAATTATAAATGTAGAATAAAATTATCGAATGGTGTCATAGCGTTACAGGCAACATAGTATTCTCTACTCAGAATGCATAAATCACATCTCCACCGAATCTCTGAGGATCCCATTAGAAACGGATCAGTAGAATAGCGAGCTGGACTTGTCCCGCGTTAAAATGAATTTGCCTCACTTTTAAAATAAAACTCTTACATTTTCGATATAAAATAATTGAGTAAAATGAGTTCATTTTACAATATGTGTACGAATATACGTGGGTTGACATTTTGTATTTTGTCTGAAAGCTACGTTGTCGATGTCGTTGTACGGTTGAACCACATGCAGATAGGTTGTTTCCGTTAATGGTTGATGAAACATTCCGCCACATTAAATTTTCCATTTCGGGAACTAATTAAAATGTTCATTTAATTACCGAACCTTTGTAATAATTAATTGGAAAATGTGACATGCATGGAAAAAATTTAATTAGGTACCAATTTACAAAGGTCTTTCAACTATATTATTATGAATACGAGTGTATATACCCTGTAAAATTCAAGTGCAAATGCGCCAGACGTCTTATCAAGGAGATATGTTATAGATTAAATCTTGTAGTCTAGCTACAATCTAAATAATTTTAAAATTTAATTGTCTAAGTAACTAGCGCTTGGTCTGGAAAATATTATCTACGTATACCAGTTCTGTCTGTTTCTAAAAGGGACTGATGCTTCTATAGACAAACTACGCATGCGCCAAAGACGTACGACCGACAATTCTGTAGCGTGAACTCTTCTTAGTTATATTAGTCAGGCTTGTAAAAGATCTCTTTTATGTTAGAGCAACAAATTGTCATAAGAAAATGAGTATAAAACTTGGAAAATATGCTCTGAAATATGTTTTAAGCGTTTCCAAGATGGCCGAGAAGATGTTGAAGATGGCGCACGCCTTGCACGTCAAAAAATATTGATGAATATGTAATCAGTCGGTTCGATTGTCATAATTGATAAAGAATGCGTAAAGCAAATTTTACATAAGGACTTTAACAGGCAAAAAGGTGCTGAAAATTCTCACAAACATCCATATCTTATACCGGTCTGAGTGTAGCTTTGTTAACTTTGACAATATACTCTTTAGACAGACTTGTCTTCTTTGAAGAAAGATAGATATAGAGAATACTATTTGTATAGATTAAATAAACAGAGACAACACCAACAATTTAGTCGAAAGATTGTTTTATATGTTCGATATGTTTCCATAATCCTTAATGAATACTTAAATTATCTTATAACAGTCAGGTGTGTAAACGATTTAAAAAGTTAAAGCATCAAATATCATTAACTAAACATAAATAGTAAAGTGTAGTATAAATTTGGAGATCAACATTTTGTCAACATTAATCGTTGTAAACTTCACACAAAATCAACAGTTTCTATTGACTATCTATCTATTGACAACAAGATGGCGTTGATGACTTATTTTATATACTATAAATGTGTTTCTAGATCGTATTATGTTCTTCACTGATCTAGTGTTCGACTGTAGCACGTTACGAACGGTTATTGACCTTCAATGTGAATTCTGATAAGAGTTATGTCGCTTTGTGTATAGTTATCTCTCTCATTTACGCTCCTGAAAACTTTGAAATTGAATTTAGTTACTCATTGAATCAATTTTACATGCACTGATAATTATACGTCTATTTTTAACCTTGCATATTTTTAAAGTTAATCTTATCTACCGATAAAATAGTAAATAGTACTCTTACTACTTTTACATCATATTTAGTGCTTATTTATGGTAACTTTTAATGTAAATTTTAGTTGAATAACAATGTTATAGCAGACGCAATCGATGCTTGATGTCATTTTAATGACAGTAAAGATAACAAAACCTCATAAAATCAGTATATAGTACACGGGTTATATACTACGATGTTACAAAATTCGAAGTAAATGACATATTTTAACTAAAGTAGTAAAGCACTTAGAACTGGTAAAATTCCACGCTAAGTTTCATATATAATTGCAAAAAACTGTTTTTTTAGGTTAGTTTGGAATTCAGGTAATGTTTCAACAAATTGCTACATTTGTGGCAACAGCGCTGTCATCGCAATAGTACTTACAGTGCTGAAATATCAAAAGCACTAAAGGATAATGAATTATATATTAAATATTTTTTTTTACAAGTATAACATTTCATATGAAAGCAGTTTATATAAGCTGCTAACAAAACAATAACTAATTTCGGTCAGAATCTTAGCTAAATCGTTGAGACAGATATTTTCTATGAGTAATCCAGACTAGTTGTAGTGTAGTTCGGGCAGTATGTCCCTGAAAAGGGGCCAAGCTATGGCATCAAGGATGCCATATTTACAGTAAAACAAGTCGAAACTTTAACACATAGAAGGCAGCGAAACATTGAAACATACCCGTCTTAACGAAGATGGTGAGATAACGAGATGCTGAAGAAATTACTTATTGTTAACGAAACAGCTATATTTTTGGCGAAAACTATGGACTCTCTAATAAGGCGTAGCTCAAATCTCAGAGATGTTGACAACCTCAAAAGAGACAAAAACTTGGAATATTTCGACCTAAACAAGATCTGCTTGGAAGAATTTTCTTATACTGGTTTCACATCAGAGAGACAGTTCAATAAAACACGAACAAACTGTTTACACCAAAGAGACAGTTGTTAAATCAGTTCTTAAAAGTATTACATTACGAAGCTTGATTACTTATTACATCTGGGATGTATTAATCAGAGCTAAAACATGCGGCAATGTGAAATTCAAATTTGATACAGCTATAATGCCGCCAGCTTTTGATATTTAAGAAAATAAAAACGGATATATTCATATATTAAAATATATTTCAATCAAAAATTAAAAAGCAAGTTCACAAGCCCATTATTAACGCACCCTTTAGGCAATAGAAAGTTAGACATCTTACCATAAAGTTCTAAAATGTCCCAACCCTGCCAAAAGGAATATATTACACTATTTTTTAATTTTACGGTTATTAAAATATTTACAATTACTTTCGAAACACCCTGTTTATTATCATCAGAGATATTAGTTGTTTTTTCTTTTTTTATTATTTTTCCATTGAAATATGTAAAGTATAAAAAAAATCATACATTATACATACTAAAATATGAATCGACAATACGTATATAAAAATATTGAACAAAATAAAAAATCAAATATTCATGTTTTTACATGTTCGTTGAAATGACTTCATCATTTGTGTGGTATTAGAAGGGTGGGGAGTGAGGGAGAGGGACTGGCCTGGCAGGAAACGACAACATAATCTAAAGGTGTTCACAGTTGAACTAGTAGCATAATTTATTCAGCATGTTTCCAAATGATCTTTGTAATGTAATACTTAATTATTTTGTTTGCTGTATTATTGACTTATAATTCCACGTCAAAATGGATAAGAATCGATTCGAACTTTTTAGGGCATTTGTTTTTGTATAATAAGGACACGTAAACATTTCTTAAAGCCCCATTCCCACTCACTGAGTTTTAGTATTAATTTAAGGTTTTAACCTAAAATGTAAGTTTCAGTTTATTAAATATAAATAAATAAAATAAATTATGTCTATTACTGAAGCATGATTTCACAAGTTCAAAATTACATTGAAGGTTAAAACCTTAAATTAAAACTAAAACTAGAATGGGGTTTAAAGGTCTACCAATTTTTGTTTCGAAAGTTATAGAACAAGATACGTATATTGTGCATACAATAAAACAATGTGACAAGACGTGACAAGGGGGAAGGAGGAGTCATAAACTCCGTGAAATCACATCTAAAATTCGACTATCAAAAAAAATAATTAAATAAGACCAAGAAACAAAATAAAACTAAAAAAATTCTATTCTATTTGTACTGGAGGTTTCCAATATGTAACAAAACGTGTCAATAGAGACGGAGATGCAATAAAACCATGCAATTTGTGTGACATAATTTATAGATGACCCCTAAGCTCAAATCTTATCATTCTTTGAACCATAAATTTTTTGTAGAATCGTGAGGGGGGGGGGGGAATTAGCCGGTTAGGTTAAAACAATATAAAAAAGTATATTTTCGATAATGTTTTTGACGACACAGGGAATACATAATTATTTCTATAATTATTACATGATAAAGTGACACTTGAAGAATCATTTGTGAAATTTTCATAAATAAATATCAAGAAATGAAGCATTGACAGCGAATCTCCGCAGATGTCATAAAAAAAAGTAACATTGCGGTGCCACTCATAAATTATCACTGGATTTTCTGAAATCGAAAAACCAAAATGATGATGATAGTTGATAAGTTTCTGCAGGTAACGCTGTCGAATTTTTTTTTTATTATTGATTTTTCAATTTTGTACAGCACTTAAAAGTTAAAATATCGATTTTTCATAAAAAAAGTAACACCAGACCAGAGAAATGTAGACTTAAAACTCTATATCTCCGACAGTTCTACTCCAATCAACTTCAAATTTGTACACAATAAACTTAATATGTAGTACAATAATATAAATAAATTTAAAAAAATGAAAAAAAAAGTTGAAACCTTACCAAGCCCCACTCTCCCTCTAAAGACGTAAAAATATGAGTTCAAAGTAAATTGGAACGTTCCACAAATATGATTGTGTTTTTCCTAAAATGCTCTAAAACACAAATGGTAACATATCGATCCTTTGAGATTACGAAAACAACAGTTCTTTTAAATTACAATGCTCCAGATATCGTTTCCTCCAAGTAGCATAGATCTGAACCCCACACCTCTGCACCGCACGTCGCGACGCCATGGTGCATCTGGAGCAGTTTTATTTCATTCTTATGTAACATTTTTCACGGGTCAACTGACTTCAATATGTTACAAACGACCTTCACCTGAATCACTCTTCGAGTTAGATGATTCAAATGCGCAAGATAAACACAAGAATGTTTGACTGAAAAAAATAAGATTGCTTCATTCCATTAATTAACGATTGCAATTAAAATGAATGTAGCATGTATCACTACTTATCTGCGGTATTATTTAATAATTAATTATGCATAGTGCAATTTTAATTACTTCAAAGCAGATTAAATTTAATCGTACTCAAGAAAATAAAGTGAGTTCCGTTTTTTTTAAATTTTCAGTTAACTGAGGTTTATTTTAAACCTTGGTTGATACTGTTGTTTCATAGCTTTCATTCTTGTTCGACTCGCCTGCCTCGGTGAGAGTGAGCTGCCGGCATTAAAAATAGAGACTGAAAACGGTTTCCAAATAACGTTATTTAATATTTAACCAAAAATAATAATTGTGGTTATCTCTTTTTTTTTTCAAAATTTTGGCTGGATAGAATGAAGTTTTATTGTAGATATTCTTTGGATAAAATTTGGAAATTATATAAATAGATATTATTAAAAACTGAAAGGCAAAAACAGAACGTCAAAACAAAAATAAAGAAAATGATTGCGGTTTTGACTATCTGCTTAAAATCGGAATTATTTTGTTCAAATACAGATTTTTTGTTCTTACTGTTTCCTCACCTGTGAGGAGAAGTAATTGGCTGTTCAAAAGTTGTAGTTCATAAGTTGAACTCAAAATATATAGCTATAGCGAATAATGTAATTATGTAACATATTAAATTACACTTGCAAGGTAAAATATTGCACATAAAAGTAAAATGCACTTTGTAATATTGAATACGTAATATATTTTTTGTAACTGCACTTTGCAATGTGCAATATATTATTGAGTTTTATTATGATGAAATACAATTTTAAAATAAAATGTTTGATGATGCATTTAAGTTATATTTTATACGTGAACTAAACCGAGTTTTAAGCCTTTTTTAATGGAAAGAATTTACTTTTAAATATAGGTTCACATTGCAGATTATATAGGTTCTCATTGCAGATTATATAGGTTCACATTGCAGATTATATAGGTTCACATTGCAGATTATATAGGTTCACATTGCAGATTATATAGGTTCACATTTCAGGTCTTTAAATGGGTGTGTACGAACGTTTTGTCAGAATGGGTCCTTAGTATAAGTTCGCTTCTCATGGTGTATACGAAAATAAACTATCAACGACACTCAATAAACAATTTGGTGAAGTTGATCTATCACTATTACACTTCAATTATAGTTCGCATCAATTTTATCTTCATTTGTATTCCGGCTGATGAAATGGTTTCGCCATTTTTAGCCAATAAAAAAAACACTTTATATGAACGACTGTGAGAATCTGAACTATAAATGAACTCTTTCATGACAAGAAAATCATCTTCACGCATCTTCAATATGATGGCAAAATGACTCCAAAATGTTTACTGGCTTAGTGGATTTGGACTAAGTAGGATTTGGACAGTATTACACATTTTGGGTAATAGTGCAACATGCATATTTCTACCCAGCCACCATGAAACAATATAAATTTACGAATATATACTTATACAAACTATTCATAATAATATTGCGTTTAGCACGCAGTGTTGCGATTGATTGGCGTAATCAGGTAGAGATTAAGAGTCTGATGATTAATAAAAAAAAAAAAAGTAAACAAGATAATATCTGGTAATTCTATTCAATTACGTATTTAGTTCAATTAAATCACTATAAAGAGCTAATATTGAGTTCGTGACAATACAAAATAACCATAACAGAATTTATAAAAGCTATTTCACATATACTTTTAATCTAAAACTCTATGATGCCCATTACAGGTAATGTATTATGATTATGATATGCCTGATGTAATTTTTAATGGATATAATTTAAATAATTTCATATAATACAGTTAAATACGAGTATAATAGATGATATGGAAAAGCCAACTATGAACTCTGAGAACCAGCGAAGTACAAATAAACAAACAATTTAGAATAATTAATACAAGAGAACTTTTATTATGAATTTTAAGAAATGAGTTATCATCCATTTGTATTTTAAAGTTAAAAATTATGGTAAATATTATGTATATGTCTGTAAAACAATGCATGGATTTATACAGCTCCAAGAAATGAGAAATGAGTCATCCTTGTACGTCATGCTACAATACACGTCAATCACTCATACAATTGCAATAAAATAACATTATGTATATAAACAATTTAATTGAAAACGATGTACAATTAACACATGAATAGCTGCAAGTAAAATCTCTGCGCAGTTTAGAGTTAAAGGTTGTTGAGAAGAATATTGAATTACATAGGAGTGCAGTGACGTCTGTAGCTAGGGAGAAAGATTCGCTTCAGAAAAGAGCACGTATAAAGACGAAAAGTAGAGCCTAAGAAAGAAAGAAGGGATGTAGTGAAAAAATGAAAAAAATTGGAAAAGTTAAAGGAAAGATTCAGGAAAAGGTAGAACAAGCGAAAACATGAGAAAAAGGGAACAACGTAAAACACATAAAAAGAAAGAAAGAAGATTAAGGAGAGGTGCAGAATTTGAAAGAATGAAGGAGAAATTCAAGGTTCAAGTTAAGGTTAATGTTGGGAGAATGAACGACTGAAATTACTTTATGAAAGAGAATTGTTGGAGTACATTAAGAGTATGTATTGGGAGAAGGTGGAAAGTGGAATAAGTCAAGAGGAAATATTCCAATAGAAGATTGAAGGAAGAGGATAAATGGTAAAACTAAAAAAACCTTGGAAGTTAATATGATATTAAACGGAATTTCAGGAAGATTGTAAAGTCGAAAGGCAAAACAATTATACATGAAGGAAAAAAATAGGAAATTAAAAGATTAGAATATCGATGACGAAGATAAGCAGAAGAAGATGACGGAGAAAAGAAAGTGATAAAAACCTATTAAAAGCGTGGATCAGTGAGACGTATGATGAGAGAAAAGCATCAGCAAGAAAAAAGTATTAATAATGAAGGTATGTTAGCTAATATAAAGTAGAGAGTGAAGATAAAGTGAAATATAATAAAGAAAGTAATAGAGTAAAGTGAAATAGCACCTCTTACTCTATATAATTTGCTAAGAAGGTAACTAATGCAATCTATTGCTTGCATTTAAAAATATAAACTTGAAAGTTCTTCATTTCAGTGAATGTAATAGAAATTTATATCATTTAAAAGAAATCATTTAATGGTAAATGCCCATAAATTCCCATGATGTACTTCAATGTTTTCTACCTGCCTGTTAAACCTCGGTATAAACACATTTATAGCTCTTATGCTACGACGCCGTACCGCGCCGGTATCGGATGTCCGTTATTATGCTCTTCGAATCAATTTGAAATTTATAATTCAAGTAACCTAACCTTTTCTAGACATGCAATCGTAAAGCTAAGTATTCAAATTGCATAGTAATTTATACGTTGCACTGTACCATACTGTAATTATATCTATACTATCTTAATATATTTATTTTCAAAAGAAGTCATAAGTAGAAATTAAGAGTGATTGTAAATATTATATATGCAAATATTGTAAACTCATTTTTGAGGGTTCGTTTTTTTAATTTTCTGTTGAAATAAGTTTTAATATATCTATATAGACGTTTTTATTTTTATAAATATCCAAATGTTGGTGGAGTTATAGCTATTTCAAAATTGAATTTCAGTTTCGCTGCATGTTTTAGACATGCATAGTCCCTCGTGGTTTTTTTAGTTGCCGACTGACATTGACTGTTTTTAAGTGAGACTGAACTTGAGAAAGTTAGTACTTGCAATTTAGCTAATCTTAAACCAAAAAGCAAATTATTCGAAATGAAACAGAATTTAAACAAGCAGGATTCTTTAAATATTGCCCCAAACATAAAACCCTATTTCCATTAACTGTTTTTAGTTTTAACTTAAGGTTTTTAACCTTAAATGTAATTATGAACTTGTGAAATCATGCGTGAGTAATATACATTATTTTGTAATAATTACTATCTTTATTCAATATAAATTGTTGTATTTAATATAATTAATTTTATTTCTTTCTATTTCATAAGCTGAAACTTACATATTAGGTTTAAACCTTAAACTAACACTAAAACTCAATGAATGGGAATGGGCTTAAGTATTATAAATAGAAAAAAACATATTTTGGTTGAAAATAAGATGTCATCATTTAAAGTTTAGCTGTTTCTAATTAAAAATCATTTATTGATAATTAAAATGGATTAGACTGACGATAACTTTGTTTTTACAACACATTTACATACAAGTTGCTTTTCTGGTGATAATGAATAGCAAACGGAAGTACCAACTGAGTATATTAATAATAACTAACCATCAATTGATAGTGCAGTTAAAATGCATCGAAACCACATTTAATTGTAAAACCTGGTGAACGTATTTACAACATAAGATAATAAAATGTAGTGAGGAAGCTATTTTTCAATAGCACATAAAAATGACCACATTCTACAAATGCATTTAACTCCGAAGGAAAAAATAAGGCCATAATACACCTGTTTAATGTACGCCACTGTGTTTATTCATATATCAAATACTAAAACTTAAAAAGAATTTTTAAAAATTTATAATAGCATTCTAAAATTGCCTGAAGGTTTATTTTATGATCAAATACAAATTTATAGCTTCCTACGTCACCAAGCCGATTGTTTAAATCCATTTACATGTCCATAAAATTGTAGAGATAAATAGAATTAAAGATAATTTTTAATTTGTTTAAACAAAATACGACGTAGACAAATTGACGAGTCATTTTCTTACTCAAGTGAGACCTTTTGTCAATGCCATACATAATCCAAGTAAATACCATGTAATACGTCATAATATTAACCATTGATTCTTAATATGTGATTATTTTAATGAATACCAAACTGTGCAGTGACGTAGTGTATAATTAATACTTATTCAAATTCCTAAGCTAAATAATGCAGCAAAATATACTCGTATGCTATGTAAATAAACCAGAGAGACAGTTTTGAAAACTGTTTTATTGTCAAAAAACAAAACAAAATGATGTTTTGTTTTATTTTAAAACAGTTCCGTTTATCGAAAACAGACTGTTCTCACTGAACAGACTGGTTTAGTTTTTAGTGTTTTTCTGTGTGTCCCATAAAAATTATAAATATGATAAAGAACAACTGATAAGCGCAAATGTTCACAAAAAACAAAACTGCGTGTTCAAACCAAGCAGACTAAAAACAACAACAAACGTGTTTTCGTTTGATCTTATCTACTTCAGATGGGAATGTGTTTTGTTTACCAAAACAGTTTTTAAAGACAAACATGTTTTAAGAACTCTTTGGTGTAAACATTGGTGTTTTTGTTCATAAAAACAAGTTTTTATTACCGACATAATAAGGAATTAGCGATACTTAAACAAATTTACTTAACATAAAAAATTTCGTCTTTTACATACAATTTTTAGGTTAATATAATGTAAGATTACATAACAAAAATTATCTCTTGACATAAATTTATATTTCTCTGATGTTAATAAAGTTTTTTTTGTAAGATTATGTAATGTGACATTTATTTAATGACAATGTAACAGAATTATGTTTAATTTCAGTACATAATAAAACGTAACGTTGTGTAAAAAATATTACTTTAAATAATACGTGAGTTTACGTTTTGTAATTACCGTGTAACATTTCTATTATGCTACTTTTCTGAATTTATTTCAAATCGCAATATTACAGTAACTACCAAGAAAATGGCAATATTTGTCGCGCATATATCTCATAAACTATAAATGATAATTTAATGATTAAAATTTTCTTGGATTAATGGCTAATGTCCGTCTATGCAACGGTGAGAGTTATCGCTTTTATTTACCTGCATTTAGCAACAATACTAAAATAAACCCACGCTTTTAGAAGTTATTTGAATCCAATTCAAAACATCTAATTCGAAAAGCAGTGTATGTTACTTTGATATACACCTTATCTATCTTTATCATCAGGTGCATTAGTATTATG